>CM038794.1:90719251-91268115 GCA_021764765.1 Vicia sativa | reverse complement strand
AATCCCCACACTGATGACAGAAAGTTGTGGATGATCTATTTTCAAGAGAGTTTGTCCGAACCAGCTTGGAATGGTACTATCAGCTAGAGAATGACCGTATCCGCACTTGGAGTGACTTAGCTGATGCTTTCTACAGACAATATGAGTACAATGCTGAATTGACACCCACTCGCATGCAACTACAAAGCATGTCTATGGGTCGCGATGAGAAGTTCAAGGAGTATGCTCAGAAGTGGAGAGATTTAGCAGTGTAGTTCAACCACCCTTGTCCAATAGGGAGTTGGTTGATATGTTTATGGGAACACCGACAGGCCCATTCTTCAATCATCTGATTGGAAATTCTTCATCCGGATTCACCGAGCTGATATTGACAGGCGAGCGCATTGAAGCTGGTATCAAGAGCGGAAAGATTCAAGTAGAGACATCTTCAAATGCTACGAAGAGATCTTTTGGTGGTAAGAAAGAAGTTAATGCTGTGTATGGTCAGAAAAGCCGAGCCAAGACCGACCGCTCAACTGTGGGGCAGCAGATTCCAATCCCACGCCAAGACAACCTCGAGACAACGCGCAGAGCCGTAACGCGCCACGAAGATGCTTTTAAGATCAACATGCCATTGTCGCAAGCCTTGCAACACATGTTGAAAGCAGAGTTGATTACCTTGAGGGATCCTCCTCAGAATGTCAACACTTCCTCTCCGAAATACAATCCTAATGCTAAGTGTGCTTACCATTCCAATAGCCTAGGGCACGACACTGACAATTGTTGGGCTCTGAAGAACAAGATTCAAGATATGATTGAAGCTAAGCATTGAATTTGATCCTCCGCTGAGACCGAATGTGATTAACGCGCCTATGCCTAACCATGACAAGAGTTCCAATGTCACAGACGATACTTATGTTTTCAACATAGATGGCTTGACCATTTCTTTGATGACTGTTAAGAAGAATTTGTTGCAAGCCGGTGTTAATCCAAGATGCCCAGAGAATTGTCGTTGGTGCTCGTCTGCACCTGATGGTTGTGCTTGGTTGAGAAGACGGTTCAGGCATGATGGATAACCGTGAGATACTATTTCGAAACCACCGTGCGTAAGTGTGAAGAAATGTCTAAGTTGAAGATTGACAATGCGAACGAAACTATGCCATCTCGTGGGATACCTGGGCAGCCAAGTGGAAAGTACGATTACATGGTGAAGTACATCGTCCCCGATAGTTACAAGATTCCTTTGAAGATGTTAAAGCGACCGGATGGGGTGACGATTTTAAAACTATGCCGATGTTAACACGATAAGGATTTCCTCCTGATCCCGTGCCTAGAGTGGCACCTCTCATTATCACTTCTCCAAGGCCGCCCATATTCCTCCGACAAGGCTATCCCTTGGAATTATGGAGCGATGTTTACTATCATGGCGCAAGCAAGACCTCCGACCATTGAAGATCTAACCATCAAGCTACCATTCCAGACATTGACAACATTACCGGATCAAGTAAGGTGACCAGAACCGGAAGGGTATTCTCTCCAGAGATCTCTCCTCCAAAAGACACTGCGACTCCAGCTCGCATTCCAGCTACTCAATCAATATCCCCAGCTAGAGGGAAAGAACCTGACTCATCCCGCTTAACCGTAGTACCAAAGGAAGTTGTCAAGACACCTCCAAACAAGAAATGGAGGAAATTCAAGATCATCAAGAAAAGTGATTACAATGTTGTGGAACAATTGGGACAGACTCCGTCCAAGATATCCATGCTTGCTCTGCTCTTGTGCTCCGAGGCTCATGCTAATGCCTTGGTGAAGTTTCTAAAGAATGCTCATGTGTCGCAAGACACTACCACTGATCAGTTCGAAGTTTGAATTGCTAGCCTGGCTGCCAACAACGGCCTAGGCTTCTCTGATGCTGATTTGACTCCTGTCGGAAAGAAACATAACAAAGCTTTGCACATCTCTGTTGAATGCAAGGGTACTACCGTCTCATGTTTTTGACACGGCTCGCCTCGAATATCCTACCAAAGACTGCTTTTGATCGGCTTGATGTCGAAGGGTTGGTTCTGAGACCCAGTGACATTATCGTGAGAGCTTTTGATGGTTCTAAACGAACAGTACTTGGAGAGCTCACTCTGCCTGTTAAAATTGGTTCCCACACTTTTGACTCCACCTTCTTTGTCATGGACATCCGTCCACTTATTCTTGCCTACTTGGACGCCTTGATACATGGGCAACACATTCTACCTTACATCGGTCAAGTACCGTGAAAGGGAAGGTTGTCACAAGATGTGGTGAAGAAGAGTATATGGTCACCATCTCCCATTCCGATACTTGAGATGGAGGGTGAATTCTTCGAGACTCCCCGTCAAGCTTTTGAAACAATCCCGAGTCATGCCCTGACTCTCCCACACCCGGTTACACAAGTTCCGCCTAGGATGGCCTCACCGAAAGATGCTCAAGCTGCTGAACAAGGAGGTAGTGCTATTTGGGACAGCCCCGATCTTCCTTCAAACCGACAAGACCGGTTTAGGCTTCACTATCAAGGGTCAAGATGATACGCGAACGTGTCGGCCAACTTCCTTCCGCATCGAGAAAGTGGAATCCATGCTATAGAAGACGACGACAACGACTTCGACATCGCAGTGGATCTTCCCAACGAACATGGGCTCAAGAATGGAAGATCAAGACGCTATACCAATCTCCTTTAGCCGTGAGTAATTGCTTTGTTTTGTTTTGCTTTTCGTATTTCTTTATGTTTGAACAATAAACTTTGAAAGCCTAGTGCCTTGCCCGGGCATCATGGCTCGCTTATGAGGGTTATTATCCGTCGTCATGTGTTTTCATTCAATAAATTCGTTGGACTTTGCATTCAATTGTTTGTTTTCTTTCTTTACTATCACCCCTTCAAAAAGCTATGTGTTCTTACACACACGTGATACAAGAATCACTCCGAATCTCATAATAACTATGCTAGTGCTAAATATGACTTTGATAATCCGATCTACCAAGCCAAGACGAAAGTGAGGAAGATTGTGAAGTGCCAGAGAACTTGCCGATCAAAAGAAGAAGAGCGAGCTATACACACACAAGAGCAAGTTGAGGTTGTAAATTTAATCGACGAAGATGTAAAAGAGATCAAGATAGCGGGTCTTGAGAAATGTTAAAGAAAGGTTGATTCAGATGCTACGAGACTACATTGAGGTTTTCGCTGGTCATACGAAGACATGCCGGTTTAGACATTGATATTGTGGTACAATCGATCCGACAAAAGAAGGTTTTCTCCCAAAGGAAATGTAGGTCACGCATGCGTCCCGAGATGTCGAGAAGATCAAAGCCGGGTTATGAAGCGCTCAACGCTGGTTTCTTAGCTACATCCTATCCCAGTGGGTTGCAAATGTGGTACCCGTGCCTAAGAAGGATGGTAAGGTACGAATGTGTGTGGATTACGAGATCTAAACAAAGCAAGTCCGAAAGATGATTTCACTTCCTCATATTGATGTTTTGTCGACAACACCGCCAAAGATAAGGTTTTCTCCTTCATGGATGGTTTCTCCTATAATCGATCAAAATGGCTCCTCAAGACATGGAAAAACTACTTTACACACTTTCGCTACAAGGTTATGCCGCTCGATCAAGAACGCAGCGCCACTTATCGCATATGGTAACATTATTTCATGACATGATTCATCACGAGATAGAGGTCTACGCCGATTTACATGATAGCTCGATCACGCATCAAGAAGAACATCTTGATCATTTGCGTAAACTCTTTGATAGGTTGAAGAAGTACAGACTGAGACTTAATCCCAACAAGTGCACCTTTGGAGTCAGATCCGGAAAACTCCTAGGGTTTATAGTCAGTGGAAGAGGTATTGAAGGTGATCCCGCCAAGGTTAAAGCTATTCAAGAGATGCCAGCTGCCCGCACCGAGAAGGAAGTCAGAGGTTTCTTGGGCCGATTGAATTACATTTCCAGATTCATTGCACATCTAACTGCTACTTGTGAGCCAATCTTCAAGTTACTTAAGAAAGATCAAGTAGTGGAATGGAACAACGATTGCCAGATCGCTTTTGACAAAATCAAGGAGTACCTACAAAATCCTCCTATCCTGATGCCGCCAAGGAAGACCTCTTATCATGTACTTAAGGTTAGAGAACTCAATGGGTGTGTTGGGGCAACATGACGAGTCTCGTCGAAAAGAGCATGCAATATACTACCTTAGCAAAAGTTTACCGATCGTGAAACAAGATACTCACACCGAGAAAACTTGCAACGCTTTGGGCTGCTCACGACTAAGACAAGATATGTTGACTCACACTACCTTGTTGATTTCAAGATGGATCCAATAAAATACATATTTGAGAAACCACTCTCCTGAAGAATTGCAAGATGGCAAATGATCTTGACCGAATATGACATCCAAGACACTTTCTAAAGCGATCAAAGGAAGTAGTAGCCGATCATTTGGCTCATCAAGCCATAGATGACTATCACCTATGCAGTTCAATTTCCGATGACGATGTTCTACTAGTTACAGATTAGAAGAACCTGCCCGCATTTAAGGACCCGAACAAGGATCCCGATGGACTATGGTTTTGATGGAGCCTCAAACGCACTTGGCAATGGCATTGGCGCCATCATTACATCCCTACAAAGGACACACGCCTTTCACCGCCAGATTATGTTTCAGCTTGCACAAACAACATGGCCGAGTACGGCGTGCATCATGGGTCTTAAAGTCGCTATTGACTTAAGAATCAAGTTCTTACAAGTGTATGGAGACTCACTTTAGTAATCACCGATTATATGAATGGGATACGAAGCATCCAAACTCATTCCGTATCGAGAGCATGTTCTGAGTTTGATTCCCTACTTTGAAGAGATTACTTTCAATCATATACCACGAGAAGAGAATCAGTTAGCAGACGCATTGGCTACTATGTCATCTATGTTCAAGGTCAGATGGGACAACGAGGCTCCCCAGATCATCATTGAGAAGCTTGACGAACCAGCGTATTGTTGTGAGCTTGACGCAGAAGAGAAACCTTGGTACTATGACGTGAAGAGGTATCTTGAGACTCAGGAATATCCCGCAGGGGCATCTGTTAATGATAAGAAGTTCATGAGGAGATTCGCTTCCAAATTTTTCCTCAGCAACGACATCTTATACAAGCGCAACCACGACTTGTGCTTACTCCGCTATGTAGACCAGAAAACAGCAATGCGTATCATGGAAGAGTTACACGAAGGCGAATTTGGTACCCACTCCAAAGGGACACACTATGGCTAAGAAGATTTTGAGAACAAAGTTACTATTGGTCTACCATGAAGCCGATTGTCACCGCTTATGCTCGATCTTGTCACAAGTGCCGATTTATGCCGACAAAGTACACGCACTCTCCAGACCTCGAATGTTTTAACTTCTCCTAGGCCTTCGCAATGTGGGCATTGACATGATCGGAGAAATCAAGCCCACAGCTTCCAATGGACACCGCTTCATCCTTGTGGCAATTGACTATTTCACCAAGTGGGTATACTCGTGACGCATCTGTTACCAAGAATGTTGTGGCTCGATTCATCAAACATAATCTTATCTGTCGGTATGGCACTCCCGAAAGGATTATCATAGATAGCGGTTCCAATCTCAACAACAAGATGATCACCGAACTCTGCACGCAGTTCAAGATCAAGCATCACAATTCATCTCCTTACCGGCCTAAGATGAATGGCGCAGTGGAAGCCGCCAACAAGAACATTAAGAAGATTATACAGAAGATGATTGTGACATACAAAGATTGGCACGAGATGTTACCATTTGCTCTCCATGGTTATCGCACTTCAGCACTAACGTCAACAGGGGCAACCCCTTTCTCTCTCGTATACGGTATGGAAGCCGTCTTACCCATCGAGGTTCGGGATACCTCAACCGAGTCCTCCGGAGGCGAGTTAGTGAAGACGATCGTTCGATCGCCTTGACCAGATTAACTTGATCGATGAGAAACGACTCGCATCCATCTGCCATGGACAGATTTATCAGAAACGAATGATCGGAGCATTTAACAAGAAGGTCAAACACCGAGTCTATCAAGTTGGTGACCTAGTAGTCAAGCGCATCATTCTTCCACAAGGTGATCCCAGGGGCAAATGGACTCCCACCTATGAGGGACCATTTGTAGTCAAGACAAGATTTTCCTGAGCTATGATACTTAGCACCATGGATGGTGAAGACTTCCCACACCGTGAACGCAGACATAGTCAAAAAATACTACGCATAAAAAAGACCCGCTAGGTCGACGAACCTAGGCAAAAGTAAGGGCATCCTGGCGAACTAAAAGGTTCGGGCAAAAGTAAAGGATATATACAAAACATGTACACCCGGCAAGTCGAAAACCTGAAAAGGCGGCTTGGGCAAAAAGGGTATCCCGTAGATCAAACCCAAAGGGCGGTCTAGGCAAAAGTTAGATTTAAGCGCACGACTATGTCTCTTCCGATCATCCGCCTGCACTACTATCAAGATTCAAGATTCAAATGGCTAAGATCGCCTACTCACTTTCTACCGAGAAGGAGATGAGATAGTTGAAATATATGAGTACTAGCATAGTTGGAACCTAACGAGATTGTTTCCGCATAGCTTTTTACCTTTCTTGTGAACAAGCTACTTGGCCATACGCCACCTTTCAAATAAATACAACTTCTTTCTCTTTACAATTTCTGTTGTTGTTATGTGCAAAAAGTCCAATGTTTGCTTTGAATGATTATACACACTGACAAGAAAATCTCCTCAAACATACGAAAAGTGAATATGCAAAAGTACTTACTACAGGTTCCGGGAATTGGGATGACGACGAAAGTCAACAAATAGTTCCCCACAGAGCATAAAGGTGTCACCCACAACACACCTTCCCCAGCGGAGTATATGTTAATCCACAAGCAGCGATTCCACTCAACCGAGCAATGTTACATCAGTCTCCAAGCAGTAACACTTCATCCCCAGCGGATATTTCTCAATCCTCCCCCTTCTCCCCGGCAGCGGTATCCAGGCTCGAAACTTGGTCAGATAGTGCATCGGAGGAAACATACACCTTCTATTCCCCAGCCAGAGATTACAACGGACTCCAGACTCTTCAAGCCCGGTCTCTCAGCAACCATCAAATGCTTTCCAGCGAGATCTACACTCGAAATCCCCAGCAGAGCACCTCCTAAATCTCTTCAGCAGGATCTATATACAAGGTCCTCAACAGATCGCCTTCCAGACTCTCCTCAGCAGGGTCTATATATGAGATCTCCGACAACGAGCCTCTCAAATCTCTACCTTCCTCAACAACGTCTAGGCCCAAGACTTGGTCAGATAGTGCATCGAGGAATCCAGGATATCTTTCTTCTCCTTCAAAGGCGGGGTTCTCACCTACACAAATCCCCAAGCGGAAGTCAGAAATCTTCAAACAGAATATCCGCATCTTCTTCAAGATGGATATGTTTCGAAATATCACAACCTTCATCATTCATACATTTCTCATAAAAGTCATAATTCATGCATATGTCATTCATATACACTGTCATGCATCATACTTTGCATAAGACTAACAAATATTCTATCAAAGATGTTCTTGTTTTCTCCAAAACAGTAATACCACTCGACGCAAACAGTCCAGATTGCCCCGAGCCAACGGAAAACTATCCGAAAGACCGCCAAACAGGTCCAGATTAAGCCCCGAGCCGACGGAAAACTATCTCGAAGACCGCCTCCGACGATGTGTCCAGATTAAGCCCCGAACCGACGGAAAACTATCCGAAGACCACCGTTATCCTCCGATAATGTGCAATGGATCAACACCGATACAACAGGAAGCTATCCACATTTTTGCCAACTACAATCTCTCCAGCAAGATTTATTCCGATTATCAACAAGAACTACAGAGGCTAGCGACGACTCGCTTGCCTTGATGGCATCTTAAGCCCATCTCCGACTATTTGTCAACATCTCTTCACTCGTAATGCATATATGGTTAAAATCAATACAAACCAATAACCTCATTCAAGGTAAACACGAAGTCTAACGACGACTCTTCGGATGGCATCATAAGCCCATCTCCTCTCCATTCCAGAACATCCAGTAGTCTAACGACGGCTCGCTTCCCCAAAGATCGACCTTTCCAGATGGCATCTTAAGCCCATCTCCGCCGCTCTCCTATTTTAACGACCCGAGTCTAGCGACGACTGCTCCTCAAATAAGTCTCCAACTTCTCCAAATGGCATCCAGAAGCCCATTCCCGCATCATCCACCAATGAGTGCAAATTTTGTGTATTTTGTTCAATCATCTTCTACCTCCGTGTCACGAAAGACAAGCATGTCAATCTAACCCTTCCAAGACAAGAAGATTGAACAGGGCAGTGTCATACCCCAAAATTTGCCCTCCATCTTCTCAAAAAGATTTCATACATCTATGCCCAAGGACTCCTCAAGAGTTGATCAGACAAACTCTCTCCTAGACAATCAACCCAAACTAGGGTTTGGTATCTCTCAAGTCAAGATGGATTTCCAACATCTCCAATGGCCTTCATGCCTCCTCATATGCTTCAAAGATTCTCCATGTCAAGTTTCAAGCTTCACAAGTCAAGTTTCAGCATAATTGCTCGATGGTTGAAAATCGGTGTATTGGACAAAAGTCAATCGTGGTCAACATACAGTCAAAACTTCTGATTTTTGGTCAACATCCTCATTTTGAAGTTACATTCATCATTTGATCAAGGGTTGATCATGATTCATCAAGAAAACTTAAAATTTGCTCAAAAGTCAAACTTTCTAAATTAGGGTTTCTAGATGAAAAGTCAATCAACTTTGACTGATCATAACTTTCATACTTTCTCGTAAATTTTTCCACCACCTCTTGTTTTGAAGGAAATTCAATTCTCTACAACTTCATGTCTCACAAGAATGTCCAAAAATGCTTCATTTGAGAGGTATAGCTCAAAATATTAGTGTCATTTTCAAAGTCAACAAAAAGTCAACTTTTTGATTTGAAGATATATTGAGCATGGTAACTCCAATAGATATGAGACCAAAGACATTGTTTAGAGGACTCTTAGAGCTTTCCAAAAAGTCCAAGAACACTCAAAAATGTGGAAAATTGAGCAAGTTACACCATTCACAAGTTGGGCAATTTTGGAAGAATGCACAAAGAGAGATACTTCAAAAAATCAAATCTTTTGCAAATGGGCCTATTTTTTCTTCATCCTAACTTGTTCCTCGTGCAATTAGGAATATCCAAGCCCAATGCCACGAATTTTTGATTTATTTTTCTATTTAATTTGTAATTTATTTATTTAAATGCAAATTAAATCTTAAAATAAATTATAAAATTGAAATTAATGGCCAAGATTGATTTTATTCTTTCCTTAAGGTCCAAGTAACTCACAAATGCCAGCAATTTCAAAATTGGATCAAATTTGGCAAGATTGGATTGAAATTGGACAAATTTGAAAATTTGATTTCATGAGAATATCAAAATTTGATTTCCATTGAATGTTGATCAATTCTTTCCAAAAACCATTCCAAATCCATCCAGTATAAATATATGATGCATACCTATCAAGAAAGAACGAAAAAATTGGCTCAGAAACCCTAATCCAAACTCAAAGAAATCGTGTTCTTGAAGCAACTTGCAATCCTAGTTCCAGCCATCCACAGCTGATTTTGAGGATTCCATTGCATTCCTTGGGTTGTTTAGAGTCCATCCCACTTTATATCATTCAAAACCATCAAGAATCACGAAACCAAATCGCTTTGTTCTTGAAATTTCAAAATCGTATTCTTTGATTCATGCATTGTTAACATGTTTTGTGTTTGTTTTATGATCGTGATGTATTTGCAAACTTTCGGTGCTTTAATCGAATTTCCATGGCCTGAAACGTGTTATGCCATGATTAGGGTTTCCTATGCCGTTTTAGGGTTTCTCTATACAGGAAAAATTGGACCTCGAGACTAGTACCATTGCATTCGGAATGAAGCTTCCAATCGAACCATGGCTTTATAATGTATTTATATTGTGTGTGCATTTTGATATTAGTTGTATCAGAAAGCAAAAGCCGATCAAGCTTCAAAAATTCAAATCGAGGAAGATGAAGTTTGGCGCGGAGACGAGGCAGTGGGAGAGCGACGCGTGTTTAACCCACTCACTCCGGATCTCAAACAGTGAAACACACATGGCGAGTGGTAAAGGCGTATGTGGTTGGATGCTCACATGTCTAGAGTTCGATCCCTGCTCGTATAACTTTGTTTTGTACAAGTTTGCAAATTTCATATTTTCCTATTTTCTTTATTTCAATATTTTCCATTTATTTTAATTGTTTTCATGATTTTATTCGCATTAAAAATTACCAAAACATTTTTTTTTACATTATTTTCATAAAATCTTTATTTAATTTAATAAATTAAAAATATAATTTTGCATGCATATGTATTTTATTTTTATTTTTGCATTTAAATCCTTATTAATTGCATTTTAATTATTAAATCTTTTCCAAAAATCCCAAAAATTATTTTAATACATTTATCATATTTCCAGATATATTAATTTTCTCATATTAAAATTGCATTTTTCTAACATTTTCTCTTATTTCAATTTCATCATATTTCCGATTTTCTTATTCTTTCACTGTGTCGCACCGATTCGGACGCTTTTTTATCGCTTTATTTTTTCCAATAATGTAATTGCTCACGCTTGTAATAGTTTAATCTAGGGTTTTATTTTCCGCAAGTTTAAATTATGTATCTGCCCCAAAGCCTTGTAATAGCGTAGGTTTTATTTTCCGCACCTTTACATTCCGCATTTTTACTTTCCGCACCCTTATCATTTGCTAGTAATTAGGCGTGTATGGCAAGACTAATAATTGGACATAGCTCACACTAATCTTCAAGATAAAATATCTGAATTTAACACACTTCTTTCACACATGCACCCCTTAGGGTAATTCTCTCTCGATGCCTTTCGATTTCAAAATGGTCATGTTCCTCGAACGTAGAGGTATTCTAGCACCGTTGCCAACAAACAAATCATCATAGTCCCTTCGATACAAAGATCATAAGACCCACGATGTCGCCTCCGAATACATGATCTTGACCCTCGATTGTCGCCTACGAAAAATGATGATAGTCCTTTCGAATATGCTAGGATACTTCCTACAAGTTGCCTTCAATGACCATCCGATGTCCCTTCGAATGTCCCGTTTACATCCAACGAATGGAGCTACCTACTAACTAATGGTATGGCTAGCGCTATTCTAAAGGAATGTAGAAGTACAACAAAACGACCAATTCTGAGTGGGTAAATAAGTCTTTAGTTGCTTGCTCTATCAAATGCTTTTCAGACCTCACACTTTTTCAAAGTTCAAATTCTTTTCAAAACAAAACATTTCCGAACACTTTGTATACACTCCTACATGAGTCATTACAAAGTCAAAGCGAAATTCTTTTCAAAACATTTTGTCAAACACACGTAAAGCAATTTTAAAAGTGATCTAGAGCAACTAAGAGTGAGATAACTACGGATGAAAAGGGGTGCTAATACCTTCCTTTTTCATAACCATTCTCCGAACTCAATCTAACGAAGGTCTTTTTCTGTACTTTTACCTTCCCTTAATTGATAAAATAAAAGTCGGTGGCGACTCTTGCTATCCGCACATTTGGATACAAAAAATCCTACAAAGTCAGTTCACCGTATCACAGTATTCACAAACAAGAAAAATTTATAGAATGAATTATCATTGAATTTTCAAAGATTATCAATAACAATTAAGTGGCCTACTTAACAATTAGTTGATTTGATAAATTCATCCTACAAATACTATTTAAGCTCAAAAGGGTTCACAAGGATTCACTCACTCACGGGTAGTTGAAGCCGTTTTAGAATTGGTGGTTTTTCTCATAATGCACAAAAAATAGCCTTGATCATCTCTAAGTTTCCAAGTTATCACAAACAAGAAAAGATTAAGCATGAATCACACGAGTTAACAAAACTATTAGACACTCTATATTTGGTAAAAAGTGGAAGCTTCTCACCTATGTGGGTAATGATTCGAATGTGAACACAAATTTTTTTGTACATGCCAAGATATTTTGCATAAAGCACAAATTTCATAGACATGTTATTATTCTACAAAACGATTAAATATGTACCTTCTTTGTGGATTGAGTCGAGAATTTTATCATCACCATCACTTTGGTGAAACACACTTACTTGCTTTGGAGAACCGTTGAAAAATCGGACAAACCAAAAGAAGTAATAATTCAAACTAAATAACCTATAATCTAAAAATAAAAATAAAATAGAACAAAATAAAATAAAATAAAAGACACCCCAAAATGGTGTTTAAAACTAAAAAGTACTTAGGCTCCATGCCTACAAAATATCAATTGGAATTACAAGCCTATCCCAAAAATGGATGGCAACCAACAAAATCCAAAAGTTTAAACTAAAATGCGAAAATAAAACTAAAAACTATATGCGAAAGTAAAAATAAAAACAAGAACAATAAAAGATCAATCAAGCCTCGAGGATAGAATCTCCGTGAGACCCGTAATCGTAACCGTAACCGAATCGCCTTCCATCATCCTCACTGATCATCACCATCGCCCACCTCCTCCTCACATTTGGCCCGACCCCGCCAACCAAAGATAAGCACTAAGTCGCTCACCCGCGAGTGAAGTGGTTCACCCCCGCCTCTAACTGCATAGCAAGGTGCTCCATGCTCGCGCATATACATGAATGCTCTCTAATGAGCGAGATGGATATGCCAGTTCCATTCTTCAGATGGACTGGCCTGAGGAAGTACCGCAACAACTGGTACAGCCTGGGCAGCAGAGTTATCATCCAGGGCCCTACATTAGCGATCACAATAGGAATCATCAATGATCCCATCAATTGTAACATGCCCCACAGCCGAAAAGACAACCTTCGCCCTTTTCAGAAGGCCCATAATCAACCCAGGATAAGTGAGGGAACATTTTATATGCTCTCCCCTAGAGGTATAACTCATCGTGACCTCTTCACCATTTGCAATAAGCCGACCAAAATCAATTTTCTCCTCATCGAGCATATAAGAAATCAGGTCGGCCGTCTCCATGAGAATCGAAGATGTGTGGCTTCGAGGTCTCAGATTATACAGGGCCACACACATTAGTACTCGGGCACTAGTCTTCAGACTGGACCTATTGAATTTTAAAGGTTGCCCAGCCCGGTTCAATTCATATGAGTGCCCAGACAAACAAAGTTTCCTCCGCAGCATAGCATGATCCCAATTCCCACGAGCCAGGTGGTCGTGGTAGATGTCCAACTGATCCTCTAGGGCTGTCCAGTTTATGCCCAGGTAGTTGTTGATGGTCGTGCGAGAGAATGAAACCAACTTCCCCCTCACAACAGAAGTGAAAGGAAAGTCACGCCCCTCGGTCGGAATGGCGTTTGCATAGAACTCCCTCACAAGCTCGACATTCACCTTGGTTTGAGGCTCACAGAGAACACCCAAACCGTAGTTAGAAAGAATAGCAGCGGCTGCATAGTGGTTCCGCCTCTGAGCCGGATAATTCTCCGTCATATATTACGCCTCGAGCTTTTGTACCTCGCCTCGAGCGCACCCCAAGAAACGATCTCCATCAAAAGGCACGGACGAGAGGACCCAGCCCCTGGA
This sequence comes from Vicia sativa, assembly GCA_021764765.1. NCBI lineage: Eukaryota > Viridiplantae > Streptophyta > Magnoliopsida > Fabales > Fabaceae > Vicia > Vicia sativa. The sequence continues at coordinate 91,254,453 of CM038794.1, read as the reverse complement.
AGAAACTCTATGTCTTTTCGTGCCATCCAAGAATAACACAAAAATCAACGAAAAGTGACACCGAATGTCCGTTAGTGAAAATTCATGCAAACAAAAGCAAATCAACCAACCAAAGCATTACTACTAATCGAAAACACAAAAAAGAGAAGAATTTTTCAGATCGCAGCCGCTAAGGCCTCGATTTTAAAAATTCTTCAGAAATGTAAATTTCTCCACAAAACAAGCCTACTAGCAATGAAATGCCTATTCTAAGCCTTCTATCATCTAAACAACCTAATCCTAAGAGAAAATAAAAATTCCTAAACCTAGGTTTTCAAAATCTACCATAAACAACGAAATTAAACGAAATTGAAAGAAGAAAACATAGAGACACTTACTTAGATGCTTAGGATGGTGATTGGGCAAAGAAATTTGCAAGAACTTGTTGAATTTGTGGTCAGATTTTGGGGTTATTTTAGAGAGTGAAAATGGAGAGGAAATAGTGAAAAGGGTTGACATGAACCCTAATCTATTTAAACAAACCAGCCACCCAATGGGCCTCAAAATCCGGTTTTGAAAAAAATTTTTAAATTCTCCAGATCGCGAAAGTTATTGTCGATACAAAATGCGACTAAGCGCGATCCAGAATTTTTCAAAAACAAAGACATTGACAGTTTGTACAAGTTAAAATGAGTGCAATGAAGAATACTTACAATGTTGGGGTGCCTCCCAACAAGCGCTTTGTTTAACGTCGGTAGAGCTCGACGGTTCGGAATGATCAAGGATTATTCAAGAAGATGGATTCGGCTATGTCGCGGCTCACCTCTCCGCCAACATACCGTTTCAGACGCTGCCCATTCACAGTCCATTCTTTCGTCCCTTCTATATCTTGCAAGACAATGGCACCATACTCTTTCACTTATTTAATTAGAAACGGACCGGACCACTTTGTTTTGAGCTTTCCCGGAAAAAGTCTCATCCGGGAATTGAACAAGAGAACACTTTGCCCCGGTCAAAATTTTATGTGCTTTATCTTCTTATCATGAGAAACTTTAACTTTTGCCTTGTACCTCCGGTTGGAATGGTATGCTCCCTCTCGCATTTCATCCAATTGAACGAGTTGTATTTTTCTCTTTTCACTCGCCAAAGATGGATCGACATTCAAGAATCGGAGGGCCCATAATGCTTTGTGCTCCGTCTCCACGTGGAGGTGACAAGTTTTGCCATAAACAACCTGAAACGGGGTTAGTCCGATAGGAGCTTTATAGGCGGTTGGATATGCCCATAAAGCTTCATCCAATTTTTGTGACCAATCTTTTCGAGATCCCGAAATAGTTTTTTCCAAGATCTTTTTAATTTCCCTGTTTGACACTTCGGCTTGACCATTCGCTTGCAGGTGATAAGGGGTTGTCACCTTATGCTTTACACCGTATTGTTTCAAAAGTTTTTGTAACAATGTATTGCAAAAGTGCGACCCGCCATCGCTAATTAAAACCCGAGGGACACCAAACCTAGAAAAAATGTTTTTCTTTAAAAATTTGATAACGGTTTTGGCGTCGGCCTTAGGTGACGCAATGGCTTCCACCCACTTAGACACGTAATCAACAGCCACAAGGATATATTCATTTGAAAACAATGAAGGAAATGGACCGACAAAATCAATCCCCCAACAATCAAATACCTCTACTTCCAACATGTTGTTCAACGGCATTTCATCTCTCTTTCCTATACCGCCACTTCTTTGGCATTTATCACAAGACTTAGCGTGAGCATAAGCATCTTTGAATAGCGAAGGCCAATAAAATCCCGATTGTAGCACTTTGGTGGCCGTTCGCAATCCATTATAGTGTTCCCCACAAGGGGAATTGTGACAATGCCAAAGAATGTTTTTGGCTTCCTCATCACACACACACCTTCTTAGCAACCCATCGCTACTCAACCTAAAAATGTAAGGTTCGTCCCACACGTAATACTTAGCATCGGCTAAGAATTTCCGCTTCTCATTCCATGTCAAATCCTCCGGCATTAATCCCACAGCCTTGTAATTTGCCATGTCGGCAAACCATGGCCTCTCCTGGATTGCAAATAACTTCTCATCCAGGAACTCCTCCTTCACTTCCTTTTCTTTGTCTGTAATATTTATGTTCACTAAGCGAGACAAATGATCTGCTACCAAATTCTCCGAACCCTTTTTATCTCGGACCTCTAAATCAAATTCTTGCAAAAGAAGAATCCATCGGATTAACCTTTGTTTAGAGTCCGGTTTGGTAAGCAGATATTTTATCGCGGAATGATCCGTGAAAACCACAACTTTTGAACCAATAAGGTACGGACGAAACTTTTCCAATGCATATACAATTGCGAGCAACTCTTTTTCGGTTGTTGCGTAATTAATTTGAGCATCGTTCAAAACTTTGCTCGCATAATGAATAGCATGGAAAATTTTGTTCTTCCTTTGACCTAGCACGGCTCCCACCGCATAATCACTAGCGTCACACATCAATTCGAAATCAAGTTTCCAATTAGGCGCGGTGATTATGGGTGCATTTATCAAATTTTCTTTCAATTTTTCAAAAGCCAATAAACAATCTTTATCAAACAAGAAGGACTTATCTTTGTTGAGCAAGTTGCTCAAAGGCTTGGCTATCTTTGAGAAGTCTTTGATGAATCTTCGATAGAATCCCGCATGTCCTAGAAAGCTCCGAATGCCTTTGACATTGGTAGGTGGGGGAAGCGTCTTGATCACATCAATTTTTGCTTTATCGACCTCGATTCCTCTTGAAGATATCTTGTGGCCAAGAACAATGCCCTCGGTCACCATGAAATTGCATTTTTCCCAATTCAAGACCAAATTGGTATCCACACACCTCTTCAAGACGGTGTTCAAATTTTCCAAGCATAAATCAAATGACGCTCCAAAGACGGAAAAGTCATCCATAAAAACTTCAATTGTTTTCTCAATCAAATCGGCAAATATAGCTTGCATGCATCTTTGAAATGTTGCCGGCGCATTGCATAAGCCGAAAGGCATACGCCTATACGCGAATATTCCAAAAGGACATGTGAAAGCCGTTTTCTCGTGATCTTTCGGATTCACCGATATTTGATTGTACCCCGAATAACCATCCAAGAAGCAATAGTATTGTTGTCCCGCAAGCCTTTCTAACATTTGGTCCATTAATGGAAGAGGAAAGTGATCCTTCCTCGTTGCTTTGTTGAGCCTTCGGTAGTCGATGCACATTCTCCATCCCGTCACTTTTCTTGTGGGCACTAATTCATCCTTATCATTCGACACAACCGTCAACCCTCCTTTTTTCGGAACCACATGCACCGGGCACACCCAAGTACTATCCGAAATCGGATAAATCATTCCCGCTTCTAACATCTTCACTACTTCTTTTCGAACTACTTCCTTCATCACCGGATTCAAACGCCTCTGAGTTTGGGCTACCGGCTTGTACTCCTCTTCCATCATGATGTTATGCATACAATAGGTCGGGCTTATGCCTTTCAAATCGGCTAAAACCCAACCAATCGCATTTTTGTTAGATTTCAAAACTTGAATTAAGCTTCCTTCCTCCTTCTCCGACAATGTATTACTAATGATTACGGGGTTCTGACCTCCCTCCTCTAGAAACACATACTTCAAGTGAGATGGTAGATCTTTCAACTCAAGCTTTGGTTCTTCCTCTTTAGGATCATTCTTCAAAATTTCAACTTCTTCCTCCCATGGGTGCATTTCCTTGGAAATCTCCATTCCTTCCAAACACTCTTCAAGATCTCTACTATCATCATCATCATTCACTTCTTGTTGCTTCCTCAATAACATCAATTTTGAAGCAATCTTTCTTATCAATTGATGCTTCATTGCTTCAAAAGATTAAAGCAAATCTCTTCATCTTGAACTCTCACCTTCATTAAGCCATCATCAATGTCAATCATCATTCTAGCCGTCTTCATGAATAGTCTTCCAAGAATTAGAGGTGCATCCACATCTTCCTCCATATCTATCACAAAAAATCAACCGAAAAGAATTTGTCCACTTTTACCAACAAGTCTAAAGCTACACCGCATGGCGTAGTAATAGACTTGTCCGCCAATTGCAATGTCATTTTTGTAGACTTTAATTCAATCTCCCCCAACCTCTTTACAATGGATAATGGAATCAAATTGATGCTTGATCCCAAATCAATTAATCCTTTGCCGACATAGACATCCCCAATGGTAACGGGCAAGGTTACACGCCCCGGATCACTTTCTTTTTTTGCAATAGTTGAATTATTGCACTACAACTTGCATCCACCATTATAGTTTCTTGATCCGCTTCTTTTTGTCAATATATCCTTCATGAATTTTGCAAATTTCGGCATTTGCTCTAATGCCTCGGTGAATAGAATATTAATTTGCAATTGCTTAAAATATCCATAAACCGAGCATAGTGCTTTGCATCATCCTTTTTAGAAGGAAGGTGAGGATATGGTAAGCTTCTTAATGGAAATGTGACTTCCTTCTCTTTTCCCTTTCTCATTTTCTTCTTATTTTCCTCCATTTTCTCCTTTTCAACTACACCATTCTCCTTTTCATTTTCAACTACCACCTCATTTTTAACTAAATCATCCTCCACATCAACATCATCATTTTTTTCAACTACGACCTCATCATATTTTTCAACTACATCTTCCTCCACTACTACTTCTTCATCCTTCTCCACAACTTTCTTTTTCCTTTCAACCACTTTCCTTTTCTCATCACAAACTCTACCACTTCTAGTTGTAATAGCTTTGCAATGCTCCTTAGGATTTGCTTGAGTAGTTGGGGAAAATGATGTCGAGGCACTTTGTTTGGAAAGTTGCTTAGCTAGTTGTCCCATTTGAGTTTCCAAATTCTTGATAGATGCCTCCATGCTCTTTTGATTTACCATAGAAGCTTGCATAAATTGAGCTAGAGTGTCTTGAATGTTGGAAGATCTCACTTGATTTTGTGGTTGAGTTTGATTTTGATTTTGAGTTTGATATGGATTTTGCCTACCTTGATTGTTGTTGTCTTGTCTCCACCCGCCTTGATAACCTTGGTTACCCCCTTGTTGGTAACCTTGGCCTTGATTTTGATAAGGGTAAGGAGCTCGTTGTTGGTATCCTTTCCCTTGGTTGACCATATAGTTTGCTTCCTCATTTTCCTGAGGACAAAATCCGGTTTTATGATCCCCTTTACACAATTCACAACAAGCTATTTGGTGAGCTTGCTTGCTTGATGTTCCTTGCAACTCCATGATTTGTTGAGGGAGTCTTGCCATTTGTTTTGTCAATTATTCAACTTGTTTCACAAACAATTTGTTTTGCGCCACAAGTGCTTCGTGACTCGAGCCAATTTCTAGAACTCCCATTTTTACTTGTACACCTCCTTGATCATGTTGAGTTTGGTGATCATTCCTCCCCATCTTCTCAATTATTTGGATTGCTTCATATGGTGTTTTTGCCATCAAAGAACCTCCCGCCGTAGCATCCAACAACAATTTGTGTTGAGGTTGGAGACCATTTCGGAAAATATGAATTTGGGTGAGCTCGTCAAAACCATGGCTAGGACACTTCCTAAGCATACACTTATACCTTTCCCAAGCCCTATTCAAAGGCTCGTTTACTCCTTGTGAAAATACCGAAATTGCGGTCTTTGCCTCAATGAAACGTGATTGAGGGAAACATCTTTCAAGGAATTTTGCCTCCAAAACATTCCAATTTGTCATTGTTTCTTGCAATTGGTCTAGATACCAATCTTTTGCCTTCCCCACTAAAGAATGAGGGAAGAGCCTTTGAAAGTATTGCTCTTCTTGGTCTTCCGGAGCCTCGGCCGCTCCCGCGATCTCATAGAACTTAGTAAGGTGGGTGTAAGGATCCTCATGGTCATGGCCATGAAATGGACTTGCATAAAGAAGTTGAAGCAAGCCCGTATTCATCTCCGCGACCCTTGCATTTGCTTGTCGAGCAAATTGAGCGGTGTGACGAGGGCTATTGACACAAGGCCCCCGTGGTGGTGGTGGTGGTGGTGGTTGGTTCTCCGCCATAGTGATGACTTCTCCTAACACGGGTGGTGTAGAAGAAGTAGATGTTTCTCCATTTTCTCCTCTTTCTTGCCTTTGTCGAGCTAGTCTTTTCCGTCTTTTAGCACTACTATTGAGTCTTCTAGCCATCCTTTTAATTTCGGGATCGAAAAGGAGTTGATCGGCCGGAACACTTCCTCGCATAAACTAATTCCTGAAAAAGTCTAGCCACACAAAAGAAACAAAAAAAGAGATTAGTAGAAAATGTCTTAAAACACACAACTATTGCGATACTAGCAATATCAAACGCCAATCCCCGGCAACGGCGCCATTTTGTTGTAGGTTTTTATCCGCGAACAAGTATTTTTAATTATCGATTCCACACGGATTGGTGTATATTGCAGTCTTTCAATAGAAAAATGTATTTTAAGATGAAAGTAACCAAAGGTTTTGTTTCCTAATCTACTAGTAACATGAATTTCCAAACAAGTAACTAAGTTAATCTTTTCAAAAGAGAGTTATGGTTTGGATTCAAGAGAGTTGGAGTTTGTTTGTAATTGATGGAAGCATGTCAAGATTAGTTTCACTGACCTAATTTCATATGCATTCAATTAATCAAGTGATGAACATAGTAGATGATTTCTATAAATACATATCATCTCAATCTTGTAGATTTCCCACCAAGATTGTGAATGTTATCATGTTAATCTTTGCATGATCCCTCACTACAACTATTGACATGATAATCATTAAGTTCAATATTTGTAAACACTAACACACAAATCTATCCCTAGTATTTGTTCATTAGTGGATGAATATCCTAGGTCTACTTTGAAATATTCTTTCCCAAGCAACACTCAAAGCATAAAGATGAAGAACAAAGATATTCAACTATATTAATCATCAACCATGTTCATACACAAATAGATTAAAAGAAATACATACTAGTTAGATCAACTACCTCTAATCTTGACACAGAAAGAACTTAGCCACTCATTTCCATGGTTGCTTTGCTCTCAAGATTGTTGGTAGAGATGATGAACATGAAGAAAACAAGAAGAAAAACTATGGTTTTTTTTACAATTACATGCCCTAATTTTACAAAGATGAAAGATCATTATGATGAAGTGAAGTTCCACCCTTTTACAAGCCAAAAAGTCAGCTGGAAGTGATGGGTAGGTGGCCAAAAGGTGAAAGTATGGGTCTGTCCTTTTTCTGATTTTCGCAGACCGCGCTAAGTCGGCTAAGTCGCATTGAGCCATGCAGAATCATACGAGCGACCGTAGCATGCTTCTTCATCCAAAAATATCTTAAAAAAGAATCATCCCTAAAGCTCTTCAAGTGTCCTTGAATCCAAGCTTGGGAGAATTAGTCAATAAAAACCTACAATTAAAAGTAGAATAAGTTAAATAATATATTATAAACAAAAACTAAGTAAAAACATAATTAAACCAAATTACTAGGATAAATACTACTAATTCTATAAAAAGGCATTGTTAAGGACCACAAAATCATGTACAAAATAACTACAATTTGGTCCTTAACAACTCTCTTACAATCCTTATCAAAGGACTACCCTTATTCATGGGACACACATAAACTTTAAATATTTTTCAAGGTAACAGTCACTTATCCATCTGGCAAAGAATCCAATAACACATGGTCGAAGCAAGTACGTTGAAATAAGGCTCCATTATCTTTGTGAGCAGGTAACGGAAGAAAAGTTAAACTTGGAACATTGTAGAACTGAGAATCATATGGTAGACATCATGACGAATGGTGTGCAGGTTGAAGTATTTTGAAGACCTGGAGCTATGATAAATGTCGATAGCATAGACACAATGACGTAGGTGGTGTCAAATTGTGTTGTTGAGTTGTATAGTATGTCGAAGTGACAAAGTAGGTTACTTCATATAGTATTTTGACTTAGGTCAAAATAGTTATTTTGAGCTTCTATAGTTTTGAGCTTTCGATTAGGGACCAAGAAAGTTCATTATAAATAGAGGGAGAAACCCCTATTTTTCTAAAAACTTTTATTCACAGTTGTAAAATGAATAAGATTTTTCACAGTTTGTGGGCAAAAAATTACTATGCAATAAATCATTTTCCCCCTTATTTTGTCAAACCCTAATTTTGTTCATTCTTCAATATTTCATTATAATTGTGTGGTGATAACAATCTTGATCATCAAGATTGATAGAAATTTATCATATATTATAATGATTTCCAACAATAACTAGTCTATCTAATATATATATATATATATATATATATATATATATATATATATATATATATATATATATATATATATATATATATATATATATATATATATATATTAAATCATCGAAAATAATTAGACATAAAGAAAACGTGTATTTTGAGTCATATTCATTTTAAATTACATGTAAATATTATTAAGAATCAACTAATTTGTGTAAGATTGATTTTGTAATAGAAAATATATTAATCACACACATTATACTTTGTTTGTAGAAACACGGACAAATCTTCTACTAAATATGTAGTTATATAGCGGTAAACTTTTACATTTTTGAAGTTAATATCTTTTCTATTCTTTTCTTTTTTTATTACATTTTTAAAGTGAATATGATACACATAAGGGAAAAATTAAAATTAAAACCTATGAAATATAAAACTACGGTGGAAAATATCAACAATTATATTTGATACTATAGCATGAATATAAATTTATAAGCGTAGAATTAATATAAATTATATTTTAACTTAACTATTGAAGATATTATAATAGATGATAAGATTGAAATGAATTTGAAACACGCCTAACTGAGAGCCATGGAGATATTTTGAAATTGAGAGAAGAACATAATTTATATATAATTCAGAACAATACACAATTTTTTAAAAGGAAAAGAAAAAAAATTATGATATAACAATACAATTTATATTATAGTTCATAAAACATTTAAGAAGAGAATTTGTGTAATCTCTTAGATTAGAAACTAAAATCAAAATCATATGAAAACATAATGAATGATAGAGGTTATTCTAACACAGGTACATTTTTTGTTGTCACACTTCACTATCTTCGGTGGCCGGCACACAGGAGTAAAGCAATCACCATCATTTACACATTTAGCAACTCCTATATTGAAAAATCGAGTAAAACTTAAGATTATATATGATAAAACATTACTTACAAATTATGAAATTATGTAAATGTTATAAAATAGATTACTTCCATGGTTGTATGGCACCAATAGTATAGAAATAATGATAATCATAATATAAATAAACTTGACAATTTCAACCATAATTCTTCCTCTCTATTTAAGAAATGACTTTATAAACAAACTTTTATATCTTTAAAAGTTTGTACTCACCTTACATCGATTTATATATATTTTCAAATATATCAATGTATTGTATTTATCCCTCTAAGATATTTAGCAAACATTTTAGATTAAAAAAACCTACCAATTTTACTAAATAGTTTAAAGCTTTTATAACATGAAAGATTAAAACACAAAAGCTAAATAATATTATAAGAGAAATTATTTTTGAATATATGGAGTGTATTGTTGGATACAATATAAATTTCATATGTGGTGCAATAGTTGTTATAGAATGTATTTTTTTTGTTATAAGTTAACTTTTAAGCAAAGTATATTAATTTTGATTTCTTTTAATCTGACCCTTACGTTATGGTTAAAATGAATTTAGAACTTCGAGCTCATCAATAAATCATCAAGTTAACATATAAAGTTCATATGATTAGTATAATGTATATTTGGTTTAAAAGAAATGCAGGTTAAACATTTTATTTGCATATTTAAATCTATGAAATATTTATTGGAAAGAAATGAATATCATTTCAAGGAGTGCAATATAAAATAAATAAAACTATAATAACATCGAACAAGAATTCTTCGCATACAATTCATGAATAATATATCCTGAAAGTTGAGCTTAAAAAATTTGACAATTTAATTTCATTTTATATTGGTGTGGTCCTTTTCCTACATAGAACATGACAAGTTTGAAATTGGCTTATTAACGTAATAACATATTTCATATTGTTTATTATGGAAAATGGTAAACAACCGTTGGTTGTTTCAAAATTCTAAAATTAAGGGTCATTCGCAAGATCGACCACTTGATCTTAAGACATGTGCTAATATTTTTGAAATTATATTGATTCTGTCGAAATCCTTGCCTAAGAAACAATTTCCTTAGACTAAAGAAATAAGTAAAACGACTTTCGACACAATAGTTCATTGTCGAATCCCAAAGGCTCATCGTCATATATGCAATCGAAACGCTACTCATTGATGTATTCTTTGATTACTTTATTTTTATCTGGAGGTTTTGGCTCGATAGCCAAAATGAAATCTTCCTCTAGAATTTGTGGTCTATTGGCTTCGACAGTCATATTTTCTTCAGCTTCCAATGTCGAATTTATTTTGTTTTCGGCTATATACGTCGAAATCCTTCTTAGAGCGTCAAGCTCAGACATCATAATCACCGATGTCGCCCCAGCCTGTCGGCCGGTTTTTAACATATGGATCCTCTAAGGGTTTCACATCCCATATGACACCATGGGCTTCATGCAACTTCAAGGAAACAAATGCTTCATCTAAATTGGCATATAGTTCCTCTGCAGGTTGGCTAGGAGAAATATTAGCCAATTTTTTGTCGAATTCCTTTCCGATATTATTTACATCGGCCATGAAGTACCCTTGATCGGCCTCAATATTCTCCACTATACCATCTTCCCTCCAGATTATTAGACGCTGATGCATGGAAGACGGCATAACTCCTACTCCATGAATTCATTCTCTGCCAACTAGCATATTATAACTTGGCTTTCCTTAGATTACCATAAATATGGTCGGCCTTGTCTCTGAGCCGACGGTAATATTTACCTGGATCACACCCATGGTGTTCCTGGTTCTTCCTTCGTAGTCCGACAGGACCACATTGTGAGATCGAACATCGGTGTCGAACTTACCGATTTTCTTCAAAATATGATGTGGCATTATATTGACGGTAACACCACAATCTACAAACACCTTATTGATAACAATACCTTCGACATTAGCCCTGATCAATAGAGGCTTCAGGTGGCTTCTCATAGCCATGTGATGCCTTTCGAAGAAGGAATCTTGGTTCTCAATTGAACTATTGTTCATGACAAAGTAGACAATTGGCTTATGTAAAGCCATTTCCTCAAGATCGACATCGCGAATCTTCCACTCAGACATTCGACCGCAGGAGAATCGACACCACATTAACCAAGATGTCAAGACTTTTTGATTCGAAGCAAAATCATCAATTGCCTCTTCGTAACATTTGGCAATGTGTCGGTTCACAAACTCTTTGATTTGTTCTATGACAGGTCGACTTTTACCTCAGATATTTCTAGTTGCTCACTTTGTTTGTGGCAACTGCTCAGCGAAATTTGTGGTTTGTCTTTCACCGCTTCTTGCGCTGAAAACGCCCACTAAGTTCTACTAATGGGACTTTTCCCATATAATTTCGGATATGTGGCTCTTCTTCTCGATATGAATTCATATGTTTCTCCTATGATCCCTTGGGTTAGGGAACCTTTGGTTGTGGACTTTGGCTTAGCCTTTCCCTAATTGCAGCTTTTGAAAATTCTCAGCAGCAACTTTGTCACTCAAAGCCCTGCACCTAGGGCACAAACAAACTGTCCAGCCCTTGTTTTTGCAGTAGTACAGGAAATCTATCAAGTCCTCATCTGGCCTGGGGTAGACCTCAGCTTCATATAAGCCGACATCAGCATTCTCCCCTGTACTCTCTTCGACCATGTCATCTAGAAATTAAGTAATCTCGACCATATTAATCTCGTTTGGTTCAGCAAAGAGAGCCTCCTCCTGCCCAAGAGGATCTGTATCGATTTTCATCTTTCTGGCAGTGAATCCTAGATGACCCTCTTGCAGCAATTTATGAACAAGATTCCTAAAAAGAAACCAGTGAGAGGTTGTGTGACCAAGATAATTAGGATATTTACAAAAACCCCTTTTCTGTCGTTGTTCTAATTGTGGCATTTTAGCATTATACGGTATTAAAATTTGACCATCTTTAACTAACAAATCAAAAATTTCTTCACATTCAGAAACATCAAATGTATAAGTTTTATAGGAAATTTAGTATTGTTCTCGACAACAATATTTTTCCTTTACAAGGAAACAAAGATTTACATTCATATGCAAGCCCTGGATTCATTTCAGCCACATCGACATCTGCCTAAGTCGGCGAGATATAGTTGGCCTCGTATATGGGATATGTATCAACATAATCAATATAGGCTATTTTCTCTTTCTTAGCCTTAGCCTTAGTATGCCTAACCTTTTCTAGTCGTAGACGCTGAAGGTGTCAAACTCTATCAGCTAGTTGTGACATACTCTTAACAAAAGTTGGGTCGATTTTCTTTCTAATAGAATAATCTAATCCTCTAGTAGACATTTGAACAAGTTCATGTTCTGGAACATGGGTAAAACATCTCGCCTTTAATGACCTAAATCATTTTAGATAATCATTTATGGTCTCAACAAACCTTCTCTTAATATTTGATAACTCGCACAAACTAATTTTCAAATGTCCTTCATAAAATTGTTCATGAAATAATTTTTCCAACTTAGTCCATGAATCAATTGAATTAGGAGGTAATGTGGTAAACCACGTGAAATATGCCTTTGTCAAATACAAAGGAAAATGTTTCACCCTTAGGATTTCATTATTCGCTATATTCCCAGATTCAGATAAGTATCTAGCCATATGCTCGACTGTCGATTCACCAGACTCACCCCCGAACTTAGTATATTTAGGAATTTTCCACCCTCTAGGGTTTTCATCAGAAATGTACTGACAAAGGGACGAATATGTTGGCCTTCGAGTGTTGTATTCACACCGTTCCTAGCCACAATTCTCTCGACAATGGTAGTTATATTGTTTTCGACAGCTAATTCTTCCTGTCGGATTTGATCAAGAATTTGATCAGCCTCTTGTTGTCGATTAACTAATACCCTTGGGGGTTCGACAACAACACTTCAATGAGGCCCTGCAACTTTTCCTTGATGGAAAATTTCATCTTCTATTTCCCCCATGTCTACTTGACCATGGGGATCTAATCGAACAATAGGTGGTGCCTGTCGGCCAGGCACTTGGGGAGCGCCCAAAAAATTACACAAGTGTGTTAATTGGGCAATCACCTGTAGAATTGTTTCAGCGGACTGTCTATTAGTCTCAGCCGACTCTTGCACTATGGGGTTAAATACATTACCCATTTGTTTAGTCAACATATTAACTAACTCATGATTGTTATCATCGATTTTCTGCCTCAACACTGCCATTGAAGTATTAATTAGAGGCGACACTAGTTGTTGTGCAGGCATTCCCCTATTTCCTCCTACTGCATATGCTTGTAAAGGAGAATTCATGTTTTGCAAGTTATCTGACACCATTGATGCATTTGAAGTCGACTGAAATCCCGACATTAAGGAACACTGCATTCCATAAGGGGGATCAGTAGTACCAAATCGGGGTATCGCTATGTTAGGAATGACATTCGTAGCCATCACATGCCCTGAACTCACCGGTGTGGTCTGGGGGATAGGTATTGATACTGATGCAGTTGAACCTGATACAGTTGTGTTGTTTAGTGGGGGAAATGTCGCAACTTGGGTAATTATTGCGCCAGATGTACCCAAAGTTCGTGATGGAATTTCATCCACGTTCAAAGTAGTGTTTAACATCCTTGGTGTACTTCTCCTAGTGGATGGTCTATTATATTCTTTAGTTAAGCTTCCAATTATAAGTCTCATATACTTATGGCATATAACAATAAAAACTTAGCACTGGTCCCACCGGGTGTGCCAATTTGTTTATTGTGGAAAATGGTAAACAACCGCTGGTTCTCCCAAAGTCCTCAAACTAAGGGTAACTCGCAAGATCGACCAGTTGATCTTAAGACATGTGCTAATATTTTTGAAATTGTACTAATTTTGTCGAAATCCTTGCCTAAGAAACGGTTTTCTAAGACTAAGGGAATAAGTACAACGACTTTCCACACAATTGTTCAGGTTTGACAGATTGGTAAGTCGTGACTGACAAAGACAAAAACCTAAATAACTTGAAAAATCTAAGTATTCACTATGATTTGACCTACTATGGTGACTCGTGCCGACAGAAGGTTGTGAATTCAGGCCTGTTCTAAACGAAATAAGGGTCGAAAGACTATTTTCTTAACTCGAAACTTGTAACAAAAAGAGTATTAACACACACGAATACAACAAGTGATTGCTAAACTCAACTTCTACTTCGATGGCGCCAATGACCACAACTGGAAATCCTCCTCCTGAACAAGAAAATGACTCTCCAAAAAAGAAAAAGAAATAGGTAATACTTCACTCACTCCTTTTTTATTGTCGAAATTACTCTTTAAATTGACTAATCATTTCTTTCCATTTTTCCAAGCGAGTGGATTACCTCCCAAGTCTCCTAATAGCCTCTTGATCCGTGATACTTTCCGTATTCCGAACTCAGAAATTATTTGCTTCTGGATAAATTCCATAATAGCCTCTTGATCAACATTCACTAGAGGAATTTCTTCGACCCATTTTGTAAAATAATCTATACCCACAAGGATATATTTTTGTCCTTTGGATGAGGTTGGTCGTATTTCACCAATTAGATCTAATGCCCATCCTCTAAAAGGCCAAGGCTTAACAATTGAATGTAATTCACTTGTAGGAGCATGTTGAATGCTTGCATGAACTTGGCATTCTTCACATCCTTTAGAAAATTCTATGCAGTCTTTGAGCACAGTGGGCCAATACATTCCATATCGAAATAGCAACCATTTCATTTTGTGGCCTTCTTGATGTGCCCCACACACCCCACTATGCACACTGGACAAGGCTAAATACGCTTCATTTTCTCCTAAACATTTGAGTAACATTCCTTCTGGGGTTTTCTTAAAAAGTTCATTCCCTATTAGCACATAAGACAATGCCCTATATTTGATCTTTTTCTCTGTACTTACTGAAGGTTCTTTCAAGTAATTTATTATAGGACTTCGCCAATCTTTATCTGCCAAAGTATCTATACTTAACACTTCGAATTCTTTCTGATTTGCATAGCCAAGTTTCGAATTCTCTAAGTCTAATGGTGATAATCTAGTAGCCATTATTCTACCTCTTGTTTCTATGAGGTATTGGAGTTTTTCTTTGGATGTCTTATACCCTGAGGCTATTTGAGCCAAATCATTTTCCTCCTGATTATCAATTCTGGGAATATGTTTTATATCCACATATTCAAACTTCTTGAGTAATCTGTTAGCAATAACAAAGTACATGATCAAATTTTCTTTGATACATTTGTATTCCTTGGTTATTTGTTTGATGACTAGCTCTGAGTCTCCTCTAATTTCGACTCTGGTTGTCCCCAATTCCAACAAAGCTTCAAGTCCAACAATCAATGCTTCATACTCATCTTCGTTGTTTGAATAGGGAGGCCCTTCTAACTTGAATTTTGTTGGAATTCCTTCAGGAGAAATTATAAGGACTCCAACCCCACTTTCGTTTTTATGTGTTGACCCATCGAAGGTAATTTCCATGGGTGGATCTCAACATAATCTAACGCGAACTCCTCACTCACAGAGTGATCCACTATGAAATCTGAAAATACTTGCCCTTTCATAGCCTTTAAAGGTTTGAAGACTAAATTATACTCAGTGAGCGCTAAAGCCCATTTGCCAATCCTACTGTGCATGATTGGTTTTGAAAGCATATGTTTAATAACATCAAAGTGAGATGAAACGTAAACATCAACAGATTTAATATAATATTTAAGTTTTGTACAAGAGAAATACAAGCAGAGACATAGTTTTTCTATGCTGCTATACCTAATCTCTTCTTTATTTAGGACCCTACTAATATAATAGATCGCTCTTTCGATGCCATCATCGTTTTCTTGGGCCAACATACTACCTATAGTTACACTGGAGGCGGAGATATACAGTCTCATCGGCTTGTCTTTAGAAGCAGGTGCAAGTATAGGAGGGTGCATCAAATAAGCCTTGATCTTCTCGAATGCCTCTTGATGTTGCACCGTCCATTCGAAATTCCCATGGTTGAGACGGAGGAGTGGAGAGAAAGTCTGAGTTCGCCCACTCAGATTAGATATGAATCTCCTTAAAAAGTTGATTTTACCTAATAGAGATTGCAATTATTTCTTTGTTGATGGAGGTTTTGTCTCCATAATAGCCTTCGTCTTGTTCAGGTTAATTTCGATCCCCTTCTTGTGGACCACAAAGCCTAGGAAATCCCCAGCCTGCACAAAGAAATCACATTTAAGAGGATTCATTTTTAAGCGATGTTTTCTTATTCTTTCGAATGATTGGCAGAGGTGATTCAAATGATCCTCATCGTAAATGATTTGAATGTTATGTCATCTATATCAATCGTAAATGATTCAATGAAATCATGGAAAATGGTGTTCATTGCCCTCCGATATGTTGCCCCAACATTTTTAGTCCAAAAGGCATAACTACCCATTCATAAGTGCCTAAGGCTGGACATCTAAATGCGCTTTGGGAACATCATCCTCAAAGAATGAAAATCGATTATACCCGTAGTATCCATCTAACATACTCAGTATTCAAACCCGCAGCAGTAATCAATCAACATTTCGCTATGGGCATGGAATATTCATCTTTGGGGTCAGTATTCAAATCCCTAAAATCTATGCAAATTCAGAAGAACCATTTTTCTTAATAACAGTACTATGTTAGCAAGCCATTCCACGCATTGTGGTCCCGATAAACTTGCATCAAGGAGCCGCTCTACCTCCGCCTATATTTTTGAGAGGATTGTCAATAATCGCAGGCATCCGCTGATGGGCTTGCCATCCTTGATTGGAAGCCTATGTTCCACCGGGCCTCTTTAAACCAGTATTTTGTTGTAGTCCTGTGCAAGCAATCTCTATTTTGTTTGAGCATTTCGATCACCTTGCTTTTTAGACTGGGACTGAGTTTCGCACTGATGTACATAACTCTTTTTTCGACGCCATCCCCAACATCAACTTCCTCTAATGGATCTTGTGCCAGCATTTTAGCGCTTGTTGACGCTGGATCCTTTTCGAACCCCAAGGGCTCTTGATCATAAATGGCATCTAGCCATTGATATATTAGTTCAAAAGATTGTCCATCACAGGGTGGGGGTGAGTAGTTTCCCTCAGGACTTGCTATTTATTTTTTTGTTTTTTCTTTTTTTATCTATGGCTTCGACAACCATGTTCTGTATTTCGGCTTCGAGAACCGTCTTTCATTTGTGCCAGCCAGATAGGCCGAAATGTTTTTGTAGTAACTTGATTCAGTCATACTGATCTTCGATTCCCCAACCAGTTGGCCGTATCGTCGAAGTTTCTCCATCTTCCTCAATCCCCTACCTGTCCCACATGATTTCTCTATCCCATTGGAATCCATTGGGATGAAGGGTTAAATAATAGTGCTGCTCTCATTGGGCTCGAAATATTTCTCAGGTGGGTGACATGGCCCTATGTTGGCCATATTTCGATCGAAGTTTCTTTTGTCCACATTGTTGATCTCTGTCATATAGTAACTTTGGTCTGCTTCAATGTTTTCGACGATTCAATCGTCTCTCCACAACACCAACCTTTGATGCATCGAAGAAGGCACTATGCCAATTCCATGAATCTATTCCCTGCCAAGCAACAGATTGTAGTTTGTCTTCGCAACTATGACCATAAACATTGTTGGTCTTGTGAGGGAACCAACTGTTAAGTTTACTTCTATTACTCCCAAAGTCTTACCAATCATTCCTTCATAATTCTAAAGCACAATGTCGTGAGGTCTAACATCTGAATCATGCATGCCTATCCTTTTTAACATGAAGCGGGGCATCAAATTAACAACAGCTCCTCCATCCACCAGAACTTTGTTCACACCATGTTGTTCTACCTTTGCCCTGATGAATAAGGGTTTTAGATGGTTCTTCATTCCCTCATCTGGCTTCTCGAAGAAAGCGTTTTGCTCCTCGACCGCTCCATTGTTCATCACATAATAACACACGGCCGTGTCCGCCATTTTGTCCTCATGCCTCCTCACCGTAAACTTTTGTATCCTCGATTGTACTCACAGGGCAGACCAAACTACATTGCGCTTGCATTAAAGAAGGATTCCCTCCGATTCAAATCGTCACCATCAAGTCCTCTTCGCTTGCAGCCACCTTCTGCCTCGATTTTCCAATGTCTTTCTTTGGTGAAAAGCTTCGACACCGGGGTTTGCCCTCACCGGTCACTGATGTTGGGTTATTGATACTAGATTCTCCTATCTCCATGGCCTTCGAAGACCTTTCAGCCTTTTTGTTTCTCTGGTGTCTACGCCACTGAGAGCGAGACATTGAATTTTTGCCTTGTAATTCTCCGCCTTATTTCTTCCTCCTGCTTGAATTGAATTGTTCCCTGAAGCCATCACCCCGCCTCCTTGGTCATAGCTTCGCCATTTCCTTTTCCTTTATCGCCCTTCACCGCAGCCATCTTAGTGGGGATTTGCAGTAGTTTGAAAGAAACTCTTTGCTCCCCGATAAGGGCTATCCGCCTCCTTGGCATGGTTCTTCCAAAGTTAGATTCAACGATTCTACCTTGGTGCCCCCACCGATGCAAACGGAATTCTCTCAACGCTCACCATTTCTCTACCATACACCGCTGCACATCTGGGACATATTAAACACTCTGTTCCAATCTTGTGGCAACGAACCAAGAATTCGAGCAGACTCTAATCATCTTTTGGATAAACTTTGTACGCTTGGTTGTCTTGCCTCCAATGAGCGAGATAGGCCGAAATCTTTTTGTATTAACTTGATTTAGTCATACTGATCTTCGCTTCCCCAGCCAGTTGGCCGTATCGTCGATGTTTCTCCATCTTCCTCAATCTCCTCCCCGTCCCACATGATTTCTATATCCCATTGGAATCCATTGGGATGAAGGGTTAATGAATAGTAAGCGTTCTCATTGGGCTCGAAATATTCCTCAGGTGGGTGACATGGCCCTATGTTGGCCATATTTCGATCGAAGTTTCTTTTGTCCACATTGTTGATCTCTGTCATATATTAACTTTGGTCTGCTTCTATGTTTTCGACGATTCCATCATCTCTCCACAACACCAACCTTTGATGCATCGAAGAAGGCACTACGCCAATTCCATGAATCTATTCCCTGCCAAGCAACAGATTGTAGTTTGCCTTCGCAGCTATGACCATAAACGTTGTTCGTCTTGTGAGGGAACCAACTGTTAAGTTAACTTCTATTACTCCCAAAGTCTTACCAACCTTTCCTTCATAATTCGAAAGCACAATGTTGTGAGGTCTAACATCTGAATCATGAATGCCTATCATTTTTAAAATGAAGTGGAGCATCAAATTAACAGCAGCTCTACCATCCACCAGAACTTTGTTCACACCATGTCGTTCTACCTTTGCCCTGATGAATAAGGGTTTTAGATGGTTCTTCATTCCCTCATCTGGCTTCTCGAAGAAAGCATTTTGCTACTCGACCGCTCCATTGTTCATCACATAATAACACACCGGCCTCGTTCCGCCATTTTGTCCTCATCGGCCTCCTCACCTGTAAACTTTTGTATCCTGATTGTACTCACAGGGCAGCACCGAATCTACATTGCAGTTTGCATTAAAGAAGGATTCCTCCGATTCAAGTTGTCACCATCAAGTCCTCTTCGCTTGCAGCCACCTTCTGCTCCGATTTTCTCCAATGTCTTTGGTGAAAAAAGCTTCCTAGACACTGGGGGTTTGCCTCACCGGGTCACTGATGTTGGGTTATTGGTACTAGATTCTCCTATCTCCATGGGCTTCGAAGACCTTTCAGCCTTTTTGTTTCTTTGGGGTCTGCGCCACTGAGAGCGAGACATTGAATTTTTTCCTTTGTAATTCTCCAGTCTTATTTCTTCCTTCCTGTTTGAATTGAATTGTTTCGTGTAAGCCATCAGCCCCGCCTCCTTGGTCATAGCGCCACTTTTCCCTTATTACCTTCACCGCACCATCTGTTAGTGGGGATTTCTGCAGGTAGTTTGAAAGAAACTCTCTTTGCTCCCATGGGATAAGGGCTATCTGGCCTCCTTGGCATGGTTCTTCTAGTGTTAGCAGGATTCGAACGCATTCTACCTTGGTTCCCCCAGCCTGATGCAAACGGAATTCTCTCGAACGCTTCAGCCATTTCTATACCATACACCGCTGCACATCTGGGACATATTAAACACTCTGTTCCAATCTTGTGGCAACGAACCAAGAATTCGAGCAGCCTCTCATCAGCTTTTGGATAAACTTTGTACAGTTGGTTGTCTTGCCTCCAGTTGAGCCAGATAGGCCGAAATCTTTTTGTAGTAACTTGTTTCAGTCATACTGATGTTCGCTTCCCCAGCCAGTTGGCCGTATCGTCGAAGTCTCTCCATCTTCCTCAATATCCTCCCCGTCCTACATGATTTCTATATCC
Organism: Vicia sativa; assembly: GCA_021764765.1. Classification (NCBI taxonomy): domain Eukaryota; kingdom Viridiplantae; phylum Streptophyta; class Magnoliopsida; order Fabales; family Fabaceae; genus Vicia; species Vicia sativa. Next base: position 91,233,905 of record CM038794.1, on the reverse strand, counting down.
CATTGGAATCCATTGGGATGAAGGGTTAAAGAATAGTAAGCGTTCTCATTGGGCTCGAAATATTCCTCAGGTGGGTGACATGGCCCTATGTTGGCCATATTTCGATCGAAGTTTCTTTTGTCCACATTGTTGATCTCTATCATATAGTAACTTTGGTCTGCTTCAATGTTTTCGACGATTCCATCGTCTCTCCACAACACCAACCTTTGATGCATCGAAGAAGGCACTGCGCCAATTCCATGAATCCATTCCCTGCCAAGCAACAGATTGTAGTTTGCCTTCGCAGCTATGACCATAATCATTGTTGGTCTTGTGAGGGAACCAACTGTTTAGTTAACTTCTATTACTCCCAAAGTCTTACCAACCTTTCCTTCATAATTCGAAAGCACAATGTTGTGAGGTCTAACATCTGAATCATGCATGCCTATCCTTTTTAACATGAAGCGGGGCATCAAATTAACAGCAGCTCCACCATCCACCAGAACTTTGTTCACACCATGTTGTTCTACATTTTCCCTGATGAATAAGGGTTTTAGATGGTTCTTCATTCCCTCATCTGGCTTCTCGAAGAAAGCGTTTTGCTCCTCGACCGCTCCATTGTTCATCACATAATAACACACCGGCCGGTTCCGCCATTTTGTCTTCACGGCCTCCTTACCAAAGGTAAACTTTTGTATCCTGATTGTACTCATAGGGCAGCACCGAAACTACATTGCAGTTTGCATTAAAGAAGGATTCCCCCTCTGATTCGAAGTCGTCAATCATCAACTCCTCTTCGTTTGCAGCCAGCCACCTTCTGTTCCTCGATTTTCTCCAATGTCTTTTGGGAAAAGCTTCCGACACCGTGTTTGCCCCACCGGGTCACTGATGTTGGGTTATTGGTACTAGATTCTCCTATCTCCATGGCCTTCGAAGACCTTTCAGCCTTTTTGTTTCTCTGGTGTCTGCGCCACTTAGAGCGAGACATTGGATTTTTGCCTTTGTAATTCTCCAGTCTTATTTCTTCCTCCTGCTTGAATTGAATTGTTTCAGAAGCCATCACAGCCCCGCCTCCTTGGTCATAGCTTCGCCACTTCCTTTCCCTTATCGCCTTCACCCCATTCAGTGGGGATTGCAGTAGTTTGAATGAAACTCTTTGCTCCCCGATAAGGGCTATCTCGACCTCCTTGGCATGGTTCTTCCAAAGGTTAGCAGTGATTCAAGGCATTCTACCTTGGTTACCCCACCGATGCAAACGGAATTCTCTCGCTTTACCATTTCTCTACCATACACGCGCACATCTAGGACATATTAAACACTGCTCCAATCTTGTGGCAACGAACCAAGAATTCAAGGCTCATCGCCTTTTGGATAAACTTTGTACAGCTTGGTTGTCTTGCCTCTAGTTGACTGTTTTTTCTGGGTCTTTCAAACTCAAGAAGAATTGGATTGCAGATGATGTCAGCTTGGGCACAACAACTTATCCCGGTTCTTCTTATGATGTTGAAAGAGATATTTTGCAAACTCGCCTTTTCTAGGTAAGTTCTCCCTTCTTTGCTCTCTCTCCTTCTCCAAACAACATTCCACTTCTTCCATTTCAGTGTTGAGCTGTTCAAAATCCACCATATTCACTCCCAACGTCTGCCCTTCAGAAATTTTAAGCTCTTCGAACTTCATCCTGAGACCTCAAGAGCCTCACCAACTTTTATTGCTTCACTTAGTATCTTTCTTTGAGCACCTTGGGAGGCCATCGAGCCTCTGCTTGCTCCCCGATCAAGATGAAGTCCCCATCCTCTTTGAATTCCACTTTCGACTGAACCTTCCTCTCAACAATCTCCACTACATTGATAGCCAGAGGCTCAACATAGTTGGTCTCCGCCATCAACAGCGGATCCGTATCAACCTTCATTGGATTCTTTCCTTTGTCTGAGAACTTTAGCTTGCCATCTTTGATTGCGTTTTGTATCAGATCCCTGAAAAGAAAGCATTGTGAGGTTTTATGGCCTAAAAAGTTGTGATATTTACAAAACCCCACTTTTTCCTTTGTTCCAACGGAGGAATCTTAAGGTTCGGAGGAAATATTAACTGGCCATCTTTAACAAGTAGATCAAATATTTCATCACATTTAGTTATGTCGAAAGTGTAAATTTTCTTAGGGAATTTATCATTCCTTTCACTTTCGACAGGATCCTTTCCATTGGAAGGAAGCAGAACTTTGCAAGCATAAGGGGGTGCTTCCTTCAGTTCTGCAAGATCTATTTCGAACTGATCGAAATCGTAAGGGTCTTGAGAATCATTTATGTTCTCCCCTTCAGCCTCTATGTAGGATATTCTCTCTTTCTTATGATTTTTACTAGCCCTAGCCTTTTCAGCTTTTAATCTTTCGACCTGACAAACTCTGTCTGCTAGTTGGGCCATATTTCTAAGATACTTACTGTGTATCCAATTTCTTTCGAATGGAATAATCTAGGCCCCCAGCAGCCATTTCGACCAATTCGTGTTCAGGAACTACTGTGAAGCATCTAGATTTTAACAAACGAAACCTATTCTAATAATCATCTATTGGTTTCGTGAATTTTCTCTTAATGCTTGCTAATTGTTTCAGGCTAATTTTAGACTGACCCATATAAAATTGTTCATGGAAAAGTCTCTCTAAATAAGGCCACGTGTCCGCAGATCCAGGGGGTAGGGTAGTGAACCAAGTAAAAGCGTTCTTTGTTAGAGAACTTGGGAAGTATTTTATCCTAAGATTTTCATTATTTGCTATATCTCCTGCTTCGGTTAAATATCTTGCTATATGTTCCACTGTTGATTCACTCGTATCTCCAGCAAATTTCGTGAATTTAGGGATTTTACAACCCCTATGTAATTTTGTTTGCAGAACATAGTCTACAATTGGAGATGTGTAATTTGGCCTCCTAAATCCTGAATTTAAACCATTCTGGGCCATTATTCTTTCAATCATGGTGGTGAGATTATTTTCTACCACTAAATTGTCATTTCTAATTCTATGAAGAATTTCGTCTACATTTTGGTCCTTATTCACCATCATTATTGGTCTGGGCTGTTCGTCCTGAACTTCCTGGTGTCTTAATCTTGCCCCTATATTTCTCTCTTCGACCACTTGTATAGGGGGTCGAATCTGTTCGATTGTGGGTTCTTCGTTTCGAATCACCACCGGTTCGCCACGCCTTGCAAAGATTAGGGCACCAAAGAAATCGCTATTCTAGCCATCCGGCTGCATTTTCTTGGTTCGTTCTAATTATGTTCTGGATTAGGGGATTAAAATAGAATTCATTTCACGGGCTAGGATTCCTACCATATCATGATTGCTATCATCCATCTGTTGCCTGAGCGCTTCCCGACTATTAGTTTTAAGGGTAGGCAACTGGGCGAAGTTTCCTATATTCTGGGAATTTGTACCCAGATGGTCCATTCCTGAACCATACCCTTGGATTGGGGAAGAAGTTGATGCATTATGTAACCCTGCCATAAACGAAGTTGGCATTCCATATGGAGGGTTTCTGGAGGCCTAGTAGGGGTCGAATACTGTTGATTCCCTATTTGTGGCCTAGTTTGCATTGATGACACCTTGAGATGGTATTTCTAATGTACTTACTGGGACCGTATTCGAACTGCCAACAGGGATGGTATTGGAGGCATCAATCGAACTTGAAACGATTGTTACAGCCCCCTGTGGGGGATTTTGTCCCCTATCTTGGTTAGTTGTGTTAACCATTGTTTTGGTACATTGTCTTCTAGGTATATGTGGATTATTATTCTTTATTTTGCCGCTTCGAAGGTTCATATAACGAAACGTGCTCCAAACTCAGAAGATCCTAAAATTTTCTAATAGGTTTGATAAAAAAAATTTATTATGACATTGTCCCACTAGGCGTGCCAATTTGTTTACGTTGATTTCTAGTAAACAACCGCTAGTCTTCCAATTCATTGATTATTATTGGTTACTTGTAGGATCGACTAGATTGATCCTAGGACACATGTGTCATGACTCATTTCTATGTTCATACCCATTATCTTGATAAACTTATATTGTATGTTAATGTAGAATGTGAGATTCTTAAGAGATCTCTCTAAAATTGCCTATAGAAATATACTGACTGAATGTATAAAGGAAAGGCTTCGAATTAAACTTAAGTTTTAACACTTGAAACGTAAAGATAAAGAGTTTCTGAGAATATAAAAGTTTCTTGAAATATAAAGTGTTTGAATGAAAGAACAAAGTAAAAATGGAGTTGTAACACGGTGAACTGACTTTGTAGGATTTTTGTATCCAAATGTGCGGATAGCAAGAGTCGCCACCGACTTTTATTTTTATCCAATTAAGGGAAGGTAAAAGTACAGAAAAAGACCTTCGTTAGATTCTGAGTACGGGAGAAGGTTATGAAAAGGGAAGGTATTAGCACCCCTTTTCATCCGTAGTTATCCACGGGCTCTTAGTTGCTCTAGATCACTTTAAAAATGTGCTTTCTGTGTGTTTGACAAAAACGTTTTGAAAAGGAATTTCGCTTTGAATTTGTAATGATTCATGTGGGAATGTATACAAAGTGTTCGGAAATGTTTCGTTTTGAAAAGAGTTTGAACTTTGACAAAAGTGTGAGGTGCAAAAAGTAGTTTGATAGAGCAAGCAACTAAAAGTCTTATTACCTACTCAGAATTGGTCGTTTTCGTGTTATTTTACGTTCCTTTAGAATAGCGCTATCCACACCATTAGTTGGTAGGTAACTCCATTCGTCGGATGTAAGCGGACATTGGGACATCGGATGGTCATAGAAAGCAACTTGTAGGAGTATCCTAGCACATTCAAGGGACTATCATCATTTTCGTGAGGCAACAATCGAGGGTCAAGATCATGTATTCGGAGGCTACATCGTGGGTCTTATGATCTTTGTATCAAGGGACTATGATGATTTGTTTGAAGGCAACGGTGCTAGAATACCCTACGCTCGAGGGACATGACCATTTGAATTCGTAAAGGCAACGAGAGAGAATTACCCTAAGGGGTGCATGTGTGAAAAGAGTGTGTTGGTTTCAGATATTTTATCTTTGAGAATTAGTGGGCTATGTTCAATTTTATCTTACCATACACGCCTAGTTACTAACAGTTTATAGAGTGCGGAAATTAAAATGCGGAATGTAAAGGTGCGGAAAAGATAAATGTCCTACGCTATTACATGGCTTTGGGGCAGATACATAATTTAAACTTGCGGAAAATAAAATCCTAATTTAAACTATTACATCCCATAAACAGTTACATTATTGGAAAAATAAAACACTAGAAGAAAACGTCTGAATCAGAACAACCTGTGAAAGAATGGGAAATCGGAAAATACGAGATGAATCGAATAAGAGAAAAAATGTTAGAAAAATGCGAGTTTTTAAATAAGAAAAATATGATATGCTGGAAATAATATTAATATGCTAAAAAAATTTTTTGGGATTTTTTAGATGCAATTTAATAACTTAAAATGAATTAAAAGTATTTAAATGCAAAAATTATGAATAAAAATAAATATGCATGCAAAATTGTATTTTTTAATTTTATAAATTAAATAAAGGTTTTCAGAAAATAAATGCAAAAAGAAAAATAATTTTTGGTAATTTTTAATGCATGAATAAAAGTATGAAAAGAAATTAAAATGATGCAAAAATATTAAATAATATAGAAAATATGAAAAAACTGGAAAATAATGCAAGTTTTGAAAAGAAAAGCAAATTTGGTGCTGGAGAGGATCGAACTCGTGACATGGGAAAGCATCTACCAACAGTATGCGCCTTAACCACTAGGCCATATGACACTTGGTGTTTCTGAAGTGAAAACCAAACGCCTTTGAATGATTACGTGTCCCTGGATTATATTCAAACTGAGTCAGCGAAGTGGGGTCCCCGTTGAATGGATGGACGAATCAGGATACGCCTCTGTGCCACGCTAGCCTTTCGCTGGTCAACCAAGTCAGCGACGCCGGAGCCCTAGCTCCGGTCGTCCTCTCCGGCTGGCTCAACGTCCGATCCTGCAAAATAAGCAAAATCAAAGCAAAAGAAAAACCTTTCCACCCTAATTCGACCCTCCTGAATCCAATGGTGGCATCGTTTCGACCTAAAAACGGCTATATTGTGAGTTTCGAAGAGGAGAACGAAAACTGCCCTAACAATGGCACGTTCTTATTCCGGCGTTAAACCTCACATGTTATACGTCAAACATGCTCTAATGAGTACCCTGAACACAAATAATCAAGCAAAAACAGTTAAAGGTGCATGGATTATGAGAATCGAAATTGTGACAAAATACCAAATCGGTGCTTCGAGTTCTTGAGTTCTGGGCTTGAGTGAGGATTGGGATCGATCCCTGGAGACCTTAGGAATAGGATTGGATGGTTAAATCGGCCTGAAACTCGTTGGAAATAAAAACTCGATTTTTACAAGTTTATGAAAAAAATTGACAACATAAGGGTTCTTTCTTGGGCTAGGGTTTCGTGTCCTTGTTTGTACATAATGCTGGCTATTTATAGAAGAGATTGAGAGAGGAAAAAGAGTGAAAAAAGATTTGATTTGGAGCATTCAATATTTTTCAAATAAAATCAATTTTCTTGAAAGAAATTTGATTTCCTCTTCAATGCATGATCATGCACGAATTTGGCAAGAATTTTGGGCTATCTTGGACTTCAAGGAAGATATAAATCCAACTCATTTGAAAAAATAATTTATTTTCATATTTTATATGATTTAATTTTGAATTAAATGTCTTAAAATTCAAAGATAAATCATAAAAAATAGAAAATTACCATGGCCAAGCATTTATGGGTCAAAAATAATGTCATGAACAAGTTTGGATCAAAAGATTTTAGGCCCATTTGGAAAATTTTGCATTTTGACCAAAATGTCCTTTTGTACAATTGTCCAAAATTGCCCAACTTCTGAATAGTGTATCTTGCTCAATTTTCCACATTTTTAAGTGTTCTTGGACTTTTTGGAAAGCTCTAAGAGTCCTCTAACCAACCTTTTTGGTCTCATCTCAATTGGAGTTTCCATGCTCAATATATCTTCAAAACAAAAAGTTGACGTTTTGTTGACTTTGAAAATGACCTGTAATGTTTTGAGCCATACCTCTCAAATGAAGCATTTTTTGGACATTCTTGTGAGACATGAAATTGTAGAGAATTGAATTTCCTTCAAAACAAGATTTGGTGGAAAAATTTCTGAGGAAGTATGAAGAAGTTATGATCAGTCAAAGTTCAGTTGACTTTTCACCTAGAAACCCTAATTTGGAAAGTTTGATTTTTTGAGCAAATCTTGAGTTTTCTTGATGAATCATGATCAACCCTTGATCAAATGATGAATGTAACTTCAAAATGAGGATGTTGACCAAAAATTATGAAGTTTGACTGTATGTTGACCACAGTTGACTTTTTGTCCAATACAACTGATTTTCAACCATCTGAGCAATTGTCTGAGGAAGTTTGACTTGTAAGGCTTGAAACTTGTCATGGAGAATCTTTGAAGCATGTGAGGAGGCATGAAGACCATTGGAGATGTTGGAAGTCCATCTGGATCTGATAAATGTCAAACCCTAGCTTGGGCTGATTGTCTAGGAGAGAGTTTGTCTGATCAACTCTTGAGGAATCCTTGAGTATAGATGTATGGAATATCTTGAGAAGATAGAGGGCAAATTTTGGGGTATGACAGCTGCCCCTGTTCAATCTTCTTGTACTGGAAGGGTTAGATTGGCATGCGTTCCTTTCGTGACCTGGAGGTAGAAGATGATTGAACACTTGAGTACACCTGAAAATTTGCACTCGCTGTTGGACGATGTCGGGAATGGGCTTACAGATGCTATTTGGAGAAGGAAGAGAATTTTCTGGGGAATGAGTCATACGCTAGACTCAAGATTGCTAACAGGAGAATTGATGGGGATGGGCTTAAGATGCCATCTGGAAATGTCACTGTTGGGGAGTGAGCCATACGCTAGACTCAAGATTGTTGATAGGAGAATTGACGGGGATGGGCTTAAGATGCCATCTAGAAGGATCGATGCTGGAGAGTGAGCCATACGCTAGGCTCTGTAGACGCTTCTGGAAGTGGAAGGAACACGGAGATGGGCTTAAGATGCCATCCGAAGGGAGTCGTACGCTAGACTTCGTGCTCATCTTTGAATGAAGTTATTGGTTTGCATTGGTTTTTAACCAAATATGCAGCATTCTGAAAGTAGAGAAATGTTGACAAGTAGTCGGAGATGGGCTTAAGATGCCATCCGAGGCAACCGAATCGTACGCCAGACTGTGTAGTTGCTGTTGATAATAAGAAGGGATCAGAATAAATCTTCGTGCTGATTACTCTGAGAAGATAGTAGTTGGCAGAATGTGGATATCTTCCCTGTTGAGCATCGGGTGTTGATCCATTGCCGGTTATCGGAGGATAACTTGTGATCGTACGGATAGGGTTTCCCGTCTAGCTTCGGGTATTAATCCTGGATCCACTGTTGGAGAACAGCGAGGGTGGTCGCTCATATAGTTTTCCGCCGAGAATCGGGCTTAATCTCGACCACCGCCGAGGACAACTAGGTGGTCTTCCGATAGTTTTCCACGATTCGGGCTTAATCCTTGACCACCGCCTAAGTGACTTCCACCTATTTTGGAAAAAACAAGAGAAACTTTGATAGAATATTGGTTAGTCTTATGCAAAGTATGATGCATGACAATGTGTATGAATGACATATGCATGAATTATGACTTTATGAGTAATGTATGAATGATAGATGTTCTGGTATTTCAAAACATATCCATCTTGAAGAAGAAACGAATGTTCTGCTTGGAGATTTCTGACTTCTGTTTGAGGATGGAGATCCTGAGAAGAAAGATAACTTTGATTCCTCCGGTGCACTATCTGACCAAGTTTAAGGCCTAGACATTTGTTGAGAATTTCATAAGTAGACTGGGAGAGTCCGGAGGTACTGGGATTAATGTGTAAATCTTGCTGAAGAGTATTTGGTAGTTGCTGGGAGACCGGGTTAGAAGGATCTGGAGCCCGTTGTAATCTCTGACTGGGGAAAAAGGACGTAGGTTTCCTCCGGTGCACTATCTGACCAAGTCCTGGGTCTGGACACTGCTGCTGGAGAAAAAGGGGAATAGTTGCGAAATATCCACCGGGATAAATATCTCGGCCGGGATGAAGTGTTACCGCTTGAAAATGGGTGTAATCCGTTAAGTTAAGTGGAACCACCGCCGTGGATTTTCCTCTATTCACTGGGAGGTTTGTGGTGAGTGACACTGCTGTGAGGACCAATGCTCTGCAGGGGAGTGTTTTGGTGACTTTCGTCGTCATCTCAATTCCTAGAGCCTGTAGTAATTACTTTTGTATGCCCACTTTCCGTATGTTTGCAAATAGATTTTGGCAAGATAATCATTCAAAGCAAACGGACTTATTGCAAACGACAACAACAAGAATTGTAAAGAGAAAGAACTTGTATTCATTTGAAAAGTGGCGTATGGCCAAGCAGTTTGTACATAAGAAAGGTAAAAAGCTATGCGGAAACAATCTCGTTAAGTTCCAACTATGCTAGTACTCATATATTTCAACTATCTCATCTCATTGCTGTCAGTAGAAAGTGAGTGAATTGATCTTCGCCATTTGAATCTTGAATGCTGATAGTAGTCTGGAAGTAGATGATCTGGATGAGACATAGTCGTACGCTTAAATCCCTAACTTTTTCCTAGACCGCCTTTTCGGTTTTCGCCCACCGATACCCTTTTTGCCCAAGCCGCCTTTTCGTGTTTTCGACTTGTCGGGTGCACATGTTTTGCATATATCCTTAACTTTGCCCGAACCCTTTGGTTCGCCAGATGCCCTTGTTTTTGCCTAGGCCACCGACCTAGCGGTCTCTTTATGCGTAGTATTTTTGGCTATGTCCGCTCACGTGGTGTGGGAAGTCTTCACCATCCATGGTGCTAGTATCATAGCTCACGGAGAATACTGCTTTGACTACAAACGGTCCCTCGAGGTGGGAGTCCATTTTCCGGGATCACCTTGTGGAAGAATGATGCGCTGACTACTAGATCACCGACTTGGTAGACTCGTGCTTGACCTTCTTGTTAAATGCTCGATCATTCGCTTTTGATAGATCCGTCCATGGCGTATAGATGCGAGTCGCTTCTCATCAATCAAATTGATCTGGTCAAGGCGAGTCTGACCCAATCGCTCGCTTAACTCGGCCCGGAGGACTCTAGTTGAGGGTATCTCGAACCTCGATGGTAAGACGGCTTCCATACCGTATACAAGAGAGAAGGGGTTGCCCTGCTGATGTCCGTATCAGAAAAGCGATAACCATGAAGAGCAAATGGTAACATCTCATGCCAATCTTTGTAAGTCACCGCATCTTCTCAGATAATTTTCTTAATGTTCTTATTCACGGCTTCCACTGCGCCATTCATCTTAGGCCGATAAGGAGAAGAATTATGATGTTTGATCTTGAACCGTGCGAGTTCGATCATCTTGTTGTTGAGATTAGAGCCGTTATCCGTGATAATCCTTTCGGGGTGCCATACCGATGATAAGATCATGTTTGATGAATCGAGCCACAACATTCTTGGTAACAGATGCGAACGAGGCTGCTTCTACCCACTTGGTGAAATAGTCAATTGCCACAAGGATGAAACGATGTCCGCTGGAAGTCGGGCTTGATTTCTCCGATCATGTCAATGCCCCACATTGCGAAAGGCCAAGGAGTCGTTAGAACATTCTGAGGTACCGAGGTACGTGCACTTTGTCGGCATAACCGCACTTGTGACAAGACCGAGCGAAGGGTGACAATCGCTTCCATGGTGGACCAATAGTAACCTGCTCAAAATCTTCTTAGCCATCGATGTCCACTAGAGTGGGCACCAAATGCGCCTCGTAACTCTTCCATGATACGTATTGTCGTGTTTTGGTCTACAACAAGTAAGCACAAATCGTGGTTGCGCTTTGTATAAGATGCCATCACGAGGAAGAATTTGATGCAAATCTTCTCAAGAACTTTATCGCTGATGATGCCCTCTGGATATTCCCGAGTCTCAAGATACCCTTCACGTCGTAGTACCAAGGTTTCTCTTCTGTATCAAGCTCATAACAATATGCTGGTTCGTCGAACTTCTCAATGATGATCTGGGGAGCCTCGTTGTCCCATCTAACCTTGAACATAGATGACATAATAGCTAACGCGTCTGCCAACTGATTCTCTTCTCGCGGAATGTGATTGAAAGTAATCTCTTCGAAGTAGGGAATCAAACTTAGAACATGCTCTCGATACGGAATGAGATTCGGATGTTTCGTATCCCACTCGCCCTTAATCTGACTGATCACCAAAGCTGAGTCTCCATACACTTGTAAAAACTTGATTCTTAAGTCAATAGCAGCTTTAATACCCATGATGCACGCTCAGATTCGCTATGTTGTTAGTGCAATCAAGCATAACTGGTGGTGAAAGGCGATGTCCAGTAGGGATGTAATGATGGCGCCAATGCCATTGCTAAGGGCTGAGGCTCCATCAAAGACCATGGTCCATCGGATCCTTGTTCGTGTCCTTCGTCTAGGCCCGGTTCTTCTAATCAGAATTAACAAAACATCTTCATCTCGAAATTAATCGCATAGATCGATAGTCATCTACGGCTTGATGAGCCAAATGATCGCCACTACACTTCCTTTGATTGCTTTCGAGAAGTGTATCGATGTCATATTCGGTCGATCATTTGCCATCTTGCTATTCTTCCCGAGAGAGCGGTTTCTCAAATATGTATTTTATCGGATCCATCTTGAAATCAACAAGGTAGTGTGAGTCAACATATATCGCCTTAGTCGGCGAGCAGCCCAAGCCAAAGCGCTGTAAGTTTTCTCATGCCGTGAGTATCGGTTTCACACGGTAAACTTTTGCTAAGGTAGTATATTGCATGCTCTTTTCGACTGCACTCGCCATGTTGCCCCAACACACACCCCATTGAGTTCTCTAACACCGCAAGTACATGATAAGAGGTCTTCCTTCGGCGGCATCGTGGATGGGAGGATTCGTAGGTACTCCTTGATTTTGTCAAAAGCGATCCGCAATCGTCGCTCCATTCCACTACTTGATCTTTCTTTAGTAATTTGAAGATTGGCTCACAAGTAGCGCTTAAATGTGCAATGAATCGCAATGTAATTCAATCGCCCAAGAAACCTCCGACTTCCTCCGTGAGGGAGCGGCATCTCTTGAATGGCTTTAACCTTGGCGGGTCAACCTCAATACCTTTACCATCGACAACAAATCCTAGGAGTTTTCCTGACCGACTCCAAAGGTGCACTTGTTAGATTAAGTCTCACTGTATTTCTTCAACCTATCAAACAGCTCGCAAATGATCAAGATGTTCTTCCTCACCGTGATCGAGCTATCATGTTGTCGACGAGACCTCTATCTCGTGATGAATCATGTCATGAAATAATGTCACCATGGCGCTACCGATAGTGGCGCCCGCTCTTCATTCCGAACGGCATAACATTGTAGCGTAAAGTGCCCCACCGTAACGAAGTAGTCTTCCATGTCTTCGGAGCCATTTTGATCCGATTGTAACCGGAGAAACCATCCATGAAGGAGAAAACCTTATGCCGAGCGGTGTTGTCAACCGTAACATCAATGTGAGGAAGTGGAAAATCGCCTTCGGACTTGCTTTGTTCGCATCTCGTAATCCACACACATTCGCATTTTGCCATCCTTCTTGGGTACGGGCACCACGCTTGCAACCCATTGTGGATAAGAAGTAACAACTAAGAAACCGCATTGAACGCTTCATAACTCGGCCTTGATTTTCTCTCGACATCTCGGACGATGCGACGAACCTTCTATTTCATCGAGAAAACCTTCCTTTGCTCAACGGTGTACCACAATATCAATGTCTAAACCCGACATGTCTTCGTATGACCAAGCAAAACCTCGATATAGTCTCGTAGCATCTGAGCCAATCTTTCTTTGACATCGCTCTCAAGACCCGCCTCCTATCTTGATCTCTTTTCGCCTTCACAAGACCAAATTCACAACCTCAACTCGCTCTTCGTGTGGTCAGATAACTCGCTTCTTCTGTTGTAGCCCGATAAGTTCTCCGAACTTCACAATCTTCCTCACTTTCATCTTCGCTTGGTAGATCGGATTGTCAAGTCATACTTAGCAATAGCATAGTTATTAATCTAGATTAGAGTGATTCTACGTATCACGTGTGTGTAAGAAACACATAGCTTTTGAAGGGTGATAAAGTAAAAGAAAGAAAACAAACAATTGAATGCAAAAGCCCAACGAATTTATTGAATGTAACACGCAAATAATGATAATAACCCTCGCAAACGAGCCATGATGCCCCAGGAAAGGCACTAGGCTTTAGAGTTTATCGTTCGGAACATAAAAATACGAAAAGCAAAACAAAACAAGAGCAATTACTCCTGGCCAAAGGAGATTGGTATGACGTCTTCAGCCTTCTAATTGCCGAGCCCATTGTTCGAGTTGGAAGATCCATTTGCCGATGTCAAGTCGTTGTCGCCGCCCTCTATAGCATGGATTCCACTGGCCGATGCGAAAGGAAGTTCGCACGCTTATGCGTATCATCTTCTGACCCTTGATAGTGAAGCCTAAACCAGTCTTGTCGAATTTGAATGGGAGATCAGGGAGCTGTCCCCAAACAGTACTACCTCCTTGTTCAACTGCAGCTTGAGCATCTTTCAACGAAGCCATCCTAGGCGGAGCTTTAGCCATTTCAGAATGAGGAGAGTCACAGCATGACTGGGATTGTTTCAAAAGCTTGACAGGAGTCTCAAAGAATTCACCTCCACCTCGAGGTATCGGAATGACCGTAGATGACCGACCATATACTCTTCTTCACCACACATCGTAACAACCTTCCTTTCACCGGTATTTCACGATGCAAGGTAGAGGTAATGGTCGCCCCATGTATCCAAGGGCGCCCAAGTAGGCAATAGTAGGTCGGACGGATGTCCATGACAAAGAAATTAGAATCAAAAGTCCGGGAACCGACTTTAACAGTAGTGAGTTTCCAAGCTCGCTCGCTAGAACCATCAAAAGCTCACAATAATGTCACCGGTCTCGAACCAACCCTTCGACATCAAGTCGATCAAAAGCGCCTTCGAAGGATGTTCAAAGCGTAACCGTATCAACCAAAACATGAGATAAAGTAACGCCTTGCATTCAATGTAGATGCAAGGCTTTGTTGTGTTTCTTTCCTAGGAGTCAAATCAAGATCGATAAGCCTAGGCCGTTGTTGGCAAAGTGCTAGCAATACAAACTTCAAATTGATCAGAGTAGTGTCTTGCGGCACGTGAGCATTCTTCATAAATTTCACCAAGGCATTAGCATGAGCCTCAGAACACAAGAGCAGAGCAAGCATGGAGATCTTGGACGGAGTCTGTCCCAACTGTTCCACAACATTGTAGTCACTTCTCTTGATAATCTTCGAATTTCCTCCATTTCTTGTTTGAGGTGTCTTCAAGAACTTCCTTTGGTACTGTCTGAAAGGTGATGAGTCACGGTTCTTTCCTCTAGCTTGGGGAATGGATTGAATAGCCGAATGCGAGTGGAGTCGCGGTGTCTTTGGAGGAGAGATTGAGAAAATACCCTTCCGCTCGTCACCCATCGGATCCGTGATGTTGTCGTCGAATAGTAGCTTCAACTGTAAGATCTTCAATGGTCAGAGGGTCTTTCTTGACGCCATGATAGTAAACATCGGCTCCATAATTCCAAGGGATGGCCTTGTCAGAGGAATATGGAACTGGTCTGGGTGAAGTAATAATGAGCGGTGCCACTCTAGGCACAGGATCAGCAGAGGAAATTCTTATAGTGTTAACATCAGCATAGTCTTCTGGGAAATCGTCACCCCATCCGGTCGCCTTAATATCTTCAATAGGAATCTTGTAGCTATCAGGAACAGTGTATTGCACCATGTAATCATACTTTCCACTAGGCTGCCCCAAGGTATCCCACACAGATGGTGCAATTTCAATCACATCGTCGATCTTCAACTTAGACATATCCTCACACAGCTTCTGCACAAGTGGTTTCAAAAATAGTATCTCACGGTTGTCCATCATGCACTGAACACGTCTTCTCAACCAAGCACAACCATCAGGCGCAGATGGGCACCAACGACAATTCTCTGGGCATCCTGGATTGACATCGGCTTGCAGCAAATTCTTCTTAACAGTCATCAGAGGAATGGTCAAGTCATCTATATTGAAAACATAAGTATCTTCTCCAACAGCATTGGAACTCTTGTCATGGTTAGGCATAGGAGCGTTGATCACATTCGGAGTCTCAACAGGAGGGACAAACTCGATCTGCTTAGCTTCAATCATATCTTGAATCTTGTTCTTCAGAGCCCAACAATCATCAGTACTGTGTCCCGGGCTATTGGAATGGTAAGCACACTTAGCATTAGGATTGTATCTCGGAGAGGAAGTGTTGACATTCTGAGAAGGATCCTCAAGGTAATCACCTACTTTCAACATGTGTTGCAAGGCTTCATGACAAAGGCATGTTGATCTTCAGAATCGCCTCGTGGCGCTGCTCGCTACGCTGTTGTCTCACCGAGGTTATGCCGATGCAGGATCGAGACCACAACCGCCTCCCACGTGTCGAGCACTCGGTCTTGGCTCGGCTTTTCGATCATACAAGATTAGTTTCTTTTCATCGCTAAAAGATCTCTTCGCAGATTCAAGATGACTCTACATGAATCTTCCCACTCTTGATACCATTCAATACGTCACAAAATCATTTCTAATCCTATCAAGAGTTTCCAATCGATGATTGAAGAATGGGCCTGTTCCCATGAACATATCAATCAACTCCCTATGGACAAGGGTGGTTGAACTCACTCGCTAGATCTCCATTTCGAGCATACTTTGAACTTCTCATCACGACCCATAGACATGCTTTGTAGTTGCATGCGAGTGGGTGTCAACTCAAGATTGTACTCATACCGTCTCAGAAAGCATCACCAAGTCACCCAAGTACGGATACGGTCATTCTCTAGTCGATAATACCACTCCAACCGAGTTCCGGACAAACTCTCTTGAAAATAATGCATCCACAACTCTCATCAAGGGATTGATCTTCCAACACAGGACTTCGATGCTTAGGGCAAGACATGTCATATTTGGCAAAAGTTGGAACTTTGAACTGGGAGGAATCACAACACTGTGAACAAGACTCTCGATCATCAAAATTCAACCCGACATCTTCGATTTTCCATAGCATCGACGGTCTTCAAGTTGCTTGTATTTGTCATCTTCATCGAGTATTGGCCATCATCATAGTTCTTCTCGCTCAGCCGACCGCCTTCACCATCACCCTTGTCGCCTCATTCTTGACACTTCCTTCGAGAGCTCTATCCGATCGACCTCTTAGGACCACCCTTGTAGCGCCCGCCCATGTTGAGGAGACCAACAACCTTCTTCTTTCGTTGATGAGTTTCTTCGCATCTTCTTGGCCTTGGACCAAGTCAGAACATCTCGAAACCGAGCATTCGAGCTCAAGATCTTTGACGGACTGTTCAAGAGCCATTTCTGCTAAAATAAATAGCGAGAAAATTAGAAAACCAATCTTCAATGTACCTGTGATGCAATGTTATGCTATGATATGCAATGTTTATGCGAATGCAATGCAATGTTTTCAAGGACCTTAGAGATTTAAATTTGTTAAACAAGCAATGATCAACATTTATTAGTACTTCTTTTATTCTTTTTCTTTTTAAGTACAAGAGATAGTTCAAAACACTAAAAGAAAAACAGATAAATCAAAAGCTCTAGGTCTCCCACCGGCGCTTCCTCTTGGTGCCAATGTAGGCGTTGATGTTTCGCTCCTCGTGGAGTAGCTTCGTCAACTCTAGTAATTTCTTCTCGCTTGCATAACACTGAGCTTCAAAGGTATCCCTCTCTTCTTTAAGCTGAATCCAAGATCTCTTCAAGTCTTCAAAATCAGTAGGCATGTCAGGATGGAGAATAGTATAGGTACGCCACCTATAGCAACAGTTCCATAATTACTGGTAAAACAGGTGTGAATGGCATCATGAGGTTTTGAGCTCGAGCTCGCACCCATTTGAGGTAAGGTTCCCAAGGAATGGAGTTCTGGTGCCCCAAAGTCTTGGTATCAGTCTTCTTTACCATGCCCCAAGTGTGTATGAACCTTCGTCGGTAATTCTGGAGATCGTGGTTGTAGTCGAACACAATATCTTGGAGAAGCATATCATGTGGGCCATCTCTTCGAGCAAAACCAAACTGACGTAGAGCTAGAGAAGGGTTGTAAGTAATACCTCCCCTTATACCAAGTAGTGGTACATTAGGGAATTCTCCACAACGCTCAATGAATGTGAAGTCTTTTTGAGAGAAAAGACTCCAACGGATATCTGAATGAGAGAGTGACATTAGCCTTTGAGACCATCTCAACCTTTGTTCATTCTTCAAAACTGATGGAGGAAGGTGCGAAATAAACCACCTAGAAAGCAACGGTACACAACACATGAGAGTTCCTTGTCTTTTAGTAGTACGAGTGTGGAGAGAATGTAGGATATCTCCAAGTAAGGTAGGCACAGGATTACGGGTAAGAAACAACTTGATGGCGTTGACATCTATAAATTGATCTGAGTTAGGAAATAGAACCAAACCATAGATTAGAAAGGCCACAACGTCTTCAAATGCATGGAAACTCATAGCTTTGAGGAATTCTCGGGCTTTCTTAATTAAGAACTTGGCAAGCAAACCCTTAACTCCACTTCTAGTTTCCCAATTGGCTTCAATGTCTGAGCGCTTAAGATGTAAAGCGGATGCAATGTCTTCATACTTAGGAACCTTTTCTAGACCGGTGAATGGCATTTGATTAAGAATAGGTACCACAAGTAGCTTAGAGAACTCTTCCAAGGTAGGAACCAACTGATAATCTGGGAATGTAAAGCAATGGTGTTTCGGATCGAAGAACTGGAATAGGACATGCATCATATCTTCTTCAAAACCGGAGATAACCAAATCAAGTAGATAACCATGTCTTTTGATGAACTGAGCATGGTCGGGAATCTCTGAAACCAATTCTTTGAGCTGAGAAGGGATACCCATGAAGTTTATTCGGATAGTCTTTCTAGAAGCCATAATTCCCTACAAAATAGAGCAAAGATAAATCCCTAGGTCCTTGAAATAGTTAGAAATGATATGCAATGTGAATGATGTCATGATGTCATGTTTGGCACACACAAGCAATTCACACAATGAGCCTAGGTTTAAGGCTTGCATGAGGTATAGGTGATTACCCCACCAAAAGTTCGAGATGGTTCATCCTGTCCTATAATAGTAACCGGGTTCTAGGAATCTCACATCATTGATCTTTCTCGTAGGCGTTTATTTTAATACGACTGCAAAGTGGTCGATCGCAAAATATCCCAAAAGTCTGATCTCAATGAGCGTAGCATCGAGTATCAACCAATCTTAGTCTGCACCAAAGTCGGCCATCTCACTACCGTCTAATGGCCAAGATGGGTCAATTAAGGTTCTAAAAGTTTAGTTAGCGCTTGGTGACACCACGCAGAAGCCAAATACTATCCTCAACTTGGGAATGAAGAGTATCGGGACAACCAAAGTGTCACGCTAACGTAGCCATCATGTTGACCGTTTTGATATACGTCTAACGGTCGCGACGATTTATTGCTACTTACCTAAAAGGAAACCGGATCCGGTGTAGGATCCCCAACAATATAATACCCAAGCAACCCTTAAAGATAAAGCAAGCAAGTCAAAAGCAAGAAAGTTATCTAGAAATCCCTAAGGTATTCTCTCTTTAGGGTGTCTCCTCAGAGTCGCCAGCCAGAACACGTGAACCGACTTTGTGGATTTTGTATCCAAATGTGCGGATAGCAAGAGTCGCCACCGACTTTTATTTTTATCCAATTAAGGGAAGGTAAAAGTACAGAAAAAGACCTTCGTTAGATTCTGAGTACGGGAGAAGGTTATGAAAAGGGAAGGTATTAGCACCCCTTTTCATCCGTAGTTATCCACGGGCTCTTAGTTGCTCTAGATCACTTTAAAAATGTGCTTTCTGTGTGTTTGACAAAAACGTTTTGAAAAGGAATTTCGCTTTGAATTTGTAATGATTCATGTGGGAATGTATACAAAGTGTTCGGAAATGTTTCGTTTTGAAAAGAGTTTGAACTTTGACAAAAGTGTGAGGTGCAAAAAGTAGTTTGATAGAGCAAGCAACTAAAAGTCTTATTACCTACTCAGAATTGGTCGTTTTCGTGTTATTTTACGTTCCTTTAGAATAGCGCTATCCACACCATTAGTTGGTAGGTAACTCCATTCGTCGGATGTAAGCGGGACATTCGAAGGGACATCGGATGGTCATAGAAAGCAACTTGTAGGGAGTATCCTAGCACATTCGAAGGGACTATCATCATTTTTTCGTAGGCAACAATCGAGGGTCAAGATCATGTATTCGGAGGCGACATCGTGGGTCTTATGATCTTTGTATCGAAGGGACTATGATGATTTGTTTGAAGGCAACGGTGCTAGAATACCTCTACGTTCGAGGGACATGACCATTTGAATTCGTAAAGGCAACGAGAGAGAATTACCCTAAGGGGTGCATGTGTGAAAAGAGTGTGTTGGTTTCAGATATTTTATCTTTGAGAATTAGTGGGCTATGTTCAATTTTATCTTACCATACACGCCTAGTTACTAACAGTTTATAGAGTGCGGAAATTAAAATGCGGAATGTAAAGGTGCGGAAAAGATAAATGTCCTACGCTATTACATGGCTTTGGGGCAGATACATAATTTAAACTTGCGGAAAATAAAATCCTAATTTAAACTATTACATCCCATAAACAGTTACATTATTGGAAAAATAAAACACTAGAAGAAAACGTCTGAATCAGAACAACCTGTGAAAGAATGGGAAATCGGAAAATACGAGATGAATCGAATAAGAGAAAAAATGTTAGAAAAATGCGAGTTTTTAAATAAGAAAAATATGATATGCTGGAAATAATATTAATATGCTAAAAAAATTTTTTGGGATTTTTTAGATGCAATTTAATAACTTAAAATGAATTAAAAGTATTTAAATGCAAAAATTATGAATAAAAATAAATATGCATGCAAAATTGTATTTTTTAATTTTATAAATTAAATAAAGGTTTTCAGAAAATAAATGCAAAAAGAAAAATAATTTTTGGTAATTTTTAATGCATGAATAAAAGTATGAAAAGAAATTAAAATGATGCAAAAATATTAAATAATATAGAAAATATGAAAAAACTGGAAAATAATGCAAGTTTTGAAAAGAAAAGCAAATTTGGTGCTGGAGAGGATCGAACTCGTGACATGGGAAAGCATCTACCAACAGTATGCGCCTTAACCACTAGGCCATATGACACTTGGTGTTTCTGAAGTGAAAACCAAACGCCTTTGAATGATTACGTGTCCCTGGATTATATTCAAACTGAGTCAGCGAAGTGGGGTCCCCGTTGAATGGATGGACGAATCAGGATACGCCTCTGTGCCACGCTAGCCTTTCGCCGGTCAACCAAGTCAGCGACGCCGGAGCCCTAGCTCCGGTCGTCCTCTCCGGCTGGCTCAACGTCCGATCCTGCAAAATAAGCAAAATCAAAGCAAAAGAAAAACCTTTCCACCCTAATTCGACCCTCCTGAATCCAATGGTGGCATCGTTTCGACCTAAAAACGGCTATATTGTGAGTTTCGAAGAGGAGAACGAAAACTGCCCTAACAATGGCACGTTCTTATTCCGGCGTTAAACCTCACATGTTATACGTCAAACATGCTCTAATGAGTACCCTGAACACAAATAATCAAGCAAAAACAGTTAAAGGTGCATGGATTATGAGAATCGAAATTGTGACAAAATACCAAATCGGTGCTTCGAGTTCTTGAGTTCTGGGCTTGAGTGAGGATTGGGATCGATCCCTGGAGACCTTAGGAATAGGATTGGATGGTTAAATCGGCCTGAAACTCGTTGGAAATAAAAACTCGATTTTTACAAGTTTATGAAAAAAATTGACAACATAAGGGTTCTTTCTTGGGCTAGGGTTTCGTGTCCTTGTTTGTACATAATGCTGGCTATTTATAGAAGAGATTGAGAGAGGAAAAAGAGTGAAAAAAGATTTGATTTGGAGCATTCAATATTTTTCAAATAAAATCAATTTTCTTGAAAGAAATTTGATTTCCTCTTCAATGCATGATCATGCACGAATTTGGCAAGAATTTTGGGCTATCTTGGACTTCAAGGAAGATATAAATCCAACTCATTTGAAAAAATAATTTATTTTCATATTTTATATGATTTAATTTTGAATTAAATGTCTTAAAATTCAAAGATAAATCATAAAAATAGAAAATTACCATGGCCAAGCATTTATGGGTCAAAAATAATGTCATGAACAAGTTTGGATCAAAAGATTTTAGGCCCATTTGGAAAATTTTGCATTTTGACCAAAATGTCCTTTTGTACAATTGTCCAAAATTGCCCAACTTCTGAATAGTGTATCTTGCTCAATTTTCCACATTTTTAAGTGTTCTTGGACTTTTTGGAAAGCTCTAAGAGTCCTCTAACCAACCTTTTTGGTCTCATCTCAATTGGAGTTTCCATGCTCAATATATCTTCAAAACAAAAAGTTGACGTTTTGTTGACTTTGAAAATGACCTGTAATGTTTTGAGCCATACCTCTCAAATGAAGCATTTTTTGGACATTCTTGTGAGACATGAAATTGTAGAGAATTGAATTTCCTTCAAAACAAGATTTGGTGGAAAAATTTCTGAGGAAGTATGAAGAAGTTATGATCAGTCAAAGTTCAGTTGACTTTTCACCTAGAAACCCTAATTTGGAAAGTTTGATTTTTGAGCAAATCTTGAGTTTTCTTGATGAATCATGATCAACCCTTGATCAAATGATGAATGTAACTTCAAAATGAGGATGTTGACCAAAAATTATGAAGTTTGACTGTATGTTGACCACAGTTGACTTTTTGTCCAATACAACTGATTTTCAACCATCTGAGCAATTGTCTGAGGAAGTTTGACTTGTAAGGCTTGAAACTTGTCATGGAGAATCTTTGAAGCATGTGAGGAGGCATGAAGACCATTGGAGATGTTGGAAGTCCATCTGGATCTGATAAATGTCAAACCCTAGCTTGGGCTGATTGTCTAGGAGAGAGTTTGTCTGATCAACTCTTGAGGAATCCTTGAGTATAGATGTATGGAATATCTTGAGAAGATAGAGGGCAAATTTTGGGGTATGACAGGAGTTTCTAAAGAGATAAATGTGTTTGAAATCAAGTAAAACAAGAACATGAAAGGGAAATCGAAAGATTCTAAGAGCAAAAGTACTGTAAAAGTGAAAGAAATATAAAAAGACTTGGATTTAAATTATAAAGAACCATGATGTTCAGTCCGTACATTTTGTCTTCTAACTCGGTTCCGTTTAGTCACGGTAATTTGAGTGTTTGAGATTTTTTAGTACACGAAATGAACACACCAATTCTAACATAAAAACACCTATTTATAGTATTTTGACCCTAACGATATGACTCTACAAACATGCCATGTTCGAAGCATGCAGGTTTCTCACGTTCACTGACTTCCACGTGTCTTCTTAGAATGGCGCTCTTTATTTGAAATACGAATCCCATGCCAGCAAAGTACTCGTTGTCTTTTCGATTCGAATTCGTAAATAACCTGTTCGGACCGCTCCAATTCTTATACGTTGCATAAAAGAACTCTTTATATCTAACCACTAAAAAATGCCAGATCGAAGTCCATCACTAGAAATCGAAGAGTCCTTTAGAACAATGATTCTATATTTCAAACCAATATTCATCATTGATATCAACCCGTTTATATGTTAATTCGAAATATCCCTTTGATATCCAATTATTCTTTATTCGAAATTGCCAGCTAACAACAGGGGTCTGGGAATCTCATACACATAAGGAACTTCATTTTGTCAAATTATGATTATGGTAGTGCATTTGAAATAATTGAACATCGCCACCATTAAAAGTCGCAGTCCAAATAATTTTATCATATTTATGGGTACGACAAAATCTAAAATCTAATGGATTAAATTCTTAATGGATTCAATGAAGATGTTTGTAAGTGAATTTGCTTGACTATATCTGCTCCTTTGGACGCTCTTCATTGAAGTCGAAATGGGGAAGAATCGAATATACAAATTGAATTTAAGGAGAGTTCGAGAGAAATGTCTGAAGGTTAATGTCGAAGACGAAGTATCTCTATGGCATCTACGTTTTGGTCACTTAAATCATACTGGACTAATGAGATTAGCAAAGAAGAACATGGTGCATGGACTTCCAGACATGGAGTATGAAGGTAGATTTTGTGAAGATTGTGTTCTTAGCAAATAGACAAGAACTTCATTTCAGAAGAAGGCAGATTATCAGGCCAAACACATTCTTGAATTAATTCACATTGACATATGTGGGCCAATTACTCAAGACTCCTTCAGTGGTAAGAAGTATTTCATTTCGTTCATTGATGATTTCTCAAGAAAGACTTGGGTCTATTTCTTAAATGAAAAATCTGAAGCATTTGAAGTATTCAAAAAGTTCAAAGTGATGGTGGAGAAGGCAACTGATAGACACAATAAGGCCCTTCGATTAGACAGAGGTGGAGAGTATACTTCAACAACATTCATGAAGTATTGTGAAGAATAGGGGATCAGAAGATTTTTTACTACACCATACTCACCTCAGCAAAATGGGATGGCTAAAAGGAAGAACCGAACAATCCTTGACATGGTTCGATCAATGCTTAAGAGCAAGAACATGTCGAAGGAATTTTGGGCAAAAGCTGTTAAATGTGCAATCTATGTGTACAATAGATGTGCACATTCAAAGCTAGGAGATCAAACACCACAAGAAGCATGGAGTGGTCAAAAGCCAACTGTGTCTCATTTCAAAGTCTTTGGTAGTGTTGCATATGCACATGTACTAGATCAACAAAGAACGAAGCTTGAGGACAAGAGTCAAAAGTACATACTCACTGGGTATGATGAAAATACGAAGGGATACAAGTTGTTTGATCTTATAAACAAAAAGGTGATAGTAAGTAGAGACGTTCGTGTGAACGAAGCAAGTAGATGGAACTGGAACAGTTCGACAGAAACAGTGGTTGAAGCTGGAGAATCGTTTGTTGTTGTGCCTACAAACACTTCGATAAATCATGAAAACTCTGATAGTGAAAACGAATCCTCACAGCTCAAAATGCGAAGCTTACATGATTTGTATGATAACACAGAAGAAGTGCATCTTGTATCTCTATTGGCAGATTCTGAAAACATCAATTTTGAAGAAGCATGGAGAAATGAAAAATGGAAAAATGCCATGAACGAAGAATTCAAGGCCATTGAACATAACAATACTTGGGAACTTGCTGAGTTGCCAAAAGGAAGTCAAACCATTGGTGTGAAGTGGGTGTTCAAGAAGAAGATGAATGCTCAAGTGTTACGATTGTAGAAGGCACTTTATAGATTGAAGCAGACACCACAAGCATGGAATATGCTCATTGACACATACTTCAAGAAGAAAGGTTTTCATCAATGTCCTTATGAACATGCTCTGTACATGAAGAAGAATAAAGAAGATATTCTACTTGTTGCTCTTTATGTTGATGACCTGATCTTCATGGGCAACAATGATAATTTGATCGAAGAATTCAAAAGCGAAATGACTGGTGAGTTCGAGATGACAGACTTTGGCCTGATGAGATACTATCTTGGCATAGAAGTTCGACAAGAAGAAACAAGAATCTTCATCTCACAAGAAAAGTATGCAAAAGACATCCTGAAGAGATTCAAAATGGATAACTGCAATCCAATTTCGACACCAATGGAACCAGGAACAAAGCTTTCGAAATTTGATGGGGGAGAGTGTGTTGAAGCAAGTAAATTTCGAAGCTTGGTAGGAAGTCTTCGATACTTGACTTGCACAAGGCCAGATCTTTCGTTAAATGTTGGTATTGTGAGTCGATTTATGGAAGAACCAGTCCACACACACTGGAAGACATTGAAAAAATCCTTCAATACGTCCAAGCAACTGTGTCACTTGGAATGTTTTACTCAAGAACATAAGAGTACAAGCTAACTTGCTATTCTGACAGTGATTGGTGTGGAGACATAAATGACCGAAAAAGCACTTCAGGCTATGTGTTCTTCATGGGAAATACTGCTTCCACTTGGGTTTCGAGGAAGCAGCCAATTGTAACTCTTTTGACATGTGAAGCAGAGTATATATATAGCAACATCTTGGTGTGTATGTCATGCAATATGGCTTAGAAGACTGTTGAGCAAGATGGAGCAAAGACAAGAGGATGCAACAACAATTTTAGTCGACAACAAGTCAGCAATCGAACTAGCGATGAATCTAGTGAATCATGAAACAAGCAAACACATTGATGTTCAATTCCACTTCATTCGAGAACATGTAAAGGAAGGAAATGTCAAACTAAAACATGTAGCAAGCAAGGACCAGGCTGCAGACATCTTCAAAAAACCATTACCAAAGGAGTTATTCGACAAAGGCAAAAAGATACTGAGAATGATGGATCGAAGAAGCATTTAATTTTATGGGGGAGTTTTGTTAGAATAAACTTAAATGCAGTCAAAGAAAGGTTGAAAAATATATTCTCTTGGGATTTGAAAAGTCAATTTTGGATCTATACCTCATTGGAAATATTCAATATTTAATATTTAGCATTTCTTATGTAGCATTTATATCTTTGTATTTTTGGAGTCTCTATATATAAAACTCATTTGTATCATTATTTTCTAAGGCAGTTAAACATTTCAATACAGAAGAAGTTGCAGTCCTCTAAACACCACCTCTAGATAGTTTATCATTATTATTGTCTTGTTGCTTTCTTCATTTTCCTCTATATTAGCTAATTCTAAACCCATTAGTTAGCATACTGCTTGAAGACATGGGTAACACAAGGGGTTATTTATACTCATGAAATTGGTCATACCGTATTTGCACCTTTGACTATTGCATTCTTTGTTCTCCTAAATCTATATCATGATGGATTTCATTAATTAGGAAGGCATATATAACTAAAGTATTTCAACTATGCTGCTACCTAAAATCCTGCTGAATATGTGAATAGAGAACAAAGATGCCGACTTCCTACTTTCTGCCGGCAAGTGTATAAGCATAAGTTCTTGTACCGTAAAAAGATGAACACTGTTACTATATCTCTTACTTACTGGACCATGCAATTAGTTATAGAAGAATGTTCCTTCTAGTACAAGATAAATTCCAGGCAGAAGAGATATTCCAATGGATGCCCTCAGCTTGGTTGCGGCCAACATTGCCGATGATGAGGACCAAACACCACTTTAACATGGTATCGAAGCGAAGTCGTCATGCCCGATACCCCAACAAGGAATACTTCAAAAAGATAAGTGAGGCTTAGATTTCTTAATATCTAAATGCAATCAATGGTTGTTGGATTAGATGTAGTCTTCATTATGTCGTTAGATCGTCCGGACCAAAGCCGGTATATCCATACATTGTCGGATCTAAATTAAGCATAAGATGAATTTAAAATGAACTACCCTATTGATGTTAAAAATAAGTTATTATTTGTGCTTTCCATTTGGTTCTTATGGATATTCATTATTGAAAAAGCATTCAACACATGAAAAAGATCCAACGTCTTAATATTGTGTTTCCGTTGTAATTTGCCAATGTTTTGATTGCTACAATAATTGATAAAATAAATATTGCAGAAATAATGTTTTGTGGAGTAACTACCAAGCTGTTACAAAGATCTTTGTAACGTAAGAAATTTGTACAAAGATCTTCAACCTCAACATAATGATGGGATGATGTCGGTACGATCTACAATACTTGAAATCAATTGCCGATGACGGTATAGAATCGGTTTACACTACAGTATGGAAAACAAACTGATTTTTGATTCTCATCATCGGTGCCAACATTCAAAGATAAGTGATACACTTTTCCGATCTAATTTCAAATTATTTCTGAAAACACATTTGTCCCGTTAACTTTAGCTGATTAATAAATTAAGCAAGAATTGGAGATGTAGTAGAAATAAAAAAAATGAGCTATGCTATTAATAACCATATTCATCTTGTTTATTCCAACTATAAAAGATAATTCCTTGTTCTTTACAAAAGTCTGTGTGACATGAGGATAAATAGCTATGGCATTTTCTTAATCACTCCATTAAGAATAATTCATTGGTTTTAAAATTCTTTCTATTTTAAGATAAAATTTATTCCAGAAATGCATTTTCAATATAAACCGAAATTATATTTTTAATTTCTACTCTTTCTGGTTAAAATATCATCTTCTTTTTTTTGTTCACATAATAAAGAGTTCTAATTTTTGCCATCCCTATGTTTTATGAAGAGACAGTAGTAATTTATATTTAATTTGACCAACTATAGGTACGATAGATGTTGGAATTAGGAGTCTTCTTCTTTATTTTTTTTTTTGAATGATTTTAGTAGGATATAAATGTAACCACTTTGAGACAGAGTATTTAATTTAAAGAAGAGATTGGAATCAGAAATAGATTTTCGAATTATTTTGAAAATGTATTTTTTAATTTTATATTTATTTTATTAAATTTGGATGCGTACTGAAAATATATTTTTAATTTTAAAAAATATTTATTAAATTTTACGTGGTATTTAAAAAAGATTTGAGTGGATTAAAAAATTGCATAACTATTAACCTTTTAAAATTGAAAAACATAGATATTTTCGAACATAGAGAGAAAATCACAATATAAATAATCTAAATCATAATACACTGTAGTTGAAATGATGAAAAAATAAACGAAACCAAATTACTATATTTCATAAATTATACCTAGCGAGCCTTGGAGTACTCTCTTAGTTATACACAATGAAGAAGCATAGGAAATATGATGAATGAGAATAAACATTTACTTAATATTTGATAAGACATTCTATATTAAACTAACAAAGAAAAATTGTAAAAATAAATAAATTACTTCCATAGTTGGATGATACGAGGAATATAGAGATAAAGATAGTTTTAATGTAATTAAATAACAATTTTAGTCATATTTCTTCCTTTGCTTCTAAGAAATGGTTTTATCAATTCATATCTGTTAAATTTCTAACTCTATTTAATTCAATTAAACATTATTGTCCTTTATATAGTTGCAAATAATCCATTTTAAAAATTAAACTAAATTAAATTTGTTTCAAATACATCAATGTATTGTATTTATCTCTCTAACATATCTAACAAACATTTTAGATTAAAAAACAAAATACTATTATTAAATAGTTCAAACCTTTCATGATACGAAAGACTAAAACAATAAAGATAAATAATTTTATAAGAATTTATTTTTTAAATGTTACCTCTAGGTTATATCACGAAAATTTCATTAGTTAATACTCCCTCCTTCTCATAATAATAATAACTGATTAATTTACATTTTTTCTTTGTCTCAAAATAATTGTCCATTAACATTTTTAATATATCATTTATTATTATTTTTTCACTAATATATCCTTATTTATTAAATTTCACTTTATTCAACTACTCTACTAACTATAAGTAATAGGAATATTCTAGTTAATGACACTAACTTTTTCACTAAAAACAACACATCTAATCATTTTTTTTTAGAATTTCATATTGTTTAAATATGACACTTATTATGAGACGGATGAAGTAATGTATATTTTGGATTAATGATTAATGGAAATGTTTAAGTTGAGTCTGCAACCAAGGATTTACTAAGGGGCTTTTAAAGAGGGCAAAATAATTCCAAAGAAACTAGACCTAGAAACTATACGACATGTTTTTTTGGGCTAACCCTAACTTCAAATATAAAGCACTAATACCTAATGAAATGTAAAATCTTCGCTTTGGAACTTTTCACTGATTTTCTCAAGAAGCTAATAAAGAAGATTGAATAGAAGAATTAAACCACTTTGAAGAACAAGAACAGAGAAATTGGTTAGTATTGAATGATGCCTTTATAAAATAGAAAATGACATCCAAGTATAACAAGAAAGTCTTAATCTTAATGTTTATCTTCAGAGATTTCGTTCCAAGATTAGAAAATGACATCAAAGTGTTAGAACATTGTTTGGTTCTAATCATATCTTAGAGTTTTGATGATAACAAATGAAATAATTTTTGTAGAATAGATATGATAGTCTAATGTATATTGTTTTCATTTCAGATAAGAGTTTTGAAGTATCAGTACATCATCTTCTAAGACAAAGTCTGGTACAGTAACGTTACCCTACTAAGGTAAGACGGCTAAAGTACTTGAGTGGTTCAACTTTCTAGGCACTTGGAGAAAACAAAGCACGCGAAATTAAACATGCTTAATTACGCTTTCCAGTAACCAAGACACGCAAACGTTGCAATAGAAAAATTCTAGAAGCTCTATATATAGTGCAACATTAAAAGAAGCAAATTAGCAATTCATTCAGAGAGAACTTATGCTGGCAAATCAAAATCATTATTCTGTTAAGTTTATTTCTAAGTTCTTGAGCTAAAATACCTTGTGTAAAAATCACTTTTGTGATAAAGCTTTTTAGAAGCAATTATATACACTTTGTCTAGAAGTTCTTGAGTAATTGTTCCTTGAGAGACCAGTTGGGTCAGATTTCTCAAGAGGGCTAGGACTAGTTAAGTCTTAGAGGTGTTAGTCACTTGCAGTTGGCTTATGCATTATTGTTAGTCACAACAGTTGGTTGTGCACTTGTAATCTTTTGATTATAGTGGATTAAGTCCTCATTGAGAGAGGCGAAATCACCTTCAAGGATGGATTGGAGTAGTTTGAATTTCAAACGAACCACGATAAAATCCTTATGCGTTTAGTTTATGGTTAAGTAAAAGAAAAATTTAAAAGGGAAAAAACTTATTCACCCCCCTTCTAAGTGTTGTCTAAGCCTTCACAAAGTATAACAAGAAAGTCTTACTCTTAATATTCATTTATTTTTTTTTTTCTGGAAAGATAGTGGTTGTCTTGCTTAATGATTATGAAGAACCATCATTGTCACTTTTGATTTGAAGTACATCTTCCACACTTCTTTGGTGTGTGCGAAGGAAAACTTGTAACCGCACCTTTATTGAAAGGTGTCTTGAATGATTCTCTTGTATTTGAATGCAATGTCAAATTAATTGTCAACTCCTCATCCCTAAGTTAAGATTATGGGTTTTTCATACATAGAGAAACTCTAACTTCTAGACTCAAAGGAGTTGAAAAGGGACTAAATTCCATATTTCTCTAGTGTTTGAGAATTGGAAACCATGCCTTACGTCATCATCAAAGTTTTATTTGAAAGCATACCGACAATAATTATGGGTATTTCGTTTTCATCATCCTTCCTCCAATCTTTGTATAAACAACTGCTTGATAAAGAAAGTAAACAAGAGAGGTATATTTTTGTTTTTTGAAAAAGAAAGCATAAAGATGCACAAAGTGTCGAATTCCTATGTGTAATAGAATGATGGTCGAAAATAGATGGGGGTAAGTGTAGAAACATTTGCGTATCGAGCAAGATATTTGTTATATTCGTCCTCAGGGAACCACATGCTATAGAGGAAAATAGAATCTTTCTTGTAATAAAGAGGTTTTCCATTGTCAAAAATAGGCCAAATTGTCAAAAGACCAAATTGGCTTGATAGCTCACCAAAGTGATCTAATTCTTCGAAGGCCCCAATCTAGTGACAAGTTACCAATGGGTGATAAACGATTCTCATATGGCTATGGATTATGCTTCTTTATTTGGCGATGGAGCAGGGTATTTCCTAGTGAACCATTCAAGACCATGTGTTCTGTTGGCAAATGAGCCATACAAGAAGTAAAGTTGTGTTGCTTGGCGAACATCATCATAAATCAATCAAGGAATCCCTTAGGACCGATCCTTCATCACTTAGGTTAATTAGACCAATATTTTCCCTTCAACCTCATATTATTTATCCATTCATCCTCATTGTTAATGATGTTGTGAGTTAGGAGTGAAGGCTCGAAGGTGGCATTCAACCACAATTGGAGTAACCAAAATGAACCAGTGAATAAAATGTTTGTCACTAGCTTGTAAGTCTTTAGGATTTTGACAAATTCTCCGAAAGACTCATAAAGAAAAGCCAAGATTATTTGGATCAAACATAACTTACATCCACCGTGTAGTTGGTTCTCCATGATTAGAAATATTTTTGCAACTTGAAGAGATATCGAACAAAAGACACAGTGTGATAGTCGTAGAGCTAGAAAAGCAATATGCTCTTCGTCAGAGATCTCTTTTGTTGTTTTTTCATGATGGTATGATATGAAATGGGTGAAGGTGGCTTTGTTTCCTTTAATGTTGATGGTATTTTATCCTTCTCAAATGGATCAAAAGTTTCTCCAGTCGGTCGAAGACAAGTAATTGCAACAATATCGAAAAGAGTGGGAGTCATCATTCCGCAAGAAATATGAAATGTAATTTGAGAAACATCCTAGAAGTATAACGAAGCTACTATCATGTTTTGGTTGTAGCCAGAGCCAAATGTTGATAGTTGAACCATGTCATGAGTCTCCAACTCTTTTCAGAATTGGCCTTTCTACTTCTCGACATTAGCGAGCCAAGAGAGGTATAGATCAAGATATTTGTCTAAGGGTAAAAAGCGAAACACTCTAAAAGTGTTTTTTATTTAATCTAAATTGAAGGGGTTTTTTATTTTCGAAGCATTGGTCGAAGACTTCGCTTGAACATATAAATGTTTTTGAGTGTTTTGTTTAGTGTTGCTTTTGTCATCAACTTTCTTCTTTCTAGCCAAGGGTTTTATGCGATGATAAATAAGAAAAAAACTGGGACAAAGTTTTTTCTAAAAGCGTAAAATTTATCAGTCCCAGGTACTTATTCCTGTAACTGTTTCTAGTGAAACTCATGCATATAAGGGTACCTGGGACTGATAAATTTTACGCTTTTCTTCAAGAAGATGAGGCTCAGGAATGTATTCATGGTTTCTTACCAGTGACGACTTTTTATCTGGGTAACAGGCATTGGAGATTCTTTCTTATTAGCATTTATTTATTCTTGGGTGCTAATCGGTGGTTTTTACATAGATATTTAGCATTGAATTTCGTTATCATTTCTTTTATTTGTTTAGTGTGATATGTCATTTTACCGCATTTTACGCTTTGGTTATGTGTTTGAGTGTTTTCAGCGTCATAAGAATAAAAGAGGACAAATTGGGGCAAAAAAAGTGCAAAAATTAGAATATTAGAGGCTACAGATGCATCAACACGGGCACCCGTGTTAAACAACACGGCCCGTGTCGAAAAGCAACTAGAAAACGCAAAAAAACCAAAGTCAGTGAACCAACACGGGCAACCGTGTTAATCAACACGGCCCGTGTTGATGGACGCGTGTGGAAACTTAACTTTTTGAGTTTTGGACCCTTTCTTTGTCATTAAGGGTACTTTGGACTTTGGCTAAGACTGGGATAAAGCTGAGACTATTTGAAGGAATTTTGAAAATAGAAAAAGGTACTTTTGAAAGCACGAAAGAAATATTACAGAGAAGAGAAGATAGCTACGAAGAGGAATTCGGAGATGGCGAGATTCAAGGGCAACCACCAGTGAATATCAATGTCATCGTTATTCTTTGTAATGTTTAAATTTTATCTAATGTTTTCTTCGAATATTATGAGAGGCTAAACCCCCCAAAGCTAGGGGGTGGTCCTGATTTGATGATTGTTATGAATTTGGATTCTTGATTTCCTTAATGCAGTGTTTATCTATTTTAATTTAATTGTGTGGTGTTCTTATGATTATGTATCGGAAAAATACATGTATACCTATGACTAACAATTGGCAGGACTGTGGTTGTTAGGGTTTCTACATAATTAGGTTATTAGGAGTCTCACCTAGGACTAGGAACTCTTTTTAATCACTTGAATTCTTGATATTTTTATGGTTAAAACCAAGAGTTATTTGAATGGACATTTGAATAAGGATTGGGATTTTAATAGGTTTCTTCATTAAGGACTTAAGGAAGAAAAATCTAGAGATAGGTAATTGACAGTTTTCATATGCAATGAGGAAATCTGAATTCGGATCATAGTGTTGTTAAATCAACCACTCACCCTAGCATCATTCTCATTATATTTCATCAGTCATTATTTGTGACGAGTGTAATTGAAAGTAATCAACCCAACCATTATTTTTGTTCAATTGAATTAAGAGGAGAAATAGGTATTTACTACGCAGTCCACGAGATCGATACTTGGGGAAACTCATTATAACTACATCGGCGAAAATAGTACACTTGCTATTTTTCCGATCATGTTTTTGGCGTCGTTGCCGGGGACTGCCAAAATACAGATTTTAATCTTAGATGAATTTAAATTTTATTGCTTTGCAATTAAATTTTTTTTTCCTGTTAAATTATATCAGTACTAATATTGTGTCTAATATTTTATGCGAGGTAAGTCCTCAGCTGATTATCTTTTTGACGCAGAGATAGAAAGAACCTTTCACGCTAGGCGAAGAAAAGCGAATCAAGCAAGACTGGAAGAAGAAGAAGAAGATAAAAATTCAATACACTCAAGATCAGAATCAGAAGCTGAGACCATGGGTCCACCGCAAGAAAAACTGCTAGGAGATTACGGAGGCACAAATGCATCGGGGGGAAGACTAGCCATTATCAACCAACCAGTGAATGTTCCTAACTTTCAGCTCCACCTGAGCACCATCACTCAGTTGGAGAAGAGATGCTATTCTGGAAGGGTTTAAGAAGATGCTAACAAGCATTTGCAACGATTTCTGACTATGAGCACCACTCTAAAGATAGATGGGAATACTGAAGAACAAAAAAAGTTGTGCATGTTTCCGTTCACCTTGGCAGATGAAGCATAGGAGTGGTTCTATTCTCTTCCAGCAGGCAGCATTACATTTTGGGAAGATATGGAAACAACTTTCCTCAATGAGTATTTTCCAGCATCAGTGTTCATGAGAAAAATATATGAGATCTTGAATTTCAAGCAAAGGGAGGGTGAATCATTAGGAGACTCTTTCAAGAGATTTAAGAGACTCCTGGTGGCATGCCCTACTCATAACCTGGATCAAACTGAGTAGATGCAGATGTCTGTGAATGGTTTGAGAATCAAAACGAAGCAACTCATTGACACAACAGCTGGTGGCTCATCCAACTTCTCAACAGCCACTGGCATCAAGAAGATTATTGAAGCTATAGCTGCAAATGAGCATCTGGAATTATATGGCAGGGTTACAAGCAAACCGTAGGGAGTGATTGATTTGAAGTTGAAGTAAATAAACAACTCAAAATCAAGAGGTGATAGCCAGTATGGAGAAAAGCTTACGCTATGAACTTGGGAACTCAACAGGTAGCACTGGTTAAAAATGTGATTTGTGACATTTGTAGTGGACCACACATGACTGCACAATGTCTTGCAACTCCAAAACAAATTGAGGAGATAAAGTTCTTGAGGCAGAATAATCCATATTCTAACACATATAACCCTGGGTGGAAGAATCATCCGAATTTTGCTTGGAAAGATCAACAACAACAAGCTCCTCAGAAGGCAGAATGGGAAGTGGCAATTGAAAAGATGGCTGCCCACACTTCCCAATTCCAAGAAGAAACACGAAGCAACCACAGGAACACCACAGCTGCAATTAAAAATATGGAGGTTCAAATGGGGCAAATTGTGCAACAAGTAGCGATGCAAGCACAAGGCAATCAAAAGAACCATGAGAATGTCACAACAAGGAGTGAAAACATTGCCAAAGAAAGAGAAGATGAAGTAAAAGTTGATTATGAACTTATAGAAGTTGATTTATAAGTGAGAGAGAACAAGGAAAAAAAGGAAGAAGTGGCGCTACCTGTGAACCTAGCTGAAGTAAAGAGTAAGCCTGCGATTAGGCTACCATATCCCTCGCGAGTGGCAAAGAAGGACACAAAAGATAAAGAGTTTGATAAATTTCTTAAATTATTCAAGAAGCTAGAGATCAACATACCTTTATTCGAAGCACTCGAGAAAATTCCTTTGTACCAAAAATTCATGAAGGAGATCCTATCAAACAAGAGGCCAATAGATGATGAACAGGTATGCGTTAATGAGAAGTTATGTGCAATCGCACCCAGGAGAACAATACCTATCAAGCAGAGGGATCCTGGATCAGTGGCAATACCATGCACCATAAAAGATAGAACTTTCAAGAGGGTTCTAATTGATTCTGGCTCTAGTGTGAGTTTAATGCCATTATCAATCTTCAAGAGGCTTGGTATTGAAAGATAAGCGGGAGTGGAACAAAATTAAAATTTATTGATCACACCATCAAGAAGTCATATGGGATAGCTGAAGATGTGTTGGTCGAGATTGAAAATTTTGCTTTTCCAGTGGATTTCCAGATCATGGACATACCTGAAGATGAAGAGACCCCGATCATTCTTGGTCGACCTTTTTTATTGACTAGCAGGTGCAAATTTGATATCAAGACAGGTCTTCTAACTTTAAAATATTTTGATGAGAAAATAACCATGAAGGTGTTTGAAGTCAAGAATCAGTGTGAAAATAATAAATTTTCAGTTGGTATGGTCAAAGTAGATGGAGAGAGCAACAGTTCAAAATCGATCCCTGAAGAAGTCTCAGGAAGAATCTCTCAGGTAGCATC
The DNA here is from genome assembly GCA_021764765.1 of Vicia sativa. Lineage (NCBI taxonomy): Eukaryota > Viridiplantae > Streptophyta > Magnoliopsida > Fabales > Fabaceae > Vicia > Vicia sativa. The sequence continues at coordinate 91,198,180 of CM038794.1, read as the reverse complement.
AATTAAAATTCCAACGTTCAGTCAAGAAGCCAAGCAGGGAAAGAAGAAGGTAGACAAAGGTGAGAAGATGAAAGTTGGAAGTAACGTGAATCATGCAGTGGCTAATGATTTTGATGGGGTTGAATTTTAGGTTGTGGAAAGTACAAGCAACAAGGTGTGGAAGAGAAAGTACCCCCCGTAAAGGGATGACCCGTCGAGCCATGCGACGTTAAACGAAGCATTGCGTGGGAGGCAACCCACGTTTTTCAAAACTTAGCTTTTATTTTTGTTTTGTTTGCAAGTAATAAAAAGGGATCCTATCTTGCGAAAGCTAAGAGGTAGCAACTGGTGCTGCATCACCCTTTGTGAGTCACTTCTCTCGAGTTTGGTCTGAAACATTGAGGTCAATGTTTAGTTCATGTTTGGGGGAGGTTTTATTGCTTTGTTTTGTTTTATCGCTTTGTTTGATTATTTTTTTGTTAAGTTGATGTTAAATGCTGTGTAATAACACTAGTAGAAATTCTCCCAAATTTTTCTGAATTTTGACCGAAAATTTTGTTTCGTTTTACACAAGAGCTTGTATTTCAATAAGGTCAGGAGTGATTTTGTGTGAGATGCAGGGATGATTGTTTGAAGGTAGGAAATTTGAATAATGTGACGTTGATACGAGTCCAACGTGTAGATTTGTACTATAGTGCTTAAAGTCTGCGAAGTACTCCTTGAATAGTTTATCTATACAGTCGGGCATAATTCAAATTCACATGCAGGTATGATTGGTTGAGAAGCAAATAAAAATGGCATTAAATGATGAAAAGACGGTAAAAGGCAACCAGCCCGCTAAGATGGGTAGCTCTCACCAGGTTATTCAGCCCAAAGGGGGTTGATCCCCAAACGTCGTCCGAATAAAGGATAATAAATAACCAAAAGGTTTGAAAATTTCATCGGTATTAAATTTTACGCTTTTCTTCAAGAAGATGAGGCTCAAGAATGTATTCATGGTTTCTTACCAGTGACGACTTTTTATCTGGGTAACAAGCAATGAAGCTTCTTTATTTTTAGCATTTATTTGTTCTTAGGTGCTGGTCGGTGGTTTTTACACAAATATTTAGCATTGAATTTCATTATCGTTTCTTTTACTTGTCTAGTGTTATATGTCATTTTACCGCATTTTACGCTTTGGTTATGTGTTTGAGTGTTTTCAGGGTCAGAAGAATAAAACAGGATAAATCGGGGCAAAATAAGTGCAAAAATCAGAATATGGGAGGCTATAGATGCATCAACACGGGAACCCGTGTTAATCAACACGGCCCGTGTCGAAAAGACACTAGAAAACGCAAATAAACCAAAGTCAGTGAATCAACACGGGCACCCGTGTTGATGGACGTGTGTGGAATCTTCCTTTTTTGAGTTTTGGACCTTTTCTTTGTCATTAAGGGTACTTTGAACTTTGGCTAAGACTGGGATGAAGCTGAGACTATTAGAAGGAATTTTGGAAAGAGAAAAAGGTACTTTTGGAAGCACGAAAGAAATATTACAGAGAAGAGAAGATAGTTACGAAGAGGAATTCGGAGATGGCGAGATTCAAGGGAAACCACCAGTGAAGATTAACGTCATCGTTATTCTTTGTAATGTTTAACTTTTATCTAATGTTTTCTTCGAATACTATGAGAGGCTAAACCCCCCAATGCTAGGGGGTTGTCCTTATTTGATGATTGTTATGAATTCGGATTCTTGATTTCCTTAATGCGTTGTTTATCTATTTCAATTTAATTGTGTGGTGTTGTTATGATTATGTATCGGAAAAATACATGTATACCTATGACTAACAATTGGTAGGACTGTGATTGTTAGGGTTTCTACACAATTAGGTTATTAGGAGTCTCACCAAGGACTAAGAACTCTTTTTAATCACTTGAATTCTTGATATTTTTATGGTTAATACCAAGAGTTATTTGAATGGACATCTGAATAAGGATTGGGGTTTTAATAGTTTTCTTCATTAAGGACTTAAGGAAGAACAATCTAGAGATAGGTAATTGATAGTTTTCATATACAATGAGGAAATCTGAATTTGGATCATAGTGTTGTTAAATCAACCACACACCCTAGCATCATTCTCATTATATTTCATCAGTCATTATTTGTTACGAGTGTAATTGAATGTTTTAAAATCAACCCAACCATTGTTTTTGTTCAATTGAATTAAGACTACGAATAGGTATTTACTACACATTCCTCGAGATAAATACTTGGGGAAACTCATTATAACTACATCGGCGAAAATAGTACACTTGCTATTTTTCCGATCCGGTGCCATTGTTGAAGTTTGAAGTTTGGAAGATGAAGTGTATTTGTTTGGAGTTCTAAAGAAAGAAACTACAAAATACTGAAGTTTTTAAAGCTCAAAGATTGTAAAGTTGTGGAAAGATATAGAGTGAGGTACATATAGGAGAAGATAAAACCGTTCAAGTTCTCATTTGAATGACAAATGGGAAGTTAGTGTGGCACGTGTATGTTTCTAAGGGGTTATAGAATCGGTCATTAAGTTATCAACTGTTGGCTGAAGATTTTGATTTATGTGGTTCGAAGTGGAGTAATTAGGTTCGAAATGAACAGGATTAGTGTTCGTTGAATGAAGTGAATGTCACAGTTCGGAGTGGAAGAAAATGGTTCTTTGAATGGACATGTCAAAGCTCAGAGCTTTGAGTGACAGTTGTGAAGATATATTCAAAAGAAGCCTCGAAGTGCTAACGAGACTGTGTCTGTGAGATGAGTTCGAAGCGAAGATTGTCAAGGCATTTGAAATTCAAACATGAGCAGGATAATTGGGATTCAAATATATATGCGCTGGAAGGATTCGAAGACGCGTGGAAGCTAGAGAAGAGCAGTGTTCTACATGTTCTGAACGTGGCAGAATCTTATAAGTCAGACCGTTATGGTCGAAGTAGTATAAATAGAAGTCTTAATGTTAGGATTTTGTGTGTCATATCTATTGTACAAAATTCAGTAAACATTCAAAATACCACATGGCTAGGGATACGAATGCTCGAACAATGTACGTATGATAACACCAAACCTTTATAATTCAGTAAAACTCTTTATCTTTTCCAGTTTATCTCCATTTTCGCATCAATGTCTTTTAAATACTTTTACATTCAGAGTCATTTATCTATTTCTTGCATTTAAATGCCTTTATACTATTTGAATCCTTTACGTTTCAGAAATCTTTTACATTTTATGCTTTTATATTCAGAAATCTTTTACATTTCGTGCTTTTATATTCATGTTTTTACATTAAAATCTTTACATTCAAAGTCATTTACTTATTTCTGCATTTAAACATTTCTTTGCAATTCGAATCTTTACTCATTCAAACCAGTTTTGTATTTCTTTACTTGATCATGTCATTAAGTTCTTTAACATCGTAATCGAAGTGAATTGAACATCTATAAAACACTTTAAATACAAATCTTAACAATGAATATTAGTTTTGCCATTAGATTTATCCAAACGACCAATACCCCATAGGATCAATCTAGTCGATCCTGCAAGTTACCAGAGAGATTAAATAACAGTCATTAAGATTATTTGATAGTTTGGAGGACTAGCGGTTGTTTTACCAGAAATCACTGTAAACAAATTGGCACGCCCAATGGGACAGTCATTGGTCGTTACAAATTTAAAACAGTATAAAGATTGTTAAGACATAATCATTATAAAAGTTCTTTCTGAGTGTCAAATTCGTTGTTATATGAACCTTAGAAGTGGTAGAATAACTAATAGCAACCAACCCTTACCCAGAAGAAAACGTAATAATAGGATGTCTAATCCAAACAATCAACAAGGGGAACAAAATGCCCCACATGGGACATGCACTAATGCGTCTACTTCGACGGGAACGTCAAGCGCGATCCCTTCGAACGCACAGTCTGTTGCATCTTCTACTAGTAATGTGGCCACGAACGGAACAAGTGGCATGTCAACTAACAATTCGATCCTAGGTAATACGGGAACCACTGGGTATCCTGGGGGATTTGTCCCACCATCAGGGACACAAACCCATTTCGCCACCCCACCGCCAATTAGACCACCCAGTTTCGATGGTAATAGACCCAGAAATCCCCCTTATGGGATGCCAACATCTTCTATGGCAGGTTTGCAAACTTCGACGTCGAACACGTCACCACAATTAGGGTCTGGATCTGGGGCTAATCAATTCCTGACAAATAACCAAGGGTCAGTAGGTTATAGTACATTGCCTATCCTAACCACAGAAAACCAGATGGCTTTTAGGCAATTAATGGATGATAGTAACCATAATATGATAGGAGTGTTAGCACAAACTATGCAAGAAATCGTTGCCCCAATAGTACAAAATGTGACTGTGACAAACAGAGAAAACACGGAGAATATGAGTCGAATAGCAGATTTCTTCGCTCCGCCAGAAAGGGGTAGACAGAACCAGACATTGGTTCGAGCAAACGTACCTATCATAGAACAAATTGCTGATGACCCACCCTATAGACCAGTTAGAGAGGGGATTAATTTGGGGGCAAGGGCACAAAGGTTAGATGCCCCAGTGATTCGAGAAGAACCACAAAGGGGATTTATAGAACCAGTGGCAAGGGTCGAAAGATTAGATGCCCCAGTGATTCGAGAATAACCACAAAGGGGAGTTATGGAACCAGGGGCAAGGGTCGAAAGGCTAGAAGTCCCAGCGTTTCGAGAAGAACAACCTAGAGGGGTTGTCATGGTGGGTCGAAACCAAGATGTCGATGCGCTTGTTCATAGAATTCGAAACGACAACATCTTGGCAGAAAATAATTTAACCACCATGATAGAGAGGATTATGGCCCAAAACGGTCTCAATACAGGGATTAGAAGGCCAAATTATGCCTCTCCTATATCAGATTATGTAATGCACACTGATTTACCAAGGGGATATAAGATCACTAAGTTTACAAAGTTTGCTGGAGATACCAATGAATCAACAGTCGAACACATAGCTAGGTATCTGACCGAAGCAGGAGATATAGCAAATAATGAGAACCTTAGGATTAAGTATTTCCCAAGTTCCCTAACTAAGAATGCTTTTACATGGTTCACCACGTTGCCTCCTGGATCCATAGATACTTGGGCCCTCTTAGAGAGATTATTCCATGAACAATTTTATATGAGACAATCTAAAATAAGTCTCAAGGAACTAGCCAGTGTTAAAAGGAAATTTACTGAACCAATAGATGATTACCTGAATAGGTTCAGACTCTTGAAGTCCAGATGCTTCACAGTAGTTCCGGAACATGAGTTAGTCGTAATGGCCGCTGGTGGCCTAGACTATTCAATTCGAAAGAAATTAGACACACAATACTTGCGGGACATGGCTCAACTAGCAGATAGGGTTCCACAAGTAGAAAGGTTAAAGGCCGAAAAGGCCAGGGCTTTCAAAAGTAATAAGAAAGAAAGAATTTCTTATGTCGAAACTGAGGAAGTCGAAGACTATCCTGAATTTGAAGAGGTCGAAATAGATCTCGCTGAATTAAAATAGGCTCCACCTTACTCATGTAAACTATTAGTTCCCACAAAAGGGAAAGAAATTGTTGAAAATGAAAAAAGTGACAAATTCCCAAAGAAGGTATACACCTTCGATGTAACAAAGTGTGACGAAATTTTCGATTTACTTGTCAAAGATGGCCAACTAATTGTGCCATCGAATGTCAAAATACCCCCTTTAGATCAAAGAAAGAAAAGAGGATTTTGTAAGTATCATAGTTTCCTAGGCCACAAAACCTCACAGTGTTTTCTTTTCAGGGATTTGATCCAAAATGCAATTAAAGAAGGCAGATTGAGATTTGCTGACAAACCAAAAATGAAAGTAGATGAAGACCCTCTGGATGTTGCAGACACCAATTACTCCGAGCCTGCATGCATTGGAGAAATCAATATGGTGGAAGCAGATCAAGAGGCCACTCCATTAGGAGAGAAAAGCACAGAGACTAAAAACTGTGTGTTAGTCGAAGTCAACAAGGGGGTCGCTGAGGACGTCCACAAGCAACTAGAGGCTTCGATCAAGCAAAGGTTTTGGATGTTTCAAAGAGATCAAAGCCATCAAGGCCGTGAGAACCAAAAGCAAGAGTCGACATAAAGCATCAAGGCCTAAGGCTAAAATTGGAGATAGTCAATATCACAAAGCCACCTCCCTCGTAAAGATACCGATACCTGAGAGCCTGGAAGTTCGACTACCGTGAAATACTGCCCGTAAAGTTCGAAAATCCCAATCGAAGACGTCAAACCCACAGGATGGGGAGATGATGACATAAAGGGGGAGGATGTAGATGGTAACATTCCCCAGAAAGAAGTCTGGGATACTTTAGGGGAACCTAGTGGAAAGTTTGACTACCTGGTCAAATACTTTGCCCCAGAAAGTTCAAAAATCCAAATCAAAGATGTCAAACCATCAGGATGGGGAGATGAGGACGAAAAAGGGGAAGATGTTGATGTCAACATGGTTGATATGGAGAGACCTCGTTCTGAGATGGAGGAGATGGAAAGATACCTAGAAAAAGAAAAATACAAAATGGAGGATAGCTATGCTGTAGATACCATCCTCAAAGATTATCTCATGTCAGGCCACAAGGGAAATGCCGAATGGTACTATGTCCCGATGCAGATCATCCGCAACCGTAGAATTGTCAGAGACTTCGAGAGGAAACAAAGGGCACGAATCGCAAAGAATCGCCAGATAATCGCTATTCGATGTTACCCCAAAGTCGGAGAAGGTTTATTGAGTTTTGGTTCACGCCACAAAGGGCAACCAAATGTCTAGTATGCCCAAGGTGTTCAGAGTGTACGATCGAATGTACGAGCCTTCGAGACAATTCCTTCGCCTACGCCGAACCACAAAGAAGTCAAAATGAGTCGCTTCGAGGGTAACTACACTCAACGAAAGCCCCGATGCCCCTATCCTAAAGGTGCTCAAGGGTGACATTCAAAATCCTCGTCAAGTACCAACGACAAATGGTCAGCAGTCGAGCTAACGGGAAGGATAAATGGAGAAGCAATCAACAAAATGCACGTCACGCCATGACATATAGGAGACAATTCAACACTGCAAAGAGGGAGGAATTGAGGTTAGAAAATTATAAAGGTAAAAAACCTATGTCCAGATCACGATGGCGAAGACAGCAGAGAATTCGAAAGGATGAAAGGGAAGCTGTGGTAGATAAAGGAGCAACTTCGATAAAAAACCAAGGAGAATCAAGCACCAACAAACCAAAACCAAATAATCAACCTGAAGATAAACCTCCAGTCAGTAGGAGACTTTTCTCTGAAACACAACAAGATGAATCAAAGGAGTACACACCAAGTCCAGAAGAAGACGAGGATATGCTGACAGACAACTTCGAATTAGAGGGGGAATCTTCACTCAACATAAATTTCAACGTGGTATCTGTACTACCTTCTGAGTTTGGACAGGAAACTGAGATCGAAGAGCATGAGGAGGATGATACCATAGATTTGATGAAGCATAGACCAGTATGCTACTACGTGATGGATAACGGCGCGGTCGAAGAGCAGAATGCATTCTTCGAACACCCAGAGCCAGCCATGAAGAATCATCCGAAGCCATTGTTCATTCGAGCAAAGGTCGGTGCCCATGGCGAAATAAAGTCTTGGTGGATGGAGGCGCCGCACCAATTTAATGCCCCACTCATGCCGAAAAGTTAGGAATACAAGATGGTGACATCAAACCACATAACATGGTCCTATCCAACTATGAAGGAAAGTAGGTCGACTTTGGGGTAGTTCATGGATTTAACCGTAGGATCGAAGCCGCAGCCCACCATGTTCATGGTGATCAAGCCAAAGCTAACTACAACTTGTTGGGAAGAGAATGGATCCATGGCGAGGAGCAGCCTTCACAATGCATCGAGGTTGGTTCTATGGAGAGAAGATGGTATTGTGGAGAACATCAAGCGGACCAGAGTTACTTTATGACAGCAGTTAACTTAGTCAATAAAAGGAATTATGACAAATATCTAGCCAGAATAGCCCCTTGTACCCCAAGTGACGAAATAAATGAAACCAGGAACGCACACTATTATATGACCCTTCGCCATGATGCCATGTACTGGGATAGGAAGATAGTTAAAGGGGACGAAGAAGTCGAAGGCACTACGCAGATACCGCCATCAGTCGATTTCACAACCTTGCTCATGATCGAGTATTCCTTCTTCGAAAGGATTTCGCCTATATGGTCGAGAACGAATGGAAAGCGGCCTTAGAGGTCAAGTAAATGAAATAGAGGGAATGACTCAAAGACTCACCCTTGAAGAACACGAATAGATCAAAGGCTAGATGCCATCTATGATAAAGAACCCCTAGGTTTTAGAAGGACCCCACAAACTCAAAGCAAATGTTAGCACATGATCCACTCGAAGAGGTAAATTTGGGGGATGACAATACGAAAAGAATAACTTACATAAGCGCAAAACTCGACCCAAGCTTCAAGCAGGAGGTGATCGAAGTTCTCAAGAGAAACAAAGATTGCTTCGCGTGGGATTATGAAGAAATGCCTGGTTTGAAGAGAGAGTTAGTGGAGCACAGACTTCCAATTAAGGATGGCAAGAAGCCCATCAAACAAACTCCTAGAAGATTCATGCCAGCAGTTCTCACAAAGATTAAAGCTGAGGTCCAAAGGTTGCTGTGCTACAAATTCATCAGAACCATAAGGTATGTCGAATGGTTAGCAAATATAGTACCTGTTATTAAGAAAAATGGCTCTCTGAGAATTTGCATAGATTTTAGGGATTTAAATACTGCTACCCCTAAAGATGAGTATTCCATGCCTATGGCAGAAATGTTAATAGACTCTGCTGCAGGATTCGAATACCTAAGAATGCTAGATGGATACTCTGGATATAACCAGATTTTTATTGCTGAAGAAGATGTTGCTAAGACAAGATTTCGTTGCTCAGAGCCTTAGGCACCTACGAATGGGTAGTGATGCCTTTGGTTTAAAAATGTCAGAAACTTACCAAAGAGCAATGAATTCGATCTTTCATGATTTTATTGAGACATTTATGCAGGTGTATATTGATGATATAGTCATCAAATCTATATCTGCAGAAAACCATTTGCATCATTTGAGCCAATCGTTCGAAAGAATGAGGAAACATGGCTTAAAAATGAACCCCCTTAAATGTGCATTTTTTGTGCAGGCTGGAGATTTCCTTGGCTTTGTGGTTCAAAAGAAAGGAATTGAGATCAACAAGAATAAGACCAAAGCCATTATGGAGACGAAAGCACCTACATCAAAAAGGGAGCTACAGTCTTTGCTAGGGAAGATTAACTTTCTCAGAAGATTCATTTCGAATCTAAGTGGAAGAACCCAAGCTTTCTCTCCGCTGCGTCTTCTGAAGCAAGGCCAAGCCTTCGAGTGGACCGAAGCACATCAGGAGGCATTTGACAAGATAAAAAGATATCTCTCTCAGCCTCCTATCTTGTCTCCACCTTCATGGGGAAAACCCATGAGATTGTACATATCCGCCTCTGAAGTTAGTATAGGTAGTATGTTAGCACAAGAAGATAGCAATGGCATCAAAAGAGCCATATACTATTTAAGTAGGGTATTGAATGATGCAGAAACTAGATATAGCAATATAGAAAAGTTATGTCTTTGTTTATACTTTTCTTGTATGAAACTTAAGTATTATCTAAAGCCTGTTGAAGTTTATGTTTCATCTCATTTCGATGTTATCAAACACATGCTTTCAAAACCAATAATGCATAGCAGAGTTGGTAAATGGGCTTTAGCCTTAACAGAATATTCTTTGACTTTCATGCCTTTAAGAGTCGTGAAAGGTCAAGTAATTTCGATTTCATGTGGACCATTCATCGGTCGAAAAGATCGCCGGGTTACGTTGAAATGCAACCTTGAAATTATACTTTGATGGTTCACCCATAAGGAGGGTAGTGGTGTTGGAGTTCTCATAATTTCTCCCAAGGAATTCCAACAAAATTCAAGTATAAGTTAGATGGTCCTCGTGCTCCAACAACGAAGCTGAGTACGAAGCGCTTATTGTTGGACTTGAAGCTTTGTTGGAATTGGGGGCAACTAGAGTCGAAATTAAAGGTGATTCGGAATTAGTAGTCAAGCAAATAACAAAGGAATATAAATGCATAAAGGAAAATCTGATGACATACTTTTTCATAGTTAATGTGCTACTCAAAAATTCAATACATGGATATTCAACACATACCAAGAATAGAAAATCAAGAAGCAAATGACCTAGCACAGTTGGCTTCAGGGTATAAAGTTTCTGCCAAAAACTTCGAGGATTTGGTCGAAATAAGAGGTAGGGTCATGGCTACAAGACTCATACCATTAGATTTAGAAAATATAAAATTAGGTCAGGCCGATAAATGTGGATTCAAGTGCTAGCCATAGACACCTTATCGACACATATCAAGCCCATCGGTGAGTTATTTAGAAAATCCAACATTAAATGTTGATAGGAAAACAAAATATAGAGAATTATCATATGTCCTCATGGGAAATGAATTGTTCAAAAAAACCCAAGAAGGCGTGTTATTGAAATGCCCGGGAGAAAGTGAGGCATACTTAGCATTGTCAGAAGTCCACAATGGGGCATGGGGCACATCAAGTGCCATAAAATGAAATGGTTGTTATTTCGATACGGTATGTATTGGCCAAAGATGCTCAAAGATTGTATAGATTTTGCTAAAGGTTGTGAAGAATGCCGTAAACATGCAGGATTCAACATGCCGCAAGTGAGTTGCATTCGATCATTAAACCATGGCCCTTGAGGATGGGCATTAGACTTAATAGGGGAAATCAATCTCGCTCGCCTAAAGGATGTAAATATATCTTGGTAGGAATAGACTATTTTACCAAGTGGATCAAGCAATACCATTAATAGTCACGATCAAGAGGCTATTATTAAGTTCATACGTAAATGATTATCTATAGGTTCGGATCGCCAGAGAGCATAACCACAGATCAAGGTTCTGTGTTTACTGGTAGGAAGATGCAAGAATTTGCCCAAGAGATGGGGTTTAAATAACTAACATCAACACCATATTATGCTCAAGCAAACGGTCGTCAAGTACCAATAAAGTGATAATAGGATTAATTAAGAAACATGTTGGTAAAAGCCAAGGAACCGCACAAGACTTTAGACCAAATACTATGGGCTCAGATAACATCTCCTAAAGAAGTTACTAACACCACGCCTTCCAACTAACATTTGGTCATGATGCGCTCTACCAAGAGAAATTTATCTACAATCGCCTCAATTCAAAGACAAAACGAGATCCCATCTGCATTATATTGGGAGATGATGATGAATGAGTTAGTTGAGTTAGACGAAGTTAGATTGCATGCGGTGGAAATCCTAATGAGACAAAAGGAAAGAGTAGCCAGGGCATATAACAAAAGAGTGAAAGTTAAAACATTCACTATTAATGACTTAGTCTGGAAAGTCATATTGCCCATAGACAAGAAAAATAAAGCATTAGGTAAATGGTCACCTCATTGGGAGGGCCCTTTTCGAATAGTTAAGATAATTTCAAACAATGCATACGAAATCGAAGAGTTGGCTGATGATAAGCGAATCTTAAAGGTTAATGGGAAATATTTAAAGAAATATAAACCACGCCTGCAGGAGATTCGAATAATAACAACATAATCGAAACATGATAAAGGAATGCCAAAATGGTAATATATAATGCCAAAATGGCGTTGTCTGGATGTTACAAACCAACATTCAACTAAAATTCAAGATTCATTAAAACAAACAGATATTTAAAAATAGGCATTGTTCCTTAATCTATCAAAGGTACTTCGAAAGGACTCGAGCCTTTGCTGAGTGAAGCGCCTTGCTCCTTCCAGGGTAGCAACTTCACCTTTGTTGCTCACCGCCCATTTCGCAAGTCCTTTGTCGAGGAGTTCTTCGAACCGATTGTCGCCAGTTGGTGTCATATGCCAATTGTTGTTGTTGGGCCTCTTTAACTTATTGTTGGAGCTCTTGAATTTGCTTTTCCCAGAGAAGAATAGACTGAGCTCGAGTTTCATAGTCAATCTTTGCTTGCTTTATGTGCATGGCTTGGTCCTCAGCTTCCTTAGAAAGCTTCGAAGCATGCTCATAAGCAGCGTCCATGGCAGTTCGTTTCTCTTGGACTTTATTAGTAGCAAATTGCCTCAAGAAGACACCCACCACGCTGTCCAAAGAAGGCTTGAAGGTCAAATAGGATGGTGCTGACTGGGAAAGAGCAGGTGGCAAGGTTAACTTGCGTAAGGAGTTCTTTCATGGTATAGCAAGTTGTACTATCCTGTTTGAGCACTTCGAACAAATCAACATTAAGGATTGTTCTCCTAACTTTGTTTAGGAGTACAACTCTATCATCTGAGGGCAATGGATCGTTGGTCGAACTAGTACCATCCCTAGCAATAGGAGTGTCCCTCTGAGCTAACTTAGCCTTCATATACCCAATTGGGTCATTTCGTCTTAAGAGGGCTAACTCCTCTTCAGTTATTTGAGACTGAGAAGACTCAGGAAGTTCCATACGCAAGGGAGTGACATCCATGTCAACCTCCATGGGCTCATTAGTCTGGTCACCATCACCTCCACTTTTTTCTTGCTCGTTATCTTCTTTATCACCAACCAGGTCCACCACTTCGATATCATTGTTTTCACTGCTATGAGCATCAGACTCTGTTACATCGCTCGACCGCCTTGAGCTTCTTCTTCTTCTTCCTCAGATCCTTCCTCATCAGATTCTTGGCTCTCTTGAGAAGAGTTAGCCTTTTCCTCTTCAGCATGAGTGACTTTTTGGCTCTCTTGAGGAGTTTCGAGAGGAGATTTTGGAAGAGAAGTTTCTAGAGGTACTTCTGCGGTATCTTGAGGCGTGGCTTCGTTCGTTTCCTTTAGAGGAGGAGAAGTGCCTTGGTCATCCGTCGCTCAAGCCCCAATCGAACCGCCATGTTGGAGGATCCTTTGTTCGCACTGACATCGAGTCCCCATGAGGATAAGAATGGATTGGAGCACCAGTCTTTGATGGAGGAGTCGAAGTGGTAGGAATTGGATTCGAAGTGTCCTACACAAACAAAGAAAGATTAAAAACATGTACTAAGGTACGAATAACGATTTTTGTTAAAAATTCGAATTCAATTTACCTGTGGATTATCTGAAGAGAGATTGCTATCTATATGTTCCAACATTACGTTGGAGGTCGAAGGTAGATTTTTGGATTTAGTTGAGGAGCAACATCTCCGAATCGAGTCCGTAAATGTCGCTTGGTTCACTTTGGGAACTTTCTTCGCTTTTGAAGTCACAGAATTCTCCACTTGGGATTCTTCCCAGTGGTATTAGGTTTTCTCTTTTTTGGAGTGGTTGGTGGAAGCTTGTTAGTCTGAAAAGGTTTGAACATGAGTTAGACCTCAATAATAAATGTTAAGTTATTCGAAACATCAGGGTAAATTAATTACCTTTGGAGTTGGAACGGTTGTTATTGCTGGTGTTGTTGTTGCGAGTAGTTGTTGGAATTGCTAGAGGCACGCTGTCACCGCCGATGGTTTGTTGAGAACTACTTCCTTCCTTAGCCTTCAAGCAGCCTTTATCCCGATGGTCGAAAGTCAAACAATTAAGGTAAATGTTAAAATAAAGAAAGTAAGAAATATTTGGGATTTCCCAAGCATTCGTGACCGCTACTTGATTAGATATAATCGACATGGAAGAAAGGTCAGAGAAGATGTCCGGAAATTATGGAGCCAATGACGAGTCCATGTCACAGTCTCAGAGGGCTTTAGTTTCTTTTGAGATTTGTATTTGAACATCTCTTTGCAAGTCAACCACCAAGGGTATGGAGGAAACCAAGCCGAGCCGCCGAGGTAGGTAATTTAGGAAATTTAGGTGGATGCATTTCGAAAAGCCAACCTATACCTATCCTCGTGTGACAACCTCAAGGAAGTTTGAACTTAGAAATTTTTTCTTTAAATTTGTCCTTCAAGGTTTTGACCGATACACAAAGTGGTTTCCAAGCGTAGGATCATAAGTTGTTTCAAATAATTTAAAAGCCCTAATCTCTTTGGGAGTGAACATACTTTATTTGAGTGTACCGCACATCGAACGATCGCTTAGTTTCTTTTGAATGGTGAGGGTATCAAGATATAAGATTGGTAGAATTTAGTCCACCATTCCGTAAAACCCTTCACGAAATGTGTTGGTTCAAAAGGAATTAGTTCGAACTGAGCAAAGTCCTGGTACTGTTCTTGTTGTAGCTTAGCTTCTCTTGCTTTGAAGGTTCGACCAAAAGTGATGGCATTTTGGGTTTGGAAAACAGGTTTAGGGATTAACTGACATAAACCAAATTGTCTGGAAACAAAGTTAGGTTGGTAGGCAGACAGGAAGATTTGGTTCTTGGACGGAGTGATTCGAGAGGAGATTAATCTAGGGAGCAAAAAGGCTTTCCAAATGTCTTGAATCTCTTTGCTTTTAACAACTTCGGAAAGAGACATGGTGAACCATGATGGTCCATGAGTCCTTGAAGCGAAGGGTGCCATGGTTTCTTCAAATTTATGTCTCTTCGAGAAGACCATGATATATTGTGAGAACAGGACTTTGAAGTCAGCCTTATCATCGTTCGGAGTGAGTTGGCGCAGCCTTGTACCCTTAATGATTCGATCCACTATCTCTGGATCTTGTTCGACAATGGTGTCAGCAGTTGATAGCGAAGATTCGAACATGGTATTGAGCCATAATTGGAGTAACCAGAAGGGGCCAGCTAGTAGAATGTTCTTGGGAGTATGACATTTCAAACTCGGAAACAGCTGATCTCAAGCTTTCGTAAAGATCAACGAGTAAGAGTTCACTCAAACATACTCTCCTATTTTCATGTAAGTCTCTAGCTAGAGGAATAAACCTACTGGCTACCTGTAAGGACCTGCTATAAAACACGTATCTTGATAACCACAGAGTAAGAAAGGCAATATGTTCCATATCTGACACACTATCTCCTTCAGTGTGGTAATGGCTAATGAATTTAGAGAAGCTGGCCAATTTGACATCGAAGTCAATGATACTAGAGTGTTCTTCAGTATCAGGAATGTAAGTCTCTCCTACTGGTGACAAACCAGTGATGGCTGCTATGTCGAAGAATGTGGGTGTTATCATTCCTCCAGAGAGGTGAAAGGTGTTGTAAGTGCTGTCCCAGAAATATAAGGATGCAAATAACAATGGATTGCTATAGGTAAAGCCTGGTTTCGATAACTTAATCAAGTTATAGATTCCTAATTCCTCCCACTGATGGGATTTCTTAGCTTCTACCTTAGTAAGCCAGTTCTGGTAAGCTATGTTAGGGGTAGGGCAGGATCGGAGTGGTTTAAAGTTGCTCTTAACGTAATCCAAGACAAAGGGATCTTTTGGGGGAACGTTTGGGGATTCTATGGCTTTCGAAGTAGAAGATTCACTTATATTCTCAGTTCCTATCCTAGGGATATCCATCTTATTAAACAAGGGCTTAAAGTTATAACAGACAGGGAAGATTTTTCTGGTATCTTTCAAGATTTCAAAGACTGTAAGAGGGCCCATTAGAGCAAACCTCTTTCCAGCAGCATTAGTTGGAATCAGTACCTGAGAGGCGTATAGCAGTTCCTGTTCCTTGGAGATTGATTAAGGGATAAGTACAGATTGACCTTGATAAGTACCGACCTTGCTTTCCATTATTGTTCCTGTGTTCTTGCTTTTCTTCTTGGAAGTTTTCTTCATTTGGGATGATGTTGTTGAAGACATTGTTGAAGATTGTTAGAAGTTTTAGGGTTTTTTAGCGAGAGTAGAAGAAGAAAAAGTTTCAGAATGTGAAAAAAAGGTAAAAGACTAAGCTGATTAGTTTTTATAGTGAGGAAGTTAAAACACTCAACAACTAAGACTAGGATACGTGGGGATCGTGGGTTGGATATGGAAGGAGGTGGCGTAAAGTTAACCTTGGTAATAAGCTTGATTAATGATAATCATTGTTTTGTAACCGCACCATGCTGTGATGACTGTTTTGAGACGGTTCAGAAGTCCAAGAAGCGTCTTGATTGACGTGGCTGAAGTCATACACAGTAAATGTTATGATTACTCAAAAGTCACATCAAAATGTTGCAAACATGTTTAAAATAAGTATTTCTCAGAAGAGATTCGAAATACATATTTTAAAGGGGCATTTTGTTGGCTGAAGATTTTGATTTATGTGGTTCAAAGTGGAGTAATTAGGTTCGAAATGAACAGGATTAGTGTTTGTTGGAATGAAGTGAATGTCACAGTTCGGAGTGGAAGAAAATGGTTCTTCGAATGGACATGTCAAAGCTCAGAGCTTTGAGTGACAGTTGTGAAGATATATTCAAAGAAGCCTCGAAGTGCTAACGAGACTGTGTCTGTGAGATGAGTTCGAAGCGAAGATTGTCAAGGCATTTGAAATTCAAACATGAGCGGGATAATTGGGATTCAAATATATATGCACTAGAAAGATTCGAAGACGCGTGGAAGCTAGAGAAGAGCAGTGTTCTGCATGTTCTGAACGTGGCAGAATCTTATAAGTCAGACCGTTATGGTCGAAGTAGTATAAATAGAAGTCTTAATGTTAGGATTTCATGTGTCATATCTACTGTACAAAATTCAAGAAACATTCAAAATACCACATGGCTAGGAAACGAATGCTCTAACAATGTACGATGATAACACCAAACCTTTATAATTCAAGAAACTCTTTATCTTTTCCAGTTTATCTCCATTTTCGCATCAATGTCTTTTAAATACTTTTACATTCAGAGTCATTTATCTATTTCTTGCATTTAAATGCCTTTATACTATTTGAATCCTTTACGTTTCAGAAATCTTTTACATTTTATGCTTTTATATTCAGAAATCTTTTACATTTCGTGCTTTTATATTCATGTTTTTACATTAAAATCTTTACATTCAAAGTCATTTACTTATTTCTGCATTTAAACATTTCTTTGCAATTCGAATCTTTACTCATTCAAACCAGTTTTGTATTTCTTTACTTGATCATGTCATTAAGTTCTTTAACATCGTAATCGAAGTGAATTGAACATCTATAAAACACTTTAAATACAAATCTTAACAATGAATATTAGTTTTGCCATTAGATTTATCCAAACGACCAATACCCCATAGGATCAATCTAGTCGATCCTGCAAGTTACCAGAGAGATTAAATAACAGTCATTAAGATTATTTGATAGTTTGGAGGACTAGCGGTTGTTTTACCAGAAATCACTGTAAACAAATTGGCACGCCCAATGGGACAGTCATTGGTCGTTACAAATTTAAAACAGTATAAAGATTGTTAAGACATAATCATTATAAAAGTTCTTTCTGAGTGTCAAATTCGTTGTTATATGAACCTTAGAAGTGGTAGAATAACTAATAGCAACCAACCCTTACCCAGAAGAAAACGTAATAATAGGATGTCTAATCCAAACAATCAACAAGGGGAACAAAATGCCCCACATGGGACAGGCACTAATGCGTCTGCTTCGACGGGAACGTCAAGCGCGATCCCTTCGAACGCACAGTCTGTTGCATCTTCTACTAGTAATGTGGCCACGAACGGAACAAGTGGCATGTCAACTAACAATTCGATCCTAGGTAATACGGGAACCACTGGGTATCCTGGGGGATTTGTCCCACCATCAGGGACACAAACCCATTTCGCCACCCCACCGCCAATTAGACCACCCAGTTTCGATGGTAATAGACCCAGAAATCCCCCTTATGGGATGCCAACATCTTCTATGGCAGGTTTGCAAACTTCGACGTCGAACACGTCACCACAATTAGGGTCTGGATCTGGGGCTAATCAATTCCTGACAAATAACCAAGGGTCAGTAGGTTATAGTACATTGCCTATCCTAACCACAGAAAACCAGATGGCTTTTAGGCAATTAATGGATGATAGTAACCATAATATGATAGGAGTGTTAGCACAAACTATGCAAGAAATCGTTGCCCCAATAGTACAAAATGTGACTGTGACAAACAGAGAAAACACGGAGAATATGAGTCGAATAGCAGATTTCTTCGCTCCGCCAGAAAGGGGTAGACAGAACCAGACATTGGTTCGAGCAAACGTACCTATCATAGAACAAATTGCTGATGACCCACCCTATAGACCAGTTAGAGAGGGGATTAATTTGGGGGCAAGGGCACAAAGGTTAGATGCCCCAGTGATTCGAGAAGAACCGCAAAGGGGATTTATAGAACCAGTGGCAAGGGTTGAAAGATTAGATGCCCCAGTGATTCGAGAAGAACCACAAAGGGGAGTTATGGAACCATGGGCAAGGGTCGAAAGGCTAGAAGTCCTAGCGTTTCGAGAAGAACAACCTAGAGGGGTTGTCATGGTGAGTTGAAACCAAGATGCTGATGCAGTTGTTCATAGAATTCGAAACGACAACATCTTGGCAGAAAATAATTTAACCACCATGATAGAGAGGATTATGGCCCAAAACGGTCTCAATACAGGGATTAGAAGGCCAAATTAGGCCTCTCCTATAGCAGATTATGTAATGCACACTGATTTACCAAGGGGATATAAGATCCCTAAGTTTACAAAGTTTGCTGATGATACCAATGAATCAACAGTCGAACACATAGCTAGGTATCTGACCGAAGCAGGAGATATAGCAAATAATGAGAACCTTAGGATTAAGTATTTCCCAAGTTCCCTAACTAAGAATGCTTTTACATGGTTCACCATGTTGCCTCCTGGATCCATAGATACTTGGGCCCTCTTAGAGAGATTATTCCATGAACAATTCTATATGAGACAATCTAAAATAAGTCTCAAGGAACTAGCAGTGTTAAGAGGAAATTTACTGAACCAATAGATGATTACCTGAATAGGTTCAGACTCTTGAAGTCCAGATGCTTCACAGTAGTTCTGGAACATGAGTTAGTCGAAATGGCCACTGGTGGCCTGGACTACTCAATTCGAAAGATATTAGACACACAATACTTGAGGGACATGGCTCAACTAGCAGATAGGGTTCGACAAGTCGAAAGGCTAAAGGCCGAAAAGGCCAGGGCTTTCAAAAGTAATAAGAAAGAAAGAATTTCTTATGTCGAAACAGAGGAAGTCGAAGACTATCCTGAATTCGAAGAGGTCGAAATAGATCTCGCTGAATTAAAACAGGCTCCACCTTACTCTTGTAAACTATTAGTTCCCACAAAAGGGAAAGAAATTGTTGAAAATGAAAAAAGTGACAAATTCCCAAAGAAGGTATACACCTTCAATGTAACAAAGTGTGACGAGATTTTCGATTTACTTGTCAAAGATGGCCAACTAATTGTGCCATCGAATGTCAAAATACCCCCTTTAGATCAAAGAAAGAAAAGAGGATTTTGTAAGTATCATAGTTTCCTAGGACACAAAACCTCACAATGTTTTCTTTTCAGGGATTTGATCCAAAACGCAATTAAAGAAGGCAGATTGAGATTTGCTGACACCAATTACTCCGAGCCTGCATGCATTGGAGAAATCAATATGGTGGAAGCAGATCAAGAGGCCACTCCATTAGGAGAGAAAAGCAGTGAGACTAAAAACTGTGTGTTAGTCGAAGTCAACAAGGGGGTCGCTGAGGACGTCCACAAGCAACTAGAGGCTTCGATCAAGCAAAGGTTTTGGTCAAGCTTGAAGAGATCCAAAGCATCAAGGCCAGAGAACTAAAAGCATGAGTCGACAAAGCATCAAGGACTAAGGCTAAAATTGGAGAGAGTCCAGATCACAAAGCCAGCCTCCCCTCAAAAAGAAATCTGGGATACCTTGGGAGAGCCCAGTGGGACAAATGCAGTTTCTTGGTTAGAGAAGGCATAGTACTTGGACTCATAATGTTCGAAAAGGAATAGAATTTGAAAAAGCCAATATTGAGGTAACTGAAAACGTACAACCATCTAAAATTGTTAGAGAAGTCCTTACTTTTTAGGACACGCCAGCTACATACGCTTCATTAAAAACTTCTCCAAGATCACAAAACCACTTATTGATCTCCTAATGAAAGAAAATGAGTTAACATTTGACGAGAAATGACTTGAATCCTTTTAGCTACTAAAACAAACTTTGGTCTCAACACCTATTATGCAACCACGTGATTAGAGTCAACCCTTTGAGATCATGTGCGATGCAAGTGACTATGCAAAAGGTGTTATCCTAGGACCACAGATTCATAAAAAACTAAATGCCATTTATTATGCCAGTATGACCTTAAATGAAGCTAAGATAAGTTATGCCACAACTGAAATATAGCTCCTAGTTATGGTCTTTGCAATTTATAAATTTCTCTCCTACGTAGTGGGAGCTAAAATTATCATCTACACGGACTGTGCGACTACAAGGTATCTATTAAGCAAGAGAGATGCAAAGTCGAGGTTACATATGTGGATCCTACTATTACAATAATTTGATTTGGAAATCAAGGATGAAAAAGGCACACAAAATGTGGTAGCATATAACCTTTCAGAAAATAATAAACCAAACATATGCCTAGTAATGATGATTTCCCTTGTGACAACCTAGTTGCACATATAGAATACGCAAAACCCAAATGCTCTTTCGCTGGTGATTTTTATGAGGAAAGTACCTCTAAAATTAAGAGGGAAGTAGAAGAGGAAGTCATATTAACTTTATATACAGTTTCGTGGTATACTGACTACGTTAACTACCTCTTGGTGGGAGTACTACCTCCAAAATTGACTTACCAACAAAAGAAGACATTCTTCAACGATCTTAAACAATACTAATAGGACGAACCTCTCATTTTCAAAATAGAAGTAGTTGGTATCTCCAGCGTTGTGTTGTTGAGGAAGAGATTAAAATTATAATGACCCATTGTCACGCCACCAGTTATGGAGGACATGTAAGCACATCAAAGACATGTTAAAAAATTCTGTTAGTGTTTTAAGTTGGCATTACTTTTTGGTAAAACTAGACTATAGCAATATCTTGATAAATGTCATGACATTCAGAGATTGAAGATAAATCCTACATGACAAGGATGCTTAAGTACAGCTCAGATCTGGAAGCAAGTGCTGTGCTGGAAATTCTACAGAAGTTTGATTGATGTCATAAGAGATGTCATGACATCCTGTGTGACATTCTGTTCTGTAAAATCTATTTTTCCTGAGATTTTTCAGGAAGTTTGTTGAGCTGCTTTATTATGTTTTTCTGTTATTAGATTGCATGCTCACGTGGATGTTAGGTTAATCTTAGTTAAACCTAAATTGGTTGTTGAAAAGACCAAGTTTTTAGGATTAATTAAGTGAACCCTAACTATTATTATGGAAGCCCAAAACTGAAGTTTCAGGAATGCTTCTATAATAGGAATAGAACCCTTACACTACTGTTGCGCCTCTTGAACTGTATTGAAGATTTAGTAGGTCGTATTGTGTGTAATTCTAGTTACTCTTGTGAGCCAAGCAATTATCATTTGATAAGTGCCTTGGACTAGGATTTGGTTGTAAGGGTAGTTTATCACCAAAGCTTTGAAGCACGAGTGTTTTGTCTCTTGATTAAAGCTTGAGGCAAAATCAAGATAGTTTATTGAAGTGTGTCTTCACAATTCAATTAATCAATAGGTTGATATCACAGATTGAGGGGAGTGAGTAGAACTCAGTCTAAGTAGGACTTAGATTGAAGTTGCATTGTAAGTTTTATGTGAAGGAGATAAACCGTTGGTTTATTCCCGAATTAATTCTACTAATAGTGAATTTCCTCCTCGGCTTGGTAGCCCCTGATGTAGGTGTAGTTACACATCGAATCGGGTAAACAATTTATTATGTTCTTTACCGCTTGAATTTACGGTGAATTGTTAACAGAGTGTCGACATCGTGTCATAACATTCTCGTGACATCACGATCCGCCGTGAATTTCAAATTCTTCAAGTAGGCCTTTACTATCCCCACATGTGGAGAGATGTCCATCCCATGGTCGCCAAATGTGACTGATGCTAGCGTACTTGAAACATTTCCCAACGAGATGAGATGTTATGAAAAACATTTTAGAAATCAAAGTCTTCGATGTTTGGGGAATTGATTTCATAGGTCCTTTTCCATCTTTAATGGGAAACAAATACATTCTCATAGCAGTAGAATAAGTATATAAATGGATAGAGGCCATTGCCCCTCCTACAAATGATGCATAAATAGTAACCAAGATATTTAAGAACAACATTTTCCTAGGTTTGGTGTTCCTATGATTAGCAACCGTGGGTCTCACTTAATATTTATATGGTTGCCTTTTTGAGGTCACTGGATATTAAAGCTTGGAGAGCTGCTGACAAAGGATGGAAACATCCCACCAAGCTTGAGAAGGATGGAACTACTATCTTGAAACCTGAGGAAGAATGGAACAAAGAAGAAGAGGAGCTAGCACTGGGGAACTCTAAAGCATTGAATGCCTTATTCAATGGAATTGACAGAAATATCTTCAGACTAGTTCATCAATGTGAGCTGGCCAAGGATGTTTGGGACACTCTCAAAACTACTAATGAGGGGACATCCAAGGTGAAGATGTCAATACTTTAGATGCTCAGTACCAAATTTGAGAATTTGAAGATGAAATAAGATGAGACCATTCATGAGTTTCACATGAATATCTTGGAGATTGCCAACACCTCAAGAGCACTTGGTGAAAAGATGTCAGAAGAAAAGCTGGTGAGAAATATTCTCAGATCATTGCCTAAAAGGTTTGCAATGAAAGTGACTGCTATAGAGGAAGCTCAGGACATCAGCACCTTGAAGGTGGAAGAACTTATTGGATCTCTCCAGACTTTTGAGATGGGAATCAGTGAAACTGTTGATAGGAAGAACAAGAGCATAGCACTTGTATCCAATACTGAAGAGGGATGCAAGGAGGATGATGAAGAGAAGATATCTGAAGCTATAGATATGCTTGGAAGGCAGTTCAACAAACTCATCAAGTGAAATGATCCAAAGTCAAGGTCCAACGTTAAGGACATTTCATCTGAAATTAGCAGATCTTATGACTCCTACAGAAGATCCAAGTCAGAAGAAAAAGGAAGTCAAAGCAGAGAGAAATCCAGTGTCATGGTTGTGAAGGATATGGGCATATTAGAGCTGAATGTCCCACCTTTCTAAAGAAACAAAAGAAAGGGATGACTGTCACTTGGTCTGATGGTGACTCAGGAAGTGAATCTTAGGAAGAAGTAGCCAAACTTGTCACTGCTCTCTCTGCAGTGTGCAATTCTGATATGGATTCTAGTGATGAGGAAGTGACATTTGAAGAGCTTGCTGAAACCTACAAGAAGTTGTATGTAAGAAGTGGTGAAGTATGTCAGCAAAATGAGAAACAGAAAAAGCTGATTGAGAAGTTGGAGGCTTTGAAGGCAAAATTGGAGGCTGAGAAGAAGGAAAACACAGCTACTATAAGTCACCTCAATAGTGAAATTATAGTGTTGAACTCTAAACTTGATCAGATGTCTAAGTCAGTCAAAATGTTGACATCTGGTACTGATAAGTTAGAGGAAATTCTTCAGCTTGGACAGAATGCAGGAAATAAGCATGGTCTGGGATATGAAGCTGCAAAGAAACCTGCTGGTGACAAGAAGAAGAACAGACCTGGCAAGTCAATGTCAAAGAAGATGTCACACCATAATACAGGAAATAGGTTTGGCTCAGGATATGAGGAGGCAAAGAAATTTGCTAATAACAAAAGGAAGAACAAACCTAATAAGCCAATGTCTAAGCAGATGTCACAACATTGGGTACAACATCAAGATCAAAGAAACATGAAGAAAAAGTTTCAAAGATGGAGATGTCATTATTGTGGAAGGTTTGGTCACATAAAGCCTTTTTGCTTTAGACTACATGGATATCCTAATCAAGTTCCTTATATCAAGCCTAAGGTCAACAAAGTATCCTACACTCATCATTGGAAGAAGAAGACTGCACCTTTGATAGCTCATACTTCCCTTAGAGTGTCTGCCAAGGAAGATTGGTACTTTGACAGTGGATGTTCTAAGCATATGACTAGAATCAAAACTCTACTGAATAATGTCAAACCTCATTCTACCGCTTTTGTTACTTTGGAGATGGAGCTAAAGGAGAAATCAAAGGTGTTGGAAACTTGACCTGCTCGTGTTCCAAACCTAAATGGAGTGTGGTAAAGGTTTGATACTAATCTCATAAGCATAAGTCAGCTATGTGATATGGGATTCAAAGTCAACTTCACTAGGTCTGAATGTCTTGTAATCAATGATAAACAAGAAGTGGTTATGAGAGGAGTCAGATCAAAGGACAACTGCTACATGTGGTAATCTGAGAACACAAACATGTCTTCTGTGTGCTCTACAGATAAAGATGAAAAGGAGGTAAAAGTGTGGGGCACCAAAAACTTGGTCATTTACATCTCAGAGGAATGAAAAAGATCATTTCCATGGAGGCAGTCATAAGGATACCAAGACTTCATATTGATGAAGGGAGAGTATGTGGTGAGTGTCAGGTTGGAAAGCAAACCAGAATGTCACACCCAATGTCTAGACATCTGACCACTTCTAAAGTGTTGAAGCAAGCTCCTAGGGCCTTGTATGAAAGGCTGACAAAGCTCCTTATTGACAAAGGATATAGGAAAGGAGCCTTGGATAAAACACTCTTTGTCAAGAATGAAGGAGGAAAGATAATGGTGGCTCAAATTTATGTTGATGACATAGTATTTGGAGGAATGTCAAACACAATGGTGAGACATTTTGCCAACAAAATGCAAGTTGAGTTTGAAATGAGCCTCATGGGAGAGTTGACCTATTTTCTTGGACTGCAAGTCACACAGATGGAAGACTCAACATTCCTTTCACAAAGCAAGTATGCAAGGAATATTGTTAAGAAGTTTGGAATGAAGAATGCCAGTCATAAAAGGACTCCTGCTCCTACACATTTGAAGTTGTCCAAGGACACAAGTGGAGAAAATGTTGATCAAAGCTTGTATAGAAGCATGATAGGAAGCTTGCTATACTTAACAGCCAGCAGACCTAACATTGCATTTGTTGTTGGGGTGTGTGCAAGATACCAAGCTGAACCTAAAGTAAGTCACATCAATCAGGGAAGGAGAATTCTGAAGTATGTGAGTGGAACTTGCAATTATGCTATACTGTATTCTCATGGATGTGAACCAATTCTGTCTGGCTATGGTAATGCTGATTGGGCTAGTAGTGCTGATGATAGAAAAAGCACTTCTGGAGGATGCTTCTTCTTGGGGAACAGCCTTGTTTCTTGGTTCAGCAAGAAGCAAAACTGTGTGTCTTTGTCCACTACTGAGGCTGAATACATAGCAACTGGTAGCAATTGTTCTCAAATGGTCTGGGTGAAGCAGATGCTAACTGAGGACAATGTCACACAGGATGTCATGACATTGTACTGTGACAACCTGAGTGCTAATAATTTTTCAAAGAATCCTATACAACACAGTAGGACTAAGCACATTGACATTAGACATCACTTCATCAGAGACCTTGTGGAAGAGAAAGTGATTAAATTGGAACATGTAGCCACTGAACTTCAACTGGCTGACTGTTTCACTAAAGCCCTTGAAACTAGTCAATTTGAGAATTTAAGGGGCAAGTTGGGTATTTGTCAATATGAGGAATTGTAGCAATTAAAATTTCTTACATCAAGGAATGGAAGAGACCTTTTATTTCAATTAACTATAAGTGGGTCATTTAATTATTTTCATCTTATTTTTAAAAGGTCCAAGAATAGGAAGAGACTCTTTCTTATGACAGTTACATCATTTGAAAGTATCCTATTCTCTTCATCCATAAGATACTCTCAATCTCTCTGTCATTCTCATTCTCATTCCCTCAAAATATTTCAGCAAAATATGTCTTCGTCCTCTTCATCATCTCAAGAATCTGGTTCTTCATCTCCCACCATGGCTGAGATTAGGGCAAATGCTGAAGCCATGCATGTTGAAGCTCTGAGGGTTACTCCACTGCGTGCAATGGCAACTGACCCTGAGAAGGTCAAGAAACTGCGCACATGGAATGCGCGAAGGTCACAAGCATCACCTTCTAGTAAGACCTCTAAACCATCTTCTTCTGTACCCCCAGAAATAGCTAACAGAGAGGGGTCTAGGTCTGTGCATGAAGCCATTGCTAGGATAGTAACTAGGATCCTCAATGAAAATCACTCAGTACCTGGGGTTTCTGTACCTTTAAACCAACAATCTGCAAGACCCAGTTTAGCAGCTGATCTAGATGTCACTGAGAATGTCAAGACATCTGATGATCATGTCAAGAAAACCCTTATGGATCCTGATACTGAAACTCCTGTTGATTCTCCTGTCAAGAATGTTGTTAATCCCTCTGTTCCAATCCCTGAAGTGTGTGAAGATGATACTTTTATTGAACCCCCTGCTGTTAATGAATCCCCAGAAAATCTGACTTTGTTAAATCACCGTGAAACTCTGATTATATCTCTGATAGTATCTTAGAAGAGACTCTAGAGAAACCAATTGGTGATGATCTTGAAAAGTCTCCAGTTCAAGATTCTGAGGATTTAGCTGAACCCCCTGTTATTGATTTTGGATGAAGTATTCTCAAACAATGACCTCATTGCCAATGTCAACCCAAGCATTCCAAAGAGGATGGTGAGAAGGAAGGGAAAACAGGCTGCCTCACAGAGTCCTGTTAAAGAAAAGGTTGGTAACAATGTCTCTAAGGCTGAGAAGCATACCAAGGCTGGACCCTCTACGAAGAAGTGTAGAGTAAAAACTGTTGGTGGTGGCTCTAGACCCAAGAGAACACCTATTGTAAAGAAGAGGAAAGTTCCTGAACCCTCAGAGTCTGATCAAGATTCTGACTTTGATGTTGAGGATAATGTCACAGACATTCATCCAAGGAAGAAGCCAACTCTTGGGAAGCTGCCCAAAGTACCTGAGGTGGCCATTGATAACATCTCATTCCATCATCCTGAGAATGCTGGAAGATGGAAGTATGTGTGCTGAAAGAGGATTGCTCTGGAAAGTGAGTTGAATAAGAGTGCACTTGAGTGCAAGGAGATTGTTGATTTGATTAAGGAGGCTGGTTTAATGAAGACAGTTGTGAGTTTCTCAAACTGTTATGATGTTTTGGTAAAAGAGTTTATAGTCAATTTGTCAAGTGGCTGTGGTGATGGGAGGTCTGCACCCTACAAGACTGTGTATGTGAGGGGGAGAAAAGTAAAGTTCTCTCCAAGTGTGGTCAACAGATTCCTGGGGAGAACAGATGATGCTCAGCTAGAGCTTGAGGAAACTGACAACCAAATCTGTCAAACTGTCACTGCTAAGCAAGTGAAAGCCTGGCCTCTGAAGGGAAAACTCACATCAAGCAAGCTGAGTGTAAAATTTGCTTTTTGGTAAAACTAGACTATAGCAATGTCTTGATAAATGTCATGACATTCAGAGATTGAAGATAAATCCTACATGACAAGGATGCTTAAGCATGAGCCAATTTCATTGATGTCATAACAGATGTCATGACATCTTGTGTGACATTCTGTTCTGCAGAATGTGTTTTTCCTAAGATTTTTCAGGAAGTTTGTTGAGCTGCTTTATTATGTTTTTCTGTTATTAGATTGCATGCTCACGTGGATGTTAGGTTAATCTTAGTTAAACCAAAATTGGTTGTTGAAAAGACCAACATTTTAAGATTAATTAAGTGAACCCTATCTATTATTATGGAAGCCCAAAACTGAAGTTTCAAGAATGCTTCTATAATAGGAATAGAACCCTTACACTGCTGCTGCGCCTCTTGAACTGTATTGAATATTTAGCAGGTTGTATTGTGTGTAATTCTAGTTACTCTTGTGAGCCAAGCAATTATCATTTGATAAGTGCCTTGGACTAGGATTTGGTTGTAAGGGTAGTTTATCACTCAAAGCTTTGAAGCACGAGTGTTTTGTCTCTTGCTTAAAGCTTTGAAGCAAAACCAAGATAGTTTATTGAAGTGTGTCTTCACAATTCAATTAATCAATAGGTTGATATCACTGCTGTGATTGAGGGGGAGTGAGTAGGAACTCAGGTCTAAGTAGGACTTAGATTGAAGTTGCATTGGGTAGGTTTAATGAAGGAGATAAACCGTTGGTTTATTCCCGAATTAATTCTACTAATAGTGAATTTCCTCCCTGGCTTGGTAGCCCCCAGATGTAGGTGTAGTTACACACTGAACTGGGGAAACAATTTATTGTGTTCTTTACTACTGTTTGAATTTACTGTGTGAATTGTTAATAGAGTGTCAGATACTGTGTCATAACATTCTCTGTGACATCACGTATCTGCTGCCAAGAATTTCAAATTCTTCAAGTAGGCCTTTACTATCCCTACATGTGGAGAGATGTCCATCCCATGGTCGCCAAATGTGACTGATGCTAGCGTACTTGATACATTTCCCAACGAGATGAGATGTTATGAAAAACATTTTAGAAATCAAAGTCTTCGATGTATGGGGAATTGATTTCATAGGTCCTTTTCCATCTTCAATGGGAAACAAATACATTCTCATAGCAGTAGAATAAGTATATAAATGGATAGAGGCCATTGCCCCTCCTACAAATGATGCATAAGTAGTAACCAAAATATTTAAGAACAACATTTTCCTAGGTTTGGTGTTCCTATGATTAGCAACCGTGGGTCTCACTTAATATTTGTAATACTCAGAAAAACTTTTACTTTAGTATGAAGTTTGACATCGAATAAAAACCCGTTATCATCTTTAGACCAGGGGTAGGTAGAAGTCTCCAACAAGGAGATAAAACAAATACTTGAGAAAATAATAGCCACTTAGAGGAAATATTCATCCCCTGAGCTCCAAGAAGCTTTATGGGCTTATAAGACAGCCTATCAAACACCCATATGGACTACGCCCTTTATATGGAAAGTCATGTCATATACTGGTAGAGCTTAACATAAAGCATATTGGGTCATAAAGACCATGAATATGGACTATGTAGTTGCTGGTGGAAAATAAATTATAAACATACACCGGTTCGAGGAAATGAGGTTGGAAACTTATGAAAGTGCGTAGATTTATAATGAAAAGAACAAAGATATATCATGATAAGAGAATAACGAAGATATAATTCACTGAAGAGGATTTACTTCTTATCTTTAACTCTAAATTAATACTTTTTCCTTGAAAACTTTGCTTCGATTGGTTGGGACCATTTGAAGTGACTAGAGTTTTCCAATCTAGCGCTATTGAGATAACAAGCAAGTCAACTAGACCTTTCATAGTTAATCGGAAAATATTAAAACACTACCATAATGATGCAGACTTGTACTACTACACTAGTTTTAAACTACATCAACTTCCTGGAATTCGACCTGTAGATTGAGCATAAGCACGTCGAGATAATGACATAAAACAAAATTTTGTGGGGAGGCAACCTACATAAATTCCTTTCTAAATTTTGTTCACCAAATAAAATAAATCGCAAAAGAAACCATTAATGATCAGTACTAAATTTCTTTTTTTCTTATCTCGGGTCATCTTCGTTCTGTATAATTTCATTATACTAATATTCGTTTGAGAATATAGCATGTTGACAACATGAGGATTGTTTTCAAGAATGATGACCAGCTCTATGAAGACTTGTCTTACAGAACCTTCGCTCTGACTAGGTATCTTGATTTCCCAAGCCTAACAACATTTGGCCTATATGATAGCCTTAAGTACATGCTTAACAAACTTGGCTGAGACCGTTTATCTTTTGCAAAACACCCCACCTACCTGAACCTCGTACTTAAGTTTCATAGATCATTAAATTATTACCCAACTAGACAAGCAGGCGAATATAGGGTTGAAACTATTTTTAGGCTGTTTAGGAATGACCATCGCTTTAAGCATACTGAACTTGGTGAGTTAGTAGGATTTGCCATTTTTTGTAGATCTGATGCCCTCACTGAGGTAGCCACTGACATGCTCGTGAAGTATGACCTAGAAATAGGAAGGATCCCATTGAGTACAACAGAGGTAAGGGGCGTCTAACACCTTCCCTTTTCTTAACCAACTAGTGAACCCACTAATCTATAAACAATTAGGGTTTTTTCGTTCTTTCCCATCCATATGACAAATAAATAGTGGTGGTAGCTTCAGTTTTTCTGCTACGACAAAAGTAATTTCAAATCTTTTGGCTTCGACCTTGTGTCTACATCGTGATAATGCACCGTTATAACAAATTTGGATAAAGTACTCTTCTATAATCATTACTTTGATGTAATTAGTATTTGATTCCTATAATTGTTGGGCAGTTTGGGTCAACAGTGGATTCAGAAACACCTAGGAGCATAGAGGACCCGTAGACTGCAATCGGAGGAAAAACGTGATCAAAAGTCATAAGTGACATTGGTGGAAACACAATAATCAAACTTTTGAAAATCGAAGTCGCTGTCTTCAGATTACATAATATAGGTAGCTAAATTGTCGCTTTTAGGTCTCAACTAACATTTGACTAAGATCTTCGTTCCCTGATTTGAAATCTATTCTCCAACGATGGCCCTTGTAATACGGTGAACTGACTTTGAGATTTTTGTATCGCAAATGTGCGGATAGCAAGAGTCGCCACCGTAGATTCTGAGTAAGGGAGAAGGTTATGAAAAGGGAAGGTATTAGCACCCCTTTCCATCCGTAGTTATCGACGGGCTCTTAGTTGCTCTTAGATCACTTTAAAATTGTTCTTTCTGTGTGTTTGACAAAATATTTTGAAAAAGGCATTTCGCTTTGACTTTGTAATGATTCATGTAGGAATGTATACAATGTGTTCGGAAATGTTTCATTTTGAAAAGAGTTTGAACTTTGACAAAAGTGTGGGTTGCAAAAAGTATTTGATAGAGCAAGCAACTAAAAGTCTTATTACCTACTCAGAATGGTCGTTTTCATGTTGTTTTACGTTCCTTTAGAATAGTGCTATCCATACCATTAGTTGGTAGGTAACCCTATTCGTTGGATGTATGGACATTCAAGGACATCGGATGGTCATAGAAGGCAACTCAGGAAGTATCCTAGCACATTCAAGGGTCTATCATCATTTTCGAGGCGACAATCGAGAGTCAAGATCATGTATTCGTAGGCGACATCGTGGGTCTATGATCTTTGTATCGAAGGGACTATGATGATTTGTTTTGAAGGCAACGGTGCTAGAATACCTCTACGTTCGAGGGACTTGACCATTTGTATTCGTAAGGCATCGAGAGAGAATTACCCTAAGGGGTGCATGTGTGAAAAGAGTGTCTTGATTTCAGGTATTTTATCTTGGAATTTTGAGTGATCTATGATCAATTTATCTTGCTATACATGCCTCATTACTAGCAGTTTATAGGGTGCGGAAATTAAATTGCGGAAATGTAAAGTGCGGAAAGATAAAGTCCTATGCTATTACATGGCCTTGGGGAAGATACATAATTGAAAATGTGGAAAATAAAAGTCCTAATTAAACTATTACATCCCATAGGCAGTTACATAATTGAAAAAGAAAAGTAAGAAAAATCGTTCGAAACGGAATAACCTGTGAACAGATACAAAATCGGAAAATACGAGAAAATTGCATAAGAGGAAAATGTTAGTAAAAATAAGTATTTTTGAATGAGAAATTTTTTTTGTGTTAATAATGACATAAATATGATAAGATAAATTTTTGGTAATTTTTGGAGGTGATTTGATGATTTAAAAACAATTAAAAGACAAATTAATGATTAATTAGCAATTAAATAAAATATGCATGCAAAAATGTTAATTTTAATGCTAAAAATTAAATAAGTATTTTTCTGATGATTATGAAAAAAAATAAATATTTTTCGTGTTTTTTAGATGCATGATAAAAAATATTAAAGATAAAATAAATTGGATGGAAAATATTAAAGAAAAATAAGAAAATATGAAAAATATGTTAGTTTTGCAAAAGAGAAAAAAGAATTGGTCCTGTCCAGGATCGAACCTGTGACCTTTGAGGGAATCTTCCAATCCAACGCCTTAACCACTGAGCCATTGTGCAGATCGTGTTTGGAAAATACAAACAATTGCTTTTGAAGGAATACGTGTCATGAGATTTGAAATTCAAAGCACAGTCAGCCATGGGTCCCAGTCACTTACGAATGGACGAATCAGAGGACGCAGACTTGCCACGCGAGCCAAACTGGAGTCAACACATTCAACGACGCCGGAGCCCTAGCTCCGGTCGTCTTCTCCGGTGAGGCAAAAATTGAACCTGCAAAAATAAGAAAGATCAAGGGCTGAGGTTAAGGCTAACCCCCCTAAATCGGGGTCTGCGAATCCAATGGTGGTGCTCGTTCCCTCTGAATCGACCTGTAAACCCGGTTTCGAAGCAAGCAGTTTAAAAAAAACCTATGTATGGCAAATCGTGTTTCTGACGTTCAAGCTTCAAAACGATTGCCCAGAACTTTCATATGGAACCTCATGAACACATTAAAGTGGTTAGTTTCGATTAAAACACACAGATAATAAAAATGCAAAATCAAGAAAAATATGAATATGTATGAATGTATATGGCTTGATTCAGGCTGTTTCAACCATGGGCAATGATGTATACTTACTCCAAATTACCTCAGGAACACAATGGAATGGTTTTGAATGGATGAAAGTGGCTGGAGAATGGATTTCGATTTTGACAATTTTGAGAAAAATTTGAGCAAAATAAGGGTTGTTGTAGGGGCTAGGGTTTCGTCCTTGGCTTTGTGCAATATGATCAGTATTTATAGAGTGAGGAATGAGTGCAAAGAGAGTGAAAAAAGATATGGTATTCAATGTGAAATCAATTCCTTTCAAATAAAATCAAATTTTGGAAAAAAATTGATTTTCTCTTCCATATGCAAGCTAGCACGAAATTTGCAAGTATTGTGGGCTATCTTGGACCTCAAGTTTGATAAAAGTCCAATCCTTTTGAAAATATATCTTGTTTTCATATTTTATATAATTTAAATTTGAATTAAATGGTTTTAAATTCAAAAATAAATCAATAAAATAGAATGTGGTCATGGAAAAGCATTAATAGGTCAAAAATAATATTATGATCAAGTTTGGATCATAAAATTATAGGCCCATTTGGAAAAAATTGGATTTTGACAAATATCTCCTTTTGTGCAATTGTTCAAAAATGCCCAACTTCTGAATGGTGTAATTTTCTCAATTTTCCATATTCTTGAGTGTTCTTGGACTTTTTAGAAAGCTCTAAGTGTCCTCTAAACAACCTCTTTCGTTTCATCTCAATTGGAGTTTCCATTCTTAATAAATCTTCAAAACAAAAAGTTGACTTTTTGTTGACTTTGAAAAGGACCTGTAATATTTTGATCCATACCTTCCAAATGAAGCATTTTGTGAACATTCTTGTGATACATGAAGTTTTAGAGAATTGAATTTCCTTCAAAATGAGAGGTGGTGGAAAACTTTCTGAGAAAGTATGAAGAAGTTATGCTCAGTCAAAGTTCAGTTGACGTTTCATTGAAAAACCCTAATTTGGAAAGTTTAACTTTTGAGCAACTCTTGAGTTTTCTTGATGACTCATGATCAACCCTTGATCAAATGATGAATTTGACTTCAAAATGAGGATGTTGACCAAAAATCAGGAAGTTTGACTGTATGTTGACCACAATTGACTTTTTGTCCAATACAACTGATTTTCAGCCATCTGAGGAATTGTCTGAGGAAACTTGACTTGTAAGGCTTGAAACTTGACATGGAGAATCTTTGAAGCATATGAGGAGGCATGATGACCATTGGAGATGTTGGAAGTCCATCTTGATATGAGAATTTCCAAACCCTAATTTAGGTTGATTGTCTAGGAGAGGGTTTATTTGATCAACCCTTGAGGAATCCGTGAATATGGATGTATGAAATGCCTTGAGTAGTAGGAGGGCAAATTTTGGGGTATGACAGCTTCCCCTGTTCAATTTTCTTGTACTGGAAGGGTTAGATTGGCATGCTTGCCTTCGTGACCTGGAGGTAGAAGATGATTGAACACTCGAATACACCTGAAAATTTGCACTTGCTGGTGATGGATGCGGGAATGGGCTTATAGATGCCATTTGGAGAAGCTGGGGAATGAGTCGTATGCTAGAATCGAGATTGTTGTCTGAATAGGAGAATCTTTGGAGATGGGCTTAAGATGCCATCTAGAAAGATCAATGATGGGGAGTGAGCCATACGCTAGACTCTGTAGACGTTTCTGGAAGTAAAGGGAGCACGGAGATGGGCTTAAGATGCCATCCAGAGGGAGTCGTACGTTAGACTTCGTGCTCATCTTTGAATGAAGTTATTGGTTTGTATTTGTTTTTTAACCAAATATTCAGCATTCTGAAGGTGGAGAAATGTTGACAAGTAGTCGGAGATGGGCTTAAGATGCCATCCAGGGCAACTGAATCGTATGCTATACTCTGTAGTTGCTGTTGGTAATAAGAGAGAGTTGGAGTAAGTCTTCGTCTTGATTACTCTGAGAGGATAATAGTCGGAAAAATGTGGACAACTTCCCTGTTGTGCTTCGGGTATTGATCCAATGCCTGTTATCGGAGGATAACTTGGGTGATCGTTCGGATAGTTTTCCCGTCTGGCTTCGGGCATTAATCTTGGATCAGTTGTCGGAGGACAACTAGGGCGGACGTTCAGATAGTTTTCCCATCTGGCTTCGGGCATTAATCCTGGACCAGTTGTTGGAGGACAACTAGGGCGGTCGTTCAGATAGTTTTCCCGTCTGGCTTCGGGCATTAATCCTGGACCAGTTGTCGGAGGACAACTAGGGCGGTCGTTAAGATAGTTTTCCCGTCTGGCTTCGGGTATTAATCCTGGACCAGTTGTCGGAGGACAACTAGGCGCTGCTCGATAGTTTTCCGTCTGCGGTATTAATCCTGGACCTGTTTGCTTCAGAAGTGATTTTCACCTGTTTGGAAAAAAACAAAAGAAACTTTGATAGAATATTTGTTAGTCTTATGCAGATTATGATGCATAACGATGTGTATGAACAACATATGCATATATGATGGCTTTATGAGTAATGTATGAATGATAGATGTTGTGGTATTTCAAAACATATCCATCTTGAAGAAGATGCGGATGTTCCGTTTGGAGATTTCTGACTTGTGTTTGAGGATGAAGCGGATTGGAAACCCTGAGAAGAAAGACGACCTCAATTCCTCCGATGCACTATCTGACCAAGTCTTGAGCCTTAGATATTATTGAGGATGGTAGAGACCGAGAGATGCGTCGCTGAGGATCTTGTGCATAGACCCTGTTGGGGAGAATCTACGAGGTACTCTACTGGGGATCTTGCGCATAAGTCCTACTGGAGAGCATTTGATAGTCGTTGGGAGACCGGGTTAGAAGGATCTGGAGCCCGTCGAAATCTCTGGTTGGGGAATAAAAGATGTAGGTTTCCTCCGACGCACTATCTGACCAAGTTTTAAGTCTGGGTACTGCTGCTGCCGGGGAGATGATGATTGTTGAGAGATATTTTGCTGGGGATGTCATACCCCAAAATTTTCCCTCCTACTTCTCAAGACATTTCATGCATCCATACTCAAGGATTCCTCAAGAGTTGATCAGACAAACCCTCTCCTAGACAATCAACCCAAACTAGGGTTTGGCATTTCTCAGATCAAGATGGACTTCCAACATCTCCAATGATCATCATGCCTCCTCATATGCTTCAAAGATTCTCCATGTCAAGTTTCAAGCCTCACAAGTCAAGATTGCTCAGACAATTGCTCAGATGGTTGAAAATCAGTTGTATTGGACAAAAAGTCAACTGTGGTCAACATACAATCAAACTTCATAATTTTTGGTAAACATCCTCATTTTGAAGTTACATTCATCATTTGATCAAGGGTTGATCATGATTCATCAAGAAAACTCAAGATTTGCTCAAAAGTCAAACTTTCTAAATTTGGGTTTTTTAGTGAAAAGTCAACCAAACTTTGACTGATCATAACTAATTCATACTTTCTCAGAAATTTTTCCACCACCTCTTGTTTTGAAGGAAATTCAATTCTCTACAACTTCATGTCTCACAGGAATGTTCAAAAAATGCTTCATTTGGAAGGTATGGATCAAAACATTACAGGTCCTTTTCAAAGTCAACAAAAAGTCAACATTTTGTTTTGAAGATATATTGAGCATGGAAAATCTAATTGAGATGAAACCAAAGAGGTTGGTTAGAGAACTCTTAGAGCTTTCCAAAAAGTCCAAGAACACTCAAAAATGTGGTAAATTGAGCAAGATACAGCATTCACAAGTTGGGCATTTTTGAACAATTGCACAAAAGGAGATATTGGTCAAAATGCAAAATTTTCCAAATGGGCCTATAATCTTATTTTTGACCCATTGATGCTTGGACATGGCAATTTTCTATTTTATTAATTTATTTTTGGATTTAAAACCATTTAATTCAAAATTAAATTATATAAAATATGAAAATAAGATATTTTTCCAAAAGGAGTGATTTTATATCAAATTTGAGGTCCAAGGAAGCCCATGATACATGCCAATTTCGTGCTTGATCCTTCATTAAAGAGAAAATCAAATTTCCTTCAAAAATTTGATTTTATTTGAAAATTATTCAATGCATTCAAAACCAAATCTTTTTTCCTTGTTTTTTCTCTCCTAATTCACTCTATAAATTGCCAGCAATATGCCAAGCAAAGGACACGAAACCCTAGCCCCATACACAGCCCTCACTTTGCCAAAATTTTTCAAGATTTGTCAAAAATCGAATTTTGAGTTCCAGCCAATTTCAAGAAGTTTTGAGCATTCAAACATCCTCCTTGAACACCCAGCAATCGAAACCACCTCTTGCTCGAAGCCAAATCGCTCTAAATCGTGCCAGCTAACTCTCACCGGTTTGAATTTTTTCTCAAATTCGATTTCATATATTCATGCATTATTAATGTTATTTGTGTGTTTGTATCGACTCAGGGCATCCAATAGGTCATGAATGAACCATCTCATGCAAGCTTAAACGTGTGAAACTCGAAACACCATGATTAGGGAAATTTAAGTCGCTTGCTCGAACCGCTTATACAAGTTGCCAATGAAACCAATAACACCATTGGATTCAGAAGGCTCGATTTAGGGGGGTAGGGTCCCCCTTTCTTGTTTATTTCGTGTATTTTTGCAGGTTTCAAAATCATATGGTCGGAGAAGACGACCGGAGCTAGGGCTCCAGCGTCGCTGACCATTGGACTCCGGTGGGAGGCATGCGTGGCATAATGGCGCTTCCTAATTCGTTCTCTCTTTCCAACTGGGGTCCACGCGTGGCTGACTCAGTTTCAAACCCATCCCTGACGCGTCATCGTTATATTCATTTGATTTTCACTTCACAAACACCAAGTGTCAAGTGTCCCAGTGGTTAAGGCATTGACTGTTGTCGCACCCCAAAATTTACCCGTTTAATTTAAGCCTACTTTTCATTAAATATTCGTGTATTGTGATGCAACCGAGGTTTTCTCGACTTTCGTATTTCCTCTAAGCTGCAGAATTTGGGTTATGTTGTCAATCAGTCCAAGATGGCTCTCATGTTCTCCTACTCTTCTATTTATTCAGTCACCAAGGCTTCTCCTGATTCGAGACACATTAATTGATTCTTTGTTTCGTCCGATGAGCTACAATTGCAAGTGTTTCAAAGTAATTTTCATTTTCTTATCCAATAGCTATTGTGCATGGATTTCGGATCATTGAGGTACTTGACGTCTTTATTGATGTAAATCTTGAGGCATCATCAAGGTTGTCCATAATTAAGTAAATTTGGGGCTACTGATTGGGCCATGGAGTTTAAAGATGAATATTGAAGTTTATCATGTAAAAAGTGTGAATTGTTGGACTTTTAGAGTGCATTTCTGGAGTTTGTTAGAAGTGAGTTTAAAGAATGCATGAAGAGAATTTTGATTCTTTTGTATCATTAATTAAGAGATTTTCCATCTTGGCAAGTTTGGAAATGTGAGGAAAAAGTTGGAATTGGATTTTGTTTCCGAGCACCATGATTTAAGGCAATTTGATTGATGTACACCATTAAAAGCTTGGTTGCATTCTTGCAAGAATTCTACAGAGTTTCTAATATTTTCTACACAAACTTCAAGTGACTCATTTCAATTAAAGAATCCTTCAAGTTTCAACAAAGGTTTCGAATGTCTCATTCATTTGTTATTTCATTCATCAATTACAAGTTCCACACTCTCATTCCAATTTTTTTTGAATCTTCTCAAGGAGGGAAACATACATTGAATACATTGTTTTTTTAGAATCTGATTTGCATAAATTTTACAAAAAAAAAGTCATTACAAATCCATTGCTATATTACTACAAGAGTTGACTTAGTTTGTATTGAAATACAAGTTTTATTACAAAAATGCAAGAATCGCCTAATTCTAAGTTTCTTTGAAGTCTTGACAACTTTCAAATCTTCATGCTTGCTTCTTATTCATCCCTCGCCATCCGATCTTCAAGATTTCCTATCCTTTGTTCAACCTCCACATGCCACATGAAATAAAGAAAAAAACACGGGTTAAAAGTTACAAAACATAATTGACACAAAAAGCAAGATACTATCAGAGAATTATTCTTTTGCCGAAACTCATCATTAGGGCTAATTTTAGGAATCAGGATCGAAGGTTAATTGTTTCAGATGACAAAGCCTCGGAACCGAAGTTCCTTCATCGTCGCTATCATACCGATTGTAAATCACAACAACTTCCGTTGTTGGTTCACAAAGGAGGTATAAAAAGGAAATCAGGACAGCATCACATTTCCCCAGTCCAACCCAATAATCCAACCCAATAACTCATCACAGTTCAGAAAATATATGGTCAAACCAAAATTATAGCATGGTTATCCACAGCAGCAAGCAACAAATAACTTCTGAACTGGCAGCAGGTAAAGAAAGCTAGATTTGGCAAGGCAATAAAGGCAGGTGGAGAAAACAGAGCAGGAATATGATTCGAAATGGCAACAGGAACTATCAGGAGCAGGGCTGGTATCAAAGAACATGATATCAGTCCCAAAAACTTGGCTCTAAGAGTAAAAGTATGAAGAAAAATACAAAAGAGTATCAGAAAATGACCCAGCTGTGAGTTCCAAGAATTATTTTTCACCAAGGGTAAAAGTAAATAGCAGAACACACAATATACAAAAGGGCAAGTATTTGTTCCAAATAATCAACACACCGATATATCAGAGACCAGAAAGAACAAGTGAAGGCATCTGTTCAAAAACACTAAGACCAAAAAACCATACCAAACCAGTTAAAAAGATAATCGACACAAGCCAAGAAACCAACCCAGAAAATCGAGACCATTCTGTTCTAACCAAATGCCTAACCAAAACCAAATGCTAGAAATCAAAAACATCATCAAACCCTAACATCTATCATCATTTCCCTAAAACTAAGCCCTTCAGAGATCTTTTTTTCAGAAAGTTTGTTCTGACAGAGAAAGAAGACGAAGAAAAGAGAAAGGGTTTGGGAACAATCTCACCCGGAATCCACTCGCCACGAATCGCTGACCTAGGGTTTCCGAACCTTCAGAGCCAAATCGGTAAATCATCTGTAAACAAACAAAATCAAAGTAAACATTAGCATCAGCAATCGATGAACATGCAACAGATCACGACGCTATGAGAGAGAGGAGCAATCGCGGTCACAGTGAGAGAGAGACAATCGCGACGCCGACGAAGAGAGACAGAGAGAGAGCGGCGCCGATGAGGGTTCCGGTGAGAGAGAGTGATCTCCGGCGAGAGCAGTGAGAGAGAGACAGAGCACGCGAGCGTGTGAAATGAGGGAAACGGCGAGAGGGTCGAGAGAGAGAAGGAACGATGGCGAAGAGAGACAGAGAGAGAGCGGCGCCGATGAGGGTTCCGGTGAGAGAGAGTGATCTCCGGCGAGAGCAGTGAGAGAGAGACAGAGCACGAGAGCGTGTGAGATGAGGGAAACGGCGAGAGGGTCGAGAGAGAGAAGGAACGATAGCGAGAGAGAGAGAGAGCAGATGGGTAATTATCTCTTTTCCTTTTTACTTATTTTTTTGTGTTTTGGTCTTAAGTAAATAGGATTAGTAATTGATAATATCATATTATTACTACTGTTTATTATAATTAGTATTACTATTATTACTATTACTTATGTTATTATCATTATTAGTATCTGTTATTATTATTATTAATAGTATTCTTTTTCTTTAACCATTACTGTTATTATATTATATTATTATTACTATTGTTCTATAGTATTATTATTACTAAATATTATTATTATTAATTATTATTATTACTTATGTCATTTTTATATTATATTACTATTATTATTATTTTTTATTATTATTATCACTATAATATTATTGTTGTATTATTACTACTGTTATGTTTATATTATCATTAATATCTATTATTTTCAACTTTTATCACCATCACTTACTATCATTATTAATATCACACTATTATTTTTCTTAACCCGTAATTACCACCATTGTTCTTGACTTATAAAAAATGTTTAGATATACCCCAAAATACAAAAATAACAATAGTAGTGTTAGTTAAACATTTTATTATTAGGAAATTTTTAGCATTTTCTTTATATTACCCCCATTTGTAACTTTGTACCCCATTCCCCACTTGTTGTAATAATTAGTAAATAATTTTATTGCTTTATTATTTAATTATTCACAAAGCACAACCAAAATATTTTTCAAACTAATACTCGTGCGAGCCATTTTTTAACCCTGAGTTGACAAAGCTTTGAAGCGTCACAACGGCCACACATTCGTGCACACACCACGCTTACTCTTGGACTCACAATGAAACTTTAATTGATTAGTTAAACATTATTTAATTATCTAATTAGGTTATTTAAAATTAATTAGTTTATCTAATTAATTTTATTAAACTAATTACTTGATTAAGTTTCGTTTAATTAGTCGATTGAATTTATTTCGTGCATGCACTTACACAATAAATCGTTCATTTATTTGTGCAAGCCACCTTGTATGGGCTTTTAATTTACTTACTCGCTTTATTTAATGCTTGTATACAATTAATTGTTCATTTCCATTATCACACCTTAGTCCATATGCTTAATCAACTATAACCCATATCTCCAAAACAATTTCATAATAAGGTTTCAAACCTCGATCCAACGTCGAGTGCATTTTCAAAATCTTTTTCATAACAAAGTACAGGTTTTTAAGTCGTTGGACGTTAGACCAGTTGCTTAAAAACTTGTCCCCCAAACAAACTTTAGTCTTTAAGTCGTTGGACGCTAGACCTGTGACTTAAAGATTCCTAAATAACGTGAACCCGTTTCACTTCACTTTTTCTCAAGAAAACTTTTTGGGTGATAGACGACTCGTGCGAACTTTCGTTCCTTGGGTTTCTAGTATGTGAATTGTGAGACGCTAGCCTCGTTGTTCGGTACTTTTTCATCCACATAAAAAAACAATTCAACTCATTCAAAATTCTTTTATCGCTCATACGCGATCATTAGACTCTTTTCGGACAATGAGTGTGCAATAGTCATTTCAAATGCGAGCGAGGACTTAAGCTTTTCAAACAAACAAAACAAGTCCTAGTTCAAAGTATTTGAAATGTCTAAATGCACGATTTTTCTTATAATATCAATATAACAAACTTAAAACCTTTTTGAGAGGAACTACAGAGTTTTGACTTTCCCATTGCACAAGGGAATATGTAGGCACACGGTTCTGAAACCGTGTCAAACTCAAAATAATAACAAACAATTCTTTTTTCTTTTAGCATCCATAACTTAGCAATAAACACACACACAAACGCGTAGAATTAAATGGGTCCCATCGAGTACGATGGATGTAAGGGGTGCTAATACCTTCCCCTTACATAACCGACTCCCGATCCCATTTTTTTGGTCACGTAGACCGCCTTATCCGCTTGCTTGGGGTTTTATCTATATTTTCCCGTTCTTTTTAGAACAAATAAAATTAGGTGGCGATTTCACTGTTTTCGAGAATTTAAAAGATTTTTGAAAATCGAGTTGCTTCAACTGTTTAAAGATACTCCCCCTGGTCACGAGTTCGAGCCATGTCAGGGCCATCCTTTTTTACAAGTTTGATTTTCATTCATATTTTCTTATTTTTCCATATTTTCTATTTTATTTAATATTTGCATTCATTTTAATTTCTTTTCAAATATTTTTATCATGCATT
Organism: Vicia sativa; assembly: GCA_021764765.1. NCBI lineage: Eukaryota > Viridiplantae > Streptophyta > Magnoliopsida > Fabales > Fabaceae > Vicia > Vicia sativa. Next base: position 91,155,980 of record CM038794.1, on the reverse strand, counting down.
AAAAAACACCAAAAAATATTGTTTTTCTTTTTGCATTATTTCCAAAAAATATTTATTTAATTTATAAAATTAAAAAATATTATTTTGCATGCATATTTAATTTTATTTATAATTTACCATTTAAATCACTTTTAATTAGTTTTTAATTATCAAATTAACTCCAAAAAATCCCAAAAAATTATTTTAGCATATTTTTCTCATTTAAAAATTATTTTCTCATATTTTTCTCATTTAAAAATTATCATTTTTACTAACATTTTCCTCTTATTCAATTTCCTCGTATTTTTCGATTTCTCATCTTTTCACAGGTTATCCCGTTTCGGACGATTTCTTTTTATCGTTTTCTCTTTTCCAATTATGTAACTGCTTATGGGATGTAATAGTTTAATTAGGGCTTTTATTTTCCGCACTTTTCAATTATGTATCTGCCCCAAAGCCATGTAATAGCGTAGGATTCCCGCATTTTAATTTCCGCACCCTATAAACTGCTAGTAATTAGGCGTGTATGGCAAGATAAAATTGAACATAGCTCACTCTAATTTCCAAGATAACGTATCTGAATTTGACACACTCTTTCACACATGCACCCTTAGGGTAATTCTCGCTGCTTTTATTTAATTCAAATGGTCAAGTCCCCGAACGTAGAGGTATTCTAGCACCGTTGCCTTCAAAACAAATCATCATAGTCCCTTCGATACAAAGATCATAGACCCACGATGTCGCCTCCGAATACATGATCTTGACCCTCGATTGTCGCCTACGAAAAATGATGATAGTTCCTTCGAATATGCTAGGATACTTCCTACAAGTTGCTTTCTATGACCATCTGATGTCCCTTCGAATGTCCCGCTTACATCCAACGAATGGAGTTACCTACCAACTAATGGTATGGATAACGCTATTCTAAAGGAACGTAAAATAACACGAAAACGACCAATTCTGAGTAGGTAATAAGACTTTTAGTCGCTTGCTCTATCAAAATGCTTTTCACACCTCACACTTTTGTCAAAGTTCAAACTCTTTTCAAAATGAAACATTTCTGAACACTTTGTATACATTCCTACATGAATCATTACAAAGTCAAAGCGAAATGCCTTTTCAAAACGTTTTTGTCAAACACACAAAAAGCACAATTTTTAAAGTGATCTAAGAGCAACTAAGAGCCCGTAGATAACTACGGATGGAAAGGGGTGCTAATACCTTCCCTTTTCATAACCTTCTCCCTTACTCAGAATCTAACGAAGGTCTTTTCCTGTTCTTTTCACCTTCCCTTAATTGGATAAAAGAAAAGTCGGTGGCGACTCTTGCTATCCGCACATCTGCGATACAAAAAATCTCAAAGTCAGTTCACCGTATTACAGAACTGGCGACTCTGCCGGGGAGACACCCTAAAAGAGAGAATACCTTAGGGATTTCTAGATCACCTTTATTGCTTTCTGTTTGACTTGTATGCTTTATCTTTAAGGGTTGCTTGGATATTATATTTGTGGGGGATCCTACACCCGGATCCGGTTTTTAGGTAAGTAGCAATAAATCGCTACACTGCTAGACGATATCGAAACGGTCAACATGATGGCTACGTTAGCGTGACACTTTGGATGTCCTGATACTCTTCATTCCCAAGTTGAGGATAGTATTTGGCTTCTGCGTGGTGTCATCAAGCGCTAACTAAACTTTTAGAACCTTAATTGAACCATCTTGGCCATTAGAAGGAAGTGAGATGGCCGGCTTTGGTGCGCATCAAGGTTGGTCGATACTGATGCTACGCCATTGAGATCGACTTTGGGATATTTTTGTCGACCACTGGTAGTCGTATTGAAATAAATGCCTACGAGAAAGATCAATGATGTGAGATTCCTAGAACCCGTTACTATTATAGGACAGATGAACCAACTCAAACTTTTGTGGGTAATCACATATACCTCATGCAAGCCTCAAACCTAGGCTCATTGTGTGAATTGTTTGTGTGTGCCAAACATGACATCATGACATCATCCGCATTGCATATCATTTCTAACTATTTCAAGGACCTATGGATTTGTCGTTGCTCTATTTTGTAGGTATTATGGCTTCTAGAAAGACTATCCGAATCAACTTCATGGGTATACCTTCTCAGCTCAAATAATTGGTTTCAGAAATTCCCACCATGCTCGCCCATCAAAAGGCATGGTTATCTACTTGATTTGGTTATTCCGGTTTTGAAGAAGATATGATGCATGTCCTATTCCAGCTTCTTCGATCCGAAACACCATTGCTTTACATTCCTGATTATCGCTAGTTCCTACCTTGAAGAGTTCTCTAAGCTACTTGGGGTACCTATTCTTGACCAAATGCCATTCACCGGTTTGGAAAAGGTTCCTAAGTTCAAGACATTGCATCCGCCTTACATCTTAAGCGCCGACATTGAAGCCAATTGGGAAACTAGAAGGAGTTAAGGGTTTACTTGCTAAGTTCCTAATTAAGAAAGCCCGAGAATTCCTCAAAGTTATGAGTTTTCATGCATTCGAAGACATTGTGGCCTTGTTAATCTATGGTTTGGTTCTATTCCCTAACTCGGATCAGTTCATTGATGTCAATGCCATCAAGTTGTTTCTTACCCATAATCCAGTGCCTGCCTTACTTGGGGATATCCTACATTCTCTCCACACTCGTACTATCAAGGAACAAGGCACTCTCGTGTGTTGCATACCGTTACTTTCCCGGTGGTTTATTTCACACCTTCCTCCATCAGTTTTGAAGAACTAACAAAGGTTGAGATGGTCTCAAAGGCTAATGTCACTCTCTCATTCAGATATCCGTTGGAATCTTTTCTCTCAAAAGGACTTCACATTCATTGAGCGTTGTGGAGAATTCCCTAATGTACCACTCCTTGGTATAAGGGGAGGTATTACTTACAACCCTTCTCTAGCTCTACGTCAGTTTGGTTTTGCTCGAAGAGATGGTCCTCATGATATGCTTCTCCAAGATATTGTGTTCGATTACAACCACGATCTCCAGAATTACCGACGAAGGTTCATACACGCTTGGGGCATGGTAAAGAAGACCGACACCAAGACTTTGGGGCACCAAAACTCCATTCCTTGGGAACCTTACCTCAAATGGGTGCGAGCTCGAGCTCAAAACCTCATGATGCCATTCACGCCTGTTTTACCCGTAATTATGGAACCTGTTGCTATAGGTGACGTACCCTATACCGTTCTCCATCCTGACATACCTACTGATTTTGAAGACTTGAAGAGATCCTAGATTCAGCTCAAAGAAGAAAGGGATACAGTCGAAGCTCAGTGCTATGCAAGCGAGAAGAAAGTGCTAGAGTTAACAAAGCTACTTCACGAGGAGCGAAACATCAACGCCTACCTCGGCACCAAGAGGAAGCGCCCATGGGAGACTTAGAGCTTTAGGATTTATATGTTTTTCTTTTATTGTTTTGAACTATCTTTTGTACTTAAAAAGAAAAAGAATAAAAAAAGAGAACTAATAAATGTTTGTTCATGCTTGTTTAACAAATTTAAGTCTCTAAGGTCCTTGAAAACATTGCATTGCATTCGCATAAACATTGCATATCATAACATAACATTGCATCACAGGTACATTGAAGATTGGTTTTCTCATTTTCTCGCTATTTATTTTAGCGTAAATGGCTCTTGAACAGATCACAAAGATCTCCGTGCTCGTAACGCTTAGTTTCAGCAGATGTTTACCAGCTTGGTCCAAGGCCAAGAAGATCTGAAGAAGCTCATCAACAAAAAGAAGAAGGTTGTTGGTCTTCTCAACATGGGCAGACGCTACAAGGGTGGTCCTAAAGTGGTCAGTCGGATAGAGCTCTCTGAAGGAAGTGTCAAGAATGAGGGGAGTGCCAAGGGGGATGACGAAGGAAGTCAGCCTGAGCCTGAAAAGACTATGATAATGGCCAATACTCTGATTAAGATGACAAGTACAACCAACTTGAGGACCGTCTGAATGCTGTGGAAAACCTGAAGATGTCCGGGTTGAATTTTGATGATCTGAGTCTTGTTCCTGGTGTTGTAATTCCTCCCAAATTCAAAGTTCCTACTTTTGCCAAGTATGATGGCATTTCTTGTCTGAAGCTGCATTTGAAGTCCTATGTTCAGAAAATCAACCCCCACACTGATGACAGAAAGTTGTGGATGCACTATTTTCAAGAGAGTTTGTCCGGAACTCAATTGGAGTGGTATTATCAGCTAGAGAATGACCGTATCCGTACTTGGAGTGACTTAGCAGATGCTTTCAGACAAGATGAGTACATGTTGAATTGACACCCACCGCATGCAACTACAAAGCATGTCTATGGGTCGTGATGAGAAGTTCAAAGAGTATGCTCAGAAATGGAGAGATCTAGCAGGCAGAGTTCAACAACCCTTGTCCAATAGGGAATTGGTTGATATGTTCATGGGAACACTGACAGGCCCATTCTTCAATCATTTGATTGGAAACTCCTCAGCCGGATTCACCGAGCTGATATTGACAGGCGAGCATATTGAAGCTGGTATCAAGAGCGGGAAGATTCAGATAGAGTCATCTTCAAATGCTGCGAAGAGATCTTTGGTGGTAAAAGGAAACTAATGTGTATGGTCGTAAAAGTCGAGCCAAGACCGACCGTGCAATCTGTGGGGCATTGATCTCCAATCCTACATCAAGACAACTCAACGACAACACGCTGTAGCCGTAACGCCACGAAGACAGCTATTTAAGATTAACATGCCATTGTCGCAAGCCTTGCAACACATGTTGAAAGCATAGCTGATTACCTTGAGGGATCCTCCTCAAAACAATAACACTTCCTCTCCGAGATATAATCCTAATGCTAAGTGTGCTTACCATTCCAATAGCCCTGGACACAGCACTGATGACTGTTGGGCTCTAAAGAACAAGATTCAAGATATGATTGAAGCTAAGCAGATTGAGTTTGATCCTCCTCTTGAGACTCCATATGTGATCAACGTGCCTATGCCTAACCATGACAAGAGTTCCAATGTTGTTGGGGAAGATACTTATGTTTTCAATATAGATGACTTGACCATTCCTCTGATGACTGTTAAGAAGAATCTGCAGCAAGCCGGTGTCAACCCAGGATGCCCAGAGAATTGTCGTTGGTGCCCATCTGCACTTGATGGTTGTGCTTGGTTGAGAAGACGTGTTCAGTGCATGATGAATAACCGTGAGATACTATTTTCAAACCACCGTGCGTGTGTGTGAAGATATGTCTAAGTTGAAGATCGAAGATGCGAACGAAGCCGCACCATCTGTGTGGGATACATTGGGGCAGCCAAGTGGAAAGTATGATTACATGGTGAAATACAATGTTCCTGATAGCTACAAGATTCCTATTGAAGATGTTAAGGTAACCGGATGGGGTGACGATTTCCCAGAAGACTATGCTGATGTTAATACTATAAGGATTTCCTCTACTGATTTTGTGCCTAAAGTGGCACCTCTCATTATTACTTCTCCAAGACCAGTTCCGTATTCCTCTAAAAAGGCTATCCCTTGGAATTATGGAGTTGATGTTTACTATCATGGCATCAAGCAAGACCCTCTGACCATTGAGGATCTCACAGTTGAAGCTACCATTCCTGACATTGACAACATCACCGGATCTAGTAAGGTGACCAGAACCGGAAGAGTATTCTCCCCAGATATCTCTCCTCCCAAAGACACTACGACTCCCGCCGATTCCAATTTATTCAATCCATTCCTAAGCTAGAGGGAAAGAACCAAGGACTCATCCCGCCAAATGTATACCAAAGGAAGTTGTCAAGACACCTCCAAACAAGAAATGGAGGAAATTCAAGATTATCAAGAAGAGTGACTACAATGTTGTGGAATGCTGGGATGCACTTCAAGATCTTCATGCTTGCTCGCTTGTGCTCGAGGCTCATGCCAATGCCTTGGTGAAGTTTCAAGAATGCTCACGCATCGCAAGACACTACCACCGACAGCTTGAAGTTTGTATCGCTAGCCTGGCCGCCAACAACGGCCTAGGTTTCTCCGATGTCGATTTGACTTTTGCCGAAAGAACACAACAAAGCCTTGCACATCTCTGTGGAATGCAAGGGCGCATTTTATCTCATGTTTTGGTGGATACCGGTTCGCCTCAATATCCTTCCAAGATTGCTTTTGATCGACTTGATGTTGAAGGGTTGGTTCGAGACCCAAAGGACATTATTGTGAGAGCTTTTGATGGTTCTAAGCTAACAGATTGAGAGCTCACTCTTATTAAAGTCGGTTCCCGACTTTTGACTCCACTTTTGTCATGGACATCCGTCCGCCTACTCTTGCTTACTTGGACGCCTTGATACATGGGGGGCGCGTTAACTCTACCTTGCATCGTTTCAAATATTCGGTGAAAGGGAATGTTGTCACAGTATGTGGTGAAGAAGAATATATGGTCAGTCATCTACAGTCTTTCCGATACCTCGAGATGGAGGGTGAATTCTTCGAGACTCCCTGTCAAGCTTTTGAAACAATCCCCAAAGTCATGCCTGTTGACTCCCCCGTCACTCCTGAAGTTACGCAAGCTCCGCCTAAGATGGCCTCGCTGAAGGATGCTCAAGCTGCTGTTGAAGAAGGTAGTACTATTTGGGGCCAGCTCCTTGATCTTCCTTTCAAATCTGACCAGACTGGTTTAGGCTTCACCATCATTGGTCAGAAGATGATACGTCGCGACCGTGCCGGCCAACTTCCTTTCCGCATCAGCCAGAATGGAATCCATGCTATAAAAGACGACGACAGTGACTTCGACATCAGCAAATGGATCTTCCCAACTCCGCATAAAGGGCTCAAGAATTGGAAGATCAAGACGCTATACCAATCTCCTTTAGACAGGAGTAATTGCTCTTGTTTTTGTTTTGCTTTTCGTTTCCCATGTTTTGAACAATAAACTCTAAAGCCATGTGCCTTGCCTGGGGCATCATGGCTCGTTTGTGAGGGTTATTATCTGTCATTTGCATATTTTCATTCAATAAAATCGTTGGACTTTTGCATTCAATTGTTGCTTTCTTTCTTTTACTTTATCACCCCTTCAAATAGCTATGTGTTTCTTACACACACCCACGTGATACACTGCAGAATCACTCCGAATCTCGCTGACTACAAATGGTCCCTCACAGGTGGGAGTCCATTTTCCCCTGGGATCAACTTGTGGAAGAATGATGCGCTTGACTACTAAATAACCGACTTGGTAGACTCGGTGTTTGACCTTTTTTTTAAATGCTCTGATCATTCGCTTCTGATAGATCTGTCCATGGCAGATGGACGCGAGTCGTTTCTGAAATTCCTGGCAGTAGATACTTGATGTCACAGAAAATGTTATGACCCAGTATCTGACACTCTGTTAGCAGTTTACACAATAAATTTAAACAATAGTAAAGAACACAATAAATTGTTTACCCAGTTCAGTGTGTAACTACACCTACAACTGGGGGCTACCAAGCCAGGGAGGAAATCCACTATTAGTAGAATTAATTCAGGAATAAACCAACCAGTTTATCTCCTTCACTTAAAACCTACCCAATGCAACTTCAATCTAAGTCCTACTTAGACCTGAGTTCCTACTCACACCCCCTCAATCACAGCAGTGATATCAACCTATTGAATAATTGAATTGTGAAGACACACTTCAATAAACTATCTTGATTTTGCTTCACAGCTTTAATCAAGAGACAAACACTTGTGCTTCAAAGCTTTGAGTGATATACTACCCTTACAAACAAATCCTAGTCCAAGACACTTATCAATTGATAATTGCTTGGCTCACAAGAGTAACTAGAATTACACAAATAACAACCCGCTAAATCTTCAATACATTCCAAAGGTGCAAAGAAGTGGTTGTATTCCTTTATAGAAGCAACCCGAAACTTCAGTTTTGGGCTTCCATAAAGATAGCTAGGTTCACTTAATTAATCCTAAAACTTGGTCTTATCAACAACCAATTTAGATTGAACTAAGATTAACCTAATGTACCATGTGAGCATGCAATCTAATAATGTAAAACATAATACAAGAAATCAACAAACTTCCCGAAAAGTCTCAGTAAACAGATTCTCGCAGTATCAGAACACATCGAATGTCATAACATCCATGACATCGATATTTTCGCAGAATTCCAGCACAGCTTTTAGCTTCCAGTTCTGAGCTGTACTTTAAACATCCTTGTCAAGTAGGATTTATCTTCAATCTCTGAATGTCATGACATTTATCAAGACATTGCCATAGCCTAGGTTTACCAAAAATTAATGCCAACTTAAAACACTAACAAACTCCCCCTTTGGCACATTTTTGGCTAAAACTACTTAAGTCATCAGAGTACCTATGCAGCAGAAGACAAACTAGTTTCTAAGTTTAAAGAAACCAGAACCTAGAGAAGATAAATTCTACCCATACAGAATTCCCAATTTCCCACAATTGCCCAAAAATAAATACAGTTTCCCACAATTTCCCAGCACTTCTCCCCGTTTTTAGCCACAAAGGGGCCAACGTAATCAATACAAGTACCCCAAACTTTCAAAATATAATTAAGTACCAGCATTGTTAAATGTTACATCTCTGTCAAAAGATTACAATTATCCAAGAACAAAACAGGGAAAAAGAAACAGAACAAGAACAAGAACAAGAAACAATAAACAGAAGCAACAAAACAGGGATTACATATCAAGTGCTTTCCTCTCCAGAAGAAGCACTGTGGAAAGAAGCGCTTCGTAATCAGACTATCGCCAGCTGCTTGATCAAGATCAAGATCTTCATCCATATTTGCAGCAGAAACATCACCAACTAGCCCTTCATCCTCAACCTCTTTGTCTTTCTCCTTTTCAAGTGTAGAGATCAGTTCTTCAAGACTTTGCTTTCTTGCTTCAAGCTCCTTGCAAGTTGCTTTCAGCACAGCAATGACATTTGCCTTCTGAGAATTTTCTTTGACAGTTGATGTCTCAGCAGATGTCATGACAATATCTGGGACATGTTTGCCTTGGAAGAGTTTGTAATGGAATCCAAGTGCAGGAGCTCTTTTGCATATTGAATCTCTAGCACCAAGAATTTCAGGATACTGATCAATCATGATTCCACACAGGAGGGAGGGAAAGGCTATTGGTCCCTTAATAGCATAGCTTTCAGCATGCTTGAGGGTCTGCTCAAATATATATGATCCATACTCAAATTTAGCCGAGTGCCTACTGTATATATGAATCTTCCCAGTCCAATAGAGATGGTTGACTTGTGATTGGTGGGACCCAGCTTAGCAAAGACCTATCTTATGCAGATGGCAACCGACACTCAACTTACTTGCTGAGAGTTTTCCCTTCAGAGGCCATTGCCGTACTTGTTTGGCAGTGATGGTTTGACAGATTTTGTTGTCAGTTTCCTCCAGCTCTGGCTGAGCATCAGCAGATCTCCCCAGGAATCTGTTGATCACACTTGGAGAAAACTTTACTTTCCTCCCCCTCACATATACAGTCTGGTAGTCAGCAGACATCCCATCACCATATCCACTTGACAAATTGACTATAAACTCTTTTACTAAAACATCATAACAGTTTGAGAAACTCAAAACTGTTTTCATTAGGCCAGCCTCCTTAATCAAATCAACAATCTCCTTGCACTCAAGTGCACTTTTATTCAACTCTCTTTCCAGAGCCACCATCTTTAAGCAAACATACTTCCATCTTCCAGCATTCTCAGGATGATGGAATGAAATGTTATCAATGGCCACTTCAGGCACCTTGGGCTGTTTCCCAAGAGTTGGCTTCTTTCTTGGATGAATGTCTGTGACATTCTCCTCAACATCAAAATCAGAGTCTTGATCTGACTCTGAAGGTTCAGGTTCCTTCCTCTTTTTCACAATTGGTGTTATCTTTGGTCTAGAGCCACCACCAATAGTTTTTACTCTACATTTCTTTGTAGAGTGTCCAGTTTTGGATTACTTCTCAGCCTTATACACATTTTCAACACTCTTTTCTTTAACAGGGCTCTGTGAGACAACCTGTTTTCCCTTCCTTCACATCATCGTCTTTGCAATGCTTGGATCGACACTGGCAATGAGGTCATTGTCTGAGAACACTTCATCCAAATCTATGACAGGAGGTTTAGTTAAATGTTCAGAATCTTGAACTGGAGACTTTTCAAGATTATCACCACTTGGTTTTTCTGGAGTCTCTTCCAAGATACTATCAGAAATCTAATCAGCAGGGGCTTTATCAGAAGTACACTTTGCTGGGGATTCCTCAAGAATACTATCAAAAATCTCATCTTCATTACTAGCAGGGGGTTCAACAAGAGTATCATCTTCAATAACTAGAACAGAGGGCTTAGCAACATTCTTTACAGGAGAATCAACAGCTGTTTCAGTATCAGGATCCATAGGGGTTCTCTTGACATGATCATCAGATGTCTTGACATTCTCAGTGACATCTGGATCAACTGCTAAACTAGGGCTAGCAGACTTATGGTTTAGAGGGACTGAAACCCTAGGTACAGATTGGTTTTCATTTAGGATCCTAGTCACTATCCTAGCAATGGCTTCATGCACAGACCTAGACCCCTCTTTGTTGGCTATTTCTCAGGGTACAGAAGAAGATGGTTCATAGGTCTTACTAGAAGGTGATGCTTGTGACCTTCTTGCATTCCTTGTGCACAGCTTCTTGACCTTCTCAGGGCCAGTTGCCATTGCACGCAGTGGAGTAACCCTCAGAGCTTCACCTTGCATGGTTTCAGCATTTTCCCTAACTTCAGTCATGGTAGGAGATGAAGATCCAGATTCTTGAGATGATGAAGATGACGAAGACATATTTTGCTGATGACTTTTTAGAAAATGAGAGCGAGAATGGCAGACGGTTTGAAAGTTTCTTTTGGATGAAGAAAATATGATACTTTCAAATGAAGAAACTATTGTATGAGGGAGTCTCTTCCTATTCTTGGACCTTTTAAAAATAAGATGAAAATAATTAAATGACCCACTTATAAACAATTGAAGTAAAAGGTCCCTTCCATTCATTGTTGTAGGCACAGTTAATTGCTACAACTCCTCACATTGACAAATACCCAATTTGCCCCTTAAAGACTTAAACTGACTAGCCTCAAGAACTTTAGTAAAAATGTCACAGTACAATGTCATGACATTCTGTATGACATTGTACTCAGTCAGCATCTGCTTCATCCAGATCATCTGAGAGCAACTGCTACTAGCTACTATGTATTCAATCTCAGCAGTGGACAGAAAAACACAGTTTTGCTTCTTGCTGAACCAAGAGACAAGATTGTTTCTCAAGAAGAAACATCCTTCAAACGAGCTTTTACACAAGCTTTGATCAACATTTTCTCCACTTGTTTTCTTGGACAACTTCAAATGTGTAGGAGCAGCAGTCCTATTATGGCTGGCATTCTCCATTCCAAACTTCTTGACAATATACCTTGCATACTTGTTCTGTGAAAGGAATGTTGACTCTTCCATCTGTGTGACTTGCAGTCCAAGAAAATAAATCATCTCTCCCATGAGGCTCAACCCAAATTCAGCTTGCATTTGGTTCCCAAAATGTCTCACCATTGTGTCTGACATTCCTCCAAATACTATGTCATTAACATAAATTTGAGCCACCATTATCTTGCCTCTTTCATTCTTGACAAAGAGAGTTTTATCCAAGCCTCCTTTCCTATATCCTTTGTCGGTAAGGAGCTTGGCCAGCCTTTCATACCAGGCCTTAGGAGCTTTCTTCAGTACTTTAGAAGTGGTCAGATGTCTAGACATAGAGTGTGACATTCTGGTTTGCTTTCCAACCTTACATTCACCACAGACTCTCCCTTCATCAATGTGGGGTCTTGGTATACTTCTGACTGCCTCCATGGAACTGATCCTTTTCATTCCTCTGAGATTTAAATGACCAAGTTTTTGGTGCCACAATTTTACCTCCTCTTCATCTTTGTCTGTAGAGCACACAGAAGACAGGGTGGTGTTCTCAGATTCCCACATGTAGCAGTTGTCCTTTGATCTGACTCCTCTCATAATCACTTCTTGTTCATCATTGATTACAAGACATTCAGGCTTTGTGAAGTTGACTTTGAGTCCCATATCACATAGCTGACTTATGCTGATTAGATTAGCAGTCAAACCTTTTACCAGCAACACTCCATTTAGGTTTGGAACTCCAGACCAGTTTGAGTTTCCAACACCTTTGATTTCTCCTTTAGCTCCATCTCCAAAAGTAACAAAACTGGTAGAATGAGGTTTAACATCATTAAGAAGAATTCTGTCTCCAGTCATATGCTTAGAACACCCACTGTCAAAGTACCAATCTTCTTTGGCAGACACTCTAACAGAAGTGTGAGCTATCAGAGCTGCAGTCTTCTTTTTCCAATGTTGAGTGTATGATACCTTGTTGGTGTTAGGCTTCACATAAGAACCTTGATTAGGATATCCATGTAGTCTAAAGAAAAAAGGCTTTATGTGACCAAACCTTCCACAATAATGACATCTCCATCTTTGAAACTTTTTGTCCATGTTTCTTTGATCTTGATGTTGAACCCAATGTTGTGGCATCTGTTTTGACATTGGTTTATTAGGTCTGTTCTTCTTTTTGTTATCAACAAATTTCTTTGTCTCCACATATCCTGATCCAGACCTATTTCCTGTCTTGTGATGTGACATCTTCTTTGACATTGGCTTGCCAGGTCTGTTCTTCTTCTTGTCACCAACAGGTTTCTTTGCAGCTTCATAACCCAGACCATGCTTATTTCCTGCACTCTGTCTAAGCTGCAGGATTTCTTCCAACTTATCAGTACCAGATGTCAACATTTTGACAGACTTAGACATCTGATCAAGTTTGGAGTTCAACATTATAATGTCATTGTTGAGGTGATTTATAGTGGCAGTGTTTTCCTTCTTCTCTGCCTCCAACTTCACATTCTCAGCTTCCAACTTCACAATCAGCTTTTTCTGTTTCTCATTTTGCTGACATACTTCACCACTGCTTACACACAACTTCTTGTAGGTCTCAGCAAGCTCTTCAAATGTCACTTCCTCATCACTAGAATCCATATCAGAATTGTACACTCTAGAGAGAGCAGAGACAAGTTTGGCTGCTTCTTCCTCAGATTCACTTCCTGAATCACCATCACACCAAGTGACAGTTATCCCTTTCCTTTGCTTCTTTAGAAAGGTGGGACATTCAACTCTAATATGCCCATATCCTTCATAACCATGACACTGGATTTCTCTGCTTTGACTTCCTTTTTCTTCTGACTTGGATCTTCTGCTGGAGTCATAAGATCTGCCAATGTCAGATGAAATGTCCTTGACATTGGACCTTGACTTTAGATCAACCCTCTTGATGAGTCTGTTGAACTGCCTTCCAAGCATAGCTATAGCTTCAGATATCTTCCCTTCATCATCCATCTTGCATTCCTCTTCAGTATTGGACACAAGTGCTATGCTCTTGTTCTTCCTGTCAACAGTTTCACTGATTCCCATTTCAAAAGTCATAAGAGATCCAATAAGTTCTTCAACCTTCAAGGTGCTGATGTCCTGAGCCTCTATTGCGCACTTTCATTGCAAATCTTTTAGGCAAGGATCTGAGAATCTTTCTCACCAGCTTTTCTTCTGACATCTTTTCACCAAGTGCTCCTGAGGTGTTGGCAATCTCCAAGATATTCATGTGAAACTCATGAATAGTCTCATCTTCTTTCATCTTCAAATTCTCAAATTTGGTAGTGAGCATCTGAAGTCTTGACATCTTCACCTTGGATGTCCCCTCATGAGTAGTTTTGAGAGTGTCCCAAACATCCTTGGCCAGCTCACATTGATGAACTAGTCTGAAGATATTTCTGTCAATACCATTGAATAAGGCATTCAATGATTTAGAGTTCCCCAGTGCTAGCTCCTCTTCCTCTTTGTTCCATTCTTCCTCGTGTTTCAAGACAAGAGTCCCATCTTTCTCAAGCTTGTGGGATGTTTCCATCCTTTGTCAGCAGCTCTCCAAGCTTTAATATCCACTGATTTTAAAAAAGCAACCATACGAGGTTTCCAGTAATCATAATTAGACCCATCCAGTATAGGTGGTCTACCTCCAAATCCTCCTTCCTTATCCATTACGCCGGAAACTATTATCCCTAGATCTCACCCAGAAATAACAAGGTGGTGCCCGCCTGATGCCAATTGAAATTCCTGGCAGCAGATACTTGATGTCACAGAGAATGTTATGACACAGTATCTGACACTCTATTAGCAGTTTACACAATAAATTTAAACAACAGTAAAGAACACAATAAATTGTTTACCTAGTTCAGTGTGTAACTACACCTACATTTGGGCTACCAAGCCAGGGAGGAAATCCACTATTAGTAGAATTAATTCAGGAATAAACCAACCAGTTTATTTCTTTCACTTAAAACCTACCCAATGCAACTTCAATCTAAGTCCTACTTAGACCTGAGTTACTACTCACTCCCCCTCAATCACAGCAGTGATATCAACCTATTGAATAATTGAATTGTGAAGACACACTTCAATAAACTATCTTGATTTTGCTTCACAGCTTTAATCAAGAGACAAACACTCGTGCTTCAAAGCTTTGAGTGATAAACTACCCTTACAAACAAATCCTAGTCCAAGACACTTATCAATTGATAATTGCTTGGCTCACAAGAGTAACTAGAATTAAACAAATAACAACCTGCTAAATCTTCAATACATTCCAGAGGCACAACAGCAGTGTAAAGGTTGTATTCCTTTTATAGAAGCTGTCCTGAAACTTCAGTTTTGGGCTTCCATAAAGATAGCTAGGGTTCACTTAATTAATACTAAAAACTTGGTCTTATCAACAACCAATTTAGATTTAACTAAGATTAACCTAACAGCCACGTGAGCATGCAATCTAATAACAGAAAAACATAATACAGCAGCTCAACAAACTTCCTGAAAAGTCTCAGGAAAAACAGATTATGCAGAATAGAATGTCACACTGAATGTCATAACATCTCTTATGACATCAGTATATTTTATGCAGAATTCCAGCACAGCTTTTAGCTTCCAATTTTGAGCTGTACTTTAAACATCCTTGTCAAGTAGGATTTATCTTCAATCTCTGAATGTCATGACATTTATCAAGACATTGCCATAGCCTAGTTTTACCAAAAATTAATGCCAACTTAAAACACTAACAGGTTTCTTATCAATCAAGTTAATCTGGTCAAGGCGAGTTTGGATCCAATCGTCTTCGCCTAACTCTGCGTCCCGGAGGACTCTGGTTGAGGGTATTTGAACCTTGATGGGTAGGACCGCTTCCATACCGTATACAAGAGAGAAGGGGGTTGCCCCTGTTGATGTTCGTACTGTAGTGCGATAACCATGAAGAGCGAATCGTAACATCTCATGCCAATCCTTGTAAGTCACTGTCATCTTCTGTATAATCTTCTTAATGTTCTTGTTGCGGGCTTCCACTGCGCCATTCATCTTAGGCTGATAAGGAGAAGAGTTGTGATGCTTGATCTTGAACTGCGTGCAGAGTTCGGTGATCATCTTATTGTCGAGATTAGAGGCATTATCTCTGATAATCCTTTCGGGAGTGCCATACCGACAAATAAGATTGTGCTTGATGAATCGAGCCACAACATTCTTTGTAACAGATGCAAACGAGACTGCTTCTACCCACTTCATGAAATAGTCAATAGCCACAAGGATGAAACGATGTCCATTGGAAGCGGTGGGCTTGATTTCCCCAATTATGTCAATGCCCCACATTGCAAATGGCCAAGGAGCGGTTAAAACATTCAACGGTACTGGAGGTACGTGTACTTTGTCTGCATAAATCTGGCATTTGTGACAAGATCGAGCATAGCGATGACAATAAGCTTCCATGGTGGACCAATAGTAACCTGTTCTCAAAATCTACTTAGCCATCGTATGACCACTGGAGTGGGTACCAAATGCGCCTTCGTGTAACTCTTCCATGATATGCTGCTGCTTTCTAGTCTACACAGCGAGTAAGCACAAGTCGTGATTGCGCTTGTATAAGATGTCATTGCTGAGGAAGAATTTGGATGCGAACCTTCTCAAAACTTTCTTATCTTTGACAGATGCCCCTGCGGGATATTCCTGAGTCTCAAGATACCTCTTCACGTCATAGTACCAAGGTTTCTCTTCTATATCAAGCTCATAGCAATATGCTGGTTCGTCAAACTTCTCGATGATGATCTAGGGAGCCTCATTGTCCCATTTGACCTTGAACGTAGACGACATAGTAGCCAATGCGTCTGCCAACTGATTCTCATCTCGTGGAATGTGATCAAAAGTAATCTCTTCGAAGTAGGGGATCAAACTCAGGACATGCTCTCGATATGGAATGAGATTCGGATGCTTCGATCCCCGCCTTAATCTGACCGATCACTAAAGCCGAGTCTCCATACACTTGTAAGAACTTGATTCTTAAGTCAATAGCGCTTTGATACCCATGATGCACGCTTCAGATTCGCCATGTTGTTGGTACAACCGAAACATAATCCGCGTGAAAGGCGATGTCCACCAGGATGTAATGATGGCGCCAATGCCATTGCCAAGTGCATTTGAGGCTCCATCAAAGACCATGGTCCATCGGATCCTTGTTCGTGTCCTTCGTCTCGTCCCGGTTCTTCATAATCGAACTAGTAAAACATCTTCATCGGAAATTTGAACTGCATAGACGGTAGTCATCTACGGCTTGATGAGCCAAATGATCGCTACTACACTTCCTTTGATCGCTTTCTAAGAAGTGTACCGATGTCATACTCGGTCAAGATCATTTGCCATCTTGCTATTCTTTCGAGAGAGCTGGTTTCTCAAATATGTATTTTATCGATCCATCTTGAAATCAACAAGGTAGTGAGTCAACATATACTCCTTAGTTGGCGAGCAGCCCAAGCCAAAGTGCTGCAAGTTTTCTCGAGCTGTGAGTATCTTGTTTCACAGTCGGTAAACTTTTTGCTAATGTAGTATATTGCATACTCTTTTCGACCAGACTCGTCATGTTTCCCCAACACACACCCCATTGAGCTCTCTAACATTGTCAAGTACATGATAAGAGGTCTTCCTTCGACGGGCAGCATCAGGATAGGAGGATTCAGAAGGTACTCCTTGATTTATTCAAAAGCGATCTGGCAATCGTCATTCCATTCTACTACTTGATCTTTCTTTAATAACTTGAAGATTGGCTCACAAGTAGCAGTTAGATGTGCAATGAATTTGGCAATGTAGTTCAATCGGCCCAAGAAACCTCTGACTTCCTTTTCGGCGCGGGGAGCTGGCATCTCTTGAATGGCTTTAACCTTGGAGGGGTCAACCTCAATACCTTTTCCACTGACGACAAATCCTAGGAGTTCACCGGATCTGACTCCAAAGGTGCACTTGTTGGGATTAAGTCTCAATCTGTACTTGTTCAACCTATCAAACAGTTTCTACAAATGATCAAGATGTTCTTCTTCCGTCTATGACCGAGCTATCATGTCGTCGACGTAGACCTCTATCTCGTGATGAATCATGTCATGAAACAATGTAACCATAACACGCTGATAAGTGGCTCCCGCATTCTTCAGTCCGAACGGCATAATCTTGTAGCAGAAAGTGCCCTACTATGTAACAAAAGTAGTCTTCTCCATGTCTTCAGGAGCCATTTTGATCTGATTGTAACCGGAGAAACCATCCATGAAGGAGAAAACCTTATGCTGGGCGGTGTTGTCAACCAGAACATCAATATGAGGAAGTGGAAAATCGTCTTTCGGACTTGCTTTGTTTAGATCTCTGTAATCCACACACATTCGAACTTTGCCATCCTTCTTGGGTACGGGCACCACATTAGCAACCCACTGCGGATAAGAAGTAACAGCTAAGAAACATGCATTGAACTGCTTCATAACTTCAGCTTTGATTTTCTCTGACATTTCAGGACGCATGCGACGAACCTTCTGTTTCACTAGGAGAAAACCTTCTTTTGTCGGCAATCGGTGTACCACAATATCAATGTCCAAACCTGGCATGTCTTCGTATGACCAAGCAAAAATATCAATATAGTCTTGTAGCATCTGAACCAATCTTTCTTTGACACTGCTCTCAAGACCCGCTCCTATCTTGATCTCTTTTCTGTCTTCATCAGTACCCAAATTCACAACCTCAACTAGCTCTTCGTGTGGTTGTATAACTCGTTCTTCTTGCTGTAGCAATCTGACAAGTTCTCCTGGAACTTCACAATCTTCCTCACCTTCGTCTTCGGCTTGGTAGATTGGATTATCGAAGTCATATTTAGCAATAGCATAGCTGTTATCAACGAGATTCAGAGTGATTCTGCAGTGTATCACGTGGGTGTGTGTAAGAAACACATAGCTTTTTGAAGGGGTGATAAAGTAAAGAAAGAAAGCAACAAATAATGCAAAAGTCCAACGATTTTATTGAATGAAAATATGCAAATGATAGATAATAACCCTCACAAACGAGCCATGATGCCAAGGGGAAGGCACTAGGCTTTAGAGTTCATTGTTCAAAACATAGAAAACACGAAAAGCACAACAAAAACAAGAGCAATTACTCCTGTCTAAAGGAGATTGGTATGAAGTCTTCAGTGTTCCAATTGTCGAGTCCGTTGTCGGAGTTGAAGATCCACTTGTCGACGTCAAGTCACCCGCCGCTTTTATAGCATGGATTCCACTGCTAATGCGGAAAGGAAATTGGCCAAGACGCTCATGGCGATCATCTTCTTTGATGGTGAAGCCTAAACCTTTGTCGATTTGAAAGGAAGATCGTGAGCCGACCTAAATAGTACTACCTCCTTCTTCAATCGCAGAGCGTCCTTCGAGGCCATCCTAGGCGGAGCTTTGGTAACTTCAGAGGACAGGAGAGTCAACAGCGTGACTGGGATTGTTTCAAAAGCTTGACAGGAGTCTCAAGAATTCACCCTCCATCACGAGGTATCTGAATGACCGAAATGATCGACCATATATTCTTCTTCACCACACACCGTAACAACCTTCCTTTCACCGGTATTTCAGCTTTTGATGTAAGGTAGAGGTACCGCCACATGTATCCAAGGGCGCCCAAGTAGGCAAGAGGTCGGACGGATGTCCATGACAAAGAAAGTGGAGTCAAAAGTCCGGGAACCGACTTTAACAGTCAATGAGCTTCCAAGTACTATTCGCTTAGAACCATCAAAAGCTCTCACAATAATGTCACTGCGTTTCAGAACCAATCCTTCAATATCAAGTCGGTCAAAAGCAGTCTTTGGTAGGTTATTCAAAGCAGAACCGGTATCTACCAAAACATGAGATAATGTAATGCCCTTGCATTCAACAGAGATGTGCAAGGCTTTGTGGTGTTTCTTTCCGGCAGGAGTCAGATCAGCATCAGAGAAGCCTAGGCCGTTGTTGGCAGCCAGGCTAGCAATACAAACTTCAAACTGGTCAGTAGTAGTGTCTTGCGGTACGTGAGCATTCATCAGGAACTTCACCAAGGCGTTAGCATGAGCCTCAGAGCACAAGAGCAGAGCAAGCATGGAGATTTTGGACGGAGTCTGTCCCAATTGTTCCACAACATTGTAGTCACTTTTCTTGATAATCTTCTGAATTTCCTCCATTTCTCGTTTGGAGGTGTCTTCAGCAACTTCCTTTGGTACTTCTGGTTGAGCAGGATGAGTCACTGGTTCTTTCCCTCTAGTCTCGGGAACTGGTTCAATAGCTGGAATGCGAGATGGAGTCACAGTGTCTTTTGGAGGAGAGATCTCTGGAGTGAATACTCTTCCGGTTCTAGTCACCTTACTTGATCTGGTGATGTTGTCGATGTCAGGAATAGTAGCTTCAATGGTCATAGGGTCTTGCTTGATGCCATGATAGTAGACATCAGATCCATAATTCCAAGGGATAGCTTTGTCGGAGGAATATGGAACTGGTCTGGGAGAAGTAATGATGAGAGGTGCCACTCTAGGCACAAAATCAGCAGAGGAGATCCTTATTGTGTTAACATCAACGTAGTCTTTTGGGAAATCGTCACCCCATCCGGTTACCTTAACATCTTCAATAGGAATCTTGTAGCTCTCAGGAACAATTTACTTCACCATGTAATCATACTTTCCACTTGGCTGCCCCAAGGTATCCCACACAGATGGTGCAGTTTCATTCACATCTTCGATCTTTAGTTTCTTAGACATGTCTTCACACAGACTCTCCACAGGTGGTTTCAGGAATAGTATTTCATGGTTATCCATCATGCACTGAACACGTCTTCTCAACCAAGCACAACCATCAGGTATAGATGGGCACCAACGACAATTCTCTGGGCATCCTGGATTGACACCGGCTTGCAGCAAATTCTTCTTAACATTCATCAGAGGAATGGTCAAGTCATCTATGTTGAAAATGTAAGTATCTTCACCAACAGCATGGGAGCTTTGCTCATGGTTAGGCATAGGCGCCTTGATCACATTCGGAGTCTCAACAGGAGGATCAAATTCAATCTGCTTAGCTTCAATCATATCTTGAATCTTGTTCTTAAGAGCCCAACAGTTGTCAGTGTCGTGCCCTGGGCTGTTGGAGTGGTAAGCACACTTAGCATTAGGATTGTATCTCGGAGAGGAAGTGTTAATGTTTTGAGGAGGATCCCTAAAGGTAATCTGCTCTATTTCAACATGTGTTGCAAGGCTTGCGAGAATGGCATGTTGATCTTCGAACCGCCTCGTGGCGCTGCTGCTACGCACGTTGTCTCACCGAGGTTGTGCCGATTTAGGATCAAGATCACAACCGCCTACGATTGAGCGTCGGTCTTGGCTTGGCTTTTCTGACCATACACAGCATTGGCTTCTCTCTTACCACCAGAAGATCTCTTTGCAGCATTTGAAGATGACTCTACCTGAATCTTTCCGCTCTTGATACCAGCTTCAATACGCTCTCCTGTCAATATCACCGATGAATCCGGTCAAGAGTTTCCAATCGATGATTGAAAATGGGCCTGTCGCGTTCCCATAAACATATCAACTAACTCCCAATGGGACAAGGGTGGTTGAACTCACCGCTAGATCTCCATTTCGAGCATACCCTTGAACTTCTCATCACGACCCATAGACATTTTAGTTGTACGCGAGTGGGTGTCAATTCAGATTGTACTCATACCGCAGAAAGCATCTGCTAAGTCACTCCAAGTACGGATACGGTCATTTTCTAGCTGATAATACCACTCCAACTGAGTTCCGGACAAACTCTATTGAAAATAATGCATCCACAACTTTCTGTCATCAGTGTGGGGGTTGATCTTCTGAACATAGGACTTCAAGTCCAGCTTCGGACAAGAAATGCCATCATACTTGGCAAAAGTAGGAACTTTGAACTTGGGAGGAATCACCACACCAGGGACAAGGATCAGATCATCAAAATTCAACCCGAACATCTTCAGGTTTTCCATAACATTCAGACGGTTTTCAAGTTTCTTGTACTTATCATCTTCACCAGAGTACTGGTCATTATCATAGTGATCTTCTTTGTCTTTCTCAGGCTCATGCTGACTGCCTTCATCATTACCTTTGACACTTCCCTCAGTCTTGACACTCCCTTCTGAGAGTTCTATCCGGCTGACCATTTTAGGACCACCTTTGTAACGTCTGCCCATGTTGAGAACACCAACGACCCTCTTCTTTCTGTTGATGAGCTTCTTCAGATCCTCTTGGCCTTGGACCAAGCTGGTGAACATCTCCTGGAACTGAGCATTCTGAGCCTGAAGATCTTTGACAGTCTGTTCAAGAGCCATTTCTGCTAAAATAAATAGCGAGAGAATGAGAAAACCAATCTTCAATGTACCTGTTATGAGATGTTATGCCATGATATGCGATGTTTATGCAGATACAATGCAATGTTTTCAAGGACCTTAGAGATTTAAATTTTTTAAACAAGCACGAACAAATATTTATTAGTTCTTTTTTTATTCTTTTTCTTTTTAAGTACAAAAGATAGTTCAAAACAATAAAAGAAAAGCATAAAAAATCCTAAAGCTCTAAGTCTCCCACAGGCGCTTCCTCTTGGCGCCGAGGTAGGCGTTGATGTTTCGCTCCTCGTGAAGTACCTTGGTCAACTCTAGTACCTTCTTCTCGCTTGCATAGCACTGAGCTTCGAATGTATTCCTTTCTTCTTTAAGTTGAATCCAGGATCTCTTCAAGTCTTCAAAATCAGTAGGCATGTCGGGATGGAGAACAGTATAGGGATACGTCACCTATAGCAACAGGTTCCATAATTACTGGTAAAACAGGCGTGAATGGCATCACGAGGTTTTGAGCTTGAGCTCGCACCCATTTGAGGTAAGGTTCCCAAGGAATGGAGTTTTGGTGCCCCAAAGTCTTGGTGTCGGTCTTCTTTACCATGCCCCAAGCGTGTATGAACCTTCGACGGTAATTTTGGAGATCGTGGTTGTAATCGAACACAATATCTTGGAGAAGCATATCATGAGGACCATCTCTTCGAGCAAAACCAAACTGACGTAGAGCTAGAGAAGGGTTGTAAGTAATACCTCCCCTTATACCGAGGAGTGGTACATTAGGGAACTCTCCACAATGCTCAATGAATGTGAATTCCTTTTGAAAGAAAAGATTCCAACGGATATCTGAATGAGAGAGTGACATTAGTCTTTGAGACCACTTCAACCTTTGTTCGTTCATCAAAACTGATGCAGGAAGGTGCGAAATAAACCACCTGAGAGTTCCTTGTCTCTTGATGGTACGAGTGTGGAGAGAATGCAGGATGTCTCCAAGTAAAGTAGGCACAGGATTACGAGTAAGGAATATCTTGATGGCATTGACATCTATGAATTGATCCGAGTTAGGAAATAGAACCAAACCATAGATTAGCAAAGCCACAATGTCTTCGAATGCATGGAAACTCATAACTTTGAGGAATTCTCGGGCTTTCTTTATTAGGAAATTAGCAAGTAAACCTTTAACTCTGCTTCTAGTTTCCCAATTGGCTTCAATGTCTGAGCACTTTAGGTGTAGTGCTGATGCAATGTCTTCATACCTTGGAACCTTTTCTAGACCGGTGAATGGCATTTAGACAAGAATAGGTACCCGAGGTAGCTTAGAGAACTCTTCCAAGGTAGGAACTAACTGATAATCTGGGAATGTAAAGCAATGGTATTTCGGATCAAAGAACTGGAATAGGACATGCATCATATCTTCTTCAAAACTGGAGATAACCAAGTCAAGTAGATAACCATGTCTTTTGATGAACTGAGCATGGTCGGGAATTTATGAAATCAATACTTTGAGTAGAGAAGGTACACCCATGAAGTTGATTCGGATAGTCTTTCTAAAAGCCATAATTCCTACAAAACAGAGCAAAGATAAACCCCTAGGTTCTTGAAATAGTTAGAAATGATATGCAATGCGATGATGTCATGATGTCATGTTTAGCACACACAAACAATTCACACAATGAGCCTAGGTTTAAGGCTTGCAAGAGGTATAGGTGATTACCCGACCAAAAGTTTGAGTTGGTTCATCCTATCCTATAATAGTAACCGGGTTCTAAGAATCTCATATCATTGATCTTCTCGTAGGCGCTTATTTCAATACGACTACCAAGTGGTCGATCGAAAATATCCCAAAAGTCGATCTTAATGAGCGTAGCATCGAGTATCGCCCAACCTTAGTCTCGAACCAAAGCCGCCATCTCACTACCTTCTAATGGCCAAGATGGGTCAATTAAGGTTCTAAAAGTTTAGTTAGTGATGACACCACGCAGAAGCCAAATACTATCCTCAACTTGGAAATGAAGAGTATCAGGACATCCAAATTGTCACACTAACGTAGCCATCATGTTGACCGCTTCGATATACGCCTAACGGTCGCGACGATTTATTGCTACTTACCTAAAAGGAAACCCGGATCCGGGTGTAGGATCCCCCACAAATATAATACCCAAGCAACCCTTAAAGATAAAGCAAGCTAATCAAACAGAAAGCAGTAAAAGTGATCTAAAAATCCCTAAGATATTCTCTCTTTAGGGTTTTTCCCCAGCAGAGTCGCCAGTTCTGTAATACGGTGAACTGACTTTGAGATTTTTGTATCGCAAATGTGCGGATAGCAAGAGTCGCCACCGAATTTTCTTTTATCCAATTAAGGGAAGGTAAAAGTACTGAAAAAGACCTTCGTTAGATTCTGAGTAAGGGAGAAGGTTATGAAAAGGGAAGGTATTAGCACCCCTTTCCATCCGTAGTTATCGACGGGCTCTTAGTTGCTCTTAGATCACTTTAAAATTGTGCTTTCTGTGTGTTTGACAAAATGTTTTGAAAAAGGCATTTTGCTTTGACTTTGTAATGATTCATGTAGGAATGTATACAAAGTGTTCAGAAATGTTTCGTTTTGAAAAGAGTTTGAACTTTGACAAAAGTGTGAGGTGTGAAAAGCATTTTGATAGAGCAAGCAACTAAAAGTCTTATTACCTACTCAGAATTGGTCGTTTTCGTGTTATTTTACGTTCCTTTAGAATAGCGTTATCCATACCATTAGTTGGTAGGTAACTCCATTCGTTGGATGTAAGCGGGACATTCGAAGGGACATCGGATGGTCATAGAAAGCAACTTGTAGGAAGTATCCTAGCACATTCGAAGGGACTATCATCATTTTTTCGTAGGCGACAATCGAGGGTCAAGATCATGTATTCGTAGGCGACATCGTGGGTCTATGATCTTTGTATCAAAGGGACTATGATGATTTGTTTTGAAGGCAACGGTGCTAGAATACCTCTACGTTCGAGGGACTTGACCATTTGTATTCGTAAGGCATCGAGAGAGAATTACCCTAAGGGGTGCATGTGTGAAAAGAGTGTGTTGATTTCAGGTATTTTATCTTGGAATTTTGAGTGATCTATGCTCAATTTTATCTTGCCATACACGCCTAATTACTAGCAGTTTCTAGGGTGCGGAAATTAAATTGCGGAAATGTAAAGTGCGGAAAGATAAAGTCCTACGCTATTACATGGCCTTGGGGCAGATACATAATTGAAAATGCAGAAAATAAAAGTCCTAATTAAACTATTACATCCCATAGGCAGTTA
The DNA here is from genome assembly GCA_021764765.1 of Vicia sativa. Lineage (NCBI taxonomy): Eukaryota > Viridiplantae > Streptophyta > Magnoliopsida > Fabales > Fabaceae > Vicia > Vicia sativa. Next base: position 91,130,930 of record CM038794.1, on the reverse strand, counting down.
CATAATTGAAAAAGAAAAGTAAGAAAAATCGTCCGGAACGGAATAAACTATGACCAGATACAAAATCGGAAAATACGAGAAAATTGCATAAGAGGAAAATGTTAGTAAAAATAAGTATTTTTGAATGAGAAAATGTTTTTGTGTTAATAATGACATAAATATGATAAGATAAATTTTTGGTAATTTTTGGAGTTGATTTAATAAATTAAAAACAATTAAAAGACAAATTAATGATTAATTATGAATTAAATAAAATATGCATGCAAAAATGTTAATTTTAATGCTAAAAATTAAATAAGTATTTTTCTGATGATTATGCAAAAAATAAATATTTTTGGTGTTTTTTAGATGCATGATAAAAAATATTAAAGATAAAATAAATTGGATGGAAAATATTAAAGAAAAATAAGAAAATATGAAAAATATGTTAGTTTTGCAAAAGAGAAAAAAGAATTGGTCCTGTCCAGGTTCGAACCTGTGACCTTTGAGGGAATCTTCCAATCCAACACCTTAACCACTGAGCCATTGTGCAGATCGTGTTTGGAAAATACAAACAATTGCTTTTGAAGGCATACGTGTCATGAGATTTGAAATTCAAAGCACAGTCAGCCATGGGTCCCAGTCACTTACGAATGGACGAATCAGAGGACGCAGACTTGCCACGCGAGCCAAACCGGAGTCAACACATTCAATGACGCCGGAGCCCTAGCTCCGGTCGTCTTCTTCGGTGAGGCAAAAATTGAACCTGCAAAAATACGAAAGATCAAGGGCTGAGGTTAAGGCTACCCCCCCTAAATCGGGGTCTGCGAATCCAATTGTGGTGCTCGTTCCCTCTAAATCGACCCGTAAACCCGATTTCGAAGCAAGCAGTTTGAAAAAAACCCTAAGTATGGCAAATCGTGTTTCTGACGTTCAAGCTTCAAAACGATTGCCCAGAACTTTCATATGGAACCTCATGAACACATTAAAACACACAGATAATAAAAATGCAAAATCAAAAAGAATATGAATATGTATGAATGTATATGACTCGATTCAGGCTGTTTCAACCATGGGCAATGATGTATACTTACTCCAAATTACCTCAGGAACACAATGGAATGGTTTTGAATGGCTGAAAGTGGCTGGAGAATGGATTTCGATTTTGACAATTTTGAGAAAAATTTGAGCAAAATAAGGGTTGTTGTAGGGGCTAGGGTTTCGTTCTTGGCTTTGTGCAATATGATCAGTATTTATAGAGTGAGGAATGAGTGCAAAGAGAGTGAAAAAAAATATGGTATTCAATGTGAAATTAATTCCTTTCAAATCAAATCAAATTTTGGAAAAAAATTGATTTTCTCTTCCATATGCAAGCTAGCACGAAATTGGCAAGTATTGTGGGCTATCTTGGACCTCAAATTTGATAAAAATCCAATCCTTTTGAAAATATATCTTGTTTTCATATTTTATATAATTCAAATTTGAATTAAATGGTTTTAAATTCCAAAATAAATCAATAAAATAGAATATGGTCATGGAAAAGCATTAATAGGTCACAAATAATATTATGATCAAGTTTGGATCATAAAATTATAGGCCCATTTGGAAAAAATTGGATTTTGACAAATATCTCCTTTTGTGCAATTGTTCAAAAATGCCCAACTTCTGAATGGTGTAATTTTCTCAATTTTCCATATTTTTGAGTGTTCTTGGACTTTTTAGAAAGCTCTAAGTGTCCTCTAAACAACCTCTTTCGTTTCATCTCAATTGGAGTTTCCATTCTTAATAAATATTCAAAACAAAAAGTTGACTTTTTCTTGACTTTGAAAAGGACCTGTAATATTTTGATCCATACCCTCCAAATGAAGCATTTTTTGAACATTCTTGTGAGACATGAAGTTGTGGAGAATTGAATTTCCTTCAAAATGAGAGGTGGTGGAAAATTTTTTGAGAAAGTATGAAGAAGTTATGCTCAGTCAAAGTTCAATTGACTTTTCATTGAAAAACCCAAATTTGGAAAGTTTATCTTTTGAGGAACTCTTAAGTTTTCTTGATGACTCATGATCAACCCTTGATCAAATGATTAATGTGACTTCAAAATGAGGATGTTGACAAAAAATTAGGAAGTTTGACTGTATGTTGACCACAGTTGACTTTTTGTCCAATACAACTGATTTTCAACCATCTGAGCAATTGTCTGAGGAAACTTGACTTGTAAGGCCTGAAACTTGAAATGGAGAATCTTTGAAGCATATGAGGAGGCATGATGACCATTGGAGATGTTGGAAGTCCATCTTGATCTGAGAATTGCCAAACCCTAATTTGGGTTGATTGTCTAGGAGAGAGTTTATCTGATCAACCCTTGAGGAATCCTTGAATATGGATGTATGAAATGCCTTGAGTAGTAGGAGGGAAAATTTTGGGGTATGAAAACCCTTCCTCGTTGCTGACTCATGACCCATCAACAGATTACAATAAGATTTTCGACTCAAACTCGATGAGACAAATGCTTTACTGTTATTCGATGACAACAACAAAATTTCAGATCTTTTTCAAATTTCTCATAGCCACGATTGACTGATTTCTCTGTTCAACTTTTTGACATGCGTATGTTTAGACTTCATTGGCCAAAACAACCCTTTTAGAGGATATGAAAATTTTCAGTCAGTCTCCTCTTACTCTATTTTTTTGCACCTCCTCAACATCCCATGTGGGAATAGAGACAATGAGATTTGAAAAATTTCTCGTCCAATTATGATTGTGTGACCCGGAAAAGGTTTACCACACCTCACGGTAGGCGGCATATGTTCCTGATAAAGTATTATTTAGATAATCTCTCTGATGTGAATCAGGCGATCGCAAATGTACTAAATTTAGAGAGCTTTTTAGTGGAAGGATTTTACGGTCTCTTCTCCTTTCTATCTTGTTTATGCGCTCATCCCTTATGGAAAATCCTTGATTTCTCTTTTAGAGTAGATACACTTAATAACCACAAGAAACGTCATTGCCTTAATTAACCATTTGTAGCGGATTTATTAAATTATACTATAACAATTTCAAGACTATTTGATCGACTATTTATAATGGACAGACGTTTATTCAACTTTTCATAATCAAAAGAATAGCCCTGAATATACATGGACTATAACAGCTTATAGATTGTCTGGACAAATCAGTTTTATCCGAACATTAATAAAATCTGAAATATACAAGTAATATAAATTATTAAAATCTGGAATATACAAGAAGTAATATAAATTATTTTTCAACTTAAGTATTACAGATATTTAATAGAATCTGAGACTAAAATAAATTTGAGACACGCCTAAGGTGAACACCATGGATATATTTTGGAACTGAGATAGAAGAATACAATATAACTAAAATTAAGCACAAAATATAATTCTTGAAATGAAACAGATAAACTAAACAAATTATGATTTTGCAATACAATAACTAAGTTATAGCTCATAAAATATTCCGGGGGAGAAATGGTGTACTGGCTATAGGATAGTTACAATAGCATCGTTTATTTATGCACTTCAATATCCTTGGCGGCAGGCAAAAAGGCATATCAGAATAACATTGAATAATGGATTACTTCTTTCAGAGTTAGATGTCACGAACAAAAAAGAAATTGAGATAATCATGATATAAATAAATTTGATACTTTCAGCCGTATTTCTTAAAATTGTTTTAATATTTTATATCTTTTAATGTTTGAACTCTTCTTACGTCAATTAAATACTACTGTCTTTTATATAAAATATTTCACAAAATAAAATATATTATTTATTTTTTCAACTACATCAATGCATTGCATTTGTTCCTCTAGCATATTTAGTAGGGGTTATATGTTAAAAAAGAAAACTAATCGTTAACACCTTGAAAGGTTAAGATTAAAAAGCTTAATAAATCCTTTTTAATTTTATATTGTACATGGTTCAAGGCTTAAGGCTTAAATGTATGTGTATTCACATTAAAATGAAAGTTTACAATCAATAATTCCATAAACATTGACAATTCAATAAACATTTACACATTAATTTTGAATAATCACTTTTTTGAGAATTCTTTATTTATAAAAGTGCTTATTTTAACTATCCGATTCCAGATTTCAAAGACACGATTCGATTCACAATTTTACTCCACAATTAAATTTTAATTCACTACTAGAAAATTTACTTTTAGTGAATGAATTATAGACCGAAAAGTTGCTGTAAGATCGAAGAGGAGATCGCCGATATCGAATTGAAGATAAAAGGATTTGATAGGGATAGAGAGAGAGAGAGGCGAGAAAATAGGGAGGGAGAGGAGAAAATTCCTCTTCCAAATCTTTATCAAGCTCTTGAAGTTGTTGTGAGTTCTTGAGAAATTTGGAGAAAAATCTTTTTTGATTCTTGAGAGAATTCAGAGAGAATAGAAGAGTGTTTGTGATTGAAACGTGACAAATGAATCTCCCCCCTCCCCTGAATCATGAGAGGAAAAAATATATTTATACTTGAAAGATTGAGTCTAAAATGAATTGGACTCAAATTTGGTCAAAATTGCCTTTATCCAATTAAAATTCGTCCACATCACATGTTCATCGGGATTCGTGCGAAATTTCGATTCAGAGTCAACACGAAAAATGTCTGAAACAAAGATTCATGTCGCATACTCCAAATTTAAGCTCAAACGGATGGACGGCGAAGGAGATATGCATTTTTTAAGTTTCCGTTGACGATGAGAACCTCAAAACATCCAGAATTTTCACTGCGCAACTATGAGAAAACGCCACAAATAAAAATCTTCAAATCTAAATCTGCACTCAGGATATGAACGAAGATCGAAGCTAAAGAAATTTGTGAATGTTTGGCACCATTCCCGTCAAAATTAGATAAAAATTGAGAGAGATATGAATTTTTGAATATGGCGCGTCAAAGAAACTAATACTTGGTTCAACTTAAAAAAACTTTCAGAGATTAAAATTCTTGTCCTTATCCCTAAGGAATCAGCTCTCGTCTCGATCATGGGGAGATGGTCATGTTTCTGATGGTAAAGACCTTGTCGGGAGCTAGGTACTTATCTAAGGAAGTTGTAATAACCTGATTGAGTTGCAGAAGTTGTAATCTTTTGAGATTTTTTGGTGTTTATTGGGAGCATCTTAAAGGACTTCTTTGCATAATAAGTTCTCTGTATTGTATGAGGAAGAACCATGGAGTTTGGGTTATGTGATATAAAGTTCTTGTCCTAACTAATGTTGTAATATATTGCTTGGGATAATTTTTTTTAGCATATGGAGTTATCTTGCTTGGGATGATTCTTAGGTATAGTAGTTCTGACAATACATGACTACTATTGCTTTGAAGTCTTCACTAATATCAGCAATTTCTACTGATGAAAGAGAACGAGAAGAGGATCAGATAGTGTAATATGATCACAATGCTTGTTGGGGAGGTGACGTCTTCTAGTATAAGAAGAGGTTGTGTGAATCTTGATCTTGTGGTGTAAGCTATCTGAATAGAGTTGTTTGGGAGTATGTGAGAAAGTTCAAAACAAGTGTGCATGATTTATTTCTTTACAAAGAGTCATGATATTGTGTGTGTTTCCTAAAGGATCTAGAATACTATGATCCAACCATAATGAATTATAGTCCTGAATGTTTGACTACCCTTAATAGTATATTGGAAGCGTACTATCTGGATGAATCAAGGGAGACAGATTGATTTAAAGAATTCGCAAATTATTTGTGTTATGCCATGATTAAGTCTGTTCTAAAAACATAGTTGAGGGAACCTCCTCTGTAGGTACAGACTATGGCATCCATCATCTCAAAATCAGAATGAAAGTCTGAAGAAAAACTTATTGAGATATGGCTCATATTATCCCTTGGTTATTTTGATTGTTTGGTCGTACATTTGGTGTTTTTTGTACTTCCTATGTCCCCCCCAATTATTATGGATGAGACACTATAGATGTTACCCCCAGAACCATAATGGATGATGTCATATCATATGTTGAAACATCTTCTTAATGTCTTCATTAATGAAAGTTCGTATTGTTTCAAAGAAGTAAGTGTGTGTGTGTGAAGATGTAATCAGTCAAGATAAGCTATTGTGAGATCGTTTCATCGACCAACTCGTAGGTACTTTGACAAGATACTTAATATTTATTAGGTGTGTAACCTAAATACCAAAACTACATATACTTTGTCGGGAGTTGAGTGTTTGTCTAAAGGATTCATGGTATATTGTGAAAATTTCAATATTAAAGTTCATTGTGATATTCACAAGTTTAGGATGTGTGGCAACATTATCTGGTGATTATTTAAAGAGCTTATTCAATTAAGAAGATGCATACAGATGATTTCAAATATCTTCATAGGAGTTGGATATTTGTGATATTTGTGTGTTGAAATCTGAAGAGATGAAGTATGTGATGAAGAGAATGTTCTTCATGAAGATGTAACATCATAACTGTTGAAGACACCAGAGATTGAAGAAGGCAGATAAGGTTCAGACTTATCTTTTGAAGACATATCTATGGTTATACACATGGATAAGAATGTAGTTTCTTCTATTACAAGTTACAGAGTGTGACAACCTGAATCTTGTATAGCAAGTAAACTAAGGATTCCTCATTTGGAAACTGTGGCAATTCCAAAAAAACAATACTTCAAGTAATATAAGGATTAACAACAAATATGTCCTTATTTTATATAACTCAGGGGGGAGTAACAATATTATGGAAAACTTCATCAGGGGGGAAGTGTTGATATTAAGGGGGAGAAACTGTATATACGAGGAGCAATTGTCAATTGTTAATTGTTAAAACAGCCATGTCTAGTGCGATTGAAGTGTTTATTAAAGGAGGAACAAATGCTATATATGTTGATCTGAATATGTTTCAATCTCCAAATGGTATTAAGGGAGAGAAATTTAGCTGATGAGAAGAGGAGAGAATACTGCTATAGCCAAAAAAGTCCTGGAGACAAAACCTTGAAGAAGCAATATTATTATAATCTTAGAGCCAAGGCAAATGGACTCTGGTTGAATGTCTCAAATGAAGTTGGAACATCAAAAAATTTAGATGTTGAAAAATATGATTATTAAAACAATATTACTCTCTAAAGGAAAATTTAGAGTAAATAACTTAGAATATAACTACATGACTTACCTCCAACTCAAAAGTCTTGAGAATGTATGGACACGTAGGAGTATCATACAACCAAAATACTATTTTAGAAGTTATTGAAAGGAATCTGGTCAAAGTAATAAGTTATGATATCTCAGAAAGAAGCAGTCCGGATTGGTGAAATAAAAGGTGGCAATCACATGATCCTGCATGGTGTACAAAATTGAGGTGACCCATGCAATTTATTGAAACTAAATCCATCAAAAGAATATGGCAGAAACTAGTAAAGATAGTCAGAGTTAGTTAGACGGTACATGTTTGTTTCTAATGCAGTCCTTTAACCAAAGCTTGACCAAGGAGCAAAGACTGTAAATTCACAAGCCTCACTTGTGCCTATATATAAGGTACTCCTATACCTCTATCTTCAAGTATATAATTATGTTTTTAACATCATGAAAGTTGTTCGAATATGGGCTTCCTGTGTCTGGAACTGGTTTTGTGAAGGCTCCCGTTGTCCATTTTTTGCTGAAAAGGGGGAGAAAAGTTGTAAAAGTAGTGTTGTTGCTGCTATTATTATTGATCTCGTTACTGCTGCTATGAATGACAGAGTATGTTCACAAAATATATCTAAACCAAACATCAAAATCCTGTTAGGAAATCTCTTGTGACATGTGTTGTGAGTTTTGATCACAATTGTGACCTGTGTTCTGAGTTACATGGAGAAAATTTAGAATTCCATCTGACCTATCTCTCATGCTACTAAGGAGGTATTTCAACTCTAAATGTAGCACCGAGTCTCTTCCTTCTCCTACCTTGAACGCCTGATGTTGGTTCAATGGAGAAAAGAAGATGTCAAGACGGATGTTCAGACATCCCATGCAACTCAAGATTTGAAGTTTTGAGAAGAAGACCATATTTTAATTGTAAATTTTTAATTGTAATTGTTGTTGATATTTATGTAACTTCTTGAAATTGTACTTATTTGTTTTAGCTCAAATTTGCCAAAGGGTGAGATTGTAAGATCATGGTTTTTATAGATTGCCTTAAATTTTAATAAAACAAATAATAACAGCAACAATATATTATGCAATATGATATATGCAGCAGAAGTCCTATTGGAATGCCTGAACATGTTGTGTTGAAGACTTTCAACATCTAGAATAGCATGTCAAGTGAGATGTCGAGACATTAGACATCAGGACATCACACTATAGAAACTGTTAAGTTTGGTAAAGTTTTGTTTTAATTAGTGCAAAATATTTTGAGAATATTATGCATCATAGGTAGCGTGTTATTGAAGGAATTTGTGGAGATCCAAGAGCTAAGGAGAAAAATCAGCAAGGACCTTGATTGTAGAAGAAGTTATTTGTGTATTTGATTATGCAAAAGTTTCTTACTATAGAAGTTTGTTACAGCTTAAAAGATGTTATTAGAAGGCCTGAATCCAGTTGGGTAATAAGTTATAAATAAGGACATTATAACCTAGTTTTATAAGCTAGCCAGTTTTAGAAAGCTGTATTCTTTAGGGCTAGCCATTTAAGTGAACCACCCGGATTGTGGGATGCTTACTGATATGTGCCTCGAAGCCTGAAGGCAAGAGGTTTATTTTACTCACTCAGAAGCTGTGAAGTAATGAGTGCAGTTATGTCCTTAGAAGAAGCTGTGAAGTAATTCCAAGTTTGTTTGAGTCACAAGTTTGACTGTTTTGTGTTTGGAGTGAGGAATCTCCAAACTGGTTTTGAGTTGATAGGTATCAAGTTGTTGATGCAGTGGCTGGGATAGTGACTGCTAGACATCACTGCAGTGATTGGAAGTGGAATGGGGATATTTCATATCAAAGTGAGGTATCTTAGGTAGAATGAACATTGGGTAGCGATTAAGTTAAGAGTGTAAACAAGGAGGTTTAACTCTGAATTAGAACTACTGAAAATAGACTTCATTCCTGGCTTAGTATTCCCCAAGATGTAGGTTGGTTAGAACCGAACTGGGTGAATAATTCTGTGTGTTCTTTTGTTTGCTGCACTGTTAATTATATTTCTACCGTGTCTGTTTTTTTAATGTCAGATCAGATATCAAGATATCCTTATATGACATCTGAGTCTGCTGTTAGCACTAGAATATCAAACTCTTTCTACATCTTGTCAAATTGTTCCTGAAATCCATCCATTCGATCATATAAGTCTAAGCTTTTACTCCGAGGCGGGAGTGGATTATCAAACTCTTTGTTGAAAAAAGGAGTAGCATGCATCATAGGATGTGGAAAATAAATAGCAGGTTGGGCCAAAGAGGTCACTTGAGCAGCAGGATTGTAACCTTAAGGCATGAAATTCTCTAGCATACCCCAAGGGTAACCAGGTGGCATACGGTGCTAGAAGATAGAAACCATTGGCACAGCGTAAACACGAGCATCTTGAACTTCAGAGATAATAGTTGTTTGTTGAGGTGGAATAATACGTGGAGAAGGCAAAGAAGTAGGTGGTGGCTGATTTTGAGTAGCTACCTACTGTTCCACCATAGCAGTCAAGTTGGTCATACATTTCCTCAAGGAAGTAACCTCTTCGCGCTGCTCGATATTCTCTTGCTCTAGATTTTCCATCTTCTTCTTGGAGTTGGCTCAAGTGTTATACAGATGCAACAACTTGAAGACTAAACGAAGCAGACAAACAGATAAGACACCTGGGAGAGTATGAAAATGTATAGAATGTGTGTGTCATAGTGCATGACATGCAATGCATATGATTTATTTATTGTTATTTTCTTCATATCAGCAAAGTAACGAGCCTTCTTGAACAGAAAAGTAGTTGGTAATCCTCGATACAACCCTTGGTAGTTGTTAGTGTTAAAAAGTGACGCGAGGAATCGAATCTGAATTCAAATCTCTGGCTCGAAACGATTTACTCTTTTGATTTGTTTATAAAGATGCCGTGACCATCAAGCTTTATTATTTCCATGACAAGAAAAATGAGATGAAAAAGGGGAAAGCTGAAATATCCTCAATTGATATGATATGCATTACGACTAGCGCGAACTAGATGCAACGATTGGGAGATTCCCGCAAGGGGTTTGTTACATAAAGGGAATAGATGTGGCACCCTAAATATATATAGTTATCTATAGCTTTATATATGAATACTTTGATAAGTTTGTGTGTTTTAATTTGCTATTTCTATTTTTGGGGAAAGTTTCTCCTTTGGATTTTAAGAATGGTAGATTATGTGGGATCCTAGGTTTTGTTGTCATTGTGCTCACAAAGATCATTGGGATCTTCTGCATACATATCCCTTAATGGGAATCAGAGCATTTGTAGCTCAGATCTAAGGGAGCTATGGTTTTGTTTGGTTTGAGGGAGAAAGAAGTATGCTCGCCAAGGATGAGACCTTGTGCCTACGTATTCTCAAAGGGATGTTGAGAAAGTCAGAGCAATCATAGTTCCCACTTATGCTATTGGAAGCAACGGGTGTTATTAAGAGACAAAGACAAATGTCATCTTAATGAAAAATGTATCTAATCTATTTCGTCACATACATTTTGAAGGATTGATTGATTGAACCTTTCATCGTAAGTTATAGGTGTTTTGCTTGAGTGTACAAGCGTTACCACTTACGAGTTAAGAAAGATGATTGAATCTTTAATTGTAAGTATTAGGTGTTTTGCTCGAGTGTACAAGCGTTACCACTTACACATTAAAATATTTTTTTGTTTGAAAAGAGTTTGATTTTGAAAAGTATTTGATTGTATGTGATGTGATAGATGAGATACTTCTTCCATAGAGATGATAAATGTCTAAATCTCTAGGAGAAATTGATTGGATTAGGAGGATGCTTTTAAGAAGCCTGTGGGTCCTTGTATTGTAAGCCCAATAGAAGGCATTCCGAAGGTTATCGAGGGTCCTTATATTGTTAGCCTGAGAGAAGGCATTCCGAGGGTCATCGAGGGTCCTTGTATGAAGCTCAAGAGGAAGCTATAGGGTATGACTGGTTTTTGCTTTAAGAGTGGTTTCACCGAGAAACCATCCTCTTAAGGATTTCAAGAGTGATTTCACCGAGAAATCATCCTCTTAGGGTTCTATCCTAGCGCGGGTGATTCTTTGTATTGGAAGTCCAATAGGAGGCTGTTAAGAGATTTCCAAGTCTCTTTCTTGTTTGATGGCCAAGAGAAGGCTAAACTCAATGGGGATTTCTTTTGAACGAAGCCCAAGAGGAGGCTGACTCAGTAGGGGAGTGTTGTCTTATATGAAGCCTAAGCAGAGGCTAAACTCAGTGAATGAGCTATCTTATACGAAGCCTAAGAGGAGGCAAACTCAGATGAATGAGTTATCTTATATGAAGCCTAAGAGGAGGCTAACTCAATAAATGAGTTATCTTACACGAAGCCTAAGAGGACGCTAAAGGGGAACCTAGTTGTTAGGCTAATAGTTATGTTATAAATGAACAGTTATATAAACAAGTGTGCGATGTGTATTCACAGGAATTTATGAAGGAAATATAAATAAGTGTATAAAACAAGCGTTTAAAGCAAGTGTAACTTGAATATGTACAAGGTTTGGGACTTACACCTTAAGGGAGGCCCATTGGTTTAAGAGAAATTTCACTGGGAATAATGCTTCTCTTAATACCAATGGAATCAGTGTATAAACAAGCGGATGAAAACAAACGAAAGAAGTTTGTTTATGCTTGAATATTTAATGTGTACAAGGAAATGAATATGTACACGACGGGGTGTTTATGTACAAGGAAATGAATATGTACATAGGAGGGTTGAGACTTACACCGTGAGGGAGGCCCATGATCAATTAAGAAAATCAAGGAGAAACCTGGTTTGGTTTATCTTTTAATCTAATTGATCATGGAAAAAAGGTGTGTAAGTTTGTTGAAATGTTTTTGAAAAGGTTTTGAAAATGATTTTGAAAAGTGAAGGATATTCACAAGATGTATTGAAAAAGATTTAAGTTTGAAAGTTGGAAAGAAAACATTTTTGAAAAGTATTAAGAAATACTTAAAATGTCTCACTTTAAACTTAATTAAAATATAATCAAAAAGAAAATATTTTTTTGGATTTTTTTGACATAATCATAAAATAGGTATATTAAATGACAAGTGTGCAAAAAATCATCTCAAAATGAGAAGTTTTAATTAGTTTTTTAAAATGTTTAAAGTTTTCTAGAAACTTGAGAAAAAAAGAGTTTTTTGGTCCTAAGGAGGTTTGAACCTTTGACATTTGGCTTAGAAATGAAGATTTTCCATTGAGCCATTTGCTTGACTTATCATTTAATTACCTTGCTTAGAAGGAGTTTTGAAAAAAAAGAAGTTTGGAAAAAGTTCAGAAGTTGGACTTTTGAAGGGTTCAGAAGATGACTTGCTTCTGGAGGGTCAGAAGCTAACTTGCTTCTGGAGCGTGTGAAGGAGATTCTGGAGCGCTTTAGCTAGCAGCTTCAGGTGTGTGAGAAGGCTGGCTTGTTGCTTCTGGCTTGTAGCTTCTGGGCATGAGAAGGAGCGCTTACTGCTTCTGGCTGCTTCTGCTGGCTACTTCTGGAGCTTGTGGGTGCGTTTGAAGCATTAGAAGCTTGAGGCTTCTAGAGTTGGAAGTACTTCTGTCAAGAGTGTAAATGAAGAGCTTCTAGGGGTAGAAGCTTCAGAAGCACTTCTGGAGGTTGAGCCTCAGAAGGACTTCTGGAGAAACAAGCTTCAGAAGCTTGTTATTTCCTTTTGTAAAAAAAAGGTTCCAGGGGGATTCGAACCCTGGACCTTGTGGCGAAGGAAAGTGTTAAGGCGTCCTGGCTTTACCACTGGGATGGATATACATCCATTGTTTAAACTACTACAAATATATATTTTAGAACCAGCTTTTAAATTTCTGAAACTCAACTTCATCTTCTTCGTTTGAACAGGCGCGAACATGGCCATGGCGGGGATTCAAGTTTTTTTATTTCTTGATCAATTTTAAAAGTTTAAAATACCATTTTGTCTAGATTTTCATCACGATTCTGGCCATGTATTTTGTTAACATTATTAATCAAAGACGGACACGAATTTTAACAATCCCAATTTAAACCCTAACTGAAAAAGTGATTAATTCTTTGAACTCAGTTGATTTTAGTTTAAATTAAGGATCCAGATAGCTTTAGTGATTGAATATCTACATTTTCCTATTCAATTTTAAAGCTAAAAACGAATGTGTGTTGGTATCAAAGTTTTGAAAAACTCACCTCTTGGTATGAAATACCAGATCGAGTTTGACTGCTTCCAGGTGCAAAGTAACGATTGATTTAGCTTCCTTGAACCTCACTGAGTGTGTTCCTACTCTTAGTTTGTCCTAAAAGTGGCTGGAACTTTCTGACCATGTCAAGTTGCAAGTTGCTTAATTTGAAAATGGAAGATGGTGATGGAGTTGTTCCAGAACTTGTTTAAGTGTATGAACAGTCTCTATATGTTGTATAGGATGTGTTTGAATTGAGAAATCAAGGCTAGCACGAGTAGTTTTCTGGTTTGGCAGTTTTGGCTCAAAACTTGCACAAATGGAGTTTTGTGTTGAAAACTGTTTCTTAGCTTGTTTTCTGGTGGTTTTAAATTTTAAACAACTTCTAAATGATGTTTAGAACATGTTAGAAACTTAAGTTTTCTCAGATTTTGTAAGGTTTGAAGATTGCAAAATTTCCCTCTTTGAACTTTGAAACTTGGAATTTAAGAAAGCAAGTAGGAAAGCTTGATTATGATAGATTTGGTGTAGTTTGAAAATGAAGAAATGACCTCTATTTATAGGCCAAGAAATCTGAATGACAAGGCAAGGTTATCATTGATAGAGCTTTGCAACTTGCTTAAGAGGTAAGAAGGAATCTTTTGCATTTAATGCAAAAATTACTTTCTAACCAAGGTTAAAAAATTTCTTTGATTCAATCCTCTTCTTCAATCATGTCTAACTGATATTTATCAGTTATAATCTATCCCTAGATGATCACAATGCTTCTAGAAGAGAGATTTATGAAAAATGACTTATAATTTTGAAGCATGATCTTGGAATTCCATGGTTTTGGAGCTCTATGTTTCAAAATCAAATGCATATCTAGACAAAGTGTTTTTACAAGTTCTTGGACATTTTGGAAAGCTTGTAACAAGGGTTACAACTTTAATGTTTTGATTTTTTCCTGAATCCAAATGGATCTAGGTGAAAAATGGTCAAGAATGTGAGGAAAAACCATTTTTCTTTGCAGATTCACCTTCTAACGAAAGTCCTTGGAACTGTGTCCCTTCAACATCGTCGGCAGTGATGAAAGAAAAAGTGGACAAATGACTTACTACTAAAGGTTGTTCACCAATAATGGTTACTAGCTTCCCATTTGTCGTGATTTTCAGTTTCTGGTGGAGCGTGGATGTCACTACTACTGCTTCATGTATCCAAGGTCGTCCTAACAAACAACTGTAAGCAGTTGGCACGTCCATGACCTGGAAGGTGATTTGGAAGGTATGTGGACCAATCGTCATTGGAAGGTCGACTTCCCCAATAACGGATTTCCTGGATCCATCGAAGGCTTTGACCACTATATCATTGTATTTCATCAGCGTTCCTTTGTAAGATAAACGAGCAAGGGTCGTTTTTGGCATTACATTCAAGGATGAACCAGTTTCCACTAGTACGTTAGACATAGAGTCTGATTGGCAATTCATAGAGATATGTAGAGCAAGATTGTGATCTATTCCCTCCTCTGGCAGTTCTTCATCACTGAAGCTTAAATTGTTGCAAGTTGTTATGTTGCCTACAATTCCACCAAATTGATCTGTAGTCACATCGTGATCTACGTAAGCTTGATCTAACACTTTCATTAAGGCTTCTCGGTGAGCTTCGGAATTCAGAAGTAAAGCGAGTATTGAGATTTTGGAGAGTGTCTGCATTAGTTGATCAACGACTCTGTACTCACTCTTCTTGATTAGCTTTAGAATCTCTTCGAAGTCTGAGTTGACGTTGGTTCCATCAGACGGACCAACATTTATGTCTGGATTACCAACAGGAATTCCCATGGGATTCTCAGGAGGTGCATCAATAGGATTTTTTCCGACAACGGGAGCAATGGGCTACTTTGGTGTCAACAGGGTGTACACACGTCCACTTTGTGTTACTCGTCCGATTTCAGCGATGTTAACTACAGCTGAAAGAGTTGGTATGGGTTTCTCCTTCCCATCTTCTATCATAGTTGTGTTGTACTGATAGGGAATTGCTTTGTCAGAGTTGTAAGGAACAGGACCAAGTAAATATATCACCAAAGGAGAGTCTAGAATTTTTGGACCGTTGTACTCAACTTCTACACACTTGGGCATATTGAAGTAGGGGATAATGACGTTTACTTCGGGAATTTCTGAGTTGATATCTAAGACTAAAAGCTCATGCGGATAATACCCTACCATATTCACGTCATAATATTTCCTATTTCTGAAGATCTGAATGTCGCCAATGTTTATTAACCATTGAAGGTCTGCTCTCATAGTTGGACATCCTCGAAAATCTATAAAGCAGATTCTGCAGGCTGTGTAGTCATGTTTAGCAAAGGCGCCCATTGTGCTTAATGTAGCGTGCATTTTACTAAGCTTTCTCCTATCATATTTATGTTGGTGACAAGATACCGATCTGTATTTCTTAGTATCAAATTCACGGTATGTCCACTATGATTAGGAAGTGGATTTTCTCGCACATTTGGATTTGCATTCCTGAAGGAGAAAGATTAGCCCTCACTAATCTTTGAACTTCGGCTTTCACTGCTATGCAGTGTTCGAGATCATGACCTGGTGCCCCTTGATGAAAAGGGTAAGACACATCTGCTTTGTTTCACCAAGGTAATTTGTCTGGTACTAGAGGTGTTAATCTTGTTTGCACAAGATTTCTTTCTATTAAGGAAGGATATAATTCCGTGTATGTCATCGGAATTGGATCAATCTGCAAGATTCGAGGAGTACGGTTTTGATTGTTGTTGAATTTTTGAGCCTATTGTCGAGGCTGTTGATTTTGTTTGAATTGTGGGGTAACTCCCATGTTTGAATTTGCATTAACAACTGGTGCTATCGTGGCTATCTATTGTCGATGACTGACATTTTTCCTTGGTTTCCCTCGGGATACCATTCCAACGTCATGTTCTTTCTTCTTCGGGAAACTAGTTCCAACTCTCTTGGTTCCACTTGAAGACCCCATTTCTTTGGTTAAGAGTCCTGTTCGGACTCCTTCTTCTAGTCGCATCCCCATGCTTACCATTTTGGTGAAATCTCCGGGAGCGCTGGCGACCATGCGTTCGTAGTAGAATGGGCCAAGAGTGTTCAGGAAGACCTTGGTCATTTCTTTTTCTTCTAACAGTGGATTAACTTGGGCAACAATTTCCCTCCATCGTTGGGCGTATTCTTTGAAAGTCTCATTTTCCTTTTGAGACATAGAACGGAGTTGATCCCGATCTGAAGCCATGTCCAAATTGAATTTGTACTGTTGCACAAAGGCTTCACCTAGGTCATTGAATGTCTGGATATTTACACTATCTAATCCCATGTACCACTTCAGTGCGACACCGGTGAGACTGTCTTGGAAATAGTGAATGAGCAATTGATGATTGTCATTATACGTAGACATATTCCTAGCATACATTGTAAGATGACTCTGCGGGCAGGAGTTTCCTCTATATTTTTCAAAATCGGGTACTTTGAACTTAGCGGGTATCCTTACGCGAGGAACTAGGCATAGATCGTGGGCACTCTTCCCAAACAATTCCTTTCCACGGATTATTTTGATCTCAAGCTGTATCTTATGGAATTGTTCCTGGAGATTTTCCATTTGGCCACGAGGATTCGTGCTGTCGCCTGGGTTATGATAGAGTTCTTCGTCTGTAGTAGCGTGAACTACAGAAGCTGAGTTTGTCATGATTGGTTGAGAAACCGTCATAGTGACTTGAGGAAAAGTTACTCCGTGCTGCGGAGTAAATGCTGAGTTCTGTAAGGTAGGAACCTCAATCGTGGTCGCCTGTACCTCAGAAGTGGGTTGACGAAATCCAATGCCGAAATTGAAAGGCATGCCCCATGGATAACCTTCTGGCATATTGAAGAGAGGATTACTGACTGCAATATCTGAAACTGGAGTAGTAGTGATATCTGAAATCGTCGTTTGATTTTGACTGTTTAATGTTGTTTGCTGATTTTGTGTAGCTGCCAACGAACTTACCAAAGAAGTGAGTCTCTCCACCTCTTCCTGAAGTGTGGTCACTGTTCCACGAAGCTTAACATTTTCTTGTTCAGAATCTTCCATTGTTTTTCTCCTATTTGCACGAGTATTGTATCTGCGAGTTGACTGTGAACGTAGTCGAGAAACACTAAGACGCGATAGCTTGACGATCTTTCTCTCTGGAAAAAATTCCAAAAGATAAGACTCTAAATAACAAACTCGAGATGCAAAGTATGATGCATGATTATGAATGCAAAGAGAAAAGAATTTCAAAAGAATTTACGCTAAAAGAGAAATTTCTAGTAAACATTTGGATGGAAAACTTTTATTTTATTAATATTGAAAGAAGATTACAACAATTTTTTTTGGAGCATAGCTCTTACAATGATAAAATAAATGATAAAATAAAGCTAAACTAATCTTCGTCTTCGTCTGATGAAGAACCAAAGACTTGATGCAGCTTCAACTTCAGGATTTCTTTCCCATAGTAAGCTTTCAGTTCAGCTTTCTCGGCTTTTAGCTGGTTGATGACTTTCTTCCAATCGTCAGAAGCAGGATTGCTAGTTGTCATTTCTTCAAGCTTTCTTTTGCTTTATTTGATTTATCTTTTGATCGCGTTATCTTTCCGACGAATCTTCTCATCTTTCTCCATGAGCCATTCATCTTGGAAGTAGAGCGTTTTTTCATGATCTTTGACCTGCTTCTTAAGCTTCTCATTTTCAAAGTCAGTCTTAAGAAACTTGTCTTCCAAATCTTCTTTCTCTAGCCTCATCTTAGCCAAAGCTTCTTGGTATTCTCCCATAGTCTCGATGGGAATGGTGGTCGATTTAGATACCACTGGGAACATGGGTTCTTCATAAGCATAAGGAATTCGGAATTCCTTCGCTCTTTTCTTTACCCAAGAAGTGTAGATTTCCATGGCTGCACAATTCCTTGCATTTCCCTTTTCTTTACTTCGAATGTGATGCCAAGCTCTTATCATTCTGGATTTCAAACCTTGGGAATCTTCCCCCTCATGATAAAAGTAATTTTCTACTGTAAAACCAAGAGGTTTACTGGAATTTGCGTATCCGAGTTGACGTCTCGCCAAGAATGGGTTGTAGTTGATTCCTCATTTTGTACCAATGAGAGGTACGTTGGCAAACTCTCCACAACTTTCAATGATTTCCATCTCATTGTTGGCCAAGGTATACCAATGGATATCATCGTTTGTAAGAGACATGAGTCTTCGAGACCAATGCCAACCGTTTTTGTTTCCGCGGAAGATAGGAGACTTAGGCAAGTGTGAGACAATCCATTTGAATAACAGAGGTACACAACACACGATAGCTCCATCTCCTTGACGATTCCTATGATGAATGGAGAAATACGTGTCACCAAGCAAAGTGGGAACGGGATTTCCAATCAGAAAGATCCTTATGGCGTTGATATCTACGAAACTTGGGATGTTGGGAAACAACCCCAATCCATAGATGAGCAAAGCTAAAACAGTTTCAAAGGCTACCATGCTACCGGCTTTAGAAAATTTAAAAGCCTTCTCCATTAGGAACTTTGAAGTTAGTCCTAAGAGATTTCCTTTGGTAGTTAGGTTTTTGTCTATCTCAGATTTCCTTAAATGAGTCATCGCTGCAATGTCTGGTGGCTTAGGAATGGCTTCCAAACCATTGAAAGGCACCTTGTCAGACACTGAGATACCTAAGATATGTGCGTACTCTTCCAAAGTACGCATCAATTGATAATCAGGGAAAGTGAAACAGCGATAGACTGCACCATAAAACTGAACGAAAGTTTTGAGAAGTGCTTCATCAATGTTAGTGTTCAGGACAGTTAAAAGAGTTCCATAGCGTTTTCTGAAATCCGAGGGATCTTCTACCAAGGATGCTAACTCTTTTAACTTTCCTACATTAGGAATTCTAAAATTGTATTTCTTGGTAAATCTTCTTCTAACGTCCATCACTCTAACCTAAAATGTTTACAAAGAAAAATCTCTAAATTCTTTAGAAATGGGAAGAGAAATGAAGTTTCTGAATGAATGCCACAAAAATACAAACATGGTTAGTGGTTATACACACGTTCAAGCGTTTGAAGTCACGAGCATGAGGCCAACAATAAGAACCAAACGTGGGTAAGTTCAAAGAGCTTATTCATCTGTGAAACAGGTTCTACTCATAATACAGGTTCAACGCTTCTCTTTGAAATGTTATCAGATTTGTTGAATACTCGAAGTCCAATAATATTTTTCAAGAAAAACTCGCCTGATCGTAGTCTCGCATGACAACTATTCCAAGCTTACGCCTGAATAGCTTCTACACTACATCCTAAATGGCCAGGATGGGTTATGTGTTCTACAGCCACTCAGCTTCGTAAGTTCTCTCGAAAGCAAAATGTCTTCGCAAATACTTGCTAAACACAAATACTCCCAAGACAACCTCCACTGAGAGAGGGATCTCAAATTAACTTAGTAAGTAATGAAACTTCCCACAAGTTAATAGGACTATACCCCTACCTAGATCTTAAAATGTTTCTTAAATCCGGGTTAGGATTTTTTTCCATCGTATGCACATATGAAAGCTTAGCCCCTTTTGTCTTTCTTTTGAAAACAAAAAAGCTTGGTTCTCTTAAGCAGAGTCACAGTTTTTCTTTTTTTTGAAAAGAAAAAGTTTAGCGTACTCCCCCGCCGAGTCGCCATTTTTTCAGTTCGCGTTAAAAAGTGACGCGCGAGGGAATCGAATCGGAATTCAAATTCTCTGGCTCGAAACGAGTTACTCTTTTGATTTTTTATAAAGATGCCGCGAACATCAAGCTTTATTATTTTCAAAACCAGAAAAATGAGATGAAAAAGGGGAAAGCTGCAATACCCTCAATTGTTATATAAAGGGAATAGATGTGGCACCCTAAATATATATAGTTATCTATAGCTTTATATATAAATAGTTTGATATGTTTGTGTTTCTTAATTTGCTATTTCTATTCTTGGGAATGTTTCTCCTTTGGATTTTAAGAAGGGTAGATTATGTGGGATCCTAGGTTTTGTTATTTATTGTGCTCGCGAAGATTATTCGGATCTTCTGCATACATATCCCTTAATGGGAATCAGAGCATTTGTAGCTCGGATCTAATGGGAGCTATGGTTTTGTTTGGTTTGAGGGAAAAAGAAGTTTGCTCGCCAAGGATGAGACCTTGTGCCTACGTATTCTCAAAGGGAGGTTGAGAAAGTCAGAGCAATCGTAATTCCCACGTATGCTAGTGGAAGAAACGGGATGTTATTAAGAGACAAAGGAAAATGTCATCTTAATGAAAAATGTATCTAAACTATTTTATCACATAAATTTTGAAAGGTTGTTTGATTGAATCTTTCATCGTAAGTTATAGGTGTTTTTCTTGAGTGTACAAGCGTAACCACATACGAGTTTAAGAAAGATGTTTAAAAAAGATGATTGAATTTTTAATTGTAAGCATTGGGTGTTTTGCTTGAGTGTACAAGCGTTACCAGTTACAAATTAAAAGATGTTTTTGTTTGAAAAGCAGTGTTTGATTTAAAAGTTGATTGTATGTGATGTGATAGATGAGATACTTCTTCCATAGAGATGCTAAATGTCTAATATCTCGAGGAGAAATTGATTGGATTAGGGGGATGCTTTTAAGAAGCCCATGGGTCCTTGTTTTGTAAGCCCAAGAGGAGGAATTCCGAGGGTCATCGAGGGTCCTTGTATTGTGAGCCCAAGAGAAGGCATTCCGAGGGTCATCGAGGGTCCTTGTATGAAGCTCAAGAGGAAGCTATAGGGTATGGCTGGCTTTGGCTTTAAGAGGGGTTTCACCGGGAAACCATCCTCTTAGGATTCAAGAGTGATTTCACCGAGAAATCATACTCTCAGGGTTTTATCCTAGCGCGGTGATTCTTTGTATTGGAAGCCCAATAGGAGGCTGTTAAGAGATTTCCGGGTCTCTTTCTTGTTTGATGCCCAAGAGAAGGCTAAACTCAACGAGGGAGTTCTTTTGAACGAAGCCCAAGAGGAGGCTTACTCAGCAGGGGAGTGTTGTCTTATATAAAGCCTAACTGGAGGCTAAACTCAGTAAATGAGTTTTCTTATATGAAGCCTAAGAGGAGGTTAACTCAATAAATGAGTTATGTTGTACAAAGCCCAAGAGGAGGCTAAAGGGGAACCTAGTTGTTAGGCTAATTGTTATGTTATAACTGAACAGTTATATAAACAAGTGTGTGATGTATATTCACAGGAGTTTATGAAGGAAATATAAACAAGTGTATAAAACGAGCGTTTAAAGCAAGTATAACTTGAATATATACAAGGTTTTGGATGTGTACAAGGGAATGAATAGGTACACGAAGGGGTGTTTATGTACAAGGAAATGAATATGTACATAGGAGGGTTGGGACTTACACCGTGAGGGAGGCCCATTGGTTTAAGAGCAGTTTCACCGGGATTAATGTTTCTCTTAATACGAATGGAATTGGTGTATAAACAAGCGGATGAAAACAAACGAACGAAGTTTGTTTATGATTGAATATTTACAAAGATGATTGGATATGTACAAGGAACTGAATAAGTACATAAAAGGGTGAATATGTACAACGAAATAAATATGTACAAAAAAGGGTTGGGACTTACACCGTGAGGGAGGCTGATGATCAATTTAAGAAATTCGAGGAAAAAACTGGTTCAGTTTTATCTTCAAATCGAGTCGATCATGGAAAAAAAGGTGTGTATGTTTGTTGAAATGTTTTTGAAAAAGGTTTTGAAAATGATTTTGAAAAGTGAAGGATATTCACAAGAAGTTTTGAAAAGATTTTGAAAAGTGAAGTTGGAAAGAAAACATTTTAAAAAAGTATTAAGAAATACTTAAAATGTCTCATTTTTTGACTTAATCAAAATAAAATCAAAAGAAAATATTTTTGGATTTTTTTGAGATAATCATAAAACAGGTATATTAAATGACATGTGTGCAAAAAATCATCTCAAAATGAGAAGTTTTGATTAGTTTTTGAAAATGTTGAAGTTTGATAGAAAATGTGAAGAAAACAAGTAGTAAAAATTTTATTTTGGTCCTAAGGAGGTTTGAACTCAGGACCTTTGGCTTAGAAGTGAAAACCTTTACCACTGAGCCATGTGTTTAAATTTTCATTTACACGCCTTCATTTAATTATATTTAAAAACAAGTTTTTGAAAATGTTTTAAAAATGAAGGAAAAGTGGAAAAGATGAAAAAAATGGTCTCAGGGGGATTCGAACCCTGGACCATAGGCAAGGCAAAGGACATGAAAAGTGCGCTGACTACGACTGGGGTGGCTATACATCCGTGAATAAAACACGAACCATTAAATATATTCTAAAACGAGAATTTGAATTTTCCAGAAAACTGAAAAACGCGCACATCTCCATCTTTTTCTTCCTCAAGCTTTAATTTTGTAACTTCTTCATTTCTCAATGAAATTGAAAGATGTAAACAACAAAGTTGCTCGTTTCAATCCCATGAACATGATGGTGATGTTTAATTTCATTTATTTTGAACTTAAGATGATTAATTTTGAACGAGGACAGATGAACCCTAATTCTAAGAATCAATATGAAATCGTGTATGGATCATGATTTGTGAAATTGATTGAGGGTTATCATTTAGTATGAGTGCAGAAACAAGATGGCCAAGCAATTTTTCATCTGTAATGCATGAATCATAGAGTTCAAAGTCTAAGCAACTTACCTCTTCGAACTGAAATCGAATTCTCAGTTAGAGTGTTTCCAGTTATGTTTTAAGGATTGTTATAGCTTCACTGGACCTTGTGGAAGGTGTGGAAATGCTTAGCTTGAATTGAAATGGTCTGGATCGTTCCACCCAAGTCCAACTGCAACCACTTGGAGTGAGTTTTGAATTTGAAGTTGAAGATGTTATAGGTCAGTGATGTGTACTTGGATTACTCATATGAAGTGTATGGAAGGTATTTAAAGTGAAAAATTGAGATATGCACGAGTGGAATGGAAGTTTGGATGTTAAGGCTCAAAATTGAAATTTATGGAGTTTGGAGACAATTCTGAGTTTGGATAATTTTTCTGGAGGTTTTAAGTTATAAACTACTTCTAAATGGTGTTTAAAACATGTTAGAAACTTAAGTTTGCTCAGATTTTGCAAGGTTTGAAGATTGCAAAATTTCCCTCTTTGAACTTTGAAACTTGGAATTTAAGAAAGAAAGAAGGAAAACTTGATTATGATAGCTTTGGTGTAGTTTGAATTTGAAGAAATGAACTCTATGTATTGGCCAAGAAATTTGAATGACAAGGCATGGTTACCATTGAGAGAAACTTGCAACTTGCTTAAGTGGTAAGAAGGAATCTTTTGCATTTAATGCAAAAGTTACTTTCTAACCATGGTTAAAATTATCTCTTTGATGCAATCCTCTTCTCAATCATGAAAAACTGATATTTATCAGTTATAATCTATCCCTAAGTGATTACAAGGCTTCTAGAAGTGAGATTTGTGAAAAATGACTTATAATTTCGAAACATGGTCTTAGAATTCCATGGTTTTGGAGCTCTATGTTTCAAAATCAAAAGCCTAGCTAGACAAAGTGTTTTTGCAAGTTCTTGGACATTTTGGAAATCTTGTAACAAGACCTACAACTTTCATGTTTTGAGTTTTTTCTGAATCCAAATGGATCTAGGTGAAAAATGGCCATGAAAGTGAGGAAAAACCATGTTTCTTAACACTTGAAAAATTTTCTAAGTGTTAGAAAAAATTCAAATCTTGACTTCTTGTTGACTTTCACATTTCATGATTTTTTATGATCATGTTGGATTATTTGAAATGTTTTTATGATTGAAAAAATTTAGTCTTGAAAAAGTTGACCAAAAGCCAAAGTTTGACTTTTTTGAGCTGATGAATTTTCATCAGATGGTTCAGCATTTGTCTGATGAAGAAACACGGATTTTGCAATGTTTTGAATCAAGAAATTAGGTCAAGATGTTGTATTGAATATGTTAATATCAACCTTCAAGAAAATAGGTCATTCATTGAGCAGAAAGTCAATGATTCACTATCTTCGATCAAAACCCTAATTGGTCTATTCATGGTAGATCATGAGAAAAAGTTGGGAATTTGAAGATCAAATGTTGATGATTGATTAAGATAGATCAATTGAGGTGAGTGGAAACTCAAACCCTAATTTATCATATCTTGAACAGATTAAATTTCGAAGAAACCCTAACTTTGACTTTAGGAGCACACGCACGATCTATCCTGTTCTGAAACTGTTAGTGATGTAGTGATGCAAATGTAAGGTGGTATCTTAGATCAAAAATTGGGCTATGAGAAATTTCATATTCATGCTAACAATACTTGACAAGACAACAAAAACATATTTGGGAAAAGGACTACGTCACAGTTAAAAAAATACTCAGCAAAATCTGCAGCAATGGTGTAGACGTTATTGATGATGAATCTGAGTTGCATACTTTAAAATTTTCTAGAGAAGGCATTTTATTGGAAACCTTGTTGGGGATTCTTTTTCGGATAAGAATATCATCCTTTGATGATCTCTTTTGAGGAAAAGAAAATTTCTCAGTAGTTGTTTATCTTTCAGAGGTCGAAACACTCATGGAAAGACTGTTGCAATTCTTTCTGTGTTCATAGTTCAAAGGAAAATTTCGCTTTTATTTCAAAATTTTGAAGTAAAAATTCAATTAAAACTTTTTCAGTTTCAAAAGTGATTTTCACAAGAAAAAGCGTTATTTTGCAAAATAGAATAAAGTAAGAATTGTAAACAAATGGGCACAAGGCTCAAATTTGATTAATAGAATGGTAATCAACCAAAGGCGTGATTCCATGGACTATTTACAAAAGTTGGAAATGATATTTTATTGGGAAAAGGCTATATTGAAAGCAAATAACCACTATTATCCCTAACAACTTTGAATTCTAACTATGCTTGTTGCTTTAGAAGATTTGATTGAAGATCCGTTGATGGAAGATTCTTCAGAATGACGAAGTACAGACTGATGCATTTACTTTGTCATTTTGATCCTTAATTTTGGCCTAGATTTCCTTTTCAGGTTTTCAATCTACCAGGATAAATTTCTATTTATTGTCTCTAATTTATGCCTAGACAGCCTTTTCAGGTTTTCAGTCCACCGAGACGCTCATTTTTTCCTAAGCCACCCTTTTCGGGTTTTTGACTCACCGAGCTGTTCTTTTGTCATTTTAGAAAAAGTATTTCTTGACTGCATCAGAATTCACAGGATACGGGAGTTCATCACCGTCCATGGTTGTGAGAGTCATAGCACCGCCAGAAAAGCTTCTTTTGACGATGTATGGGCCTTCGTAATTAGGAGTCCATTTGGCCCTAGAATCTGGTTGAAAAGACAAAATATTTTTAAGCATGAGGTCGCCTTCTTGGAATTCACGAGGTCGAACCTTTTTGTCGATGGCTTTCTTCATCCTTCTTTGATATACTTGTCCATGACACAAAGCGGTCAGACGTTTTTCTTCGATTAAGTTCAGCTGTTCGTATCTGCTTTGACACCATTCAGCCTCAGATAACTTAGCTTCCATGAGAAACTCTCATTGATGGAATTTTAACTTCAACGGGGAGCAATGTTTCCATGCCGTATACTAAAGAAAAAGGGGTTGCCCCTGTTGAAGTACGTACTGAAGTACAATACCTATGTAGAGCAAATGGCAGCATTTTGTGCCAGTCTTTGTAGGTGATGACCATCTTCTAGATGATCTTTTTGATGTTCTTGTTGGCAGCTTCCACGGCGCCGTTCATCTTTGGACGGTAAGGAGATGAGTTATGATGCTCAATCTTGAATTCCTCACACAGTTCTTTCATCAGTTTCTTGTTCAAGTTTGATCCATTGTCTGTAATGGTCTTACTTGGAACTCCATATCGGCAAATGAGGTTGTTCTTGATGAACCGCACAACAACTTGTCTTGTAACGTTGGCGTAAGATGTTGGTTCGACCCATTTGGTGAAGTAATCGATAACCACTAAAATGAAGCGATGTCCGTTTGACGCTTTTGGTTCGATCATCCCAATCATGTCGATGCCCCACATGGAGAAAGGCCACGGAGAGGAGAGAACATTTAGTAGAGTCGGTAGCACATAGATCTTATTTGCGTAGATGTGGCACTTGTGACATCTCTTGACGTGTTTACAGCAATCGGATTCCATTGTTATCCAATAGTATCCTACTCTCAAGATTTTTCTAGACATTCCATGCACATTTGAATGGGTTCCAAATGACCCTTCATGCACTTCATGAATTAACATGTCTGCTTCGTGTCTATCCACGCATCTAAGCAAGACCATGTCGAAGTTTCTTTTGTATAACACATCTCCATTCAAGAAGAAATTTCCAGAAAGCCTCCTTAGAGTTTTCTTATCTTTGTGCGAAGCCCCTAGTGGGTACTCTTGAGTTTGAAGGAAGCGTTTGATGTGGTGGAACCACGGTTTATCATCGATGACTACTTCAGTTGCAAACACATATGCAGGTCTCTCAAGGCGTCTGATACTGATCTTAGGCATATCGTTCCAATGGTTGACTTTGAACATGGAAGATAAAGTAGCCAAGGCGTCTGCCATTCGATTTTGATCTCGAGGGATATGATGCAATTCAACTTGGTTGAAGAAAGTCAACAAACGTCTTACATAATCTCGGTAGGGAATCAAACCAAGATGATGAGTTTCATACTTGTTTTTTATTTGACTGATCACAAGGGTTGAATCTCCATATATGTCAAGGATCTTGATCCTTAAGTCGATGGCTTCTTCAATACCTATGATACAAGCTTCGTATTCTGCGATGTTGTTGGTGCAATCAAATAGTAATCTGGCGGAAAACGGGATATGAGAACCCTCGGGAGTAATGATGACAGCCCCAATTCCATTGCCAAAAACGTTAACTGCTCCATCAAAAATTAATCCCCATCTAGATTCTGGATCAGGACCTTCTTCTGGTAACGGTTTGTCACAATCTTTCATCTTTAAGTACATAACATCCTCGTCACAGAAGTCGAACTTGAGAGATTGGTATTCGTTGATCGGTTGATAAGCCAAGTGATCGGTGAGAATGCTTCCTTTGACTTCTTTTTGGGCGCGGTATTTGATAAAAATTCCTTTTCAGCAAACAATACTTATATAAAAATCCTATCTCAAACTCTCGCTCTATTGAATCAGATTATATGTTTAAGTCCTAACGTATGCTCTCGCTATCCCACCGAACTCAAAAATACGTTTTGAAAATAAATAAGGTTTAATCAGTTTTAAAACGCTTTCGCAGTCTTTAAAATCAATACCTAGTATCCACTATCCAGTTTAAACCTCAAACTCTCGCTCTATTGGTTTCTAACCTTAGTGCAGTTTATTTAACCTCAAACTTTCGCTCTGTTGGTTTCTAAACCTTTTAATGAATAAATTTGCATACCAAAGTCAGATAGAATATTTTTAACAACGTAATATTATGCCAGTTTATTTTGGATTCCTTCAGTTCGATTAATTTAAGCAAGAGTTTGAGACAGTTTCTATGGATCTTGTATTGACACCACTGTTTGGATCTCCAATGATGAGCTCCTTTGGATGATCTTTCTGAATTCTGATGGAAGGATCTTTGTTAGCCTCCTTTGGTTCAGATTTTGGTGAAGTAGGAACAAGTACATCATCCTTATCAGACACTTGTGGTGATGTCTCAAACCATGTCTCAACATCACATGGGACATTGTTTTCCCGATGGTGATCATCAACTATGACATTAATAGACTCCATCATAACTTTAGTTCTGGAGTTGAATACTCTATATGCTCTGCTATTAATAGAGTAACCCAGAAAAATGCCTTCATCACTCTTAGAGTCCATCTTTCTCCTTTGATCACGATCTGTCAGAATATAACATTTGCTACCAAACACATGGAAATATTTCACAGTAGGTTTTCTTCCCTTCCATATTTTATACAGGGTGGAGGATGTTCCCTTTCTTAAGGTGACCCTGTTGTGAACATAGCAAGCTGTATTCATAGCTTTAGCCCAAAAATGAATAGGGAGTTTCTTAGCATGAATCATTGCTCTGGCAGATTCCTGTATAGTCCTATTCTTCCTTTCCACAACCCCATTTTGTTGAGGTGTTATAGGAGAAGAAAACTCATGATTGATTCCTTCTGAGGAACAGAATTCATCAAACTTGCTGTTCTCAAATTCCTTTCCATGATCACTTCTTATTCTAACAATACAGCCTTCCTTCTCTCTTTGAAGTCTTTTGCATAACTCTTTAAAAACATCAAACACATCAGATTTTTCTTTGATGAAGTTTATCCAGGTAAATCTGGAGAGATCACCCACAAAAACATAGGCATATCTTTTTCCACCAAGACTTTCAACCTGCATAGGCCCCATCAAATCCATGTGTAACAGCTCCAGCACTTTAGAAGTGGTCTGATGTCTAGACATTGGGTGTGACATTCTTGTTTGCTTTCCAGCCTGACACTCACCACAGACCTTTCCTTCATCAATATGGAGTCTTGGTATTCCTCTGACAGCTTCCATAGAGATGATCTTTTTCATTCCTCTGAGATGCAGATGACCAAGTTTTTGGTGCCACAATTTTACCTCCTTTTCATCTTTGTATGTAGAGCACACAGAGGACAGGTTAGTGTTCTCAGATTCCCACATGTAGCAGTTGTCCTTTGATCTGACTCCTCTCATAACCACTTCTTGTTTATCATTGATTACAAGACATTCAGACCTAGTGAAGTTGACTTTGAATCCCATATCACATAGCTGACTTATGCTTATGAGATTTGCAGTCAACCCTTTTACCGGCAACACTCCACTTAGGTTTGGAACTCTAGAACACTCCAAGTTTCCAACACCTTTGATTTCTCCTTTAGCTCCATCTCCAAAAGTAACAAAGCTGGTAGAATGAGGTTTGACATTATTCAGTAGATTTTTGATTCCAGTCATATGCTTGGAACACCCACTGTCAAAGTACCAATCTTCCTTGGCAGACACTCTAAAGGAAGTGTGAGCGATCAATGCTGCAGTCCTCTGCTTCCACTGTTGAGTGTAGGGAACCTTGCTGTTCTTAGGCTTGACATAAGGAGTCTGATTAGGGTATCCATGTAGTCTATAGCAGAAGGGTTTTATGTGTCCAAACCTTCCACAATGGTGACATCTCCATCTTTGAAACTTTTTATTCATGTTTCTCTGATCTTGATGTTGACCCCAATGTTGTGACATCTGCTTTGACATTGGCTTATTAGGTCTATTCTTCTTCTTGTTATCAGTAGATTTCTTTGCAGCCACATACCCTGGGCCAGACACATTTCCTGTTTTATGTTGTGACATCTGCTTTGACCTTGGTTTCCCATGCCTCTTCTTCTTCTTGTCACTAACAGGTTTCTTTTCAGCCACATATCCTAGACCATGCTTATTTCCTGCATTTTGTCCAAGCTGAAGAATTTCTTCCAACTTATCAGTCCTAGTAGTCAACATCTTGTCAGATTTAGTCATCTGATCAAGCTTGGAATTCAATACTATAATTTCACTGTTGAGATGACTTATAGTGACTGTATTTTCCTTCTTCTCAGCTTCCAGCTTCTCATTTTCTGCCTCCAACTTCTCAATCAGTTTTTTTTGCTTTTCATTCTGCTGACATACTTCACCACTTCTGATACACAACTTCTTGTAAGTATCAACAAGTTCTTCAAAGGTCACTTCCTCATCACAAGAGTCATTATCAGAATTACAAATTCCAGGAAGTGCAGTGACAAGTTTGGCTGATTCCTCTTCAGATTCACTACTAGAATCACCATCAGACCAAGTGACAGTCATCCCTTTCTTTTGTTTCTTTAGAAAGGTGGGACATTCAGCTCTAATATGCCCATATCCTTCACAACCATGACACTGGATTTCTCTGCTTTGACTTCCTTTCTCTTCTGACTTGGATCTTCTGCTGGAATCATAAGATCTGCTAATGTCAGATGAAATGTCCTTGACATTGAACCTTGACTTTGGATCAATTCTCTTGATGAGTCTGTTGAACTGCCTTCCAAGCATAGCTATAGCTTCAGATATCTTCTCCTTATCATCCTCCTTGCATCCCTCTACAGAGTTGGATACAAGTGCTATGCTCTTGTTCTTCTTGTCAACAGTTTCACTAATTCCCATCTCAAAAGTCTGGAGAGATCCAACAAGTTCTTCCACCTTCAAGGTGCTGATGTCCTGAGCTTCCTCTATAGCAGTCACTTTCATTGCAAACCTTTTAGGCAATGATCTGAGAATTTCTCACCAGCTTCTCTTCTGACATCCTTTCACCAAGTGCTCCTGATGTGTTGGCAATCTCCAAGATATTCATGTGAAACTCATGAATAGTCTCATCTTCTTTCATCTTCAAATTCTCAAATTTGGTAGTGAGCATCTGAAGTCTTGACATCTTCACCTTGGATGTCCCCTCATGAGTAGTTCTAAGAGTATCCCAAACATCCTTGGCCAGCTCACATTGATGAACAAGTCTGAAGATATTTCTGTCAATTCCATTGAGTAAGGCATTCAAAGCTTTAGAGTTCCCCAGTGCTAGCTCCTCTTCTTCTTTGTTCCATTCTTCCTCAGGTTTCAAGACAGTAGTTCCATCTTTCTCAAGCTTGGTGGGATGTTTCCATCCTTTGTCAGCAGCTCTCCAAGCTTTAATATCCAGTGACCTCAAAAAGGCAACCATACGAGGTTTCCAGTAGTCATAATTAGATCCATCCAATATAGGTGGTCTACCTCCAAATCCTTCTTCCTTATCCATTACGCCAGAAACTATTATCCCTAGATCTCACCCAGAAATAACAGGCAGGGTGCCTGCTCTAATGCCAATTGAAATTCCTGGCAGCAGATACGTGATGTCACAGAGAATGTTATGACACAGTATCTGACACTCTATTAACAATACACAAAATAAATTCAAACAACAGTAAAGAACACAATAAATTGTTTACCCAGTTCAGTGTGTAACTTCACCTACATTTGGGGGCTACCAAGCCAGGGAGGAAATTCACTATTAGTAGAATTAATTCAGGAATAAACCAACCAGTTTATCTCCTTCACTTAAAACCTACCCAATGCAACTTCAATCTAAGTCCTACTTAGACCTGAGTTCCTACTCACTCCCCCTCAATCACAGCAGTGATATCAACCTATTGAATAATAGAATTGAGAAGACACACTTCAATAAACTATCTTGAGTTTGCTTCAAAGCTTTAATCAAGAGACAAAACACTCGTGCTTCAAAGCTTTGAGTGATAAACTACCCTTACAAACAAATCCTAGTCCAAGGCACTTATCAATTGATAATTTCTTGGCTCACAAGAGTAACTAGAATTACACAAAATACAACCTGCTAAATCTTCAATACAATTCAAAGGCGCAGCAGCAAAGTAAGGGTTCTTTTCTTATTATAGAAGCAGTCCTGAAACTTCAGTTTTGGGCTTCCATAATAATAGCTAGGGTTCACTTAATTAATCCTAAAAACTTGGTCTTATCAACAACCAATTTAGGTTTAACTAAGATTAACCTAACATCCACAAGAGCATGCAATCTAATAACAGAGAAACATAATACAGCAGCCCAACAAACTTCCTGAAAAATCTCAGGAAAAACAGATTCTGCATAACAGAATGTCACACTGAATGTCATAACATCTGTTATGACATCAGTATAATTTCTGCAGAATTCCAGCACAGCATTTAGCTTCAAGTTCTGAGCTGTACTTTAAACATCCTTGTCAAGTAGGATTTATCTTCAATCTCTGAATGTCATGACATTTATCAAGACATTGCTAGTCTAGTTTTACCAAAAAGTAATGCCAACTTAAAACACTAACAATCAAAATCTGGTTCAACAACCCCGACAGGCGTATCGAAGCAAAGATTTTCATTTGGGATCTCAAATTGATAAGATCAAGAAGACGTGTATGACTCTTCTGGTTTACTGAGATATTCAGGAAGATCGTCCCATCCAGTTGGTTGGATGTCTTCGATTCTGATTCTTGAACTTTCAGGAGCAGTATATCTCACCATAAAGTAAAATTTCCCGCTTGGTTCTCCCAAGGTATCCCAAACCTCAAATGGGATAGGTGGAATTTCATCTTCATCATTTGGTAGGAACATGCCTTCAAATTTGTCTGAAGGAGGATAGAACGGCGCATGCGATTCTTCCTGGGACACATATTTAGAGTTATTAAGATAAGTGTTCTATTCTTCGGATCCGGAGAGATTGTCTTAATTTCCTTCATCAACAAGGACATTAACCTCTTGAGGAATAAGGCTTAGGAAACATCCGCTATGGAATACTTCTTTGATTGGACGAAAAGTTTCATCCCTTTCATTGACTTTTGGAAGCACTGGAGCAAATCCGAGCCCTGTTTTAGTTTCGTTGTTGACAAGATTTATCACTTGTCCCCAACCTGCGGCAGTACCGTTCTTCACTATTTGCGCTGCTTCTTTGTAAGAGGAGATATATGATTTGTTTTTCTTTGTAGATTCATCTTCTAACGAAAGTCCTTGGAACTGTGTCCCTTCAACATTGTCCGTAGTAATCAAAGAAAAAGCGGACAAATGGCTTACCAATAAAGCTTGTTCACCAATAATGGTTACTAGCTTCCCATTTGTTATGAATTTCAATTTCTGGTGGAGCGTGGATGTCACTGCTCCTACTTCGTGTATCCAAAATCGTCCTAACAAACAACTGTAAGCAGCTGGCACGTCCATGACCTGGAAAGTGATTTGAAAAGCATGTGGACCAATCGTCATCGGAAGATCAACTTCTCCAATAATAGATTTTCTTGATCCATCAAAGGCTTTGACTACTATATCAATGGATTTCATTGGCGTTCCTTTGTAAGATAAACGAGCAAGATTCGTTTTTGGCATTACATTCAAGGATGAGCCAGTTTCCACTAGCACGTTAGACAGAGAGTCTGATTGGCCATTCATACAGATATTTAGAACAAGATTGTGATCTCTTCCCTCCTCTGAGAGTTCTTAATCACTGAAGCTCAAATTGTTGCAAACTATTATGTTGCCTACAATTCCACCAAATTGATCTGTAGTCACGTCGTGATCTACGCAAGCTTGATCCAACACTTTCATCAAGGCTTCTCGTGGGGGCTTCAGAATTCAGAAGTAAAGAGAGTATTGAGATTTTGGAGGGAGTTTGCATTAGTTGATCCATAACTCTGTACTCACTCTTCTTGATCAGCTTTAGAATTTCGTCAAAGTCTGAATTAACATTGGTTCAATAAGACGGACCAATGTTTTTGTCTTGATTATCAACTGGAATTCCCATAGGATTCTCAGCAGGTGCCTCAACAGGATTTTGTCCAATTGTGGGAGCAATGGGCTGCTTTGGTGGCAACGGGGTATACACACGCCCACTCCGCGTTACTCGTGCTATTTCAACAATGTTCACTACGGCTGAAAGAGTTGGTATGGGTTACTCCTTCCCATTTTCCATCATAGTTGTATTGTGCTGATAGGGAACTGCTTTGTCAGAGTTGTAAGGAACAGGACCAGGTAGATAGATTACCAAAGGAGAGTCTGGAACTCTTGGACCGTTATATTTAACTTCTACACAGTTGGGCATATTGATGTAGGGGATAATGAGGTTTACTTCGGGATTTTTCGAGTTGATATCTGAGACTAAAAGCTCATGCGGATAATACCCTACCATATTTACGTCATAATCGTTCCTGTTTCTTAAAATTTGAATGTCGCCGATGTCTTTTAACCGCTGAAGGTCTGCTCTTACTGTTGGACATCCTCGAGAATCTGTAGAACAGATTCTGCAAGCTGTGTAGTCATGTTTAGAAAAGGCGCCCATTGTGTTGAATGTAGCGTGTAGCTGTACCAAGATTTCTCTTATCAAACTTATATTAGAGATAAGATATCGATCTAAATTTCTGATTATCAAATATACAGCATGTCCTCCATGATTGGGAAGTGGATTCACTTGCAAATTCGGATTTGCATTCCTGAAATAGAGAAGATTAGCCCTCACTAATCTTTGAACTTCGGCTTTTAATGCTATACAGTGTTCGAGATCGTGACCTGGTACCCCTTGATGAAAAGGGCAAGACACATCTGCTTTGTACCACCAAGGTAACTTGTCTGGTACTCGAGATGGTAATCTTATTTGCACAATATTTCTTTCTATCAAGGCAGGTTATAATTTCGTGTAAGTCATAGGAATTGGATCAAACTGCGAGATTCGAGGAGTACGATTCTAATTGTTGTTGAATTGTTGAGCCTGTTGTTGAGGTTGTTGATTTTGCTGGAATTGTGGGGTAGTTCCCATGTTTGAAATTGTATTAACAACTGGTGCTACCGTGGCTACCTGTTGTCGGTGATTGACATTTTTCCTTGGTTTCCCTCGGGATACCATTCCAACGTCATGCTCTTTCTTCTTCGGGAAACCAGTTCCGACTCTCTTGGTTCCGCTTGAAGACACCATTTCTTTGGTTAAGCGTCCTGCTCAGACTCCTTCTTCTAGTCGCATCCCCATGCTTACCATTTCGGTAAAATCCTCAGGAGTGCTGGCGACCATGCCTTCGTATTGGGAAGGGCGAAGAGTGTTCAGGAAGACCTTGGTCATTTCTTTTTCTTCTAACGGTGGATTAACTTGGGCAGCAATTTCCCTCCAACATTGAGCGTATTCTTTGAAAGTCTCCTTTTCCTTTTGAGACATAGAACGAAGTTGATCTTGATCTAGAGCCATATCCAGATTAAATTTGTACTATTGGACAAAGGCTTCGCCTAGGTCATTGAAAGTCTGGATGTTTGCACTATCTAATCCCATGTACCACTTGAGGCGCGATGAGGCATCTTGGAAATAGTGAATGAGCAATTGATGATTGTCATTTTATGTAGACATCTTCCTAGCGTACATTGTAAGATGGCTTTGCGGGCTGGAGTTTGCTCTATATTTTTCAAAGTCGGGGACTTTGAACTTAGCAGGTATCCTTACGCGAGGTACCAGACATAGATCATGGGCATTCTTCCCAAACAAATCCTTTCCACAAATTGTTTTGATCTCAAGCTGCATCTTATGGAATTGTTCCTGGAGATTTTCTATTTGGCCACGAGGATTCGTGTTGTCACCTGTGTTATGATAGACATCTTCGTTCACGGCAGCGTGAACCATAGAAGCTGAGTTTGTCATAATCGGTTGAGAAACCGACATAGTGACTTGAAGAATGGTTACTCCGCTGAACCAATGTGGTTGCCGGTACTTCAGAAATGTTTTGACGAAATCCAATGACGAAATTGAAAGGCATGGCCCATGGATAGCCTTCTGGCATACTGAAAAGAGGATTACTGACTGCAACAGCTGAAACTGGAGTAGTAGTGATCTCTGAAATCGTCGCTTGATTTTGTTGTTTGATGTTGATTCTTGATTTTTGTAGGCCAGCGAGCTTACCAAAAGTGAGTCTTTCCACCTTTTCCTAAAGTGTTGTCACTTTTCCACGAAGCTCAACATTGTCTTGTTCAAAATCTTCTATTGCTTTTCTTCTGTTTGCAGTATTGTATCTGTGCGTGAGCGTAGTCGAGAAACTTTAAGGCGGACTTGCGATCTGGAAAAATTCCAAAAGATAAGACTCTAAATAACAAACTCGAGATGCAAAGTATGATGCATGATTATGAATGCAAAGAGAAAAGAATTTCCAAAGAATTTACGCTAAAAGAGAAATTTCTTTTAAACATTTAGATGGAAAACTTTTATTTTATTAATATTCGAAAGAAGATTACAACAAGTTTTTGGAGCATAGCTCTTACAATGATAGAATAAATGATAAAAATAAAGCTAAACTAATCTTCGTCTGATGAAGAACCAAATGCTTGATGCAGTTTCAACTTCAGGATTTCTTCACCATAGTAAGCTTTCAGCTCAACTTTCTCGGCTTTTAGCTTGTTGATGACTTATTTCCAATCGTCAGGAGCAGGATTGCTAATTGTCATTTCTTCAAGCTTTCTTGTCCTTTCTTTGATGTATTTCTTGATTGCGTTATCGTTTCGACGAATCTTCTCATCTTTCTCCATGAGCCATTCATCTTGAAAGTAGAGGGTTTTTTCATGATCCTTGACCTGTTTCTTAAGCTTTTCATTTTCAAAGTCAGTCTTAAGAAACTTGTCTTCCAAAGCTTCTTTCTCTAGCCTCATCTTAGCCAAAGCTTCTTGGTATTCTCCCATAGTCTCGATGGGAATGATTGTCGATTTAGATACCATTGCGAACATGGGTTCTTCATAACCATAAGGCATTCAGAATTCCTTCCCTCTTTTCTTTACCCAAGAAGTGTAAATTTCCATGGCTACATAATTCCTTGTATCACCTTTTCCTTTTCTTCGAATGTGATGCCAAGCTCTTATCATTCTGGCTTTCAAACCTTGGGAATCCTCCCCTTCATGATAAAAGTAACTTTCTAATGTAAAACCAAGGGGTTTACTGGAATTTGCGTACCTGAGTTGACGTCTTGCCAAGAATGGGTTGTAGTTAATTCTTCCTTTCATACCAGTGAGAGGTACGTTGGCAAACTCTCCACAAGTTTCAATGATTTCCATCTCATTGTTGGCCAAGGTATACTAATGGATATCGTCATTAGTAAGAGACATGAGTCTTCGAGAGCAATGCCAACCATCTTTGTTTTCTGGGAAGATAGGAGACTTAGGTAAGAGTGAGACATTCCATTTGAATAACAGAGGTACACAACACACGATAATTCCATCTCCTTGACGATTCCTATGATGAATGGAGAAATACGTGTCACTAAGCAAAGTGGGAACGAGATTTCCAATCATAAAGATCCTTATGGCGTTCATATCAATGAAACTTGGGACGTTAGGAAACAACACCAATCCATAAATGAGCAAAGCCAAAATAGCTTCGAAGGCTACCATGCTACCGGCTTCAGCAAATTTAAAAGCCTTCTCAATTAGAAACTTTGAAGTTAGTCCTAAGAGATTTCCTTTGGTAGTCAGGTTTTTGTCTATCTCAGATTTCCTTAAGTGAGTCATTGCTGCAATGTCTGGTGGCTTAGGAATGGCTTTCACACCATTGAAAGGCACCTTGTCAGATACTGAGATACCTAAGATATGTGCGTACTCTTCCAAAGTAGGCATCAACTGATAATCAGGGAAAGTGAAACAGCGATAAATTGGATCGTAAAACTGAACAAAAGTTTTGAGAAGTCCTTCATCAACGTTAGTGTTCAGGACAGTTAAAAGAGATCCATGGCGTTTTCTGAAATCCGAGGGATCTTCTACCAAGGATGCTAACTCTTTAAAATTTCCTACATCAGGAATTCTAAAACCGTATTTCATGGTATATCTTCTTCTGACGTCCATCCCTCTAACCTAAAATGTTTACAAAGAAAAATCTCTAAATTCTTTGGAAATGGGAAGAGAAATGAGAATTTTTTTCCGAATGAATGAATACCACAAAGATACAAACATGGTTAGTGGTTATACACACGTTCAAGCATTTGAAGTCACGAGCATGAGGCCAACGATAAGAACCAAACGTGGGTAAGTTCTAAGGGCTTATTTACCTGCAAAACATGTTCTACTAATAATACAGGTTCAACGCTTCTCTTTGAAATATTATCGGATTTGTTAAATACTTGAAGTCCAATAATATTTTTCAAGAAAAACTCTCCTGATCGTAGTCTCGCATGACAACTAGTCCAAGTTTACACCTGAATAGCTTTTGCACTACACCCTAAATGGCCAGGATGGGTTATGTGTTCTACAGCCACGTAGCTTAGTTAGTTCTTTTTCAAAGAAAAATGACTTTGCAAATACTTTCTAAACACAAATACTCCCAAGACAACCTCCACTGAGAGAGGGACCTCAAATTAACTTAGTAAGTAATGAGACTTCTCACAAGTTAATAGGACTATACCCCCACCTAGATCTTAAAATGTTTCTTAAATCCAGGTTAGGATTTCTTTCCATCAGATGAAATCGCGAGAACTAAAACACACAATAAAGAAAAACAAACATATGCACATATGAAAGCTTAATCCCTTTTTTTCTTCTTTTGAAAACAAAAATAAAGCTTGGTGCTCTTTAGCAGAGTCACAGTTTTCTTTGAAAATAAAAGCTTAGCGTTCTCCCCAGCAGAGTCGCCATTTTTTCTGTTAGCGGTAAAAAGTGACAAACGAGGGAATTGAATCGGAATTCCAATCTCTGGATCAAAACAATTTACTCATTTGGTTTGTTTTTAAAGATGTCGTAAGCATCAAGCTTTATCATTTCCAAAACAAGAAAAATGAGATGAAAAAGGGGAAAGCTGCAATACCCTCAATAAATAATGATATGCGGTGCGAATAGCGTGAGGTAGACACAACGCATTGGGGAGAGATATGAGCAAGGGAGTTTGTTATATAAAGGGAAAGATGTGGCACCCTATATATATATATATAGTTATCTATAGCCTTATTTATATATATGAATATTTTTGATATGTTTGTGTGTTTTAATTTGATATTCTATTCTTGGGAGATTTTCTCATTTGGATTTTAAGAAAGGTAGGTTATGTGGAATCCTAGGTTTTGTTATTATTATGCTCGCAAGGATCGTTGGGATCTTCTGCATACATATCCCTTAATGGCAATCAGAGCATTGTAGCTCCGATCTAAGGGAGCTATGGTTTTATTTGGTTTAAGGGTGAAAGAAGTATGCTTGCCAAGGATGAGACCTTGTGCCTACGTATTCTCAAAGGGAGGTTGACAAAGTCAGAGCAATCGTAGTTCCCACTTATGCTAGTGGAAGCAAAGGATATTATTAAGAGACAAAGACAAATGTCATCTTAATGAAAAATGTATCTAATCTATTTCATCACATACATTTTGAAGGGTTGATTGATTGAATCTTTCATCGTAAGAATTAGGTGTTTTGCTTGAGTATACAAGCGTTACCACTTACGAGTTAAGAAAGATGTTTGAAAGATGATTGAATCTTTAATTGTAAGTTTCGGTGTTTTGCTTAAGTGTACAAGCGTTACCACTTACAATTAAAAGATGTTTTTGTTTGAAAAGAGTGTGATTTGTATGTGATGTGATAGATGAGATACTTCTTCCATAGAGATGGTAAATGTCTAAATCTCGAGGAGAAATTGGTTTTGGATTAGGGGGATGCTTTTAAGAAGCTTGTGGGTCCTTGTATTGTAAGCCCAAGAGGAGGCATTCCGAGGGTCATCGTGGGTCCTTGCATTGTCATCCCAAGAGAAGGCATTCTGAGGGTCATAGAGGGTCCTTGTATGAAGCTCAAGAGGAAGCTATAAGGTATGGCTGGATTTGGCTTTAAGAGTGGTTTCACCGGGAAACCATCCTCTTAGGATTCAAGAGTGATTTCACCGAAAAATCATACTCTCAGAGAAGGCTAATAGCGCGGGTGATTCTTTGTATTGGAAGCCCAATAGGAGGCTGTTAAGAGATTTCCAGGTCTCTTTCTTGTTTGATGCCCAAGAGAAGGCTAAACTCGACGAGGGAGTTCTTTTAAATGAAGCCCATGAGGAGGCTGACTCAGCAGGGGAGTTCTGTTATATGATTCTTAAAGGGTACCTAGTTGTTAGACTAGTTGTTATGTTATAACTGAATAGTTATATGAACAAGTTTGTGATGTGTATTCATAGGAGTTTATGAAGGAAATAAATAAACAAGTGTATAAAACAAGAATTTAAAGCAAGTGTAACTTGAATATATACATGGTTTTTGGGACCTACACCTTAAGGGAGGCAGATTAGTTTTAGAGCAGTTTCACCCGGAATAATGCTTCTCTTAATACCAATGGAATCGGTGTATAAACAAGAGGATTAAAACAAATGAACGAAGTTTTTTATGCTTGAATATTTACAATGATGATTGTATGTGTACAAGGAAATGAATATGTACAGAAAGGGTGAATATGTACAAGGAAATAAATATGTACATAGGAGGGTTGGGACTTACACCGTGAGGGAGGCCCATGATCAATTTGAATGAAATTCAAGGAGAAACCTGGTTTGATTTATCTTTAAATCTAATTGATCATGGAAAAAAGGTGTGTATGTTTATTGAAAGGTTTTTGAAAAGGTTTTGAAAATGATTTTGAAAAGTGAAGTATATTCACAAGAAGTTTTGAAAAAGATTAGGTTTGAAAATTGTAAAGAAAACATTTTTGAAATGTACTAAAAATACTTAAAATGTCTCATTTTTAACCTAATTAAAATATAATCAAAAAGAAAATATTTTTGGATTTTTTTGACATAATCATAAAATAGATATATTAAATGACATGTGTGCGAAAAATCATCTCAAAATGAGAAGTTTTGATTAGTTTTTGAAAATGTTGAAGTTTGTAAAAAAACTTGAGAAAATTAGTGATAAAAAAGTGTTTTTGGTCCTAAGGAGGTTTGAATCTTGGAATTTTGGCTTAGAAGTGAAGAGTTTTTCCACTGAGCCATTTACTTTACTTGTCATTTAACTACCTTTCTTAGAAGGAGTTTTGAAAAAATGAAGTCTTTAAAAAAGTTCAGAAGTTGGATGCTTTTGAGGGTGTCAGAAGCTGGCTGCTTCTGAAGGAAGGGGGTTAGAAGTTCGCTGCTTCTAAAGAAGGTTAGAAGCGTGTTGCTTCTGGAGATAGTGGAAGCATGCTGCTTCTGGAAGATTGAGAAGCATATTGCTTCTGGGAGAATCAGATGCGTGCTGCTTCTAGGAGGAATAGCCTCAAAAGTAGTTCTGAAGACAGTGGAAGCTGAATACTTCTGGAGAGTAAGAAGCACTAAAAGTGCTTCTGAAGGTAGTAGAAGTTGAATGCTTCTGGAGATAGTAGAAGTTGGCTGCTTATGGGAGAATGAGAAGTGTCAGAAGTACTTCTGGAGGGTTGAGCCTCAGAAGCGCTTCTGAAGAAGCAAGTATCAGAAGCTGATGAGCCTTTTGTAAAAAAAAACGTTCCAGGGGGATTCGAACCCTGGGCCTTGAGGCGAGGCAAGAGATTTAAGAGCGTGCTGGCAACCGCTGGGGCGGTAATACATCCATTATCTTAACTCAAATCACAAATAAATATTATAAAACATGATTTTAAATTTCCAAAAACTGAAAAACGCGCGCAGTATGTCATCTTCAACCTCCAGATTTTTGCTCCATGGATTCTTGATTTCTCAATGAAATTACATGATCCAAACATCAAACTTGCTCGGATTTTTGCCAGGAACATGATTATGGCAATTAATTCCATTTATTTTAAGCTTAGAACTATTAATTTTCGTATGAACACGAAGAACCCTAATTCTAAGTTTTGATTATGAAATCATGTATGAGAACAGTTTTAAGCAATTGATTCAGGGTTATTACGCAGTGATAGTGCAGAAATAAAATGGCAAGGCCTTTTTTGAACTGGAAGTTAGAAATCAAAGAGTTCAAAGTTCAAGTTTCATACCTCTTGAAACTGAAATCGGGTTCCTTGCTGGAGATGTTCCAGAAGTGTTTTGATGATTGCTACAGCTTTAGTGATGTTTATGGAAGGTGTTGATGTGCTTACCTTGGTTTGAAATGGTCTGGATCATTCTGACCAAGTCTAACTACAATCACTTGAAGTGAGAATCGAATTTGATGATTCTGTGTTTACAGTGATGAAAAGATGATTTGGATCACTTCTATATGGTGTATAGAAGGTGTTTGAAATGAAAGTTTGGAAGATGCACGAGTGAATTGAGAATTTGTAAGTTATGGCTCAATAAGTGCATACATGAGGTTTGGAAGTGTTTTCTGATTTTGGCTAGTTCTTGGGCTAGCTTGAGGATTCTAAAAACTTTCTAATGATGTTTAGAAAGTATTTGAAGCCTAAGATTGCTCAGAAATTGCAAGACTTAAAATTTGCAAATTCTCCTGCTTAGAAATTTGAAACTTGAAAATCAAGAAAGATAGAAGAAAGCTTGGATTATGATTGCTTTGGGGTGATTTTGAATGAATAAGTGAGCTCTATTTATAGGCCAAGAATTCTGAATGGCAAGTAAGGGAGATTGGCTTGAAATTGAACAACTTGCCTTCAAGGGCAAGAAAGACATTTTGGCCATAAATGCACATGGAATATTCCTTTAACCATGGTTAAAATCTCACTTGATCTTATCTCCCTCATAATTACTTCTCATCTAATTTTTATCAGCTCTAACCTATCTTAACTTGGTGACAAGGCTTCTAGAAGGAGAAGTTTGTGAAAAATGACTTATAGCTCTTGAAAAATGACTTGTAATTCATGGTTATGAAGCTCTAAGTTTAATTTTCAAAACCCTAGCTAGACAAAGTGTTTTTTCAAGTTCTTGGACATTTTGAAAGCTTGTACATTTTGAAAGCTTGTTTTGAGTTTTTCTTGAATCAAAATGGATCTAGGTGAAAAATAGCCATGAAAGTAAGGAAAAACCATGTTCCTTAACACTAGAAAAATTTTCTAAATGTTAGAAAAAATTCAAATCTTGACTTTTTGTTGACTTTTTCACATTTCATTATTTTTTATGATCATGATGGATTATTTGAAATGATTTTATGATTGAAAAAGTATGGATTTGAAAAAGTTGACCAAAAGTCAAAGTTTGACTTTTTGAACAAATGAATTATCATTAGATGAACCAGAATTTGTCTGATGAATAAATATGGATTTAGCAATGTTTTGAAACAAGAAATTAGATCAAGATGTTGCATTGAAGATGTTAAGATCAATCTTCAAGCAAATAGGTCATTCATTGAGCAAAAATTCAACGATTCACTATCTTCGATCAAAACCCTAATTGGTCGATCCAAGGTAGATCATGAGAAAAAGTTGGGAATTTGAAGATCAAATGTTGATGATTGATTAAGATAGATCAATTGAGGTGGGTGAAAACTCAAACCCTAATTGATCATATCTAGAACAGATGAAATTTTGATAAAACCCTAACTTTGACTTTAGGAGCACACACACGATCTATCCTGTTCTGAAATTGTTAGTGATGCAATGATGCATATGTGAATAATGTAAGGTGGTATCTTAGGTCAAAAATTGGGGTATGACAAAGGCGATCTCACCGACTTGTGGGAGACACCTAGAACCTGCCAAATATTCAGCCTTTTATTTTCAAGTTTATCTAATTAATATTATTTTTAGGTTTATTTAATTTATATTACTGTTGTGCTATATTTGAATCATTAACCATGCTAGGCTAAATCTAGTTATCGATATGTAGGCTCACATAGCCAACAGCGTTTAGCAACTTCACTCGAGTTATTCTATTTTTAAAAGGTCGATTTT
Source organism: Vicia sativa (assembly GCA_021764765.1). Classification (NCBI taxonomy): domain Eukaryota; kingdom Viridiplantae; phylum Streptophyta; class Magnoliopsida; order Fabales; family Fabaceae; genus Vicia; species Vicia sativa. The sequence goes on along the minus strand of CM038794.1, from coordinate 91,087,353 downwards.
CCGATTTCAATTATTAGTAATTAATGCAATTGTTTTGTTACGAGAGTAAAACACAAATTAGAAGTTAGGATCAATAAAGCGAGAGTTTGAGATTTTAACTGGACATTAATATTTGAGCATCAACTTAAAAAACAACGAGAGCGCTTTTAAGTTGATTAGGTTTTCTTTATTTCCAAAAACTATTTTTAAACTCTAATTGAAACAGCGAGAGCACTCACTTAGGTTTGATTATAGGATCTGAATCAATAAACATGAGAGTGTGAGAAGAGGATTTTTAAACAAGTACTACCTACTGAAATATATTTTGCTAATGCAATTTAAGTCGATAAGTCACTAAATCTCTAAGCCTGACCATTACATACCGATACTCCTATTTTGAATCTAAACTAGATCTCAATCAGTTAGGTTCCCTAAACCAAGCATCATATATATTAATAGCCTTAGATTTACGTAGTAGCCTAAGATAACGGTAGGTCAACATTTAGTCCCTGTGGATCCGATAATCATTTAAATTACAAGCGATAGGATTGTATACTTGCAATCTAGGTTCTATAAGACGATAAAGTCGCAATTAAGTTTTTGGCGTTGTTGTCGGGGACTAACAAGTTGATATTGTAACTCTTAAAGTTACGTTGTAGAGAATAAGGCACCATTCCCGATTGTATGCCAAGTACTCTCTCTAGAAGTGAAGAATTAGCGCTACCAATTCCCGAACCCGAGCGTTCTATCGTTAGAAGACGCCACATACGAGTACCTCGTACTAATCAACTCTCTTCTCAATATACAATTTTTGCCGAACCAGTTGAAGAACCACTCCATATACATGTCCGCTCAAATCGTATGATATTCCTTCATAGGAAGAACCACACAACAACATCGTTTCTCCAGCCATATAGGCTAATAATTTCGAACTCAAACCTTACCTGTTGTCCGCAGTACAACAGAACCAATTTTCTGGTGGATCAATGGACGATCCTAATTTACATATGTCCATGTTTCTGCAATATGCAGATACAATTAAGGCTAATGGGGTCAGTCAAAAGGCAATAAGACTTCGTCTTTTCCCTTTTTATTTAAGAGACAGAGCCCGAGCTTGGCTCTAATCTCTACCTGCTAACTCAGTTACCTCTTGGGATTAGGTGAAGAAGGTATTCCTTGCCTGATATTTTCCGCCAAGCAAGAAAGCTATGCTGAGAGCCCAAATAAGCGATTTTTGAAAAAAAGACAATGAGTCTCGTTTTGACGCTTGGGAAAGATATAAATACATGTTGAGGCTTTGTCCACATCATAGGTTAGAAGAATGACTAATAATCCATACCTTCTATAATGGTCTCCTCTATAACACGACATTGATAATAGACGCTGCAACGGGTGGCGCCATTATGGATAAATCCTATATCGCAGCTTATGCACTCATAGAGAGTATGGCTCAGAACCACTACCAATGGGGAAGAGAGAAAGGTCAAATAGAGAAGGCTTCTAGAGTGATCGCTTCTAGAGAGAAGGCACAAACAAATGGAGGGATGCACGAGATTAGCAGTCTCAATAGCAACCATGCTAAAGTAGATGCCCTCGCCAAGAAAATAGATAGCTTAACCGCAATACCTCTAGCCACCATGGCTGCCATAACTCCCAACTGCGAGATATGCGAAGAACTTGGACATGCTACCGCCGAATGCCAAGTCTTAGCAGGAGCTTCCACTAATCAAGTGCATTATGCTCAAGGAAATCCCTACTCAAACACATACAACCCTAGATGGAAGAATCATCCGAATTTCTCGTATAAAAACCCCAATGCGTTGTACGCACCTGGACAAGCACCAGCTGTACCACCTGGATATCAAAAGGCACCTGCAACCGCACCTAATGTGCCTAGGAAGTCTAATCTCGGGATGATGATAGAAAACTTTATAGCTACTCAAGCTCAAACCAATAAGGAGTTCCTAAACCAAAATATTCACACCAACGAGCAAATCAAACAGCTTGTAAATAAGGTGGATGCCTTAGCCACGCATAACAAGATGCTAGAAACTCGGATTTCACCAGTGGCCCAACAACAAATACCCACAGCTGCACCTGCCGATACATTTCCTGGTCAACCTCACCCTAATTCGAAAGAACAGGCCCATGCTGTTATATTGAGAAGCGGAACTGATTACGATGGAACAGAAGATCCTAGAACTAGGAATTTGGCCATGTCCCAAAGCTCTGGGAAAGCAGCTGTAATACGGTAAACTGACTTTGAGATTTTTTTGTATCGCAAATGTGCGGATAGCAAGAGTCACCACCGACTTTTCTTTTATCCAATTAAGGGAAGGTGAAAAGAACAGGAAAAGACCTTCGTTAGATTCTGAGTAAGGGAGAAGGTTATGGAAAGGGAAGGTATTAGCACCCCTTTCCATCCGTAGTTATCTACGGGCTCTTAGTTGCTCTTAGATCACTTTAAAAATTGTGCTTTCTGTGTGTTTGACAAAAACATTTTTAAAAAGCATTTCGCTTTGACTTTGTAATGATTCATGTAGGAATGTATACAAAGTGTTCGGAAATGTTTCATTTTGAAAAGAGTTTGAACTTTGACAAAAGTGTGAGGTGTGAAAAGCATTTTGATAGAGCAAGCAACTAAAAGTCTTATTACCTACTAAGAATTGGTCATTTTCGTGTTATTTTACGTTCCTTTAGAATAGCGCTATCCATACCATTAGTTGGTAGGTAACTCCATTCGTTGGATGTAAGCGGGACATTCGAAGGGACATCGGATGGTCATAGAAAGCAACTTGTAGGAAGTATCCTAGCACATTCGAAGGGACTATCATCATTTTTTGTAGGCGGCAATCGAGGGTCAAGATCATGTATTCGGAGGCGACATCATGGGTCTATGATCTTTGTATCGAAGGGACTATGATGATTTGTTTGAAGGCAACGGTGCTAGAATACCTCTACGTTCGAGGGACTTGACCATTTGAATTCGTAAAGGCAACGAGAGAGAATTACCCTAAGGGGTGCATGTGTGAAAGAGTGTGTCAAATTCAGATACGTTATCTTGGAAATTAGAGTGAGCTATGTTCAATTTTATCTTGCCATACACGCCTAATTACTAGCAGTTTATAGGGTGCGGAAATTAAAATGCGGGAATGTAAAGTGCGGAAAGATAAATCCTACGCTATTACATGGCTTTGGGGCAGATACATAATTGAAAAGTGCGGAAAATAAAAGCCCTAATTAAACTATTACATCCCATAAGCAGTTACATAATTGGAAAAGAGAAAACGATAAAAAGAAATCGTCCGAAACGGGATAACCTGTAAAAAGATGAGAAATCGGAAAATACGAGAAAATCGAATAAGAGGAAAATGTTAGTAAAAATGATAATTTTTAAATGAGAAAAATATTTCATGCAAGAAACAACATTAATATGCTAAAATAATTTTTTGGGATTTTTTGGAGTTAATTTGATAATTAAAAACTAATCAAAAGTGATTTAAATGGTAAATTTTAAATAAAATTAAATATGCATGCAAAATAATATTTTTTAATTTTATAAATTAAATAAATATTTTCTGGAAATAATGCAAAAAGAAAAAATATTTTTTGGTGTTTTTTAATGCATGATAAAAATATTTGAAAAGAAATTAAAATGAATGCAAATATTAAATAAAATAGAAAATATGGAAAAATAAGAAAATATGAATGAAAATCAAACTTGTAAAAAAGGATGGCCCTGGCATGGTTCGAACTCGTGACCAGGGGGAGTATCTTTAAACAGTCAATGCCTTAACCACTGGGACACTTGACACTTGGTGTTTGTGAAGTTAAAATCAAATGAATATAAGCGATGACGCGTCACGGATGGGTTTGAAACTGAGTCAGCCACGCGTGGACCCCAATTGGAAAGAGAGAACGAATCAGGAAGCGCCATTATGCCACGCATGCCTCCCACGAGTCAATGACGAGCCCCAGCTCTCATTGCCTTCTCCGACTATATGATTTTGAAACCTGCAAAAATACGCGAAATAAACAAGAAAGGAGGAGCCTACCCCCCTAAATTGAGCCTTCTGAATCCAATGGTGCTATTGGTTTCGACTGAAAATGCTTGTATAAGCCGGTTCGAACGAAACAGCTTAAATTGCCCTAATCATGGTGTTTCGAGTTTCACACGTTTAAGCTTGCATGAGATGGTTCATTCCTGACCTATTGGATGCCCTGAGTCGATACAAACACACAAATAACATTAGTAATGCATGAATCTATGAAATCGAATTTGAGAAAAATTCAAACCGTGAGAGTTAGGCACGATTGAGGCGATTTGGCTTGAGCAAGAGGTGGTTTCGATTCTTTGGGAGGTCAAGGAGGATGTTTGAATGCTCAAAACTTCTTGAAATTGGCTGGAACTCAAAATTCGATTTTTGACAAATCTTGAAAAATTTTGGCAAAGTGAGGGCTGTGTATGGGGCTAGGGTTTCGTGTCTTGTGCTGTGCATCTTGCTTGGTATTTATAGAGTGAATTAGGAGAGAAAAAACAAGGAAAAAAGATTTGGTTTTGAATGCATTGAATAATTTTCAAATAAAATCAAATTTTTGAAGGAAATTTGATTTTCTCTTTAATGAAGGATCAAGCACGAAATTGGCATGTATCATGGGCTTCCTTGGACCTCAAGTTTGATATAAAATTACTCCTTTTGAAAAAATATCTTATTTTCATATTTTATATAATTTAATTTTGAATTAAATGGTTTAAAATTCAAAAATAAATTAATAAAATAGAAAATTTCCATGGCCAAGCATCAATGGGTCAAAAGTAACATCATGAACAAGTTTGGATCATAAGATTATAGGCCCATTTGTAAAAGTTTGCATTTTGACCAATATCTCCTTTTGTGCAATTGTTCAAAAATGCCCAAATTGTGAATGGTGTATCTTGCTCAATTTTCCACATTTTTGAGTGTTCTTGGACTTTTTGGAAAGCTCTAAGAGTCCTCTAACCAACCTCTTTGGTTTCATCTCAATTGGATTTTCCATGCTCAATATATCTTCAAATGTTTTGATCCATACCTTCCAAATGAAGCATTTTTTGAACATTCTTGTGAGACATGAAGTTGTAGAGAATTGAATTTCCTTCAAAACAAGAGGTGGTGGAAAATTTTTTAAGAAAGTATGAAGAAGTTATGATCAATCAAAGTTTGGTTGACTTTTCACTAAAAAACCCTAATTTAGAAAGTTTGACTTTTGAGCAAATCTTGAGTTTTCTTGATGAATCATGATCAACCCTTGATCAAATGATGAATGTAACTTCAAAATGAGGATGTTGACACAAAATTATGAAGTTTGACTGTATGTTGACCACAGTTGACTGTTTGTCCAATACAACTGATTTTCAACCATCTGAGCAATTGTCTGAGCAATCTTGACTTGTGAGGCTTGAAACTTGACATGGAGAATCTTTGAAGCATATGAGGAGGCATGATGATCATTGGAGATGTTGGAAGTCCATCTTGATTTGAGAAATGCCAAACCCTAGTTTGGGTTGATTGTCTAGGAGAGGGTTTGTCTGATCAACTCTTGAGGAATCCTTGAGTATGGATGCATGAAATATCTTGAGAAGTAGGAGGGCAAATTTTGGGGTATGACAACTGCCCGTGTTCAATCTTCTTGTACTGGAGGGGTTAGATTGGCACGCTTGCCTTTCGTGACCTGGAGGTAGAAGATGATTGAACACTTGAGTACACCTGAAAGTGGAGAAATATGCAGCATTCTGTAAGTGGAGAAATATTGATAAGTAGTCGGAGATGGGCTTAAGATGCCATCCAGGGCAACCGAGTCGTACGCCAGACTCTGTAGTTGCTATTGATAATAAGAGGGAGTCAGAATACACCTTTGTGCTGATTACTCTGAGGGGATAGTAGTTGGCAAAATGTGGACAGCTTCCCTGTTGTGCATCGGGTGTTGGTCCACTGCCTGTTATCGGAGGATAACTTGTGATCGTTCGGATAGGGTTTCCCGTCTGGCTTCGGGTATTAATCCTGGATCCGTTGTCGGAGGACAACGAGGGCGGTCGTTCGGATAGTTTTCCCGTCTGGATTCGGGTCTTAATCCTGGACCAGTTGTCGGAGGACAACTAGGGCGGTCTTTCAGATAGTTTTCCCGTCTGGGTCCGGGTCTTAATCCTGGACCTGTTTGCGTCAAAAGTGATTTTCACCTGTTTTGGAGAAAACAAGAGAAACTTTGATAGAATATTTTTTAGTCTTATGCAAAGTATGATGCATGACAATGTGTATGAATGACATATGCATATATTATGACTTTAGAAGTAATGTATGAATGATAGATGTTGTGGTATTTCAAAACATATCCATCTTGAAGAGGATGCAGATGTTCTGCTTGGGATTTCTGACTTCTGTTTGAGGATGGAAATCCTGAGAAGAAAGATAACCTTGATTCCTCCGGTGCACTATCTGACCAAGTCTTGGGTCCGGATATTGTTGAGGATGATAGAGATCAAGAGACGTGCTGCTGAGGATCTTGTGTATAGACCATGTTGGGGAGAGTCTGGGAGATACTCTACCGAGGATTTTGTGTGTAAATCTTGCTGGAGAGTAACTGGTAACTGCTGGGAGACCGGTTTAGAAGAGTCTGGAGCCCGTTGGAATCTCTGACTGAGGAGTAAAAGATGTAGGTTTCCTCTAGTGCACTATCTGACCAAGTGTCAGGTCTGGACACTACTGGAGAAAAAAAAAGGAACTGGTGAGAGATATCTTTTTGGGGATAAATACCTCGGCTGGGGATGAGATGTTACTGCTCGAAGACAGGTGTAATCTGGTTAAGTTGAGTGGAATCACTGCTTGGGGACCGATGCGTACTCCATTGCGGGGGAGGTTTGTGGTGAGTGACACCTCTGTGGGGATCATGCTCTGCGGGGGAATGCATTGGTGACTTTCGTCGTCATCTCAATTCCTAGAGCCTGTAGTAATTACTTTCGTATGTTTACTTTTCGCATGTTTGTGACTAGCTTTTTATTGTTAGATGCATATAATCATTCAAAGCAAACGTTGGACTTTATGCAAACGACAACATCAAGAATTGTAAAGCGAAAGAAACTTGTATTCCTTTGGAATGTGGCGTATGGCCAAGTAGTTCATACATAGGAAAAGTAAAAAGCTATGCAGAAACAATCTCGTTAAGTTCCAACTATGCTAGTACTCATATATTTCAACTATCTCATCTCCTTGCTGTCAGTAGAAAGTGAGTGAATTGATTTTCACCATTTGAATCTTGAATGCTGATTGTAGTAGTCTGGAAGTAGATGATCTGGACGAGACATAGTCGTACGCTTAAATCCCTAACTTTTGCCTAGACCGCCCTTTCGGGTTTTCAGTCTACCGGGATACCCTTTTTTGCCCAAGCCGCCTTTTCAGGTTTTCGACTTGCCGGGTGTACATGTTTTGTATATATCCTTAACTTTTGCCCGAACCCTTTTGGTTTGCCAGGATGCCCTTATTTTTGCCTAGGTCAGTCGACCTAGCGGGTCTCTTTTATGCGTAGTATTTTTTGACTATGTCTGCATTCACAAGGTGTGGGAAGTCTTCGCCATCCATGGTGCTAAGTATCATAGCTCCGCCGGAAAATACTGTCTTGACTACAAACGGTCCCTCGTATTTGGGAGTCCATTTGCCCCTGGGATCACCTTGTGGAAGAATGATGCGCTTGAGTACTAGATCACCGACTTGGTAGACTCGGTGTTTGATCTTCTTGTTGAATGCTCTGATCATTCGCTTCTGATAGATCTGTCCATGGAAAATGGATACGAGTCGTTTCTCATCAATCAAATTAATCTGGTCAAGACGGGTCTGAATCCTATCGTCTTCGCCTAACTCTGCGTCCTGGAGGACTCTGGTTGAGGGTATCTGAACCTCGATGGGTAGGACTGCATCCATACCGTATACAAGAGAGATGGGGGTTGCCCCTGTTGATGTTCGTACTGTAGTGCGATAACCATGAAGAGCGAATGGTAACATCTCATGCCAATACTTGTAAGTCACTGTCATCTTCTGTATAATCTTCATAATGTTCTTGTTGGCGGCTTCCACTGCGTCATTCATCTTAGGTCGATAAGGAGAAGAATTATGATGTTTGACCTTGAACTGCGTGCAGAGTTCGATGATCATCTTGTTGTTGAGATTAGAACCATTATCTATGATAATCCTTTCGGGAGTGCCTTATCGATAGATAAGATTATGTTTAATGAATCGAGCCACAACATTCTTGGTAACGGATGCAAACGAGGCTGCTTCTACCCACTTGGTGAAATAATCAATTGCCACAAGGATGAAACGATGTCCATTGGAAGTGTGGGCAGTTTCTCGATCATGTCAATGCCCCACATTGCAAAAGGCCAAGGAGCTGTTAGAACATTCAGAGGTACTGGAGGTACGTGCACTTTGTCTGCATAAATCTGGCATTTGTGACAAGATCGAGCGTAGCGGTGACAATCAGCTTCCATGGTGGACCAATAGTAACCTGTTCACAGAATCTTCTTAGCCATCATATGTCCGCTGGAGTGAGTACCAAATGCGCCTTCGTGTAACTCTTCCATGATACGTTCTGCTGTTTTCCAGTCTACACAGCGGAGTAAGCACAAGTCGTGGTTGCGCTTGTATAAGATGCCGTTGCTGAGGAAGAATTTGGATGCAAATCTTCTCAAGAATTTCTTATCGTTGACAGATGCCCCTGCGGGATATTCCTGAGTCTCAAGATACCTCTTCACGTCGTAGTACCAAGGTTTCTCTTCTGTATCAAGCTCATAACAATACGCTGGTTCGTCAAACCTCTCAATGATGATCCGGGAGCCTCGTTGTCCCATCGACCTTGAACATAGATGACATAGTAGCTAACGCGCGTCTACCGATTCTCTTCTCGTGGAATGTGATTGAAATTGATCTCTTAGTAGGGGATCAAACTCGAACATGCTCGATCTGGAATGAGATTCGGATGCTTCGTATCCCACTTTAATCGACCGATCACTAAAGCCGAGTCTCCGTACACTTGTAAGAACTTGATTCTTAAGTCAATAGCACTTTAATACCCATGATGCACGCTTCCTCGGCCATGTTGTTAGTGCAATGAAACATAATCTGGCGGTGAAAGGCGATGTCCGGGGATGTAATGATGGCGCCAATGCCATTGCCAAGTGCGTTAGAGGCTCCATCAAAGACCATGGTCCATCGGGATCCTTGTTCGGGTCCTTTGTCCGGGCCTGGTTCTTCGCAATCTGTAACTAGTAAAACATCTTCATGGAAATTGAACGCATAGGCGATAGTCATCTACGGCTTGATGAGCCAAATGATCGGCTACTATACTTCCTTTGATCGCTTTCTGAGAAGTGTACTGGATGTCGTATTCGGTCAAGATCATTTGCCATCTTGCTATTCTTCCGGAGAGAGCTGGTTTCTCAAATATGTATTTTATCGGATCCATCTTAAAAATCAACAAAGTAGTGTGAGTCAACATATATTGTCTTAGTCGGTGAAACAAGCAAAGCGTTGCAAGTTTTCTCAAGCTGTGAGTATCTTGTTTCACAGTTGGTAAACTTTTTGCTAAGGTAGTATATTGCATGCTCTTTTCGACCAAACTCGTCATGTTTCCCCAACACACACCCCATTGAGTTCTCTAACACTGTCAAGTACATGATAAGAGGTCTTCCCTTCGGCGGGCGGCATCAGGATAGGAGGATTCTGTAGGTACTCCTTGATTTTGTCAAAAGCGATCTAGAAATCGTCGTTCCATTCCACTACTTAATCTTTCTTCAGTAACTTGAAGATTGGCTCACAAGTAGCAGTTAGGTGTGCAATGAATCTGGCAATGTAGTTCAGTCGGCTTAAGAAACCTCTGACTTCCTTCTCGGTGCAGGGGGATGGCATCTCTTGAATGGCTTTAACCTTGGCGGGGTCAACTTCAATACCTTTACCACTGACAACAAACCCTAGGAGTTTTCCGGACCTGAATCCAAAGGTGCACTTGTTAGGATTAAGTCTCAGTCTGTACTTCTTCAACCTGTCAAATAGTTTCTGCAAATGATCAAGATGTTCTTCTTCAGTCTGTGATCGAGCTATCATGTCGTCGACGTAAACCTCTATCTCGTGATGAATCATGTCATGAAATAACGTCACCATAGCGCGTTGATAAGTGGCGCCCGCGTTCTTCAGTCCGAACGGCATAACTTTGTCGCAGAAAGTGCCCCACTGTGTAACAGAAGTAGTCTTCTCCATGTCTTCAGGAGCCATTTTGATCTGATTGTAACCGGAGAAACCATCCATGAAGGAGAAAACCTTATGCTGAGCGGTGTTGTCAACCAGAACATCAATATGAGGAAGTGGAAAATCGTCTTTCGGACTCGCTTTGTTCAGATCTCTGTAATCCACACACATTCGTACCTTGCCATCCTTCTTGGGCACATGCACCACATTAGCAACCCACTGTGGATAGGAAGTAACAGCTAAGAAACCGGCATTGAACTGCTTCATAACTTCGGCTTTGATTTTCTCTGACATCTCAGGACGCATGCGACGAACCTTCTGTTTCACTGGGAGAGAACCTTCTTTTGTTGGCAGTCGGTGTACCACAATATCAATGTCTAAACCCGGCATGTCTTCGTATGACCAAGCAAAAACCTCGATGTAGTCTCGTAGCATCTGAACCAACCTTTCTTTAACACTGTTCTCAAGACCCGCTCCTATCTTGATCTCTTTTCTGTCTTCGTCAGTACCCAAATTCACAACCACAACCTACTCTTTGTGTGGCTGTATAACTTGTTCTTCTTGCTGTAGCAATCTGACAAGTTCTCCTGGCACTTCACAATCTTCCTCACCTTCGTCTTCGGCTTGGTAGATCGGATTATCGAAGTCATATTTAGCAATAGCATAGCTGTTATCAACGAGATTCGGAGTGATTCTGCAGTGTATCACGTGGGTGTGTGTAAGAAACACATAGCTTTTTGAAGGGGTGATAAAGTAAAAGAAAGAAAGCAAAAATTGAATGCAAAAGTCCAACGATTTTATTGAATGAAAATATGCAAATGACAGATAATAACCCTCACAAACGAGCCATGATGCCCCGGGCAAGGCACCAGGCTTTAGAGTTTATTGTTCAAAACATGGGAAACGAAAAGCAAAACAAAAACAAGAGCAATTACTCCTGTCTAAAGGAGATTGGTATGACGTCTTCAGTCTTCCAATTGCTGAGCCCTTTGTCTTGAGTTGGGAAGATCCATTTGCTGATGTCGAAGTCACTATCGTCGTCTTCTATAGCATGGATTCCATTCTAGCTGATGCGGAAAGGAAGTTGGCCGGCACGATCGCAACGTATCATCTTCTGACCTTTGATGGTGAAGCCTAAACCAGTCTTGTTAGATTTGAAAGGAAGATCAGGGAGCTGGCCCCAAATAGTACTACCTTCTTCAACAGCAGCTTAAGCATCCTTCAGCGAGGCCATCTTAAGCGGAGCTTGCGTAACTTCAGTAGTGACAGAGGAGTCAACAGGCATGACTCTGAGGATTGTTTCAAAAGCTTGACAGGGAGTCTCGAAGGATTCACCCTCCATCTCGAGGTATCGGAAAGACTGTAGATGACTGACCATATATTCTTCTTCACCACATACTGTGACAACCTTCCCTTTCACCGGATATTTCAGCTTCTTTCTGATGCAAGGTAGAGGTAACAGCACCTGCCCCATGTATCCAAGGGCGTCCAAGTAAGCAAGAGTAGGCCGGACGGATGTCCATGACAAAGAAAGTGGAGTCAAAAGTCTGGGAACCGACTTTAACAGGCAGAGTGAGCTCTCCAAGTACTGTTCGCTTAGAACCATCAAAAGCTCTCACAATAATGTCACTAGGTCTCAGAACCAGCCCTTCAACATCAAGTCGATCAAAAGCAGTCTTCAGAAGGATATTCAGAGCAGAACCGGTATCCACCAAAACATGAGATAAAGTAACGCCCTTGCATTCAACAGAGATGTGCAAGGCTTTGTTGTGTTTCTTTCCGGCAGGAGTCAAATCAGCATCAGAGAAACCTAGGCCGTTGTTGGCAGTCAGGCTAGCAATAAAAACTTCAAACTGGTCAGTGGTAGTGTCTTGCAGTACGTGAGCATTCTTAAGAAACTTCACCAAGGCATTGGCATGAGCCTCAGAGCACAAGAGTAGAGCAAGCATGGAGATCTTGGACGGAGTCTGTCCCAACTGTTCCACAATATTGTAGTCACTCTTCTTGATAATCTTCAGAATTTCCTCCATTTCTTGTTTGGAGGTGTCTTCAGTAACTTCCTTTGGTACTTCTGGCTGAGCAGGATGAGTCACTGGTTCTTTCCCTCTAGCTTGGGGAATGGATTGAATAGTTGGAATGCAAGCTGGAGTCGCAGTGTCTTTCGGAGGAGAGATATCTGGAGAGAATACTCTTCCGGTTCTGGTCACCTTACTGGATCCGGTGATGTTGTCAATGTCAGGAATGGTAGCTTCAACTATGAGATCCTCAATGGTCAGAGGGTCTTGCTTGACGCCATGATAGTAAACATCAGATCCATAATTCCAAGGAATAGCTTTGTTAGAGGAATACGGAACTGGTCTTGGAGAAGTAATAATGAGAGGTGCCACTCTAGGCACAAAATCAGCAGAGGAAATCCTTATAGTGTTAACATCAGCATAGTCTTCTGGGAAGTCGTCACCCCATCCGATTACCTTAACATCTTCAATAGGAATCTTGTAGCTATCAGGAACAGTGTATTTCACCATGTAATCATACTTTCCACTTGGCTGCCCCAAGGTATCCCACACAGATGGTGCGGCTTCGTTCGCATCTTCGATCTTCAGGTGCAGATGGGCACCAACGACAATTCTATGGGCATCCTTGGTTGACACCGGCTTGCAGCAGATTCTTCTTAACAGTCATCAGAGGAATGATCAAGTCATCTATATTGAAAACATAAGTATCTTCCTTAACAGCATTGGAACTCTTGTCATGGTTAGGCATAGGCGCGTTGATCACATTTGGAGTCTCAACAGGAGGATCAAACTCAATCTGCTTAGCTTCAATCATATCTTGAATCTTGTTCTTTAGAGCCCAATAGTCATCAGTGTTGTGTCCAGGGCTATTGGAATGGGAAGCACACTTAGCATTAGGATTATATCTCGGAGAGGAAGTGTTGATGTTTTGAGGAGGATCCCTCAAGGTAATCAGCTCTGCTTTCAACATGTGTTGCAAGGCTTGCGACAATGGCATGTTAATCTTCGTAAACTGTCTTTGTGGCGCGTTCTGGCTACGCGCGTTGTATCGCTGAGGTTGTGCTGATGTAGGATTGGAGATCACAACTGCCCCCACAGATTGAGCACAGTCGGTCTTGGCTCGGCTTTTCTGACCATACACAGCATTAGTTTCCTTTTTACCACCAAAAGATCTCTTCGCAGCATTTGAAGATAACTCTATCTGAATCTTCCCGCTCTTGATACCAGCTTCAATATGCTCGCCTGTCAATATCAGCTCGGTGAATCCGGCTGAGGAGTTTCCAATCAGATGATTGAAGAATGGGCCTGTTAGTGTTCCCATGAACATATCAACCAATTCCCTATTGGACAAGGGTGGTTGAACTCTGCCTGCTAGATCTCTCCATTTCTGAGCATACTCTTTGAACTTCTCATCACGACCCATAGACATGCTTTGTAGTTGCGTGCGAGTGAGTGTCAATTCAGCATTGTACTCATATTGTCTGTAGAAAGCATCTGCTAAGTCACTCCAAGTACGGATACGGTCATTCTCTAGCTGATAATACCACTCCAATTGAGTTCCGGACAAACTCTCTTGAAAATAGTGCATCCAGAACTTTCTGTCATCAGTGTGGGGGGTTGATTTTCTGAACATTGGACTTCAAATGCAGCTTCGGACAAGAAATGCCATCATACTTGGCAAAAGTAGGAACTTTGAATTTGGGAGGAATTACAACACCAGGAACAAGACTCAGATCATCAAAATTCAACCCGGACATCTTCAGGTTTTCCACAGCATTCAGACGGTCCTCAAGTTGCTTATACTTGTCATCTTCATCAGAGTATTGGCCATTATCGTAGTCTTTTTCAGGCTCAGGCTGACTTCCTTCGTCATCCCCCTTGGCACTCCCCTCATTCTTGACACTTCCTTCAGAGAGCTCTATCCGACTAACCACTTTAGGACCACCCTTGTAGCGTCTGCCCATGTTGAGAAGACCAACAACCTTCTTCTTTTTGTTGATGGGCTTCTTCAGATCTTCTTGGCCTTGGACCAAGCTGGTAAACATCTGCTGAAACTGAGCGTTCTGAGCCTGGAGATCTTTGACAGTCTGTTCAAGAGCCATATCTGCTAAAATAAATAGCGAGAAAATGAGAAAACCAATCTTCAATGTACCTGTGATGCAATGTTATCCTATGATATGCAATGTTTATGCGAATGCAATGCAATGTTTTCAAGGACCTTAGAGACTTAAATTTGTTAAACAAGCATTAACAAACATTTATTAGTTCTCTTTTTTTATTCTTTTTCTTTTTAAGTACAAAAGATAGTTCAAAACAATAAAAGAAAAACATATAAATCCTAAAGCTCTAAGTCTCCCATGGGCGCTTCCTCTTGGTGCCGAGGTAGGCGTTGATGTTTCGCTCCTCGTGAAGTAGCTTTGTCAACTCTAGCACTTTCTTCTCGCTTGCATAGCACTGAGCTTCGAATGTATGCCTTTCTTCTTTGAGGTGAATCCAGGATCTCTTCAAGTCTTCAAAATCAGTAGGTATGTCAGGATGGAGAACGGTATAGGGTACGTCACCTATAGCAACAGGTTCCATAATTACTGGTAGAACAGGCGTGAATGGCATCATGAGGTTTTGAGCTCGAGCTCGCACCCATTTGAGGTAAGGTTCCCAAGGAATGGAGTTTTGGTGCCCCAAAGTCTTGGTATCAGTCTTCTTTACCATGCCCCAAGCGTGTATGAACCTTCGTCGGTAATTCTGGAGATCGTGATTGTAGTCAAACACAATATCTTGGAGAAGCATATCATGTGGGCCATCTTTTCGAGCAAAACCAAACTGACGTAGGGCTAAAGAAGGGTTGTAAGTAATACCTCCCCTTATACCAAGTAGTGGTATATTAGGGAATTCTCCACAACGCTCAATGAATGTGAAGTCCTTTTGAGAGAAAAGATTCCAACGGATATCTGAATGAGAGAGTGACATTAGCCTTTGCGACCACTTTAATCTTTGTTCGTACTTCAAAACTGATGGAGGAAGGTGCGAAATAAACCACCTGGAAAGTAACGGTATGCGACACATGAGAGTGCCTTGTCTCTTGATAGTACGAGTGTGGAGAGAATGTAGGATATCCCCAAGTAAGGTAGGCACTGGATTATGGGTAAGAAACAACTTGATGGCATTGACATCTATGAACTGATCTGAGTTAGGGAATAGAACCAAACCATAGATTAACAAGGCCACAATGTCTTCGAATGCATGAAAACTCATAACTTTGAGGAATTCTCGGGGTTTCTTAATTAGGAACTTAGCAAGTAAACCCTTAACTCCGCTTCTAGTTTCCCAATTGGCTTCAATGTCTGAGCGCTTAAGATGTAAGGCGGATGCAATGTCATCGAACTTAGGAACCTTTTCCAAACCGGTGAATGGCATTTGGTCAAGAATAGGTACCCCAAGTAGCTTAGAGAACTCTTCCAAGGTAGGAACTAACTGATAATCTGGGAATGTAAAGCAATGGTGTTTCAGATCGAAGAACTGGAATAGGACATGCATCATATCTTCTTCAAAACCGGAGATAACCAAATCAAGTAGATAACCATGCCTTTTGATGAACTGAGCATGGTCAGGAATTTCTGAAACCAATTCTTTGAGCTGAGAAGGTATACCCATGAAGTTGATTCGTATAGTCTTTCTAGAAGCCATAATACCTACAAAACAGAGCAAAGATAAATCCCTAGGTCCTTGAAATAGTTAGAAATGATATGCAATGCGGATGATGTCATGATGTCATGTTTGGAACACACAAACAATTCACACAATGAGCCTAGGTTTGAGGCTTGCATGAGATATAGGTGATTACCCCACCAAAAGTTTGAGTTGGTTCATCCTGTCCTATAATAGTAACTGGGTTCTAGGAATCTCACATCATTGATCTTTCTCGTAGGCGTTTATTTCAATACGACTACCAAGTGGTCGACCTAAAATATCCCAAAAGTCTGATCTCAACGAGCGTAGCATCGAGTATCAGCCAACCTTAGTCTGCACCAAAGCCGGCCATCTCACTACCTTCTAATGGCCAAGATGGGTCAATTAAGGTTCTAAAATTTTAGTTAGCGCTTGATGACACCACGCAGAAGCCAAATACTATCCTCAACTTGGGAATAAAGAGTATCAGGACATTCAAAGTGTCACGCTAACGTAGCCATCATGTTGACCGTTTCGATATACGTCTAACGGTCGCGACGATTTATTGTTACTTACCTAAAAGGAAACCCGGATCCGGGTGTAGGATCCCCCACAAATATAATACCCAAGCAACCCTTAAAGATAAAGCATACAAGTCAAACAGAAAGCAATAAAGGTGATCTAGAAATCCCTAAGGTATTCTCTCTTTAGGGTGTCTCCCCGGCAGAGTCGCCAGTTCTGTAATACGGTGAACTGACTTTGAGATTTTTGTATCGCAAATGTGCGGATAGCAAGAGTCACCACCGACTTTTCTTTTATCCAATTAAGGGAAGGTGAAAAGAACAGGAAAAGACCTTCGTTAGATTCTGAGTAAGGGAGAAGGTTATGGAAAGGGAAGGTATTAGCACCCCTTTCCATCCGTAGTTATCTACGGGCTCTTAGTTGCTCTAAGATCACTTTAAAAATTGTGCTTTCTGTGTGTTTGACAAAAACATTTTGAAAAGGCATTTCGCTTTGACTTTGTAATGATTCATGTAGGAATGTATACAAAGTGTTCGGAAATGTTTCATTTTGAAAAGAGTTTGAACTTTGACAAAAGTGTGAGGTGTGAAAAGCATTTTGATAGAGCAAGCAACTAAAAGTCTTATTACCTACTAAGAATTGGTCATTTTCGTGTTATTTTACGTTCCTTTAGAATAGCGCTATCCATACCATTAGTTGGTAGGTAACTCCATTCGTTGGATGTAAGCGGGACATTCGAAGGGACATCGGATGGTCATAGAAAGCAACTTGTAGGAAGTATCCTAGCACATTCGAAGGGACTATCATCATTTTTTGTAGGCGGCAATCGAGGGTCAAGATCATGTATTCGGAGGCGACATCATGGGTCTATGATCTTTGTATCGAAGGGACTATGATGATTTGTTTGAAGGCAACGGTGCTAGAATACCTCTACGTTCGAGGGACTTGACCATTTGAATTCGTAAAGGCAACGAGAGAGAATTACCCTAAGGGGTGCATGTGTGAAAGAGTGTGTCAAATTCAAATACGTTATCTTGGAAATTAGAGTGAGCTATGTTCAATTTTATCTTGCCATACACGCCTAATTACTAGTAGTTTATAGGGTGCGGAAATTAAAATGCGGGAATGTAAAGTGCAGAAAGATAAATCCTACGCTATTACATGGCTTTGGGGCAGCTACATAATTGAAAAGTGCGGAAAATAAAAGCCCTAATTAAACTACTACATCCCATAAGCAGTTACATAATTGGAAAAGAGAAAACGATAAAAAGAAATCGTCTGAAACGGGATAACCTGTGAAAAGGTGAGAAATCGGAAAATACGAGGAAATCGAATAAGAGGAAAATGTTAGTAAAAATGATAATTTTTAAATGAGAAAAATATTTCATGCAAGAAACAACATTAATATGCTAAAATAATTTTTTGGGATTTTTTGGAGTTAATTTGACAATTAAAAACTAATTAAAAGTGATTTAAATGGTAAATTATAAATAAAATTAAATATGCATGCAAAATAATATGTTTTAATTTTATAAATTAAATAAATATTTTCTGGAAATAATGCAAAAAGAAAAAATATTTTTTGGTGTTTTTTAATGCATGATAAAAATAGAAAATCTGGAAAAATAAGAAAATATGAATGAAAATCAAACTTGTAAAAAAGGATGGCCCTGGCATGGTTCGAACTCGTGACCAGGGGGAGTATCTTTAAACAGTCAATGCCTTAACCACTGGGACACTTGACACTTGGTGTTTGTGAAGTTAAAATCAAATGAATATAAGCGATGACGCGTCACGGATGGGTTTGAAACTGAGTCAGCCACGCGTGGACCCCAATTGGAAAGAGAGAACGAATCAGGAAGCGCCATTATGCCACGCATGCCTCCCACCGGAGTCCAATGGTCAACGACGCCAGAGCCCTAGCTCCGGTCGTCTTCTCCGACCATATGATTTTGAAACCTGCAAAAATACGCGAAATAAACAAGACAGGAGGACCCTACCCCCCTAAATCGAGCCTTCTGAATCCAATGGTGCTATTGGTTTCGACTGAAAACGCTTGTATAAGCCGGTTCGAACGAAACAGCTTAAATTTCCCTAATCATGGTGTTTCGAGTTTCAGACGCTTAATCTTGCATGAGATGGTTCGTTCATGACCTATTGGATGCCCAGAGAGTCGATACAAACACACAAATAACATTAATAATGCATGAAACTATGAAATCGAATTTGAGAAAAAATTCAAACCGGTGAGAGTTAGCTGGCACGATTCAGAGCGATTTGGCTTCGAGCAAGAGGTGGTTTCGATTGCTGGGAGGTCAAGGAGGATGTTTGAATGCTCAAAACTTCTTGAAATTGGCTGGAACTCAAAATTCGATTTTTGACAAATCTTGAAAAATTTTGGCAAAGTGAGGGTTGTGTATGGGGCTAGGGTTTCGTGTCTTGTGTTGTGCATCTTGCTTGGTATTTATAGAGTGAATTAGGAGAGAAAAAACAAGGAAAAAAGATTTGGTTTTGAATGCATTGAATAATTTTCAAATAAAATCAAATTTTTGAAGGAAATTTGATTTTCTCTTTAATGAAGGATCAAGCACGAAATTGGCATGTATCATGGGCTTCCTTGGACCTCAAGTTTGATATAAAATTACTCCTTTTGAAAAAATATCTTATTTTCATATTTTATATAATTTATTTTTGAATTAAATGGTTTAAAATTCAAAAATAAATTAATAAAATAGAAAATTTCCATGGCCAAGCATCAATGGGTCAAAAGTAACATCATGAACAAGTTTGGATCATAAGATTATAGGCCCATTTGGAAAAGTTTGCATTTTGACCAATATCTCCTTTTGTGCAATTGTTCAAAAATGCCCAACTTTTGAATGGTGTATCTTGCTCAATTTTCCACATTTTTGAGTGTTCTTAGACTTTTTGGAAAGCTCTAAGAGTCCTCTAACCAACATCTTTGGTTTCATCTCAATTGGATTATCCATGCTCCATATATATCTTCAAAACAAAATGTTGACTTGTTGTTGACTTTGAAAAGGACCTGTAATGTTTTGATCCATACCTTCCAAATGAAGCATTTTTTGAACATTCTTGTGAGACATGAAGTTGTAGAGAATTGAATTTCCTTCAAAACAAGAGGTGGTGGAAAAATTTCTGAGAAAGTATGAAGAAGTTATGATCAGTCAAAGTTTGGTTGACTTTTCACTAAAAAACCCTAATTTAGAAAGTTTGACTTTTGAGCAAATCTTGAGTTTTCTTGATGAATCGTGATCAACCCTTGATCAAATGATGAATGTAACTTCAAAATGAGGATGTTGACCAAAAATTATGAAGTTTGACTGTATGTTGACCACATTTGACTTTTTGTCCAATACAACTGATTTTCAACCATCTGAGCAATTGTCTGAGCAATCTTGACTTGTGAGGCTTGAAACTTGACATGGAGAATCTTTGAAGCATATGAGGAGGCATGATGATCATTGGAGATGTTGGAAGTCCATCTTGATCTGAGAAATGCCAAACCCTAGTTTGGGTTGATTGTCTATGAGAGGGTTTGTCTGATCAACTCTTGAGGAATCCTTGAGTATGGATGCATGAAATGTCTTGTCCAAAGAAACTAGACCTAGAAACTATACGACATGTTTTTTTGGGCTAACCCTAACTTCAAATATAAAGCACTAATACCTAAAGAAATGTAAAATCTTTGCTTTGGAACTTTTCACTGATTTTCTCAAGAAGCTAAAAAAGAAGATTGAATAGAAGAATTAAACCACTTTGAAGAACAAGAACAGAGAAATTGGTTAGTATTGAATGATGCATTTATAAAATAGAAAATGACATCCAAGTATAACAAGAAAGTCTTAATCTTAATGTTTATCTTCAGAGATTTCATTCCAAGATTAGAAAATGACATCAAAGTGTTAGAACATTGTTTGGTTCTAATCATATCTTAGAGTTTTGATGATAACAAATGAAATAATTTTTGTAGAATATATATGATAGTCTAATGTATACTGTTTTCATTTCAGATAAGAGTTTTGAATTCAAGCATTCAAGAATATAGAAATATCAAAATTATGCTGAGCAAACAAGTATTAGAAGTTCTAATGCAGAATGAAACTTCTTGTCACGCACGCTGAAATCAACTTCTGAAAGAAGCATGCTAAGTGCAACCTCTGATAGAAGCACCAAAGAATGTTCCAAGTAGAAGATGTTTTGAACAAGGCTTACAAAAGATTATGAAGTATCAGTACATCATCTTCTAAGACAAAGTCTGGTACAGTAACGTTACCCTACTAAGGTAAGATGGCTAAAGTAATTGAGTGGTTCAACTTTCTAGGCACTTGGAGAAAACAAAGCACGCGAAATTAAACATGCTTAATTACGCTTTCCAGTAACCAAGAAACGCAAACGTTGCAATAGAAAAATTCTAGAAGCTCTATATATAGTGCAACATTCAAAGAAGCAAATTAGCAATTCATTCAGAGAAAACTTATGCTGGCAAAATCAAAATCATTATTCTGTTAAGTTTATTTCTAAGTTCTTGAGCTAAAATACCTTGTGTAAAAATCAGTTTTGTGATAAAGCTTTTTAGAAGAAATTATATACACTTTGTCTAGAAGTTCTTGAGTTATTGTTCCTTGAGAGACCAGTTGGCCCAGATTTCTCAAGAGGGCTAGGACTAGTTAAGTCTTAGAGGTGTTAGTCACTTCCAGTTGGCTTGTGCATTATTGTTAGTCACAACAGTTGGTTGCGCACCTTTATTGAATGGTGTCTTGAATGATTCTCTTGTATTTGAATGCAATGTCAAATTAATTGTCAACTCCTCATCCCTAAGTTAAGATTATGGGTTTTTCATACATAGAGAAACTCCAACTTCTAGACTCAAAGGAGTTGAAAAGGGAATAAATTCCATATTTCTCTAGTGTTTGAGAATTGGAAACCATGCCTTACGTCGTCATCAAAGTTTTATTTGAAAGCATACCGACAATAATTATGGGTATTTCGTTTTCATCATCCTTCCTCCAATCTTTGTATAAACAACTGCTTGATAAAGAAAGTAAACAAGAGAGGTATATTTTTGTTTTTTGAAAAAGAAAGCATAAAGATGCACAAAGTGTCGAATTCCTATGTGCAATAGAATGATGGTCGAAAATAGATGGGGGTAAGTGTAGAAACATTTGCGTATCGAGCAAGATATTTGTTATATTCGTCCTCAGGGAACCACATACTATAGAGGAAAATAGAATCTTTCTTGTAATAAAGAGGTTTTCCATTGTCAAAAATAGGCCAAATTGTCAAAAGACCAAATTGGCTTGATAGCTCACCAAAGTGATCTAATTCTTCGAAGGCCCCAATCTAGTGACAAGTTACCAATGGGTGATAAACGATTCTCATATGGCCATGGATTATGCTTCTTTATTTGGCGATGGAGCAGGGTATTTCCTAGTGAACCTTTCAAGACCATGTGTTCTGTTGGCAAAATGAGCCATACAAGAAGTAAAGTTGTGTTGCTTGGCGAACATCATCATAAATCAAGTGAAGGAATCCCTTAGGACTGATCCTTCATCACTTAGGGTTAATTAGACCAATATTTTCCCTTCAACCCTCATATTATTTATCCATTCATCCTCATTGTTAATGATGTTGTGAGTTAGGAGTGAAGGCTCGAAGGTGGCATTCAACCACAATTGGAGTAGCCAAAATGATCCAGCGAATAAAATGTTTGTCACTAGCTTGTATGTCTTTAGGATTTTGACAAATTCTCTGAAAGACTCATAAAGAAAAGCCAAGATTATTTGGATCAAACATAACTTACATCCACCGTGTAGTTGGTTCTCCATGATTAGAAATATTTTTGCAACTTGAAGAGATATCGAACAAAAGACACAGTGTGATAGCCGTAGAGCTAGAAAAGCAGTATGCTCTTCGTCAGAGATCTCTTTTGTTGTTTTTTCATGATGGTATGATATGAAATGGGTGAAGGTGGCTTTGTTTCCTTTAAAGTTGATGGTATTTCATCCTTCTCAAATGGATCAAAAGTTTCTCCAGTCGGTCGAAGACAAGTAATTGCAACAATATCGAAAAGAGTGAGAGTCATCATTCCGCAAGAAATATGAAATGTAATTTGAGAAACATCCTAGAAGTATAACGAAGCTACTATCATGTTTTGGTTGTAGCCAGAGCCAGATGTTGATAGTTGAACCATGTCATGAGTCTCCAACTCTTTTCAGAATTGGCCTTTCTACTTCTCGACATTAGCGAGCCAAGAGAGGTATAGATCAACATATTTGTCTAAGGGTAAAAAGCGAAACACTCTAAAAGTGTTTTTTATATAATCTAAATTGAAGGGGTTTTTTATTTTCGAAGCATTGGTCGAAGACTTCGCTTGAACATATAAATGTTTTTGAGTGTTAAGTTTAGTGTTGCTTTTGTCATCAACTTTCTTCTTTCTATCCAAGGGTTTTATGCGATGATAAATTAGAAAAAAACTGGGACAGAGTTTTTTCTAAAAGCGTAAAATATATCAGTCCCAGGTACTTATTCCTGTAACTATTTCTAGTCATGCATATAAGGGTACCTGGGACTGATAAATTTTACGCTTTTCTTCAAGAAGATGAGGCTCAGGAATGTATTCATGGTTTCTTACCAGTGACGACTTTTTATCTAGGTAACAGGCATTGAAGATTCTTTCTTTTTAGCATTTATTTATTCTAGGGTGCTGATCGGTGGTTTTTACAAAGATATTTAGCATTGAATTTCGTTATCGTTTCTTTTATTTGTCTAGTGTTATATGTCATTTTACCGCATATGTGTTTGAGTGTTTTCAGCGTCATAAGAATAAAACAGGACAAATCGGGGAAAAAGAAGTGCAAAAATCAAAATATTAGAGGCTACAGATGCATCAACACGGGCACTCGTGTTAATCAACACGGCCCGTGTCGAAAAGCAACTAGAAAATGCAAAAAAACCAAAGTCAGTGAACCAACACGGGCACCCGTGATAATCAACACGGCCCGTGTTGATGGACGCGTGTGGAAACTTCACTTTTTGAGTTTTGGACCTTTTCTTTGTCATTAAGGGTACTTTGGACTTTGGCTAAGACTGGGATGAAGCTGAGACTATTAGAAGGAATTTTGGATAGAGAAAAAGGTATTTTTGAAAGCACGAAAGAAATATTACAAAGAAGAGAAGATAGCTACGAAGAGGAATTCGGAGATGGCGGGATTCAAGGGCAACCACCAGTGAAGATCAATGTCATCGTTATTCTTTGTAATGTTTAAATTTTATCTAATGTTTTCTTCGAATATTATGAGAGGCTAAACCCCCCAAAGCTAGGGGGTGGTCCTGATATGATGATTGTTATGAATTTGGATTCTTGATTTCCTTAATGCGGTGTTTATCTATGTTAGTGTTTTAAGTTGGCATCAATTTTGGTAAAACTAGGATTTAGCAATGTCATGATAGATGTTATGACATTCAGAGATTGAAGATAAATCCTACCTGCTAAGGATGTTAAAAGACAGCTCAAAACTGGAAGCTAAAGCTGTGCTGGGAATTCTGCAGAAAACAGTCTGATGTCATGACAGATGTTATGACATTCAGTGTGACATTCTGTTCTGCAGAATCTGTGTGTTCCTGAGATTTTTCAGGATGTTTGTTGAGCTGCTAAATATTGTTTTTCTGTTATTAGAAAGCATGCTCACGTGGCTGCTAGGTTAAACTTAATTAAACCTAAATTGGTTGTTGAAAAGACCATGTTTTTAGGATTAAATTAAGTGAACCCTAGCTATCTTTATGGAAGCCCAAAACTGAAGTTTCAGGACTGCTTCTATAAAAAGAAAAGAACCCTTATTCTGCTGTAACGCCCTTGGATTATTTTTAAGACTTAGCAGCTTGTTTTTGTGTACTGTTAGGATTTGTAACAGTTGGTATTGTGTAATTCTAGTTTCTCTTGTGAGCCAAGCAACTATCAATTGATAAGTGCATTGGACTAGGATTTGTTGTAAGGGTAGTTTATCACTCAAAGCTTTAAAGCACGAGTGTTTGTCTCTTGATTGAAAGTTTTGAAGCAAGATCAAGATATTTTATTGAAGTGTGGCTTCACAATTCAATTAGTCAATAGGTTGATATCACTGCGGTGATTGAGGGGGAGTGAGTGGGTACTCAGATCTAAGTAGGACTTAGGTTGAAGTTGCATTGGGTAGTGATTAAGTGAGAAGGCTGTCAACGGGTGTGTTGGCTGTAGGGTCTTCGAATTGATACTGCTAATAGTGAATTTCCTCCCTGGCTTGGTAGCCCCCAGATGTAGGTTTGTTGAACCGAACTGGGTGAACAACTTATTATGTTCTTTACTGCTTTCTGTATTTACTGTGTGAACTGTTAACATAGTGTCAGATACTGTGTCATAACATTCTCTGTGACATCACGTATCTGCTGCCAGGAATTTCAATTGGCATCAGAGCAGGCACCCTACTTGTTATTTCTGGGTGAGATCTAGGGATAATAGTTTCTGGCGTAATGGATAAAGAAGGAGGATTTGGAGGAAGACCACCTATACTGGATGGATCCAACTATGACTACTGGAAACCATGTATGACTGTGTTCTTGAGGTCACTAGACATTAAAGCTTGGAGAGCTGCTGACAAAGGATGGAATCATCCCACCAAGCTTGAAAAAGATGGCACTACTGTCTTGAAACCTGAGGAGGAATGTAGCAAAGAGGAAGAAGAGCTAGCTCTAGGGAACTCTAAAGCATTGAATGCTTTGTTCAATGGTATTGACAGGAATATCTTTAGACTGGTTCATCAATGTGAGATGGCCAAGGATGTTTGGGACACTCTCATAACTACTCATGAGGGAACATCCAAGGTGAAGATGTCAAGACTTCAGATGCTCACTACCAAATTTGAGAATTTGAAGATGAAGGAAGATGAGAATATTCATGAATTTCACATGAATATTTTGGAAATTGCCAATGCCTCAGGAGCACTTGGTGAAAAGATGTCAGAAGAGAAGCTGGTGAGGAAGATTCTCAGATCCCTGCCTAAAAAATTTGCAATGAAAGTGACTGCAATAGAGGAGGCTCAGGACATCAGCACCTTGAAGGTTGAAGAACTGATAGGATCTCTTATGACTTTTGAGATGGGAATCAGTGACACTGTTGACAAGAAGAACAAGAGCATAGCACTTGTATCCAATTCTGAAGAGGGATGCAAAGAGGAAGATGAGGAGAAGATATCTGAAGCTATAGCCATGCTTGGAAGACAGTTCAACAAACTGATCAGGAGAATTGATCCAAAGTCAAGGTCACATGTCAAGGACATTGCATCTGACATCAGTAGATCTTATGATTCCAGCAAAAGATCCAAGTCAGAAGAAAAAGGAAGTCAAGGCAGTAAAGTCAAATGTCATGAATGTGAAGGATTTGGACATGTTAGAGCTGAATGTCCCACCTTTCTAATGAAACAAAAGAAAGGAATGGCTGTCACTTGGTCTGATTCAGGAAGTGAATCTGAGGAAGAAGGTGCCAAACTTGTCACTGCTCTTTCTGGAGTATACAACTCTGATATGGATTCTAGTGATGAGGAAGTGACATTTGAAGAGCTTGCTGAAAACTACAGGAAGCTGTGTATAAAGAATGGTGAAGCATGTCAGCAAAATGAGGAACAGAAAAAGCTGATTGAGAAGTTGGAAGCTGAGAATGTGAAGTTGGAGGCTGAGAAAGAGGAAAACACAGCTACTATAAATCACCTCAATAGTGATATCATTATGCTGAATTCCAAACTTGATCAGATGTCTAAATCTGTCAAAATGTTGACATCTGGTACTGAGAAGTTGGAAGAAATCCTTCAGCTTGGACAAAATGCAGGAAATAAGCATGGTCTAGGGTATGTGGCTGAAAAGGAACCTGTTGGTGACATTAAGAAGAAGAGACATGGGAAAACAATGTCAAAGCAGGTGTCACCACCCAAAACAGGAAATGTGTCTGGCTCAGGGTATGTGGCTGCAAAGAGATTTGCTAATCACCAGGAATGGAACAGACCTGGGAAGTCAATGACAAAGAAGATGTCATACCACAAGTCAGGGAATAGGTCTGCCTCAGGGTATGTGGAGACTAAGAAGTCTGTCAATAACAAAAGGAGGAACAGACCTAATAGACCAATGTCAAAGCAGATGTCACAACATTGGGTGCAACATCAAAATCATAGAAACATGAACAAAAAGTTTCAAAGATGGAGGTGTCATTATTGTGGAAGGTTTGGTCACATAAAATATTTCTGCTACAGGCTACATGGATATCCTAACCAACAGGGTATCATACCCTCAACAGTGGAAGAAGAAGACTGTTGCTCTGGTAGCTAACACTTCTCTTGGTGTGTCTACCAAGGAAGACTGGTATTTTGACAGTGGGTGTTCTAAGCACATGACTGGAGACTGAAATCTTCTTAAAAATGTTAAACCTCATTCTGTCAGCTTTGTTACTTTTGGAGATGGAGCTAAAGGAGAAATCAAAGGCATTGGAAACTCAAACTGGTCTGAAGTTCCAAGCCTAAATGAAGTGTTACTTGTAAAAGGTCTGAATGCAAATCTCATTAGCATAAGTCAGCTATGTGATATGGGATTCACAGTCAACTTTACTAAGGCTGAATGTCTTGTAATCAATGATGAACAAGTAGTGTTTATGAGAGGAGTCAGATCAAAAGACAACTGCTACATGTGGGAGTCTTAGAACACCACTCTGTCTTCTGTCAAAGATGAAGAGGAAGTAAAGTTGTGGCAGCAAGAATCTGGTCATCCACACCTCAAAGGAATGAAAAAGATAAGTTCCATAGAGGGAGTCAGAAGGATACCAAGATCTCTCATAGTCAAAGGGAGGATCTGTGGTAAGCATAAGGCTGGACAGGGAATCAGAATGTCACACTCAATGTCTAGACATCTGAGTACTCCTAAAGTACTGAAGCAAAGTACTAGGATCTGGCATGAAAGGATAACCAAGTATCTTACTGACAAAAGATACAGGAGAGGAGTCTTGGATGAAACTCTCTATGTCAAAGGAGAAAAGATCATGGTAACTCAAATTTATGTTGGTGACATAGTGTTTGTAGGAATGTCAGACACATTAATGGAAGTCCCAACACATCTTGCACAGAGAAAATATGCAAGGAGGATTGTCAAGAGGATTGGGATGAAGAATGTCAGCCATAAAAGGACTCCTGCTCCTACACACTTGAAGTTGTCCAAGAAAATAAGTGGAGAAAGTGTTAATAAATGCTTGTGTGAAAGCACGTTTGAAGGATGGTTCACCTTGAGAAACAATCCTGTGTCTTGGTTCAGCAAGAAGCAAAACTTGTGTATTCCTGTACAATGCTGAGACTGATCACAAAGCAGCTGGTAGCAATTGTTCTCAGATGATCTGGATGAAGCAGATGCTGACTGAATACAATGTCATACAGGATGTCATGACATTGTACTGTGACACTTTTAATAAAGTTCTCGAGACTAGCCAGTTTGAAATGTTAGGGGGCAAGTTGGGTAATTGTCCATATGAGGAGTTGTAGCAATTAACTTTGCATACAACAAGGAATGGAAAGGATCTTTTTCTTCAAGTATTTATAAGTGGGTTATTTAAGTATTTTCCTCTTATTTTTAAAAGATCCAAGAATAGGAAGAGACTCCTTCATATAATAGCCTATTCTTTTGAAAGTATCATATTTCCTTCATCTAAAAGAAACTTTCAAAACCTCTGTCATTCTCGCTCTCATTTCCTCAAAATCTTCCAGCAAAATATGTCTTCGTCATCTTCATCTTCTCAAAAATCTGGTTCATCATCTCCTGCCATGAATGAAGTTAGGGCAAATACTGATGACATGCATGTTGAAGCTCTGAGAATCACTCCTCTGCGTGCAATGGCCACAGACCCAGAAAAGGTCAAGAAATTGCGTACCAGGAATGCAAGAAGGACACAAGCATCACCTTCTAGTAAGACTTCTGTACCATCCTCTTCTGTACCCTCAGAAATAGCGAACAGAGAGGGGTCTAGGTCTGTGCATATAGCAATTGCTAGGATAATAACAAGTATCCTAAATGAGAATCGATCTGTACCTGGGGTTTCAGTCCCTCTAAATGAAAAGTCTGCTAGTCCTAGCTTAGCAGTTGATCCAGATGTCACAGAGGATGTCAAGACATCTGGTGATCATGTTGATTCCCCTGTCAAGAATGTTGTTGATCCTTCAATTAAAGATTCTGAAGTGAGTGTTGATGATGTTTATAATGAAACCCCCGCTGTTAATGAAGATGTGATTTCTGATGGTGTACTTGAGGAATCCCCTGCAAAGAGTGCTTCAGATAAAACTCCTGCAGATTCCATTTCTGATAGTATCTTAGAAGAGACTCCAGAAAAACCAAGTGGAGATAATCTTGAAAAATCTCCAGTTCAAGACTCTGAAAATTTAGTTGATCCCCCTGTCATTGATTTAGATGAAGAGTTCTCAGACAATGACCTCATAGCCAATGTAAATCCTAGCATTGCAAAGAGGATGATGAGAAGGAAGGGAAAACAGGCTGCCTCACAGAGTCCTGTTAAAGAAAAGGTTGATGAAAATGTCTCTAAGGCTGAGAAACAGACCAAGGCTGAACCCTCTACAAAGAAATGTAGAGTAAAAACTGTTGGTGGTGGCTCCAGACCCAAGAGGACATCAATTGTGAAGAAAAGAAAAATGCCTGAACCTTCAG
This sequence comes from Vicia sativa, assembly GCA_021764765.1. NCBI lineage: Eukaryota > Viridiplantae > Streptophyta > Magnoliopsida > Fabales > Fabaceae > Vicia > Vicia sativa. The sequence goes on along the minus strand of CM038794.1, from coordinate 91,058,162 downwards.
AATCAGATCAAGATTCTGAGTTTGATGTTGAAATGAATGTCACTGACATTCATCCAAGGAAGAAGGAAACTCTTGGGAAACTGCCCATGGTGCCTGAAGTGGCCATTGAAAACATCTCATTCCATCATCCTGAGAATGCTGGGAGATGGAAGTATGTTTGCCTGAAGAGGATTGCTTTGGAGAGGGAGCTGAATAAGAGTGCTCTGGAGTGTAAAGAGATTGTCAATCTAATTAAGGATACTGGATTAATGAAGACAGTTGTGAGTTTCTCAAACTGTTATGATGTATTGGTAAAGGAATTCATAGTGAATTTGTCCAATGGTTGTGGTGATGGGAGGTCTGCAGACTACAAGACAGTCTATGTGAGAGGGAGAAAAGCAAAGTTCTCTCCAAGTGTGGTCAACAAATTTCTAGGAAGATCAGAAGATGCTCAGCCAGAACTTGAAGAAACTGACAATCAAATTTGTCAAACCATCACTGCCAAACAAGTGAAAGTCTGGCCTCAGAAGGGAAAACTTTCAGCAAGCAAGCTGAGTGTTAAATTTTCCATCCTGCATAAGAGAGGAGCTACTAACTGGGTCCCAACCAATCACAAGTCAACTATCTCCATTGGACTGGGCAGATTTATATACGCAGTGGGCACTCAGGCCAAATTTGACTATGGTACCTACATATTTCAGCAGACCCTCAAGCATGCTGAAAGCTATGCAATCAAAGGACCTATAGCCTTTCCCTCCCTACTGTGTGGAATTATCACTGACCAATTCCCTAATATTCTAGATGATAGAGATTCAGTATGTAAAAGAGCTCCTGCCCTTGGCTTCCACTACAAGCTATTTCAAGGGAAGCATGTTCCTGACATTGTCATGACATCAGCTGAGACATCAAATGTCAAAGCCGATTCTCAGAAGGCAGATGTCATAGCTATGCTAAAGGAGACCTGTTGTAGGGAACTTGAAGCAAGGAAGCAGACCCTTGAAGCTCTGATCTCTACTCTTGAAAAAGAAAAAGACACAGAGGTTGAGGAAGAAAGGCTTGATGGTGATACCTCTACTGCTCATATGGAGGAAGATGATGTTGCTGACCAAGAAGTTGCTGACAAAGAAGGCTCTGAAGATGTGTCCTTCCACAGTGCTTCTTCTGGAGAAGAAAGCACTTGAGATGTTGCTCTCTGCCCCTGTTGCCTCTAATGTTATTCTGTCAATTGTTTTCTGTTTTCTGTTCTGCATTTTATTTCTTTTTGAATGATTGTAATCATTGTACTGACAGATGTGTATCACTTGAATACTTGTGATGGTATTATTTCTTTTCTGGTACTGATTGGTTAAAAGTTTGGGGCAACTGTATTGTATCCTTTGGCCCTTTATGGCTAAAAAGGGGGAGAAGAACTACTGAGTGACAGTAGTATGGGACTTTGGGGAATTGTATGCCTGTTTAAAGAATTGTATGTGGGCAATTGTGGGAATTGTGGGATTTTTGTATGGGTAGAATTTATCTTATCTCTAGGTTCTAGTTTATTTAAGCTTAGAACTAGTTAGTCTTCTACTGCATAGGTACTGATGTGTTAGGTAGTTTTAGCCAAAAATGTGCCAAAGGGGGAGTTTGTTAGTGTTTTAAGTTGGCATCAATTTTGGTAAAACTAGGATTTAGCAATGTCATGATAGATGTTATGACATTCAGAGATTGAAGATAAATCCTACCTGCTAAGGATGTTAAAAGACAGCTCAGAACTGGAAGCTAAAGCTGTGCTGGGAATTCTGCAGAAAACAGTCTGATGTCATGACAGATGTTATGACATTCAGTGTGACATTCTGTTCTGCAGAATCTGTGTGTTCCTGAGATTTTTCAGGATGTTTGTTGAGCTGCTAAATATTGTTTTTCTGTTATTAGAAAGCATGCTCACGTGGCTGCTAGGTTAAACTTAATTAAACCTAAATTGGTTGTTGAAAAGACCATGTTTTTAGGATTAAATTAAGTGAACCCTAGCTATCTTTATGGAAGCCCAAAACTGAAGTTTCAGGACTGCTTCTATAAAAGGAAAAGAACCCTTATTCTGCTGCTGCGCCCTTTGAATGTATTGAAGAGATAGCAGCTTGTTTTTGTGTACTGTTAGGATTTGTAACAGTTGGTATTGTGTAATTCTAGTTTCTCTTGTGAGCCAAGCAACTATCAATTGATAAGTGCATTGGACTAGGATTTGTTGTAAGGGTAGTTTATCACTCAAAGCTTTAAAGCACGAGTGTTTGTCTCTTGATTGAAAGCTTTGAAGCAAGATCAAGATATTTTATTGAAGTGTGTCTTCACAATTCAATTAGTCAATAGGTTGATATCACTGCGGTGATTGAGGGGGAGTGATTGGGTACTCAGATCTAAGTAGGACTTAGGTTGAAGTTGCATTGGGTAGTGATTAAGTGAGAAGGCTGTCAACGGGTGTGTTGGCTGTAGGGTCTTCGAATTGATACTGCTAATAGTGAATTTCCTCCCTGGCTTGGTAGCCCCCAGATGTAGGTTTGTTGAACCGAACTGGGTGAACAACTTATTGTGTTCTTTACTGCTTTCTGTATTTACTGTGTGAACTGCTAACATAGTGTCAGATACTGTGTCATAACATTCTCTGTGACATCACGTATCTGCTGCCAGGAATTTCAATCTATTTTAATTTAATTGTGTGGTGTTCTTATGATTATGTATCGGAAAAATACATGTATACCTATGACTAACAATTGGCAAGACTGTGATTGTTGGTGTTTCTACATAATTAGGTTATTAGGAGTCTCACCTAGGACTAGGAACTCTTTTTAATCACTTGAATTCTTGATATTTTTATGGTTAAAACCAAGAGTTATTTGAATGGACATTTGAATAAGGATTGGGGTTTTAATAGTTTTCTTCATTAAGGACTTAAGGAAGAACAATCTAGAGATAGGTAATTGACAGTTTTCATATGCAATGAGGAAATCTGAATTTGGATCATAGTGTTGTTAAATCAACCACTCACCCTAGCATCCTTCTCATTATGTTTCATCAGTCATTATTTGTTACGAGTGTAATTGAAAGTAATCAACCCAACCATTGTTTTTGTTCAATTGAATTAAGAGCACAAATAGGTATTTACTACGCAGTCCACGAGATCGATACTTGGGGAAACTCATTATAACTACATCCGCGAAAATAGTACACTTGCTATTTTTCCGATCAAGTTTTTGGCGTTGTTTCCGGGGACTGCCAAAATACATATTTTAATCTTAGATGAATTTAAATTTTATTGCTTTGCAATTAAATTTTTTTTTCCTGTTAAATTATATCAGTACTAATATTGTGTCTAATATTTTATGCGAGGTAAGTCCTCAGCTGATTATCTTTTTGACGCAGAGATAGAAAGAACCTTACACGCTAGGCGAAGAAAAGCGAATCAAGCAAGACTGGAAGAAGAAGAAGATAAAAATTCAATACACTCAGGTTCCGAATCAGAAGCTGAGACCATGGATCCACCGCAAGAAAAACTGCTAGGAGATTACGGAGGCACAAATGCACCGGGGGGAAGACTAGCCATTATCATCCAACTAGTGAATGTTCCTAACTTTCAGCTCCATGCGAGCACCATCACTCAGTTGGAGAAGAGATGCTATTCTGGAAGGGTTAATGAAGATGCTAACAAGAATTTGCAACGATTTCTGACTATGAGCACCACTCTAAAGATAGATGGGCATACTGAAGAACAAAAAAAGTTGTGCATGTTTCCGTTCACCTTGGCAGATGAAGCAGAGGAGTGGTTCTATTCTCTTCCAGCTGGCAGCATTACATTTTGGTAAGATATGGAAACAACGTTCCTCAATGAGTATTTTCCAACATCAGTGTTCATGAGAAAAATATATGAGATCTTGAATTTCAAGCAAAGGGAGGGTGAATCATTAGGAGACTCTTTCAAGAGATTTAAGAGACTCCTGGTGGCATGCCCTACTCATAACCTGGATCAAACTGAGCAGATGCAGATGTCTGTGAATGGTTTGAGAATCAAAACGAAGAACCTCATTGACACAGCAGCTGGTGGCTCATCCAACTTCTCAACAGCCACTAGCATCAAGAAGATTATTGAAGCTATAGCTGCAAATGAGCATCTGGAATTATATGACAGGGTTACAGGAAAACTAGAGGGAGTGATTGATTTGAAGTTGGAAGTAAATAAACAACTCAAAATCGAAGAGGTGATAGCTGCAGAAGTGGAGAAAAAGCTTAAAGCTATGAACTTGGGAACTCAACAGGTAGCACAGGTTAAAAATGTGATTTGTGACATTTGTAGTGGACCACACATGACTGCACAATGTCTTGCAACTCCAAAACAAATTGAGGAGATAAAATTCTTGAGGCAGAATAATCCATATTCTAACACCTATAACCCTGGGTGGAAGAATCATCCAAATTTTGCTTGGAAAGATCAACAACAACAAGCTCCTCAGAAGGCAGAATGGGAAGTGGCAATTGAAAAGATGGCTGCCCACACTTCCCAATTCCAAGAAGAAACACGAAGCAACCACAGGAACACCACAACTGCAATTAAAAATATGGAGGTTCAAATGGGGCAAATTGTGCAACAAGTAGCGATGCAAGCACAAGGCAATCAAAAGAACCATGAGAATGTGAATGTTGTCACAACAAGGAGTGAAAACATTTCCAAAGAAAGAGAAGATGAAGTAAAAGTTGATTATGAACTTATAGAAGTTGATTTAGAAGTGAGAGAGAACAAGGAAAAAAAGGAAGAAGTGGCGCTACCTGTGAAGCTAGCTGAAGTAAAGAGTAAGCCTGCGATTAGTCTACCATATCCCTCGCGAGTGGCAAAGAAGGACACAGAAGATAAAGAGTTTGATAAATTTCTTAAATTATTCAAGAAGCTAGAGATCAACATACCTTTATTCGAAGCACTCGAGAAAATTCCTTTATACAAAAAATTCATGAAGGAGATCCTATCAAACAAGCGGCCAATAGATGATGAACAGGTATGCGTTAATGAGAAGTTATGTGCAATCGCACCCAAGAGAAAAATACCTGTCAAGCAGAGGGATCCTGGATCAGTGGAAATACCATGCACCATAAAAGATAGAACTTTCAAGAGGGTTCTAATTGATTCTGGCTCTACTGTGAGTTTAATGCCATTATCAATCTTCAAGAGGCTTGGTATTGAAAGATAAGCGGGAGTGGAACAAAATTAAAATTTGTTGATCACACCATCAAGAAGTCATATGGGATAGCTGAAGATGTGTTGGTTGAGATTGAAAATTTTGCTTTTCCAGTGGATTTCCAGATCATGGACATACCTGAAGATGAAGAGACCCCGATCATTCTTGGTCGACCTTTTTTATTGACTAGCAGGTGCAAATTTGATATCAAGACAGGTATTCTAACTTTAAAATATTTTGATAAGAAAATAACCATGAAGGTGTTTGAAGTCAAGAAACAAGGTGCAGGTGGAAATAATAAATTTTCAGTTGGTATGGTCAAAGTAGACGGAGAGAGCAACAGTTCAAAATTAATCCCTGAAGAAGTCTCAGGAAGAATCTCTCAGGTAGCATCAATTAAAATTCCAACGATCAGTCAAGAAGCCAAGCAGGGAAAGAAGAAGGTAGACAAAGGTGAGAAGATGAAAGTTGGAAGTAACGTGAATCATGCAGTGGCTAATGATTTTGATGGGGTTGAATTTTGGGTTGCGGAAAGTACAAGCAACAAGGTGTGGAAGAGAAAGTACCCCCCGTAAAGGGATGACCCGTCGAGCCATGCGACGTAAAATGAAGCGCTGCGAGGGAGGCAACCCACGTTTTTCGAAACATAGCTTTTATTTTTGTTTTGTTTGCAAGTAATAAAAAGGGATCCTATCTTGCGAAAGCTAGGAGGTAGCAACTGGTGCTACATCATCCTTTGTGAGTCACTTCTCTCGAGTTTGGTCTGAAACATTGAGGTCAATGTTTAGTTCATGTTTGGGGGAGGTTTTATTGCGTTGTTTTGTTTTATCGCTTTGTTTGATTATTATTTTGTTAAGTTGATGTTAAATGCTGTGTAATAACACTAGTAGAAATTCTCCCAAATTTTTCTGAATTTTGACAGAAAAATTTGTTTTGTTTTACACAAGAGCTAGGAAATTTGGAATAATGTGACGTTGATACGAGTCCAACGTGTAGATTTGTACTATAGTGCTTAAAGTCTGCGAAGTACTCCTTGAATAGTTTATCTATACAGTCGGGCATAATTCAGATTCACATGCAGGTATGATTGGTTGAGAAGAAAATAAAAATGGCATTAAATGATGAAAAGACGGTAAAAGGCAACCAGCCCGCTAAGATGGGTAACTCTCACCAGGTTATTCAGCCCAAAGGGGGTTGATCCCCAAACGTCGTCCGGATAAATGACAATAATTAACCAAAAGGTTTGAAAATTTCATCGGTATTAAATTTTATGCTTTTCTTCAAGAAGATGAGGCTCAAGAATGTATTCATGGTTTCTTACCAGTGACGACTTTTTATCTGGGTAACAGGCATTGAAGCTTCTTTATTTTTAGCATTTATTTGTTCTTAGGTGCTGATCGGTGGTTTTTACACAAATATTTAGCATTGAATTTCGTTATCGTTTCTTTTACTTGTCTAGTGTTATATGTCATTTTACCACATTTTACGCTTTGGTTATGTGTTTGAGTGTTTTCAGGGTCAGAAGAATAAAACAGGACAAATCGGGGCAAAATAAGTGCAAAAATCAGAATATGGGAGGCTACAGATGCATCAACACGGGCACCCGTGTTAATCAACATGGCCCGTGTCGAAAAGACACTAGAAAACGCAAAAAAACCAAAGTCAGTGAATCAACACGGGCACCCGTGTTAATCAACACGGCCCGTGTTGATGGACGTGTGTGGAATCTTCATTTTTTGAGTTTTGGACCTTTTCTTTGTCATTAAGGGTACTTTGGACTTTGGCTAAGACTGGGATGAAGCTGAGACTATTAGAAGGAATTTTGGAAAGAGAAAAAGGTACTTTTGGAAGCACGAAAAAAATATTACAGAGAAGAGAAGATAGCTACGAAGAGGAATTCGGAGATGGCGAGATTTAAGGGAAACCACCAGTGAAGATTAACGTCATCGTTATTCTTTGTAATGTTTAACTTTTATCTAATGTTTTCTTCGAATACTATGAGAGGCTAAACCCCCTAATGCTAGGGGGTGGTCCTTATTTGATGATTGTTATGAATTCGGATTCTTGATTTCCTTAATGCGTTGTTTATCTATTTCAATTTAATTGTGTGGTGTTGTTATGATTATGTATCGGAAAAATATATGTATACCTATGACTAACAATTGGCAGGACTGTGATTGTTAGGGTTTCTACACAATTAGGTTATTAGGAGTCTCACCTAGGACTAAGAACTCTTTTTAATCACTTGAATTCTTGATATTTTTATGGTTAAAACCAAGAGTTATTTGAATGGACATTTGAATAAGGATTGGGGTTTTAATAGTTTTCTTCATTAAGGACTTAAGGAAGAACAATCTAGAGATAGGTAATTGACAGTTTTCATATGCAATGAGGAAATCTGAATTTGGATCATAGTGTTGTTAAATCAACCACTCACCCTAGCATCCTTCTCATTATGTTTCATCAGTCATTATTTGTTACGAGTGTAATTGAAAGTAATCAACCCAACCATTGTTTTTGTTCAATTGAATTAAGAGCACAAATAGGTATTTACTACGCAGTCCACGAGATCGATACTTGGGGAAACTCATTATAACTACATCCGCGAAAATAGTACACTTGCTATTTTTCCGATCAAGTTTTTGGCGTTGTTTCCGGGGACTGCCAAAATACATATTTTAATCTTAGATGAATTTAAATTTTATTGCTTTGCAATTAAATTTTTTTTTCCTGTTAAATTATATCAGTACTAATATTGTGTCTAATATTTTATGCGAGGTAAGTCCTCAGCTGATTATCTTTTTGACGCAGAGATAGAAAGAACCTTACACGCTAGGCGAAGAAAAGCGAATCAAGCAAGACTGGAAGAAGAAGAAGATAAAAATTCAATACACTCAGGTTCCGAATCAGAAGCTGAGACCATGGATCCACCGCAAGAAAAACTGCTAGGAGATTACGGAGGCACAAATGCACCGGGGGGAAGACTAGCCATTATCATCCAACTAGTGAATGTTCCTAACTTTCAGCTCCATGCGAGCACCATCACTCAGTTGGAGAAGAGATGCTATTCTGGAAGGGTTAATGAAGATGCTAACAAGAATTTGCAACGATTTCTGACTATGAGCACCACTCTAAAGATAGATGGGCATACTGAAGAACAAAAAAAGTTGTGCATGTTTCCGTTCACCTTGGCAGATGAAGCAGAGGAGTGGTTCTATTCTCTTCCAGCTGGCAGCATTACATTTTGGTAAGATATGGAAACAACGTTCCTCAATGAGTATTTTCCAACATCAGTGTTCATGAGAAAAATATATGAGATCTTGAATTTCAAGCAAAGGGAGGGTGAATCATTAGGAGACTCTTTCAAGAGATTTAAGAGACTCCTGGTGGCATGCCCTACTCATAACCTGGATCAAACTGAGCAGATGCAGATGTCTGTGAATGGTTTGAGAATCAAAACGAAGCAACTCATTGACACAACAGCTGGTGGCTCATCCAACTTCTCAACAGCCACTGGCATCAAGAAGATTATTGAAGCTATAGCTGCAAATGAGCATCTGGAATTATATGGCAGGGTTACAAGAAAACTAGAGGGAGTGATTGATTTGAAGTTGGAAGTAAATAAACAACTCAAAATCGAAGAGGTGATAGCTGCAGAAGTGGAGAAAAAGCTTACAGTTATGAACTTGGGAACTCAACAGGTAGCACTGGTTAAAAATGTGATTTGTGACATTTGTAGTGGACCACACATGACTGCACAATGTCTTGCAACTCCAAAACAAATTGAGGAGATAAAATTCTTGAGGCAGAATAATCCATATTCTAACACCTATAACCCTGGGTGGAAGAATCATCCAAATTTTGCTTGGAAAGATCAACAACAACAAGCTCCTCAGAAGGCAGAATGGGAAGTGGCAATTGAAAAGATGGCTGCCCACACTTCCCAATTCCAAGAAGAAACACGAAGCAACCACAGGAACACCACAACTGCAATTAAAAATATGGAGGTTCAAATGGGGCAAATTGTGCAACAAGTAGCGATGCAAGCACAAGGCAATCAAAAGAACCATGAGAATGTGAATGTTGTCACAACAAGGAGTGAAAACATTTCCAAAGAAAGAGAAGATGAAGTAAAAGTTGATTATGAACTTATAGAAGTTGATTTAGAAGTGAGAGAGAACAAGGAAAAAAAGGAAGAAGTGGCGCTACCTGTGAAGCTAGCTGAAGTAAAGAGTAAGCCTGCGATTAGTCTACCATATCCCTCGCGAGTGGCAAAGAAGGACACAGAAGATAAAGAGTTTGATAAATTTCTTAAATTATTCAAGAAGCTAGAGATCAACATACCTTTATTCGAAGCACTCGAGAAAATTCCTTTATACAAAAAATTCATGAAGGAGATCCTATCAAACAAGCGGCCAATAGATGATGAACAGGTATGCGTTAATGAGAAGTTATGTGCAATCGCACCCAAGAGAAAAATACCTGTCAAGCAGAGGGATCCTGGATCAGTGGAAATACCATGCACCATAAAAGATAGAACTTTCAAGAGGGTTCTAATTGATTCTGGCTCTACTGTGAGTTTAATGCCATTATCAATCTTCAAGAGGCTTGGTATTGAAAGATAAGCGGGAGTGGAACAAAATTAAAATTTGTTGATCACACCATCAAGAAGTCATATGGGATAGCTGAAGATGTGTTGGTTGAGATTGAAAATTTTGCTTTTCCAGTGGATTTCCAGATCATGGACATACCTGAAGATGAAGAGACCCCGATCATTCTTGGTCGACCTTTTTTATTGACTAGCAGGTGCAAATTTGATATCAAGACAGGTATTCTAACTTTAAAATATTTTGATAAGAAAATAACCATGAAGGTGTTTGAAGTCAAGAAACAAGGTGCAGGTGGAAATAATAAATTTTCAGTTGGTATGGTCAAAGTAGACGGAGAGAGCAACAGTTCAAAATTAATCCCTGAAGAAGTCTCAGGAAGAATCTCTCAGGTAGCATCAATTAAAATTCCAACGATCAGTCAAGAAGCCAAGCAGGGAAAGAAGAAGGTAGACAAAGGTGAGAAGATGAAAGTTGGAAGTAACGTGAATCATGCAGTGGCTAATGATTTTGATGGGGTTGAATTTTGGGTTGCGGAAAGTACAAGCAACAAGGTGTGGAAGAGAAAGTACCCCCCGTAAAGGGATGACCCGTCGAGCCATGCGACGTAAAATGAAGCGCTGCGAGGGAGGCAACCCACGTTTTTCGAAACATAGCTTTTATTTTTGTTTTGTTTGCAAGTAATAAAAAGGGATCCTATCTTGCGAAAGCTAGGAGGTAGCAACTGGTGCTACATCATCCTTTGTGAGTCACTTCTCTCGAGTTTGGTCTGAAACATTGAGGTCAATGTTTAGTTCATGTTTGGGGGAGGTTTTATTGCGTTGTTTTGTTTTATCGCTTTGTTTGATTATTATTTTGTTAAGTTGATGTTAAATGCTGTGTAATAACACTAGTAGAAATTCTCCCAAATTTTTCTGAATTTTGACAGAAAAATTTGTTTTGTTTTACACAAGAGCTAGGAAATTTGGAATAATGTGACGTTGATACGAGTCCAACGTGTAGATTTGTACTATAGTGCTTAAAGTCTGCGAAGTACTCCTTGAATAGTTTATCTATACAGTCGGGCATAATTCAGATTCACATGCAGGTATGATTGGTTGAGAAGAAAATAAAAATGGCATTAAATGATGAAAAGACGGTAAAAGGCAACCAGCCCGCTAAGATGGGTAACTCTCACCAGGTTATTCAGCCCAAAGGGGGTTGATCCCCAAACGTCGTCCGGATAAATGACAATAATTAACCAAAAGGTTTGAAAATTTCATCGGTATTAAATTTTATGCTTTTCTTCAAGAAGATGAGGCTCAAGAATGTATTCATGGTTTCTTACCAGTGACGACTTTTTATCTGGGTAATAGGCATTGAAGCTTCTTTATTTTTAGCATTTATTTGTTCTTAGGTGCTGATCGGTGGTTTTTACACAAATATTTAGCATTGAATTTCGTTATCGTTTCTTTTACTTGTCTAGTGTTATATGTCATTTTACCACATTTTACGCTTTGGTTATGTGTTTGAGTGTTTTCAGGGTCAGAAGAATAAAACAGGACAAATCGGGGCAAAATAAGTGCAAAAATCAGAATATGGGAGGCTACAGATGCATCAACACGGGCACCCGTGTTAATCAACATGGCCCGTGTCGAAAAGACACTAGAAAACGCAAAAAAACCAAAGTCAGTGAATCAACACGGGCACCCGTGTTAATCAACACGGCCCGTGTTGATGGACGTGTGTGGAATCTTCATTTTTTGAGTTTTGGACCTTTTCTTTGTCATTAAGGGTACTTTGGACTTTGGCTAAGACTGGGATGAAGCTGAGACTATTAGAAGGAATTTTGGAAAGAGAAAAAGGTACTTTTGGAAGCACGAAAAAAATATTACAGAGAAGAGAAGATAGCTACGAAGAGGAATTCGGAGATGGCGAGATTTAAGGGAAACCACCAGTGAAGATTAACGTCATCGTTATTCTTTGTAATGTTTAACTTTTATCTAATGTTTTCTTCGAATACTATGAGAGGCTAAACCCCCTAATGCTAGGGGGTGGTCCTTATTTGATGATTGTTATGAATTCGGATTCTTGATTTCCTTAATGCGTTGTTTATCTATTTCAATTTAATTGTGTGGTGTTGTTATGATTATGTATCGGAAAAATATATGTATACCTATGACTAACAATTGGCAGGACTGTGATTGTTAGGGTTTCTACACAATTAGGTTATTAGGAGTCTCACCTAGGACTAAGAACTCTTTTTAATCACTTGAATTCTTGATATTTTTATGGTTAAAACCAAGAGTTATTTGAATGGACATCTGAATAAGGATTGGGGTTTGAATAGTTTTCTTCATTAAGGACTTAAGGAATAACAATCTAGAGATAGTTAATTGACAGTTTTCATATGCAATGAGGAAATCTGAATTTGGATCATAGTGTTGTTAAATCAACCACACACCCTAGCATCATTCTCATTATATTTCATTAGTCATTATTTGTTATGAGTGTAATTGAAAGTTTTAAAATCAACCCAACCATTGTTTTTGTTCAATTGAATCAAGAGTACGAATAGGTATTTACTATGCATTCCTTGAGATAGATACTTGGGGAAACTCATTATAACTACATCGGCGAAAATAGTACACTTGCTATTTTTCCGATCCGATGCCATTGTTGAAGTTTGAAGTTTTGAAGATGAAGTGTATTTGTTTGGAGTTCTAAAGAAAGAAACTGCAAAATACTGAAGTTTTTAAAGCTCAAAGATTGTAAAGTTGTGAAAAGATATAGAGTGAGGTACATATAGGAGAAGATAAAACCGTTCAAGTTCTCATTTGAATGACAAATGGGAAGTTAGTGGGGCACGTGTATGTTTTTAAGGGGTTATAGAATCGGTCATTTAGTTACCAACATGCTCTTATTTTTTAGGGATGATGATTTTATGAATTAATGAACTTATCGATGAGACATTTGGAAAGAATGGTTATCATGACCAAGACGTCACAACAGAAAGTATTGTCGCGTCGAAAGCTTTTAAAAATGTCCTTTTCTCGCTTTGATTAAAAACACATTTTGAGAGCAATTGGTTGGCCTTAAATTTGACGCTCAAAAGGAACAAGAAAATTTAATAGTAATGTCGAGGAGAGGTTTTGAGGTAAACAAGCTTCATTTGACGATGAAGCTTAATAGAATTTTTAGTGAAGCCTGGTAAAAAAGCTTCGAAATGGAGAAGTGGTGCAATCATGAGACTTAGAGTTTGTGGAAAATATTCGAAGGGAATTTCGACTAGAACATTTTGAAACTAGCATGATACTTTAATTTTGTCCTTATCCATTCTTTGAAATAAGACACATGGAAGCCTGAAAAGGGAAAAGCACATGCAAGCAAGAACGTGTCATTTTCTGAAGAAAAGATTGTTTGTTATCGTTACTATCGCAGTAGTATAAATAGGAATCTTAGTATTAAGATTTGGCATTCACATTGTACTTAAACTCACAAATTCTAGAAGTATCTAACTATTATTGAGAAAAGAGTTGTCTAAGAAATGTACGTATGAATCGGTTCGTGTTTATTCAACATCTAGTTACTTATTTCAATATTATTTTCATTTACTTGTATTATATATCATCATTTCCACATTACTTTTCAATTTTAAATTTCCATCAAAGTAACTATAACCCAATAAAGTTTAACAATTTCTATGCACTTATGTCCTAGGATCAATATAGCCAATCTTGTGAGTAACACAAACATTAGATTTTGAAGACTAACACTTGTTTACCAAAATTCATGATAAACAGTGCATAATTGGGAGAAATTCCATTTCATTATTAGAGAAGGGATAGTACATAGACACGTAGTGTTCAAAAAAGGAATCGAAGTTGACAAAGAAATGATTGATGTAATTGAAATCTTACAACCACCTAAATTTGTCGATGAAGCATGTCATTTGGACTATGAAATGCACATGAAACCTTTCAGAGATGCATACTGGAAATATTCACAAATTATATAGATAACATGTTGGAAGTCTTTATGGATGATTTATCTAAATGCTCACAAATATTTGAATGTTGTCTCTCTAATTTAGAAAAGGTAATATAGGTGTGTGACAGTCAACCTAGTGCGTAATTGGGACAAATGCAGTTTCTTGGTTAAAGAAGGCATAGTTCTTGGACACATAATGTTCGAAAAGGAATAGAATTTGAAAAAGCCAATATTGAGGTAACTGAAAACGTACAACCATCTAAAATTGTTAGAGAAGTCCTTACTTTTCTAGGGCACGCCAGTTTCTACATACGTTTCATTAAAAACTTCTCCAAGATCACAAAACCACTTATTGATCTCCTAATGAAAGAAAATGAGTTAACATTTGACGAGAAATGACTTGAATCCTTTTAGCTACTAAAACAAACTTTGGTCTCAACACCTATTATGCAACCACGTGATTAGAGTCAACCCTTTGAGATCATGTGCGATGCAAGTGACTATGCAAAAGGTGTTATCCTAGGACCACAGATTCATAAAAAACTAAATGCCATTTATTATTCCAGTATGACCTTAAATGAAGCTAAGATAAATTATGCCACAACTTAAATATAGCTCCTAGTTATGGTCTTTGCAATTTATAAATTTCTCTCCTACGTAATGGGAGCTAAAATTATCATCTACACGGACTGTGCGACTACAAGGTATCTATTAAGCAAGAGAGATGCAAAGTCGAGGTTACTTATGTGGATCCTACTGTTACAATAATTTGATTTGGAAATCAAGGACGAAAAAGGCACACAAAATGTGGTAGCATATAACCTTTCAGAAAATAATAAACCAAACATATGCCTAGTAATGATGATTTCCCTTGTGACAACCTAGTTGCACATATGGAATACGCAAAACCCAAATGCTCTTTCGCTGGTGATTTTTATGAGGAAAGTACCTCTAAAATTAAGAGGGAAGTAGAAGAGGAAGTCATATTAACTTTATCTACAGTTTCGTGGTATGCTGACTACGTCAACTACCTCTTGGTGGGAGTACTACCTCCAAAATTGACTTACCAACAAAAGAAGACATTCTTCAACGATCTTAAACAATACGATTAGGACGAACCTCTCATTTTCAAAATAGAAGGAGTTGGTATCTCCAGCGTTGTGTTGTTGAGGAAGAGATTAAAATTATAATGACCCATTGTCACGCCACCAATTATGGAGGACATGTAAGTACATCAAAGACATGTTAAAAAATTCTTCAAGTAGGCCTTTGTGACACCCCGATTTAATTCGAATATTAAATAAATGGGAAATTAATTATTTATTTAATTAAAGTCTTAAGTATTTATATTTTTGGATTAATTGGATCAATTAAAGAAAAGAAGAGAATGGAGGTGTGAGGTGTAATTAGGGGTGTGAGGAGTAAATTACTCTACCCTTACTAATTACCATTTATTTTATTTTATTGGAATAAATAAAGGAGAATTAAGAAGGGTTATAAAAAGGAAAAGAAAGAAAAATAGTTCTTTTTGGAGAAAAGCTATTTCACGTAGAATTGGAGAAGAGAAGAAAAGAGAGGAAAAGCCGACGCCGAAGAAATCAAGAATCATCGCGAGGTAAGGGGTGATTTCTTTCGGTTAATATGCCTTATGGGTTTTGGGAATCGACCGGGTAATTGGGTATGTTAGAAAATGGATTATAGGTTTATGGAATGGAACCCTATTTTGTGTCGGTGTATGGAATTAAGATCAATTATTGTGTCGAATAGATAATAGGAATGATGAAACTATGTTATTGGATGTTATAATGGTGTAAAACGGTTATAAATTGGTGTTCCTAAAGTCACAATTCATATTAGAAAGTTTGAAAATGATAAAGAATGCATAATGCTGTCAAAAGTAACAGAAAATGCTGTTATAAGTCGTGGGAACCGGTTCCCTGTGGGGAGGAACCGAGTTCCCAGTGTTAATTTGCAAAACTGGGGAAAACTTGGCTCAGGAACCGGTTCCTGTCTGTGTCGGAACCGGGTTCCCATACAAAAACCAGGGAGCGAGATTTTTAAACTTCACAGGAACCGGTTCCTGTATAGGTAGGAACCGGGTTCCATGTGCAATTTTTCAAAAATACTTAAACTTCAAAAATTCATATATTCTAAACCGTAACTCCAAATCGAGTGCCGTTTTCGGCGTTATTTCTTAAATTTAGATTACTATCTTTTAGAAAGGAAAAATATTATTTTCTCCAAATTACTTTTAAAAGAGTCGAGCTTCCGATTTTGAAAAGTATGGATTAATTAAGGATAATGGGGAATTAATACAATGGTCTGAGTTACCGGATGAGGACTAATGCATACAATGTTATATTTTGATATTCATTATGGTTTGAAATGCGATATATTGGTGTATTGGCATTATGTGGATTGTATTGATACTATGATCTATGAAGTGATATTGCATGCTTTTATGATGCATGCATGAGCATTTGTTAAAATTGGTTCATTCCCATTGTGCGGAAGTGAACTGGCAGAGCCAATAGACTTACCTGGTTTGGAGGTAGTGAGGCTAGATTCTTGACCCAATGGTTGCGGGCGAATCATGGATTTACACTGTCTTTCCACATGTAAACAGAGCAGTGGGTGAACTCGGTTCACGTTTTGGTACCACATGCATAGAGTCGGCATTGCATATGGGATTGTAACATGCTAGGATGGATTCCGTTGTTTTCCATTGTTTGTTATATACATGTTCATTGTGTGAACTGCCTTGTGAATTGATTATGATTTGTGTTTGGTTAATGGATTAATGTATCCGTTTATTCTGTTGTATTTTAAAAACGTATAATGCATGTTATATTGAATTGAAATCTCACCCTTACTTTAACGATTTCAGATCCGAAGTGATTAGATGCTTGGACTTGGTGAGGATAGCTCTAGAGTCGAGTCAGTTAGTTAATCTACGTGTCAGTGTCGTGCTCTGGTAGATGTAACACTGGGGAAACGTTATTTTGAAATCCTTTAATGGATATTTTTAATAGTTTTGAATTGTGTCTTGATTAATTATCCTGGAATAACTATTGAATGAAGTATTCGGGATTTTGTTATGTTTCATTTCCGCTGTTAAACATAACTTTAAGTATGATTTATTTCATGATTTATTCTTCAGTGAAAGCATGACAACTGTTTGGTTAAATTGAATTATTTAAAATTGTGACGCCTCTTGGGTTGTGATTAAATACTCTGATTATTATTTATAAAACGCGGGTAATTAGAAGGGGTGTTACAGCCTTTACTATCCCCACATGTGGAGAGATGTCCATGCCATGGTCTCCAAATGTGACTGATGCTAGCGTACTTGAAACATTTCCCAACGAGATGAGATGTTATGAAAAAAAATTTAGAAATCAAAGTCTTCGATGTATGGGGAATTGATTTCATAGGTCCTTTTCCATCTTCAATGGGAAACAAATACATTCTCATAGCAGTAGAATAAGTATATAAATGGATAGAGGCCATTGCCCCTCCTACAAATGATGCATCAATAGTAACCAAAATATTTAAGAACAACATTTTCCTAGGTTTGGTGTTCCTATGATTAGCAACCGTGGGTCTCACTTAATATTTGTAATACTCAGAAAAACTTTTACTTTAGTATGAAGTTTGACATTGAATAAAAACCCATTATCATCTTTAGACCAGGGGTAGGTAGAAGTCTCCAACAGGGAGATAAAACAAATACTTGAGAAAATAATAGCCACTTAGAGGAAATATTCGTCCCCTGAGCTCCAAGAAGCTTTATGGGCTTATAAGATAGCCTATCAGACACCCATATGGACTACGCCCTTTATATGGAAAATCATGTCATATACTGGTAGAGCTTAACATAAAGCATATTGGGTCATAAAGACCATGAATATGGACTATGTAGTTGCTGGTGGAAAATAAATTATAAACATACACCAGTTCGAGGAAATGAGGTTGGAATCTTATGAAAGTTCCTAGATTTATAATGAAAAGAACAAAGATATAGCATGATAAGAGAATAACGAAGATATAATTCACTGAAGAGGATTTACTTCTTATCTTTAACTCTAAATTAATACTTTTTCCTTGAAAACTTTGCTTCGGTTGGTTGGGACCATTTGAAGTGACTAGAGTTTTCCAATCTGGCACTATTGAGATAACAAGCAAGTCAACTAGACCTTTCATAGTTAATCGGAAAATATTAAAACACTACCATAATGATGCAGACTTGTACTACTACACTAGTTTTAAACTACATCAACTTCCTGGAATTCGACCTGTAGATTGAGCTTAAGCACGTCGAGCTAACGACATAAAACAAAATTTTGTGGGGAGGCAACCTACATAATTTCCTTTCTAAATTTTGTTCACTAAATAAAATAAACCGCAAAAGAAACCATTAATGATCAGTAATAAATTTCTTTTTTTCTCGTCTCGGGTCATTTTCGTTCTGCATAATTTCATTATACTAATATTCGTTTGAGAATATAGCATGTTGACAACATGAGGATTATTTTCCAGAATGATGACCAACTCTATGAAGACTTGTCTTACAGAACCTTCGCTCTGACTAGGTATCTTGATTTCCCAAGCCTAACAACATTTGGCCTATATGATAGCCTTAAGTACATGCTTAACAAACTTGGCTGAGACCGTTTATTTTTTGCAAAACACCCCACCTACCTGAACCTCGAACTTAAGTTTCATAGATTATTAAATTATTTCCCAAGTAGACAAGCAGGCGAATATAGGGTTGAAACTATTTTTAGGCTGTTTAGGAATGACCATCGCTTTAAGCATACTGAACTTGGTGAGTTAGTAGGATTTGCCATTTTTTGTAGATCTGATGCCCTCACTGAGGTGGCCACTGACATGCTCGTGAAGTATGACCTAGAAATAGGAAGGATCCCATTGAGTACAATACAGAGGTAAGGGGCGTCTAACACCTTCCCTTTTCTTAACGAACTAGTGAACCCACTAATCTATAAACAATTACGGTTTTTCCGTTCTTTCCCATCCATATGACAAATAAATAGTGGTGGTAGCTTCATTTTTTCTGCTACGACAAAAGTAATTTCAAATCTTTTGGCATCGACCTTGTGTCTACATCGTGATAATGCACCGTTATAACAAATTTGGATAAAGTACTCTTCTATAATCATTCCTTTGATGTAATTAGTATTTGATTCCAATAATTGTTGGGCAGTTTGGGTCAACAGCGGATTCAGAAACACCTAGGAGCATAGAGGACCCGTAGACTGCACATCGGAGGAAAAACGTGATCAAAAGTCATAAGTGACATTGGTGGAAACACAATAATCAAACTTTTGAAAATCGAAGTCGTTGTCTCTAGATTTCATAATATATGTAGCTAAATTGTCGCTTTTAGGTCTCAACTAACATTTGACTAAGATCTTCGTTCCCTGATTTGAAAATCTATTCTCCAACGACGGCCCTTCCTCGTTGCTGACTCACGACCCATCAACAGATTACAATAAGATTTTCGACTCAAACTCGATGAGACAAATGCTTTACCGTTATTCGATGACAACAACAACATTTCAGATCTTTTTCAAATTTCTCATAGCCACGATTGACTGATTTCTCAACTTTTTGACATGCGATGTTTAGACTTCATTGGCCAAAACAACCCTTTCAGAGGAGATGAAAATTTTCACCTCCTCTTACTCTATTTTTTGCTCCTCAACATCCCATGTGGGATAGAGACAATCGATTTGAAAAATTTATCGTCCAATTATGATTGTATGACCCGGAAAATGTTTACCACACCTCACGGTAGGCGGCATATGTTCCTGATAAAGTATTATTTAGATAATCTCTCTGATGTGAATTAGGCGCTCGCAAATGTACTAATTTAGAGAGCTTTTTAGTGGAAGGATTTTACGGTCTCTTCTCCTTTCTATCTTGTTTATGCGCTCATCCCTTATGGAAAATCCCTGATTTCTCTTTTAGAGTAGAAACACTTAATAACCACAAGAAACGTCATTGCCTTAATTAACCATTTGTAGCGGATTTATTAAATTATACTATAACAATTTCAAGACTATTTGATCGACTATTTATAATGGAAAAACGTGTATTCAACTTTTCATAATCAAAAGAATAGCCCTAAATATACCTGGACTATAACCGCTTATAGATTGTCGCTGAACAAATCAGTTTTATCCGAATATTAGTAAAATCTGGAATATACAAGAAGTAATATAAATTATTAAAATCTGGAATATACAAGAAGTAATATAAATTATTTTTCAACTTAAGTATTACAGATATTTAATAGAATCTGAGATTAAAATAAATTTGAGACACGCCTAAAGTGAACACCATGGATATATTTTTGAACTGAGATAGAAGAACACAATATAAATAAAATTAAGCACAAAATATAATTCTTGAAATGAAACAGATAAACTAAAGAAATTATGATTTTGCAATACAATAACTAAGTTATAGCTCATAAAATATTCCGGGGGAGAAATGGTGTACTGTCTATAGGATAGTTACAATAGCATCGTTTACTGATGCACTTCAATCTCCTTGGCGGCCGGCAAAAAGCAAGATCAGAATAACAATTAATGTCGTTTCTACATTTAACTAAGAATCGACTACTTAGTCCAGAGTTAGATGTCACGAACAAAAAAGAAATTGAGATAATCATGATATAAATAAATTTGATACTTTCAGCCATATTTCTTAAAATTGTTTTAATATTTTATATCTTTTAAAGTTTGAACTCTTCTTATATGAAATATTTCACAAAATAAAATATATTATTTATTTTTTAAACTACATCAATGTATTGCATTTGTGCCTCTAGCATATTTAGTAGGGGTTATATATTAAAAAAGAAAACTAATCGTTAACACCTTGAAAGGTTAAGATTAAAAAGCTTAATAAATCCTTTTTAATTTTATATTGTACATGGTTCAAGGCTTAAGGCTTAAATGTATGTCTATTCACATGAAAATGAAAGTTTACAATCAATAATTCGATAAACATTGACAATTCAATAAACATTTACACATTAATTTTGAGTAATCACTTTTTTGAGAATTGTTTATTTATAAAAGTGCTTATTTTAACTATCCGATTCCAGATTTCAAAGACACGATTCAATTCACAATTTTACTCCACAATTAAATTTCAATTCACTACTAGAAAATTGACTTTTAGTGACTGAATTATAGACCGAAAAGTTGCTGTAAGATCGAAGAGGAGATCGCCGATATCAAATTGAAGATAAAATGATTTGATAGGGATAGAGAGAGAGAGGCGCGATAATAGGGAGGGAGAGGAGAAAATTCCTCTTCCAAATCTTGATCAAGCTCTTGAAGTTTTTGTGAGTTCTTGAGAAATTTGGAGAAAAATCTTTTTTGATTCTTGAGAGAATTCAGAGAGAATAGAAGAGTGTTTGTGATTGAAACGTGACAAATGATTCTCCCCCCTCCCCTGAATCATGAGAGGAAAAAATTGATTTATACTTGAAAGATTGAGTCTAAAATGAATTGGACTCAAATTTGGTCAAAATTGCCTTTATCCGATTAAAATTCATCCACATCACATGTTCATCGGGATTCGTGCGAAATTTCGATTCAGACTCAACACGAAAAATGTCTGAAACAAAATTTCATGTCGCTTACTCCAAATTTAAGCTCAAACGGATGGACGGCGAGGAGATATGCATTTTTAAGTTTCATGACGATGAGAAACCTCAAAACATCCAGAATTTTCATTGCGCAACTATGAGAAAATGCCACAAATAAAAATCTTCAAATCTAAATCTGCACTCAGGATATGAACGAAGATCGAAGTTAAAGAAATTTGTGAATGTTTGGCATCAGTCCCGTCAAAATTAGATAAAAATTGAGAGAGATATGAATTTTGAATATTGCACAAAGAAACTAATACTTGGTTCAACTTAAATAAACCTTCAGAGATTAAAATTCTTGTCCTTATCCCTAAGGAATCAGCTCTCGTCTCGATCATGGGGAGATGGGCATGTTTCTGATGGTAAAGACCTTGTCGGGAGCTAGGTACTTATCTAAGGCAGTTGTAATAACCTGATTGAGTTGCAGAAGTTGTAATCTTTTGAGATTTTTTGGTGTTTATTGGGAGCATCTTAAAGGACTTCTTTGCATAATAAGTTCTTTGTATTGTATGAGGAAGAACCATGGAGTTTGGGTTCTGTGATATAAAGTTCTTGTCCTAACTAATGTTGTAATATCTTGCTTGGGATAATTTTTTTGAGCATATGGAGTTATCTTGCTTGGGATGATTCTTAGGTATAGTAGTTCTGACAATACATGACTACTATTGTTTTGAAGTCTTCACTAATATCAACAATTTATACTGATGAAAGGGAACGAGAAGAGGATCAGATGGGTAATATGATCACAATGCTTGTTGGGGAGGTGACGTCTTCTAGTATAAGAAGAGGTTGTGTGAATCATTATCTTGTGGTGGAAGCTATCTGAATAGAGTTGTTTGGGAGTATGTGAGAAAGTTCAAAACAAGTGTGCATGATTTATTTCTTTACAAAGAGTCATGATATTGTGTGTGTTTCCTAAAGGATCTAGAATACTATGATCCAACCACAATGAATTATGGTCCTGAATGTTTGACTACCCTTAATAGTATATTGGAAGCATACTATCTGGATGAATCAAGGGAGACAGATTGATTTACTGAATTCGCAAATTATTTGTGTTGTGCCATGATTAAGTCTGTTCTAAAAACATAGTTGAGGGAACCTCCTCTGTAGGTACAGACTATGGCATCCATCATCTCAAAATCATAATGAAAGTCTGAAGAAAAACTTATTGAGATATGGCTCATATTATCCCTTGGTTATTTTGATTATTTGGTCGTGCATTTGGTGTTTTTTGTACTTCCTATGTCCCCCAATTATTATGGATGAGATACTATAGATGTTACCCCCAGAACCATAATGGATGATGTCATATCAGATGTTGAAACATCTTCTTAATGTCTTCATTAATGAAAGTTCATATTGTTTCAAAGAAGTAAGTGTGTGTGTGAAGATGTAATCAGTCGAGATAATCTATTGTGAGTAGAGTGTTCTTACTGACCGACTCGTAGGTACTTTGAGAAGATACTTAATACTTATTAGGTGTGTAACCTGAATACCAAAACTGCATATACTTTGTCGGTAGTTGAGTGTTTGTCTAAAGGATTCATGGTATATTGTGAAAATTTCAATATTAAAGTTCATTGTGATATTCACAAGTTTAGGATGTGTGGCAACATTATCTGGTGATTATTTAAATAGCTTATTCAATTAAGAAGATTCATACAGATGATTTCAAATATCTTCATGGGAGTTGAATATTTGTGATATTTGTGTGTTGAAATCTGAAGAGATGAAGTATGTGATGAAGAGAATGTTCTTCATGAAGATGTAACATCATAACTGTTGAAGACACCAGAGATTGAAGAAGGCAGATAAGGTTCAGACTTATCTTTTGAAGACATATCTATGGTTATACACATGGATAAGAATGTAGTTTCTTATATTACAAGTTACAGAGTGTGACAATCTGAATCTTGTATAGCAAGTAAACTAAGGATTCCTCATTTGGAAACTTTGGCAATTCTAAAAAAACAATACTTCAAGTAATATAAGGATTAACAACAAATATGTCCTTATTTTATATGAGGAGCAATTGTCAATTGTTAATTGTTAAAACAACCATGTCTAGTGCGATTGAAGTGTTTATTAAAGGAGGAACAAATGCTATATGTGTTGATCTGAATATGTTTCAATCTCCAGATGGTATTAAGGGAGAGAAATTTAGCTGATGAGAAGAGGATAGAATACTGCTATAGCCTAAAAAGTCCTGGAGACAAAACCTTGAAGAAGCAATATTATTATAATCTTAGAGCCAAGGCAAATGGACTCTGGTTGAATGTCTCAAATGAAGTTGGAACATCAAAAAATTTAGATGTTGAAAAATATGATTATTAAAACAATATTACTCTCTAAAGGAAAATTAGAGTAAATAAACTTAGAATATAACTACATGACTTACCTCCAATTCAAAAGTCTTGAGAATGTATGGACACGTAGGAGTATCATAGAACCAAAATACTATTTTAGAAGTTATTGAAAGGAATCTGGTCAAAGTAATAAGTTATGATATCTCAAAAAGAAGCAGTTCGGATTGGTG
Source organism: Vicia sativa (assembly GCA_021764765.1). NCBI lineage: Eukaryota > Viridiplantae > Streptophyta > Magnoliopsida > Fabales > Fabaceae > Vicia > Vicia sativa. The sequence continues at coordinate 91,034,186 of CM038794.1, read as the reverse complement.
AAATAAGAGGTGGCAATCACATGCTCTTGCATAGTGTACGAAATTGAGGTGACCCATGCAATTTATTGAAACTAAATCCATCAAAAGAATATGGCAGAAACTAGTAAAGATAGTCAGAGTTAGTTGGATGGTACATGTTTGTTTCTAATGCAGTCCTTTAACCAAAGCTTGACCAAGGAGCAAAGACTGTAAATTCACAAGCCTCACTTGTGCCTATATATAGAGTAATCCTCTACCTCTATCTTCAAGTATATATTTCAACATCATGAAAGTTGTTCAAATATGGGCTTCCTGTGTCTGGAACTGGTTTTGTGAAGGCTCCCATTGTCCAATTTTTGCTGAAAAGGGGGAGAAAAGTTGTAAAAGTAGTGTCGTTGCTGCTATTATTATTGGTCTCGTTACTGCTGCTATGAATGACAGAGTATGTTCACAAAAGATATCTAAACCAAACATCAAAATCCTGTTAGGAAATCTCTTGTGACATGTGTTGTGAGTTAGGATCACAATTGAGACCTGTGTTCTGAGTTACATGGAGAAAATTCAGAATTCCATCTGACCTATCTCTCATGCTACTAAGGAGGTATTTCAACTCTAAATATATCACCAAGTCTCTTCCTTCTCCTACCTTGAACGCCTGATGTTGGTTCAATGGAGAAAAGAAGATGTCAAGACGGATGTTCAGACATCCCATGCAACTCAAGATTTGAAGTTTTGAGAAGAAGACCATATTTTAATTGTAAATTTTTAATTGTAATTGTTGTTGCTATTTATGTAACTGCTTGTAATTGTACTTATTTGTTTTAGCTCAAATTTGCCAAAGGGTGAGATTGTAAGATCATGGTTTTTATAGATTGCCTTAAATTTTAATAAAACAAATAATAACAGCAACAATATATTATGCAATTTGGTATATGCAACAGTAGTCCTATTGTAAGATCAAATGTTGATGATTGATTAAGATAGATCAATTGAGGTGAGTGGAAACTCAAACCCTAATTGATCATATCTTGAACATATGAAATTTCGAAGAAACCCTAACTTTGACTTTAGGAGCACACGCACGATCTATCCTGTTCTGAAACTGTTAGTGATGTAGTGATGCAAATGTAAGGTGGTATCTTAGGTCAAAAATTGGGGTATGACAAATGTCATATTCATGCTAACAATACTTGACAAGACAACAAAAACTTATTTGGGAAAAGGACTACGTCACAGTTCAAACAAATACTCAGCAAAATCTGCAGCAATGGTGTAGACGTTACTGATGATGAATCTGAGTTGCATGCTTTAAAATTTTCTAGAGAAGGAATTTTATTGGAAACCTTGTTGGGGATTCTTTTTCGGATAAGAATATCATCCTTTGATGATCTCTTTTGAGGAAAAGAAAATTTCTCAGCAGTTGTTTATCTTTCAGAGGTCGAAACACTCATGGAAAGACTGTTGCAATTCTTTCTGTGTTCATAGTTCAAAGGAAAATTTCGCTTTTATTTCAAAATTTTGAAGTAAAAATTCAATTAAAACTTTTTCAGTTTCAAAAGTGATTTTCACAAGAAAAAGCGTTATTTTGCAAAACAGAATAAAGTTAGAATTGCAAACAAATGGGCACAAGGCTCAAATTTGATTAATAGAATGGTAATCAGCCAAAGGCGTGATTCCATGGACTATTTACAAAAGTTGGAAATGATAATTTATTGGGAAAAGTCTATATTGAAAGCAAATAACCACTATTATCCCTAACAACTTTGAATTCCAACTGTGCTTGTTGCTTTAGAAGATTTGATTGAAGATCCGTTGATGGAAGATTCTTCAGATAGACGAAGTACGGACTGATGCATTTACTTTGTCATTTTGATCCTTAATTTTGGCCTAGGTTGCCTTTTCAGGTTTTCAATCTACCAGGATAAATTTCTGTTTATTGTCTCTAATCTATGCCTGGACAGCCTTTTCAGGTTTTCAGTCCACTGAGACGCCCATTTTTTCCTAAGCCACCCTTTTCGGGTTTTCGACTTACTGAGCTGTTCTTTTGTCATTTTAGACAAAGTATTTCTTGACTACATCAGAATTCACAGGATACGGGAGTTCATCACCGTCCATGGTTGTGAGAGTCATAGCACCGCCAGAAAAGATTCTTTTGACGATGTATGGGCCTTCGTAATTAGGAGTCCATTTGCCCCTACAATCTGGTTGAAAAGACAAAATATTTTTAAGCACGAGGTCGCCTTCTTGGAATTCACGAGGTCGAACCTTTTTGTCGATGGCTTTCTTCATCCTTCTTTGATATAATTGTCATTCTTCGATTAATTTCAGTTGTTCGTATCTGCTTTGACACCATTCAACCTCAGATAACTTAGCTTCCATGAGAACTCTCATTGATGGAATTTCAACTTCAACGGGGAGCAATGCTTCCATGCAGTATACTAAAGAAAAAGGGGTTGCCCCTGTTCAAGTACGTACTGAAGTACAATACCCATGTAGAGCAAATGGCAGCATTTCGTGCCAGTCTTTGTAGGTGATGACCATCTTCTGGATGATCTTTTTGATGTTCTTGTTGGCAGCTTCCACGACGCCGTTCATCTTTGGTCGGTAAGGAGATGAGTTATGATGCTCAATCTTGAATTCCTCACACAGTTCTTTCATCATTTTGTTGTTCAAGTTTGATCCATTCTCTGTAATGGTCTTACTTGGAACTCCATATCGGCAAATGAGGTTGTTCTTGATGAACCTCACAACAACTTGTCTTGTAACGTTGGCGTAAGATGCTGCTTCGACCCATTTGGTGAAGTAATCGATAGCCACTAAAATGAAGCGATGTCCGTTTGACGCTTTTGGTTCGATCATCCCAATCATGTCGATGCCCCACATGGAGAAAGGCCACGGAGAGGAGAGAACATTGAGTAGAGTCGGTAGCACATGGATCTTATCTGCGTAGATGTGGCACTTGTGACATCTCTTGACGTGTTTACAGCAATCAGATTCCATTCTTATCCAATAGTATCCTACTCTCAAGATTTTTCTGGACATTGCATGCCCATTTGAATGGGTTCCAAAGGACCCTTCATGCACTTCATGAATTAACATGTCTGCTTCGTGTCTATCCACGCATCTGAGCAAGACCATGTCGAAGTTTCTTTTGTATAACACATCTCCATTCAAGAAGAAATTTCCATAAAGCCTCCATAGAGTTTTCTTATCTTTGTGCGAAGCCCCCAGTGGGTACTCTTGAGTTTGAAGGAAGCGTTTGATGTGGTGGAACCACGGTTTATCATCGATGACTACTTCAGTTGCAAACACATATGCAGGTCTCTCAAGGCGTCTGATGCTGATCTTAGGCATATCGTTCCAATGGTTGACTTTGAACATGGAAGATAAAGTAGCCAATGCGTCTGCCATTCGATTCTGATCTCGAGGGATATGATGCAATTCAACTTGGTTGAAGAAAGTCAATAAACGTCTTGCATAATCTCGGTAGGGAATCAAACCAAGATGATGAGTTTCATACTTGTTTTTTATTTGATTGATCACAAGGGTTGAATCTTCATATATGTCAAGGATCTTGATCCTTAAGTCGATGGCTTCTTCAATACCCATGATACAAGCTTCGTATTCTGTGATGTTGTTGGTGCAATCAAATAGTAATCTGGCGGAAAACGGGATATGAGAACCCTCGGGGGAGTAATGATGACTGCCCCCAATTCCATTGCCAAAAACGTTAACTGCTCCATCAAAAATTAATCCCCATCTAGATTCTGGATCAGGACCTTCTTCAGGTAACGGTTCGTCACAATCTTTCATCTTTAAGTACATAACATCCTCGTCACGGAAGTCAAACTTGAGAGATTGGTATTCGTTGATCGGTTGATAAGCCAAGTGATCGGTGAGAATGCTCCCTTTGACTTCTTTTTGGGCGCGGTATTTGATGTCATATTCAAATAATAACATCTGCCTGATCGCGACTTTATCGTCTACAAATCGGGAGACTACAAGGACACAATCATATCGCGTAGTTTTAAAAGATATCGAATCCACAGGGACTATAAATCGATCTATTGTTATCCTAAGTTACTATATATAACTAAGGCCAATAATTCTTTTGGATGATAATTAAAGAAAATAGTAATAAAACGGATATCGGTATGTAATTCGTCTAACTTAGGGGATCCAAATTTCCAATGGCTTGTTTCTCAAACTCTCGCTCTATTGAATCAGATTATATGTTTAAGTCCTAACGTATGCTCTCACTATCCCGCCGAAGTCAAAAATACGTTTTGAAAATAAATAAGGTTTAATCAGTTTTAAAACGTGTTCGCAGTCATTAAAATCAATAACTAGTATCCATTATCCAGTTTAAACCTCAATCTCTCGCTCTATTGGTTTCTAACCTTAGTCCAGTTTATTTAACCTCAAACTTTCGCTCTGTTGGTTTCTAAACCTTTTAATGAATAAATTTGGATACCAAAGTCAGATAGAATTGTCATACCCCAAATTTTGACCTAATATACCACCTTTCATTTGCATCATTTCATAACTAACAGCTCAGACAGCATTAATCGGGTATAGCATTCACAGGTCAAAATTAGGGTTTCATCAGATTTTCATCTGATTCAAGAGCTAACCAATTAGGGTTTGAGATTTTCTCACTCCATTTGATCTATCTTGATCAAATCTTCAACCTTAAATCCTCAGATATCAAATTTTCTCACAGATCAATCGAGGATCGACCAATTAGGGTTTTGGTCGAGCATATGCATCCTCTGATTTTTTGAGCAGTGAATAACTTTTTTGGATAGAGATTGGTCATTATATCTTAGATATAACATCTTGACCTAATTTCTGGATTCAAAACATCACAGAGGTTCATAGAATTCATCAGTCAATTTCAGAAACGTCTGGTGAAATTTCATCTGCACAGAAAAGTCAAACTTTGACTTTTGGTCAAATTTTTCAAAACAAAACTTTTTCCATCATCAAAATACTTCAAATGATCCATCATGATCATCAAAAATCAAAGAATTTGGAAAAGTCAACAAAAAGTCAAAATTTCTATAACTTAGAAAAATTTCTAAGTGTTGAAATTTTACATTTTTTCCAAACTTCAAGCCATTTTTTCACCTAGTTCCAATTGGAATTTGAAAAAACTCAAAACATGAAAGTTGTAGATCATGGAAAAATCTTTCCAAAATGTCCAAGAACTTAAAAATCCATGGAGTCTAGCTACACTTTTGAATTTGAAATTTAGAGCTCCAAAATCCATAATTTTCAAGTACAAACTTGTAAAATTATAGGTCATTTTGTGTTTTTTCACTTAAACCACTTGCCACCTTGCCAAAATGACTCATCAAACTGATAAACATCAGTAAAAAGTGATGATTGAAGATTGGATCAAGTTTGAACAATTTTGCACATGGTAAAAAAGGGAAGTTTCCTTTTAAGGCAAAATGCCTTTCTTGCCCTTTAAGGCAACTTCAAATTGCAAAATGCCATGTCCTTCCTTGCCTAATCTTTTCAGACCTCTTGCTTATAAATAGCTATCATTTCAAGTTCAATGGACACCAAAATCAATACACAAATCCATGCTTTTCTTCTTTTCTTGAAAATCAAGCAATTAGTGCAAAGTTGAGAAATATAGCATTTTTGAAAATTCAATGGAAACATGATGAAAATTGGTGTCCAACATGTTCCATGATCATTAACAAACTTGTTCCAAACTTAAAATCAAACTAAAAGCAAGAGAAAATCAGAATTCCATTTCCATTTTTTTCAAAACTTTAAAACTGACTTAGGAATCGAATTGCAAGTTTGGCTTGATCAATTGTTGTTCTAATGATCCATACACCTTCCATGAACATCCTGGAGTTGATCTAAAACAAGAATAGCAATCTGTAACACCATTAACTTCGATTTCGAGTTCTGTTTCGAGCTGATTGCAGGTTGACTTGAGTGGAGAGATTGAAGCAAGTTCAAAGCAAGCAGGCCATCTCTAAAGCATCCTCACATGCCGCTGGTACTCTAAGGATCAAGAAATCGCAACTGGAAGTGCTCTAGAACAGGTTTCGATCTCAACTTTTCCAGGTTAGAACACGAAACTGGTTCTCTTGATTCCTTGCACCAATTGACAAAAACTCTTGGCCATTTGTTTTCTGCACTCAACACGAACAAAAGCCCTCAATAAAATCAAACAATCGTTCAACATACATCATTTAATTTAGATTTTTCAGTTTAGGGTTCATACGTGTTCTTCGAATCGAAATCATTCTAGGCTTAATATAAATAAAATTAACAAGCATCTTCATGTTCATGGCATAAAATCGATCAAGTTTGGTTTTTACATCGTGCCATTTGGTTGAGAAACGAAGGAGATAGCTCGAATTCGTGAAATTGAGAATCAAACACAAGCCCAGAAAATTCGCGCGTGTTCTTGGTGTTCTTCAGTTTTTGAAAATTCAAATAATCCAATATAATATTAACGCGTGTTTTTAATCCACTAACAACTCAAACGTGTTTGGCTCAGTGGTTCATGGCTTGCCTTTAAGGCTTTGTGACACGCGTATCACCTCATGGTCATGGGTTCAAAACCCAGCAAGACCATTCTTTTTACAAAGCTTTCAATTTTTTCATGTTTTCTTCAAAACTTTCCAATACCATATCAACACGTGTGCTGGTCCACTAACACTTCAAACGCGTTGGCTCAGTTGGTCCCTGGCTTGCTCTTAGTGCTTTCTGCCACGTATCCACTCAAAGGTCATGGGTTCAAAACCCAACAAGACCATTTTTTTCATCCTTTTTTACAAACTTCAATATTTTTCATATTTTTTCTTCAAACTTCAACAATTTTTTTAACCAATCAAAACTTCTCATTTTGAGATGATTTTTTGCACACTTGTCATTTAATATATATATTTTATGATTATGTCAAAAAAATCCAAAAAATATTTTCATCTGATTAAATTTTAATCGAGCCGAAAACAACGTTCTAAACACTTTTCAAACCTCCTTAAAAGGTGAATTTTTCAAGTTTTCGACTTCCGATTTTTTTTTAAAAAACTTCTCATACATCAACCTCACATCTCAAAACATTTTCAAATCATTTTTCAAAACATTTCATCAAACTTGCATCTTTTTACCATGATTGATCCGATTTAAACGATAAAACTGATTTTATCTTCTCTCGAATTTCTCGATCGATCATGGGCCTCCCTTATGGTGTAAGTCCCAACCCTTTATGTACATATTTAGTTTTATTTGTACATATTCAAAACATCTTTGTCAATATTCAAACATAAACAAATTTCTTTCATTTGTTTTTCATTCGTTTGTCTATACGCCGAATCCATTGGTTCTAAAGGAAGGTTTCTCCTGAGCAAGATTTCTTTTAAACCAATGGGCCTCCATCACGGTGTAAGTCCCATAACATTCTTTTATGTACATAATATTTCCTTGTACATATCAAACTTTTGTCAAACATTCTTTTTCAAAACTTTTTATCTGTACATAACACAGATACTTTTTTCAAAACTTTTTATCTGTACATAATACAGATACTCTTTCTTTTTGAAAATACTTTTTACAGATAAACTTTGATCAATCATTTCTGTTTCATCTGTATACTGAATACCATTGGTATTGAAAGGAGCATTATTCCCTGTGAAACTTCTTTCAAATCAATGGGCCTCTCTTACAGTGTAAGTCCCAACCCTCCTATGTACATTCATCTTTCTCTGTACATAAAAAACTCATTCGTGTACATATTCATTTCCTTGTACACAATTCAAACTTGTGAATAATCAAGTTACGCTCGTTTAAAACGTTCGTTTCACGACACTTGGTTATATTTCATAAACCGTAAATAAACATCATGCATTGTTTATATTTCCTTCATAAACTCCTGTGAATACATGTCACACGCACACACCTGTTTATACAACTGTCTAATAAATAACATAACAATTAGACTAATCAATAGGTTCCCCACAGTATAGCTTCCTCTTGAGCTTCATACAAGACAACTCATCACCGCTGAGTTTAGCCTCCGCTTGGGCTACATAAGACAACTCATCCCAGATGAGTTTAGCCTCCACTTGGGCTTCATACAAGATATTTTTATCTCCAACCGAGTTTAGCCTTCTCTTGGGCTTTGTACAAAGAAACTCTCCCCACAGAGTTAGCCTCCGCTTAGGCTTCATATAAGACAACACTCCCCTGTTGAGTCAGCCTCCTCTTGGGCTTCGTTCAAAAGAACTCCTCATTGAGTTTAGCCTTCTCTTGGGCATCATACAATGAAAGAGACAGAAATCTCTTAACACCTCCTCTTGGGCTTCCAATACAAAGAATCACCCGCTAAGATAGAACCACGAAGGATGGTTTCGGTGAAATCACTTTCAAATTCCCATAGAGTAAAATTTCGGTGAAATTGCTCTTATTCGAAAAGGATGATTTCTCGGTGAAATCCTTTCAAGCCAAAGACCATACCCTATAGCTTCCTCTTGAGCTTCATACAAGGACCCTCGATGACCCTCGATGACCCTCGGAATGCCTCCTCTTGGGCTAACAATACAAGGACCCAAGGGCTTCTTAAAAGCATCCCTTTAATCCAATCAATTTCTCCTTGAGATTTAGACATCTATCATCTCTATGGAAGAAGTATCTCATCTATCACATCACATACAGTCAAAAACTTTTCAAACTCTTTTCAAACTATTTTCAAACAAAAAACATCTCTTAACAGTAAGTGGTAACGCTTGTACACTCAAGCAAAACACCCAATACTTACAGTTAAAAGATTTAATCATCTTTTCAAACATCTTTCTTAAACATGTAAGTGGTAACGCTTGTACACTCAAGCAAAACACCTAATACTTACGACGAAAGATTTTAATCAATCAAAATTTTCAAAAATGTATGTGATGACATAGATTAGATACATTTTTCATTAAGATGACATTTGTCTGTCTCTTACTAACATCCGTTGCTTTCCACTAGCATAAGTGGGAACTACGATTGCTCGACTTTCTCAACATCCTTTTGAGAATACGTAGGAACAAGGTCTCATCCTTGCCGAGCAAATTTCTATCTCTCGGACCAAACAAACCATAGAACCACAGATCCGAGCTACAAATGCTCGATTCCCACTAGGATATGTATGCGTAAGATCCACAGATCTTTGCGAGCACAATAATAACAAAATCTAGAATCCCACATAATCTACTGTTTCTTAAAATCCAAAGGAGAAACTTTCCCAATCATAGAAATAGCAATTAAAAAACACACAACATATCAAACATATTCATATATAAAGTCTGTAGATAACTACATATATTTAGGGTGCTCCATCTATTCCTTTATATACCAATCCCCTTACTCGAATCTCCCCAATGCGTTATGTCTAGTTTGCGCTAGTCGTTACGCATATCAATATCAATTGAGGGTATTTCATTTTCCCTTTTCATAATCATTAAATCATCTTTCTTGTGTTGAAAATAATAAAGCTTGATGCTCATGCATCTTTATAAACAAATCAAAAGATTTAAATCGTTGCATCGGAAGATCCGAACTCACGTTCGCATCCTCATGGCCACCTTTAACGCGAACAGAAAAATGGCGACTGCTGGGATTACGCTGAAACTTTGATTTTTCAAAAAGAAAAGCGTTCCCGAGAGCACCAAGCTTTTTGTTTTCAAAAGAAAAGAAAGGGATAAGCTTTTCATTTTTGCATATATCTTTTCTTTATTGTGTGTTTCGATTTCACTTGATGGAAAGAAATCCTAACCCGATTTAAGAAACATTTTAAGATCTAGGTGGAGGTATTAATACGTGAGCAGTTCAATGCTTTCGAAGTTAATATTTCCCGCGCAGTGGAGGTTGTCTTGAGGATATTGTGTTTAAGCAAGTAATTGCGAAGACGCTGTATTTTCGAGGAACTTAAGAAGTCGAGGATCAGAGAACACATAAACCATCCTCGCCATTACGATGTAGTGTAAATTATTCGGTGTAAGCCTAGAGTAATTGTCATGCGATACTACGATCAAAGAGTTTTCTTGAAAATATTATTGGACCATCGAGTATTCACCAAATCCAATAATGTTTTGAAGGGGAGTGTTGAGCTCAGATATCGAGAACCCGATTCACGTATGAATAAGCCCTTAGAACTTAACCCGCTGATTCTTATCGTTGGCTTCATGCTCGTGACTTGAACGCCGTGTGTATAACTACTAACCATGTTTGTTGCATTCATGCATTCATGCATTCATTCAAAAACAAAAAAAAACTTCATTTCTCTCTCCATTTCCAAAGAATTTAGAGATGTTCTCTTTGTAAAATATTTTAGGTTAGAGTGATGGACGTCAGAGGAAGATTCACCAAAAGATAGCTTTTAGGATTCTCGACGTAGGAAAGTTGAAAGAGTTAGCATCCTTGGTAGAAGATCCCTCGGATTTCAGAAAACACTATGGAACTCTTTTAACTCTTTTGAACGCTAACGTCGATGAAGGACTTCTCAAAACCTTCGTTCAGTTCTACGATCCAGTCTATCGCTGCTTCACTTTCCCTGATTATCAGTTGATGCCTACTTTGGAAGAGTATGCGCATATCCTAGGAATCTCAGTATCAGACAAAGTGCCTTTCAATGGTTTGGAAGCCATTCCTAAGTCACAAGTCATTGCAACAATGACTCATTTAAAGAAACCTGAGATAGACAAAAACCTAACTACCAGAGGAAAACTCTTAGGACTGACTTCAAAGTTCCTAATGGAGAAGGCTCTCAAATTCTCTAAAGCTGGTAGTATGGTAGCCTTTGAAGCTATTTTAGCTTTACTCCTCTATGGATTGGTGTTGTTTCCCAACGTCCCAAATTTCGTTGATATCAACGCCATAAGGATCTTTCTGATTGGAAATCCCGTTCCCACTCTGCTTGGTGACACGTACGTCTCTATTCATCGTAGGAATCGTCAAGGAGACGGAACTATCGTGTGTTGTGTACCTCTGTTTTTCAAACGGATTACTTCACATTTGCCTAAATCTCCTATTTTCCGCGAAAACAAAGACGAGTGGCATTGGTCCAGAAGACTCATGTCTCTTGCAAACGACGATATCCATTGGTATACCTTGGCAAACAATGAGATGGAAATCATTGAGAGCTGTGGAGAATTTGCCAACGTACCTCTCATTGGTACGAAAGGAGGAATCAACTACAACCCATTCCTAGCAAAACGTCAGCTCGGATACACAAATTCTGGTAAACCTCCCGGTCTTACAGTAGAAAGCTACTTCTATCATGAAGGAGAGGATTCCCAAGGATTGAAGGCTAGGATGATCAAAGCTTGGCATCACATCCGAAAGAAAGAAAAAGGCAAGGCAAAGAATTGTGTAGCCATGGAAACCTACACTTCTTGGATAAAGAAAAGAGCGAAGGAATTTGAATGCCTTACGCTTATGAGGATCCCATGTTCTCGACCGCTCCAAATCGACAAATTTTCCCGTTGAAGCTGTGGGAGAATACCAAGAAGCCTTGACCAAGATAAGGTTTGAGAAGGAAGCTTTGGAAAGCAAATTCCTTAAGACTAACCTTGAGAATAAGAAGCTCAAGAAGCAAGTCAAAGATCATGAAAAGACGCTCTACTTCCAGGATGAATGGCTCATGGAGAAAGATTAGAAGATTCGCCAGAAGGATAACGCCATCCAGAAATATGTCAAGGAAAGGAAAAGAAAGCTCGAGGAAATGACAACCAGCAAGCCCGCTCCCAACGAGTGGAAGAGAGTCATTAGCAAGCTAAAAGCCGAGAAAGCCAAACTAAAAGCTCACTATGGGAAGGAAGTCCTGAAGCTGAAGCTGCATCAAGCCTTTGGATTGTCATCCGACGAAGATGTTTAATTAGTTTAATTTAGTTTGTTAATTTTTATCATTTATTGTATCATTTGTGTGAGCAATGCTCCAACAAAAAACAATTGTTGTAATCTTCCTTCATTTAATCAATAAAATTTGTGTTTTCCATCCAAATATTTGCCAGAAATATCTCGTTTAGCGTAAATTCTTTGGAAATTTCTTTTCTTTACAATCATATTCATGCATCATACTTTGCATTTAAGTCTACCATCTAGAGTCTAATCATTCACAGTTTTGAACTGTCACTTTTCCAGATAGAAAATTGTCAAGCTGTCGCGTCTTAGAGTTTCTCGACTGCGTTCGCAGCCAACTCGAACGTACGACACCAGAGCAAAAAGAAGAAAAGTAATGGAGAATTTTGAGCAAGAAAACGTTGAACTCCGTAGTACGGTAACTACGCTACAAGAAGAAGTGGAAAGACTCACATCTTTGGTCAACTCGCCACAAACAAGAAAGTCAACAAAGATCGGCAATATAACCAAATAGCAACTTCAGAGGATACTACTACTCAGCCACGCATCAAGAGTTCACCTTTCAAAGATGCCGAGGGCTATCCATGGGAATGCCTTTAACTTCGGCATTGGAGTTTGCCAACCGACTTCTCAAACAACCTCGCTTGAAATACCTACTTTGCAAAGAAAACGCCACGCTCACTCCACAACGTGGAATAACTTTTCCACAAGTAACAATGTCGGTCTCTCAACCGATCATGTTGAATTCACTTCAGTAGGCACACTACCGCAGAAGAAGTTCATCACACTCCGAAATAGCAAGAACGCGTGGTTCAATGGAGATTCTCCAGAACAACTTCTCAAATTGCTTGATATAAAACAATTCAAGGGAAAGAATTGTTTGGGAAAAGCGCACAGATCTCTCGCTAGTCCTCGTAAAATATGCGAAATTCAAAATCCGGATTTTGAAAAGTACAAAGGAATTCTTGTCCTCGAGTCATCTCACAATGTATGCTAGGAAAATGTCTACGACAATGAGGATCATCATTGCTAATCCATTACTTCGTGATAGTCTCACGTGCCGCATCAAGTGGTACATGGGTTTAGACAAGACGAATATCCAATCATTCAACGACTTAGGTAAAGCCTTTGTCCAAAGAATACAAATTCAACTTGGATATGGCTCGATAGGATCAACTCCGCTCCATGTCTCAAAAGGAAAGAGAGACATTCAAGGAATATGCGAACGATGGAGGGAAATTGCGCCCAAGTCAACCCGCCTTGAAGAGAAAGAGATGACTAAGGTATTCTTGAATACTCTAAACTCATTCTACTATGAGCGAATGATCGCTAGCGCTCCCGAGACTTCAACGAAATGGTAAGCATGGGAATGCGACTAGAAGAAGGGGTTCGGACAGACGCCTAACCAAGGAAGTAGGATCTTCTAGTAATACCAAGAAAGTTGGAACCGTTTCCCAAGGAAAAAGAACATGACGTAGGAGTGGTATCCAGGAAACTACGCAAGAATGTCATTCGACAACGATGTAGCTGCCATAGCACCACCGTCAACAACCTGTGAATTGCTCCGCATTTCAACAAAATCAACAAACTCTCGCCAAGGCTCAAGAATTTCACAACCAAAACCGACGCCTCGGGTCACTCGATTCGACCCAATTCCCATGACGTATACGTAACTTTACCTACGATAGAAAGGAATCTAATACAAGGTTACCACCTCCGTCCCCGAAAACTACCATGGTGGTACAAAGTCGACATGTCTTGCCCTTTTCACCAAGGGCACCAGCCATGACCTTGAGCATTGCATAGCATTGAAGGCGTAATACAAAGATTAGTGAAGGCTAATCTTCTTTCCTTCGTAAATACAACCGAATGTGCAAGCCAATCCACTTCCCACCATAGTGGACACTCGGTGAATCTAATGCTAAGGAATACAGACAGTACCTTGTCACGATGTAAACTTAGTCAAAGGAAACTTGGTGCATCTTCATGAAGCATAAGTACCATGAGCACCTTCACTAAGCATGATTATGCGCTATATCTGCTCCAAGAATATCCATGGATGTCCCACCATAAGAGCAGATATTCAAGATTTGTTAGACATTGGTGATTTACAAATCTACGTAAACCGAGATGACCATGACGTAAATACAATAGGGCATTTTCCGCATGAGCTTTTAGTCTCGGATATCAACTCGAAAATCCCAAGTAAACGCTAGTGATCCCTTGTTTTAACATACCCGAGCATTTGAGATCGCATGTGGTTCCAACATTCCAACATCTCCTTTGGTAATTTGCCCGCCCGGTCCTGCTCCGCATGTTCTACTAGAGCAATTCCTTACCAATATCATGCAACCCCGATAGAAGATGGAAAGAGAAACCGCCACGCCCACTAATGTCAATATAACGGAAATCGGACGAGTGACCAAGTGGACGAGTTCATGCTCCATACCACCAAACCGCTGCACCTCGTTATTAAAATAACCCAGTTAGCATATCTGCTGAGAATCCTGCAACGATTCCCATTGCTAACCCAAGCACAAACATTGGCTCTACTGATAGAACCAACATCAACTCAGACTTTGACGAGATACTGAAACTAATCAAGAAGAGCGAATATCGAGTCATAAACCAATTAATGCAGACTCCTTCAAAGATTTCGATATTGTCTTTACTCCTCAACTTCGAAGCTCACCGAGAAGCTTTGATGAGAGTACTAGACCAGGCTTATGTGGATCACGATGTGACTATGCACCAATTTGGAGGATCTGCTCCAACATAACAGCCTGCAATAATTTGAGTTTTAGTGACGAAGAACTTCCAGAGGAAGGGAAAGATCACAACTTGGCCTTGCACATCTCGATGATTTGCCAATCAGATTCTTTGTCAAATGTATTAGTAGACACAGGTTCATCCCTAAACGTAATGCCAAAAACGACGCTCGCTCGTTTAGCTTACAAGGGAACGCCAATGAAGTTCAATGACATCATAGTAAGAGCTTTCGATGGATCGAGAAAGTCAGTTATTGGGGAAGTTGAGCTCCCGATGACAATTGGCCCTCACACGTTCCAAATTACCTTCCAAGTTATGGACGTGCCAGCTGCATACAGTTGCTTGCTAGGAAGACCTTGGATCCACGATGCAGGAGCGGTAACTTCTACTCTCCATCAAAAATTAAAATTCACAGTAAATGGAAAGTTGGTAACCATCAGTGGCGAACAAGCTTTGCTTATAAATCATCTGTCTAGTTTCTCTTTCATCACGGCTAATGACATTGAAGCGCCGTATCTCCCAGAAAATCCGTTAGAAGATGAATCTACTAAAGACAGATCATCTATCTCTTCATATAAAGAAGCGGCACAAATGGTGAAAGATGGCAATACTCAAGGATGGGGACAAGTTATCAAACCTGTCAAGAATGAAATGAAAACCGGACTTGGGTTTACACCTGTATTCTACAAAAAACAAGAGAAAGATGAAGCACTTCCGACATGAAGTATTTCAAATGAGGTTTCTTAAACCCTGTTCCGCAAGAGGTTAACGTTGTAACCATTGAAGAGGATGAAGATGATCCATCTGAATCTGAAGAGTGGAGCACTTACTTGAATAGCCCTGAGTATGTATCTCAAGAGGAATCATATGCACCGACTGATCAATTCAAAGACATGTCCCTGCAACAACATGAAAATCCACCATCCTCGAATTTGGGATACCTTGGGAGAACCAAGTGGCAAACGACTACATGGTGAAATACTGCGAAAGCTCGAAAATCCGGATCGAAGATATCCAACCCACGGGATGGGGTGATGACTTTGACTACCCTAGTCAATCGTAAGAGGAATACTGCTTCTCAAACTAATCAATGATCGAGGTCCCAAATGAAGATCTCTTTCAACACCGTGGATTTCACCAAGCGGATCCTCGTTACCACTACATCAACATGATCATCAAGATCAAGAGTATGACTCGATACGATCTAGAAAGTGTCGCCGACAACGAATCTCTTCACCAAGACTGGAAGGAACATCCCCAATATTCAACACAGATCAGAAGTACAAAGGCTAGCTCTCATACTTCCCGATCGTTAATCAAGAAGATTGCTTTAGCAGAACAAAGGCAAAGGCCATCGCTCGAGTCTTCAAAGCGCTCACCAGAATTAAAGTTTACTCGAGGTTAAACCAAGCGGAAAATTACCCGAGTACCTCGACTTCCAAGGAGTTCGTCACTATTGGAAACCCGTTGAAGTTAGGACTAATGTTCATAGCTCTAAGTAGTTTATCTTTGCTTTTTGTTTTGAACTCGCTCGCCAAAGCGAAGAGATGTTTTATAGGGTTTAGCTTTTAAATAATTTCTCTTTGTCTTGCCCAAGACAAATGAGTTTGTATTTTAGGCCCTGCTCATATTGTGAAACATAAATAAAATGCGTTGTTTTGTTTCCACACTGTGTTTATTTTCATTTTACCCTTTTTCGAAATGATAATCCTAAAAACACAAAAAAAAAAATCATAATGAAAAAATTAATCGCAACACTTTCACAAAAAAATGATGATAAAAACTTTTTAATCAAACAATAAATCAAAATGCAGATTAAACAAATGGACAAATCCATTGAAAGCAGAACTCCACGCTCTCTCAACTTTGAAATCTCTCAAGTCGTCAAGAAGAAGTTAAAGAAGAGATCCGGATGAAATTTCTAGGTTGCTAAGGCACGAGGAAAGGATCATTCACCTCATAAAGAACCTCTAGAAGCAATCAACTTGGGTTCGAGGAAGATAAAAAGAAGTAAATATCGGAGCTTGCAATGTGTCAAAAGAAACCGATAAGTCTTCTCAAAGAATACGTTGATGTGTTTGCTTGGTCCTACCAGACATGTCGGGTTTGGATACCAGATAGTAGAGCATCACTTGCCGTTAAAACCGTAATGTCCGCTAAGCAAAAGCGAGGAGAGTGCATCCCGAGATGGTGAGAAAATCAAAAGGAAGTTCAAAAGCACTCGGTTTCCTTGTCACTCGAGTATCCTCAATGGCTAGCCAACATAGTACTATCCAAGAAAGATGGAAAGGTCAGAATGTGTGTTGACTACCGAGATCTGAACAAAGCTAGTCCAAAAGATGACTTCCCACTTCCGCATATTGACATGCTAGTGGACAAAGACCAAAATTCAACGCCTTTTCCTTCATGGATGGTTTCTCCGTTATAATCGATCGTAATGGCTCAAGATATGGAGAAGACATCTTTCATCACGCCATGGGGCACTTTTTGCTACCAGGTAATGCCATTTGGATTAAAGAATGCAGGCGCAACTTACCAGAGGGCAATGACTACTCTCTTTCATGATATGATGCACAAAGAGATCGAGGTCTACGTGGATGATATGATAGCAAAGTCCGACACAGAAGAAGAGCATATAGACTATCTCTTAAAGCTGTTTCAACGACTAAGGAAGTTTCAGCTCCGCCTGAATCCTAACAAATGCACCTTTGGGGTAAGATCAGGAAAACTCCTAGGTTTCATCGTCAGTCAGAGAGGAATTGAAGTCGACCCTGACAAAGTCAAGGCTATTCAGGAAATGCCTACGCCACGTACGGAAAAGCAAGTAAGAGGATTTCTCGGACGGTTAAATTACATCTCCAGATTTATCTCTCAGATGACTGCTACCTGTGGGCCGATATTCAAACTTCTGCGCAAAGATCAAAAGTTAGTGTGGACAGAAGATTGCCAAAGAGCATTCGACAATATCAAAGAATACGTCGTAACCACCAATATTGATCCCTCCGGAAGGAAGACCATTGATCATATACCCACCGCACTAGAAGAGTCCATGGTCTGCTTGGACAACAAGACGAAACCGTAAGAAGGAGCATGCCATTTACTACCGAGTAAGAAATTCACGATCGTGAAACTCGTTACTCCATGCTCGAGAAAACATGTCGCTTTGGTATGGACTTCAAAACTTCGCCAAGACATGATCAATCACACGACTTGGTTAATCTCCAAAATGGATCCGATCAAGCACGTATTTGAGAAGCCCGCTTAACCGGAGAATCGCTCGATGGCGATGCTACTATCGAGTATGACATCCAATACCGCACTTTAAAGCGGTTAAAGGAAGCATTCTCCGATCACTTGGCTTATCACCTCAACGAACACCAATCTCTCAAGTTTGATTTCCCGACGAGGATGTTATGTACTTGAAGATGAAAGATTGTGACGAACCGCTACACGGAGAAGGACCGATCCGTAATCCGATGGGGCCTAGTCTTGATGGAGCAGTTAATGTTTTGGTAATGGAATTGGGCCATCATCACTCCCGAGGGTTCTCATATCCCGTTTTCGCCAGATTGCTATTTGATTGCACCAACAACATAGCCAGAATATGAAGCATGCATCATGGGTATTGAAGAAGCCATCGACTTGAGGATCAAGATCCTTGATATATATGGAGACTCGGCCCTTGTGATCAATCAAATTAAAGACAAGTATGAAACTCATCATCTTGGTCTAATTCCTTACAGAGATTATGCAAGACGATTGTTGACTTTCTTCAACAAAGTTGAATTGCATCATATCCCTCGAGATCAAAATCGAATGGCAGACGCCTTGGCTACTCTATCTTCCATGTTTAAGATCAACAATTGGAACGATATGCCCAGAATTCGCATCAGACGCCTTGAAAGACCTGCATATGTCTTTGCTACAGAAGCAGTCTTTGACGATAAACCGTGGTTTCACGACATCAAATGTTTCCTTCAAACACGAGAGTACCCACTTGGGGCATCGTACAAGGATAAGAAAACTCTGAGGAGGCTTTCTAGGAATTTCTTCCTGAACGAGGATGTGCTATACAAAAGAAACTTCGACATGGTTCTCCGATGCGTCATGCACAAGAAGCAGACACGATCATCCATGAAGTGCATGAAGGGTCCTTTGGAACCCATTCAAATGGGCATGCAATGTCTAGAAAAATCTTGAGAGCAGGATACTATTGGATAACAATGGAATCCGATTGCTGTAAACACGTCAAAAGATGTCACAAGTGCCAGATCTATGCAGATAAGATCCATGTGCCTCCGACTCTACTCAACGTTCTCTCCTCTCCGTGGCCATTCTCCATGTGGGGCATTGACATGATTGGAATGATTGAACCAAAAGCGTCCAACGGACATCGCTTCATTCTGGTGGCTATTGATTACTTCACCAAATGGGTCGAGCAAGATTCACGCCAACGTCACCAGACAAGTGGTTGTGAGGTTCATTAAGAACAACCTCATTTGCCGATATGGAATTCCAAGTAAGATCATTACAGACAATGGATCTAACTTGAACAACAAAATGATGAAAGAACTGTGTGAGGAATTCAAGATTGAACATCATAACTCGTCTCCTTACCGGCCAAAGATGAACGGCCGCTGTACCAACAAGAACATCAAGAAGATCGTCCAGAAAATGGTCATCACTAACAAAGACTGGCATGAAATGCTGCCATTTGCTCTGCATGGGTATCGTACTTCAGTACGCACTTCAACAGGAGCAACTCCTTTTTCTCTAGTATACGGCATGGAAGCAATGCTCCCCGTAGAAGTTGAGATTCCATCAATGAGAGTTCTCATGGAAACAAAACTATCTAAGGCTGAATGGTGTCAAAGCAGATACGACCAACTGAACTTAATTGAAGAAAAGCGCCTGACCGCTCTGTGTCACAGACAACTCTATCAAAGAAGAATGAAAAAGCTTTCGACAAAAGGTCCGACCTCGTGAATTCCGAGAAGGCGACTCGTGCTTAAAAAGATTTGTCTTTTCAAACAGATTCTAGGGCAAATGGACTCCTAATTACGAAGGCCCATACATCGTCAAAGAAGTCTCGGTGCTATGACTCTCACAACCATGGACGGCGATGAACTCCCCGATCTCGTGAATCCGACGCATCAAGAAATACTTTGTCTAAAAACAAAAGAACATCGGTAAGTCGAAAACCCGAAAAGGGCGGCTTAGGCAAAATGAGCGTCTCGGTGGATTGAAAACACGAAAAGGCGATCCAGAAAAATTAGAGACAATAAATGAATTATCCCGATAGATCGAAAACACGAAAGGCGATCTAGGCAAAACAAGGATACAAAATGACAAAGTAATCATCGATCAGATTTTGTCCACATGAAGAATTTTCCATCAACGGATCTTCAATCAACTCTTCTGAAGCAACAAGCACAGTTGGAATTCGAAGTTGTTAGGGATAATAGTGGTTATTTGCTTTCAATGTAGCCTTTTCCCAATAAATTATCATTTCCAACTTTTGTAAATAGTTCATGGAATCACGCCTTTGGCTGATCACCATTCTATCAATAAATTTGAGCCTTGTGCCTTTGTTTGCAATTCTTGTTTATTCCGTTTTGCAAAATAACGCTTTTATTGTGAAAATCACTTTTTTGAAACAGAAATGTTTTAAATTAATTTTTACTTCAAAATTTTGAAACAAAAGCAAAATTCTCCTTTGAAACTATGAACACGGAAATAACTTCAACCGTTTCTCCAATAGTGTTTCGATCCCCAGTGGAGTTGCCAACTGCTACAGCAATTTTCTCCTCAACGGAAATCTTCAAAGGACGGTATTCTTATCCAAAAAGAATCCCCAATCAAGTTGCCAATGAAATGCTTTTCTCTGAAAGTGTAAAACATGCAACTCAAAATCTTCATCAGTGAATGTTTACACCAGTGCTGTAATCTTCACCAAGTATTTGTTCGAACTGTGACGCGGTCCTCTTCCCCAAATATCTCTTTAGATGTCTTTGTCAAAGTAGTGTTAGCATACATATAACATTCATGACATTCATACATAATAGCATCATTCATTGCATTTTTTTGCATTCCTCGAAATGTTTGCTTCCATATCACTGATGTAAATCACACTTACTCATGTAAGTACAAGTTTATCCCCAGTAGAGTCTCGCCAAATAGAAAAGATACATTTCTTTTTTATCCCCGGCAGAGTATCCCCAAACAGAGAAATGCATTTTCTTCTCTTCACCACGTTCCCCAGCTGAGATCATTCCTCATTTGGAACAATGTCTTGATTGACTGTTTCTTTTCAGTTCATTCCTGAATAGAACCTCGTCTCTAATCAACAAAGCAATAAGCAATAGTCTCATTGTCTGAGCCGCTTATTTTCATTCCTAAACTTGTCATAAAAAGTTTGTTTCTTCTCAACAAGGTCAAATCATGACCATACGGGAAATTCCTCAGCAGTTTGTCTTTCTGTCAAAAGGAAAACCTGTGTTTTCTGATCAAAAATGCCCGCATCTCCTCAAAAAGAGAGATCCTCGGCAAAAATTGTATCCAAGAAAATAGAAGCTCATTTTCGAGTTCTGTTTCTTTCACTGTCTGTTATTCACAAAGCTGAATACACAGCAAATTTTCTTAAAAGATTTACCTTGTTATAGTTATCACTTTGCTGATAATTGGTAATATCTTTAAAGCTCATTCCAGTATTGTTTCCACTACTGTCTGTTATTCACAAAGCTGAATATGCAGTAAATTTTCTCAAAGTTACCTTGTTATAGTTATCACTTCGCTGATAATTGGTAACGTCTTCAACATTCATTACCATAAACTATCACAAGGCTGATAATTGGTAATATCATTTTCACTTACCTTAAACATTGTCACAAGGCTGACAGAAGGTAATCTCTCCGTTTCCAAAGTGAAACAAACATTCACATATTCTGTGAATCATTCTTTCCCCGTCAGGGACGTGTTCACAAATTTTCCCCCACCATGTCATTTCTTTGATATCATCTGGGTGAAACTTTTTTTACAATCATTTTGCATCATCTGCATCTTTTGGTATCTTAGGTCCAAAATTTGCGTATTCTGATATTTAAGTATCTTTACACCTATCAAAACGAAGATATTCATCTTCATCTCTCAGGTTAAAGAAACTTAAATAGGGGCATCTGTCATACCCCAAATTTTGACCTAATATACCACCTTTCATTTGCATCATTTCATAACTAACAGCTCAGACAGCATTAATCGGGTATAGCATTCACAGGTCAAAATTAGGGTTTCATCAGATTTTCATCTGATTCAAGAGCTAACCAATTAGGGTTTGAGATTTTCTCACTCCATTTGATCTATCTTGATCAAATCTTCAACCTTAAATCCTCAGATATCAAATTTTCTCACAGATCAATCGAGGATCGACCAATTAGGGTTTTGGTCGAGCATAGGCATCCTCTGATTTTTTGAGCAGTGAATAACTTTTTTGGATAGAGATTGGTCATTATATCTTAGATATAACATCTTGACCTAATTTCGGATTCAAAACATCACGAGGTTCATAGAATTCATCACCAATTTCGAAACGTCGGTGAAATTTCATACGTAAAAGTCAAACTTTGACTTTTGGTCAAATTTTCAAAACAAAACTTTTTCCATCATCAAAATACTTCAAATGATCCATCATGATCATCAAAAATCAAAGAATTTGGAAAAGTCAACAAAAAGTCAAAATTTCTATAACTTAGAAAAATTTCTAAGTGTTGAAATTTTACATTTTTTCCAAACTTCAAGCCATTTTTTCACCTAGTTCCAATTGGAATTTGAAAAAACTCAAAACATGAAAGTTGTAGATCATGGAAAAATCTTTCCAAAATGTCCAAGAACTTAAAAATCCATGGAGTCTAGCTACACTTTTGAATTTGAAATTTAGAGCTCCAAAATCCATAATTTTCAAGTACAAACTTGTAAAATTATAGGTCATTTTGTGTTTTTTCACTTAAACCACTTGCCACCTTGCCAAAATGACTCATCAAACTGATAAACATCAGTAAAAAGTGATGATTGAAGATTGGATCAAGTTTGAACAATTTTGCACATGGTAAAAAAGGGAAGTTTCCTTTTAAGGCAAAATGCCTTTCTTGCCCTTTAAGGCAACTTCAAATTGCAAAATGCCATGTCCTTCCTTGCCTAATCTTTTCAGACCTCTTGCCTATAAATAGCTATCATTTCAAGTTCAATGGACACCAAAATCAATACACAAATCCATGCTTTTCTTCTTTTCTTGAAAATCAAGCAATTAGTGCAAAGTTGAGAAATATAGCATTTTTGAAAATTCAATGGAAACATGATGAAAATTGGTGTCCAACATGTTCCATGATCATTAACAAACTTGTTCCAAACTTAAAATCAAACTAAAAGCAAGAGAAAATCAGAATTCCATTTCCATTTTTTTCAAAACTTTAAAACTGACTTAGGAATCGAATTGCAAGTTTGGCTTGATCAATTGTTGTTCTAATGATCCATACACCTTCCATGAACATCCTGGAGTTGATCTAAAACAAGAATAGCAATCTGTAACACCATTAACTTCGATTTCGAGTTCTGTTTCGAGCTGATTGCAGGTTGACTTGAGTGGAGAGATTGAAGCAAGTTCAAAGCAAGCAGGCCATCTCTAAAGCATCCTCACATGCCGCTGGTACTCTAAGGATCAAGAAATCGCAACTGGAAGTGCTCTAGAACAGGTTTCGATCTCAACTTTTCCAGGTTAGAACACGAAACTGGTTCTCTTGATTCCTTGCACCAATTGACAAAAACTCTTGGCCATTTGTTTTCTGCACTCAACACGAACAAAAGCCCTCAATAAAATCAAACAATCGTTCAACATACATCATTTAATTTAGATTTTTCAGTTTAGGGTTCATACGTGTTCTTCGAATCGAAATCATTCTAGGCTTAATATAAATAAAATTAACAAGCATCTTCATGTTCATGGCATAAAATCGATCAAGTTTGGTTTTTACATCGTGCCATTTGGTTGAGAAACGAAGGAGATAGCTCGAATTCGTGAAATTGAGAATCAAACACAAGCCCAGAAAATTCGCGCGTGTTCTTGGTGTTCTTCAGTTTTTGAAAATTCAAATAATCCAATATAATATTAACGCGTGTTTTTAATCCACTAACAACTCAAACGTGTTTGGCTCAGTGGTTCATGGCTTGCCTTTAAGGCTTTGTGACACGCGTATCACCTCATGGTCATGGGTTCAAAACCCAGCAAGACCATTCTTTTTACAAAGCTTTCAATTTTTTCATGTTTTCTTCAAAACTTTCCAATACCATATCAACACGTGTGCTGGTCCACTAACACTTCAAACGCGTTGGCTCAGTTGGTCCCTGGCTTGCTCTTAGTGCTTTCTGCCACGTATCCACTCAAAGGTCATGGGTTCAAAACCCAACAAGACCATTTTTTTCATCCTTTTTTACAAACTTCAATATTTTTCATATTTTTTCTTCAAACTTCAACAATTTTTTTAACCAATCAAAACTTCTCATTTTGAGATGATTTTTTGCACACTTGTCATTTAATATATATATTTTATGATTATGTCAAAAAAATCCAAAAAATATTTTCATCTGATTAAATTTTAATCGAGCCGAAAACAACGTTCTAAACACTTTTCAAACCTCCTTAAAAGGTGAATTTTTCAAGTTTTCGACTTCCGAATTTTTTTTAAAAAACTTCTCATACATCAACCTCACATCTCAAAACATTTTCAAATCATTTTTCAAAACATTTCATCAAACTTGCATCTTTTTACCATGATTGATCCGATTTAAACGATAAAACTGATTTTATCTTCTCTCGAATTTCTCGATCGATCATGGGCCTCCCTTATGGTGTAAGTCCCAACCCTTTATGTACATATTTAGTTTTATTTGTACATATTCAAAACATCTTTGTCAATATTCAAACATAAACAAATTTCTTTCATTTGTTTTTCATTCGTTTGTCTATACGCCGAATCCATTGGTTCTAAAGGAAGGTTTCTCCTGAGCAAGATTTCTTTTAAACCAATGGGCCTCCATCACGGTGTAAGTCCCATAACATTCTTTTATGTACATAATATTTCCTTGTACATATCAAACTTTTGTCAAACATTCTTTTTCAAAACTTTTTATCTGTACATAACACAGATACTTCTTTTTCAAAACTTTTTATCTGTACATAATACAGATACTCTTTCTTTTTGAAAATACTTTTTACAGATAAACTTTGATCAATCATTTCTGTTTCATCTGTATACTGAATACCATTGGTATTGAAAGGAGCATTATTCCCTGTGAAACTTCTTTCAAATCAATGGGCCTCTCTTACAGTGTAAGTCCCAACCCTCCTATGTACATTCATCTTTCTCTGTACATAAAAAACTCATTCGTGTACATATTCATTTCCTTGTACACAATTCAAACTTGTGAATAATCAAGTTACGCTCGTTTTAAAACGTTCGTTTCACAGACACTTGGTTATATTTCATAAACTGCTGTAAATAAACATCATGCATTGTTTATATTTCCTTCATAAACTCCTGTGAATACATGTCACACGCACACACCTGTTTATACAACTGTCTAATAAATAACATAACAATTAGACTAATCAATAGGTTCCCCACAGTATAGCTTCCTCTTGAGCTTCATACAAGACAACTCATCACCAGTTGAGTTTAGCCTCCGCTTGGGCTTCATACAAGACAACTCATCCCCAGCATGAGTTTAGCCTCCACTTGGGCTTCATACAAGATATTTTTATCTCCAACCGAGTTTAGCCTTCTCTTGGGCTTTGTACAAAGAAACTCTCCCCACAGAGTTAGCCTCCGCTTAGGCTTCATATAAGACAACACTCCCCTGTTGAGTCAGCCTCCTCTTGGGCTTCGTTCAAAAGAACTCCTCATTGAGTTTAGCCTTCTCTTGGGCATCATACAATGAAAGAGACAGGAAATCTCTTAACAGCCTCCTCTTGGGCTTCCAATACAAAGAATCACCCGCGCTAAGATAGAACCCTGAAAGGATGGTTTCCCGGTGAAATCACTTTCAAATTCCCCATAGAGTAAAATTTCTCGGTGAAATTGCTCTTATTCAGAAAAGGATGATTTCTCGGTGAAATCCCTTTCAAGCCAAAGACAGCCATACCCTATAGCTTCCTCTTGAGCTTCATACAAGGACCCTCGATGACCCTCGATGACCCTCGGAATGCCTCCTCTTGGGCTAACAATACAAGGACCCAAGGGCTTCTTAAAAGCATCCCTTTAATCCAATCAATTTCTCCTTGAGATTTAGACATCTATCATCTCTATGGAAGAAGTATCTCATCTATCACATCACATACAGTCAAAAACTTTTCAAACTCTTTTCAAACTATTTTCAAACAAAAAACATCTCTTAACAGTAAGTGGTAACGCTTGTACACTCAAGCAAAACACCCAATACTTACAGTTAAAAGATTTAATCATCTTTTCAAACATCTTTCTTAAACATGTAAGTGGTAACGCTTGTACACTCAAGCAAAACACCTAATACTTACGACGAAAGATTTTAATCAATCAAAATTTTCAAAAATGTATGTGATGACATAGATTAGATACATTTTTCATTAAGATGACATTTGTCTGTCTCTTACTAACATCCCGTTGCTTTCCACTAGCATAAGTGGGAACTACGATTGCTCTGACTTTCTCAACATCCTTTTGAGAATACGTAGGAACAAGGTCTCATCCTTGCCGAGCAAATTTCTATCTCTCTCAGACCAAACAAACCATAGAACCCTGTGTAGATCCGAGCTACAAATGCTCTGATTCCCACTAGGGGATATGTATGCAGAAGATCCACAGATCTTTGCGAGCACAATAATAACAAAATCTAGAATCCCACATAATCTACTGTTTCTTAAAATCCAAAGGAGAAACTTTCCCAATCATAGAAATAGCAATTAAAAAACACACAACATATCAAACATATTCATATATAAAGCTGCTGTAGATAACTACATATATTTAGGGTGCTCCATCTATTCCCTTTATATACCAATCCCCCTTACTCAGAATCTCCCCAATGCGTTATGTCTAGTTTGCGCTAGTCGTTACGCATATCAATATCAATTGAGGGTATTTCAGCTTTCCCCTTTTTCATAATCATTAAATCATCTTTCTTGTGTTGAAAATAATAAAGCTTGATGCTCGCGGCATCTTTATAAACAAATCAAAAGATTTAAATCGTTGCGTACTGGAAGATCCGAACTCACGTTCGCATCCTCATGGCGCGTCACCTTTTAACGCGAACAAGAATATTTTTAACAACGTAATTCTATGCCAGTTTATTTTGGATTCCTTCAGTTCGATTAATTTAAATTCCGATATCAGAAAGATTTAGCCAGACATATTAATTAATTCGGACATGCATAAATAATAATATTCAATACATTTAAACATCTCCCTAATCAAACAAATAAATATCAGGCAACAATACTTTGAATAAATTAAGACAATTAGATTAAAAACCTGAAAATAAGAATACTGCAATAAATCTTGTTCTTCAAAATAACCGAACACTCTACCACAAGTCGGCTGGATCTGCTCGGAGACTCTTGAATTTGAAAGAAGAAAATAAACAAGGAATAAAAAGCACTAGATCTAACGTAAGGTTAGATCAGTGAAAAGTACACAACAATTTCCGGTGTAGAAATTGTTTTGAGAAAATTATAACAAACTTAGAACCAAAAGAAAATCTAAAACTAAGAAACAAAAATAGAAAATAAAATAAAATTGCAAAACTGAAAAGAAAATAGAAATGCGAATAAAGAAAAACTAGAAATCGATTGTTCGATAAAAATGCCGACCCCTTTT
The DNA here is from genome assembly GCA_021764765.1 of Vicia sativa. Lineage (NCBI taxonomy): Eukaryota > Viridiplantae > Streptophyta > Magnoliopsida > Fabales > Fabaceae > Vicia > Vicia sativa. Next base: position 91,006,671 of record CM038794.1, on the reverse strand, counting down.
GTTGGTCCAATGTGTTCCTTATATAGTTCTTACTTGCAACTTCCTTCTCCAAAAATCTAGCACGTCATGCTCTTAGTCTTCCTAAAATGTAGCAAATGAAATTCACTTAGTGCGTAGAAACGTGGCAAGAAAATAGGAGAAGTTGGAAGTGGTTGGATGACGTGGCAGTGAAGAAAGTGGGTATTGGAGGCGTGCGCCTCAAGTATGGGGGAGGGGGCCTCAAAGGCCAGAGGCGAGCGCCTCCCCTTGCCGGGCTCGTTTTGGGCCTTCACATATTTAGCTTTACTTCTTCAATACCCCTCCTTTTCTATATCACCTCTATCTTCATTTCTTTGCCTTTTTACATCAATTTCCTCTCAATTTCATTTCTTTTCTCAAGCAATCTCTATTTAATCTAAATACCTGAAACATTAAAAATACCAGCGTAATACGAAAATAAAATAATATAAATTAAACAAAAATACTAACATTAGTTATGCTAATTAAATCAAATTATGTTATATAAATTCATGTTATCAAACTCCCCTACACTTGAACCTTTGTTTGTACTCAAGCAAATGTTCGGTACAACGATTTTTAAACATTGGTCAAATGCACATACATGACTTAAATCAAGTTGTACACGGTTGCATCGTGTTTTTGTCAAAGAATCAAAAGTTCGATTTATACTCTAGCACTACGGTAATGACACTATATAATCCCATCCTACATAAACCAGTTGTAGATGTTATCATTGCCCGCCTCAAGTAATCTTCTTGTTTTACCCATTTCATTCGAGCGCAATCACATTAAGCCCTTTATCCTTACATGCACATAGCAGAACAGCCGGTTAGTGGTTATGATCTTTTTAGCACAATGGTTTCTGGCACAATAATGTGGCAACCTTTTCATTCCAATTGTAAGATGCGGGGGATCACACCGTAGTCTGCCCTACCAAGTTCAGTACCAAATGCTTCTAAACCACCTAACGATGGACTTTATGTTACTTAGTAAGGTTTGCGTCTGTTGGATTAAGCGATCGGGTGAGGATCGCCCAATTTAATTGGTGCATTACCTATTTTCTTCAAGCATGTAACATTTTTCTAAATAATTAACCGATATCATCCACTTATATTCATCGACTTTCTGCGTAGTTTGTGTTTAAGACGGTGCTGACTGCTAAATAAACTACTCAGGGTTTCAGAATAATAGGTATTTTAACTAGTTTATTATACTCTGGGGTTGTAGAGTGTCAAGACGGTAGTGATTTCGTCTAATCTTGCTAAAGTTTCTAACTAGTTTAAAAATTGGCAACATACGTACTTGTCGAGTGAGTCAAGTTATGCATAAAACCGTAAATAATTTGTTGGGGCTCAATAAAATAGGGGAATTGGAAAAACAACACAAACGTTGCATAAATAATTTGATGAAGACAAAAAATTTATTGAAGGGAAATAACTAGAAGGGAAATTACAAAGAAAATATAAAATTACTAGAAAAATGGAAATACTTCCTCCCCCATACTTAAATCGTACATTGTCCTCAATGTATTGATAAAAGATGAAAAAGGGAAGTGGAAACTAAATATTCACTCCTCAGTTGAACTTTTAGCGATATTCGTTTTCCATGGCCACTTATCAAGCCATCTCACATATCCCTCACCTTTTATTTTCTTTCTTCTGTGGGGTAGTTCATTCTTTTGAACTCGTGGTGGTGGTTCTAGATCTATCCTAAGTATCAACTTTTCAAGTTTGGGCTTAGTGATTTCATCCACCACCTCAAAGGTTAACCTTACCCTCTTAACAGTAATTATATCCCTAATTTCATGGTCCCCTAATTTTCTCTTTTTAGGCAAGACATCAAACAGTGGTGAATCAGTGTGGATATTTTTCAATACCTCGACATACGTTTTAGATTGGGAGTCTACCTGAGCTTCCATAAAACTTTTCGGAAAAGGAATCAGTGGGGTGTAGTGATTTGGGATAACAATATGCACTTCCTTCTCTACCTCTTTTATAACCTCTCTTTCGAATGGTGTTGGTGGATTTTTCTCAACCTCTACTCTTTTCTCGTCAGAAATCTCCTCGGCCACAATATCACTCTCCTCAACCTCATTATCACTCTCAGGATTTTCAAATTGTTTTTCGCTAATGGTTGTTTCAACATCCACATCCTCCTTGGGGAAAGGTCCTAGAAGGTTTTGTTCAAGTTGGGAGATTTGAGTCTCAAGGGCCATGTTGTGAGTCGCGAGGGACTCAACCACAGTGGTCAGTTGCCTAAGGGTTTCATTGTTTCGAAGACTTTGTTCCCTAACCTCTTCATTTTGGACAGTTTGTGTCTCTATAAAGTGCTTTATCATAGAATCTAACCTAGAGTTAGTTAGCATCTCATCGGAATCCTGTATTGATGTTTCGAAGTTGAGATCTTGTGATTCTTCTGATTCTTGAAAGTGAGTTAGAGTCTCCTTTTGTGTTTCCCCAAAGTGTTCTATTATCCAGGATGTTTCATTAAAATTTTCCATTAATATTTTGAGGTCGGATTTATATGGTTCTGGTGATTCCTCAAAGTATTGGGTGTGGCAATTGTAGAGGAAATTGGGTTAAGGATAAGTTAGGTTGGAGTTATAAGTTTCTTGTGGCTCCTCAAAATGTTGGAATTGGTAGTTTTGGAGGTAATTTGGGTAAGAGTGAGTTTGTGTAGCATTGAAATCTTCCATCAATATTTCGAGGTCGGATGTATGGGTTTCTTGTGATTCCTCAAAATACTGATAATTGGTGTAGAAAAAAATTGGGTGATACATAGTAAGCACAGTAAAACTGCCTTAGTCTATATGGTGTAACACGGGGAGTTACAATATCGACTTAAATAGTCCCCGGCAACGGCGCCAAAAACTTGATCGCGACTTTATCGTCTATAAATCGGGAGACTGCAAGTGCATAGTCATATCGCGTAGTTTTAAAATTTATCGAATCCACAGGGACTATAAATCGATCTATTGTTATCCTAAGTTACTATATATAACTAAGGCCAATAATTCTTTTGGATGATGATTAAAGAAAATATTAATAAAACGGATATCGGTATGTAATTCGTCTAACTTAGGGGATCCGAATTTCCACTGGCTTGTTTCTCAAGTTGATTCCTGACTGCAACAGCTGCAACTGGAGTAGTAGTGATCTCTGAAATCGTCGCCTGATTTTGACTGTTTGATGTTGATTGCTGATTTTGTGTAGCTGCCAACGAGCTTACCAAAGAAGTGAGTCATTCCACCTTTTCCTAAAGTGTTGTCACTGTGCCACGAAGCTCAACATTGTCTGGTTCAAAATCTTCCATTGCTTTTCTTCTGTTTGCACGAGTATCGTATCTACGAGCTGACTGTGAACGTAGTCGAGAAACCCTAAGACGCGACAGCTTGACGATCTCTGGAAAAAATTCCAAAAGATAAGACTCTAAATAACAAACTCGAGATGCAAAGTATGATGCATGATTATGAATGCAAAGAGAAAAGAATTTCCAAAGAATTTACGCTAAAAGAGAAATTTCTTGTAAACATTTAGATGGAAAACTTTTATTTTATTAATATTCGAAAGAAGATTACAATAAGTTTTTGGAGCATAGCTGTTACAATGATAGAATAAATGATAAAAATAAAGCTAAACTAATCTTCGTCTTCGTCTGATGAAGAACCAAATGCTTGATGCAGTTTCAACTTCAGGATTTCTTTCCCATAGTAAGCTTTCAGCTCAGCTTTCTCGGCTTTTAGCTTGTTGATTACTTTTTCCAATCGTCAGGAGCAGGATTGCTAATTGTCATTTCTTCAAGCTTTCTTTTCCTTTCTTTGATGTATTTCTTGATTGCGTTATATTTTTGACGGATCTTCTCATCTTTCTCCATGAGCCATTCATCTTGAAAGTAGAGGGTTTTTTCATGATCCTTGACCTGTTTCTTAAGCTTTTCATTTTCAAAGTCAGTCTTAAAAAACTTGTCTTCCAAAGCTTCTTTCTCTAGCCTCATCTTAGCCAAAGCTTCTTGGTATTCTCCCATAGTCTCGATGGGAATGGTGGTCGATTTAGATACCACTGGGAACATGGGTTCTTCATAACCATAAGGCATTCGGAATTCCTTCCCTCTTTTCTTTACCCAAGAAGTGTAAATTTCCATGGCTACACAATTCCTTGTATCACCTTTTCCTTTCCTTCGAATGTGATGACAAGCTCTTATCATTCTGGATTTCAAACCTTGGGAATCCTCCCCTTCATGATAAAAGTAATTTTCTAATGTAAAACCAAGGGGTTTACTGGAAATTGCGTACCTGAGTTGACGTCTTGCCAAGAATGGGTTGTAGTTAATTCTTCCTTTCGTACCAGTGAGAGGTACGTTGGCAAACTCTCCACAGCTTTCAATGATTTCCATCTCATTGTTGGCCAAGGTATACTAATGGATATCGTCATTAGTAAGAGACATGAGTCTTCGAGACCAATGCCAACCATCTTTGTTTTCTCGGAAGATAGGAGACTTAGGCAAAAGGGAGACATTCCATTTGAATAACAGAGGTACACAACACACGATAGTTCCAACTCCTTGACGATTCCTATGATGAATGGAGAAATACGTGTCACTAAGCAAAGTGGGAACGAGATTTCCAATCAGAAAGATCCTTATGGCGTTCATATCAATGAAACTTGGGACGTTAGGAAACAACACCAATCCATAAATGAGCAAAGCCAAAATAGCTTCGAAGGCTACCATGCTACCGGCTTCAGCAAATTTAAAAGCCTTCTCGATTAGGAACTTTGAAGTTAGTCCTAAGAGATTTCCTTTGGTAGTCAAGTTTTTGTCTATCTCAGATTTCCTTAAGTGATTCATTGCTGCAATGACTGGTGGCTTAGGAATGGCTTCCACACCATTGAAAGGCACCTTGTCAGATACTGAGATACCTAAGATATGTGCGTACTCTTCCAAAGTAGGCATCAACTGATAATCAGGGAAAGTGAAACAGCGATAAATTGGATCGTAAAACTGAACGAAAGTTTTGAGAAGTCCTTCATCAACGTTAGTGTTCAGGACAGTTAAAAGAGTTCCATGGCGTTTTCTGAAATCCAAGGGATCTTCTACCAAGGATGCTAACTCTTTTAACTTTCCTACATCAGGAATTCTAAAACCGTATTTCATGGTATATCTTCTTCTGACGTCCATCCCTCTAACCTAAAATGTTTACAAAGAAAAATCTCTAAATTCTTTGGAAATGGGAAGAGAAATGAGAATTTTTTTCCGAATGAATGAATGCCACAAAGATACAAACATGGTTAGTGGTTATACACACGTTCAAGCATTTGAAGTCACGAGCATGAGGCCAACGATAAGAACCAAACGTGGGTAAGTTCTAAGGGCTTATTTACCTGCAAAACATGTTCTACTGATAATACAGGTTCAACGCTTCTCTTTGAAATATTATCGGATTTGTTAAATACTTGAAGTCCAATAATATTTTTCAAGAAAAACTCGCTTGATCGCAGTCTCGCATGACAACTAATCCAAGTTTACACCTGAATAGCTTCTGCACTACACCCTAAATGGCCAGGATGGGTTATGTGTTCTACAGCCACTTAGCTTAGTTAGTTCACTTGAAAGCAAAATGACTTTGCAAATACTTGCTAAACACAAATACTCCCAAGACAACCTCCACTAAGAGAGGGACCTCAAATTAACTTAGTAAGTAATGAGACTTCTCACAAGTTAATAGGACTATACCCCCACCTAGATCTTAAAATGTTTCTTAAATCCGGGTTAGGATTTCTTTCCATCAGATGAAATCGCGAGAACTAAAACACACAATAAAGAAAAACAAACATATGCACATATGAAAGCTTAACCCCTTTTTTTCTTCTTTTGAAAACAAAAAAAAAGCTTGGTGCTCTTTAGCAGAGTCACAGTTTTCTTTGAAAATAAAAGTTTAGCGTTCTCCCTAGCAGAGTCGCCATTTTTTCTGTTAGCGGTAAAAAGTGACGAACGAGGGAATTGATTCGGAATTCCAATCTCTGGATCGAAACAATTTATTCTTTTGGTTTATTTTTAAAGATGCCGTAAGCATCAAGCTTTATCATTTCCAAAACAAGAAAAATGAGATGAAAAAGGGGAAAGCTGCAATACCCTCAATAAATAATGATATGCGGTGCGACTAGCGTGAGGGGGTTTGTTATATAAAGGGAAAGATGTGGCACCCTATATATATATGTAGTTATCTATAGCCTTATTTATATATATGAATATTTTTTATATGTTTGTGTGTTTTAATTTGATATTACATATCCCTTAATGGCAATCAGAGCATTGTAGCTCCGATCTAAGGGAGCTATTGTTTTATTTAGTTTGAGGGAGAAAGAAGTATGCTCGCCAAGGATGAGACCTTGTGCCTACGTATTCTCAAAGGGAGGTTGACAAAGTAAGAGCAATCGTAGTTCCCACTTATTCTAGTGGAAGCAAAGGATGTTATTAAGAGACAAAGACAAATGTCATCTTAATGAAAAATGTATCTAATCTATTTCGACACATACATTTTGAAGGGTTGATTGATTGAATCTTTCATCCTAAGAATTAGGTGTTTTGCTTGAGTGTACAAGCGTTACCACTTACGAGTTAAGAAAGATGTTTGAAAGATTATTGAATCTTTAATTGTAAGTTTTGGTGTTTTGCTTAAGTGTACAAGCGTTACCACTTACAATTAAAAGATGTTTTTGTTTGAAAAGAGTGTGATTTGTATGTGATGTGATAGATGAGATACTTCTTCCATAGAGATGGTAAATATCTAAATCTCGAGGAGAAATTGGTTATGGATTAGGGGGATGCTTTTAAGAAGCTTGTGGGTCCTTGTATTGTAAGCCCAATAGGAGGCATTCCGAGGGTCATCGAGGGTCCTTGCATTGTCATCCCAAGAGAAGGCATTCCGAGGGTCATCAAGGGTCCTTGTATGAAGCTCAAGAGGAAGCTATAGTGTATGGCTGGATTTGGCTTTAAGAGTGGTTTCACCGGGAAACCATCCTCTTAGGATTCAAGAGTGATTTCACCGAAAAATCATACTCTCAGGGTTCTATCCTAGCGCAGGTGATTCTTTGTATTGGAAGCCCAATAGGAGGCTGTTAAGAGATTTCCAGGTCTCTTTCTTGTTTGATGCCCAAGAGAAGGCTAAACTCGACGAGGGAATTCTTTTGAACGAAGCCCAAGAGGAGGCTGACTCAGCACGGGAGTTGTGTTATATGATTCCTAAAGGGTACCTAGTTGTTAGACTAGTTGTTATAAACAAGAGGAGGCGGATTGGTTTAAGAGCAGTTTCACCCAGAATAATGCTTCTCTTAATACCAATAGAGTCAGTGTATAAACAAGAGGATTAAAACAAATGAACGAAGTTTGTTATGTTTGAATATTTACAATGATGATTGTATGTGTACAAGGAAATGAATATGTACAGAAAGGGTGAATATGTACAAGGAAATAAATATGTACATAGGAGGGTTGGGACTTCCACCGTGAGGGAGGCTCATGATCAATTTGAAAGAAATTCAAGGAGAAACCTGGTTTGGTTTATCTTTAAATCTAATTGATCATGGAAAAAAGGTGTGTAAGTTTATTGAAAGGTTTTTGAAAAGGTTTTGAAAATGATTTTGAAAAGTGAAGTATATTCACAAGAAGTTTTGAAAAAGATTAGGTTTGAAAATTGTAAAGAAAACATTTTTGAAATGTACTAAAAATACTTAAAATGTCTCATTTTTAACCTAATTAAAATATAATCAAAAAGAAAATATTTTTGGATTTTTTTGACATAATCATAAAATAGATATATTAAATGACATGTGTGCAAAAAATCATCTCAAAATGAGAAGTTTTGATTAGTTTTTGAAAATGTTGAAGTTTGTTAAAAAACTTGAGAAAATTAGTGATAAAAAAGTGTTTTTGGTCCTAAGGAGGTTTGAACCTTGGAATTTTGGCTTAGAAGTGAAGAGTTTTTCCACTGAGCCATTTACTTGACTTGTCATTTAACTACCTTTCTTGGAAGGAGTTTTGAAAAAATGAAGTCTTTGAAAAAGTTCAGAAGTTGGATGCTTTTGAGGGTGTCAGAAGCTGGCTGCTTCTGAAGGAAGGGGGGTTAGAAGTTTGCTGCTTTAGAAGAAGGTTAGAAGCGTGTTGCTTCTGGAGATAGTGGAAGCATGCTGCTTCCGAAAGATTTAGAAGCATATTGCTTCTGGGAGAATCAGATGCGTGCTGCTTCTGGGAGGAATAGCCTCAAAAGTAGTTCTGAAGGCAGTGGAAGCTGAATGCTTCTAGAGAGTAAGAAGCACTAGAAGTGCTTCTAAAGGTAGTAGAAGCTGAATGCTTCTGGAGATATCAAAAGCTGGCTGCTTATGGGAGAATGAGAAGCATTAGAAGTACTTCTGGAGGGTTGAGCCTCAGAAGCGTTTCTGAAGAAGCAAGCATCAGAAGCTGATGAGCCTTTTGTAAAAGAAAAGGTCCCAGGGGGATTCGAACCATGGGCCTTGAGGGGAGGCAAGAGATTTAAGAGCGTGCTCGCAACCGCTGGGGCGGTAATACATCCATTATCTTAACTCAAATCACAAATATATATATAATATAAAACATGAATTTAAATTTCCAAAAACTGAAGAACGCGCGCAGCATGTCATCTTCAACCTCCAGATTTTTGCTCCATGGATTCTTGATTTCTCAATGAAATTACATGATCCAAACATCAAACTTACTCGGATTTTTTCCAGGAACATGATTATGGCAATTAATTCCATTTATTTTAAGCTTAGAACTATTAATTTTCGTATGAACACGAAGAACCCTAATTCTAAGTTTTGATGATGAAATCCTGTATGAGAACAGTTTTAAGCAATTGATTCAGGGTTATTACTTAGTAATAGTGCAGATATAAAATGGCAAGGCCTTTTTTGAACTGGAAGTTAGAAATCAAAGAGTTCAAAGTTCAAGTTTCATACCTCTTGAAACTGAAATCGGGTTCCTTGCTGGAGATGTTCGAGAAGTGTTTTGATGATTGCTACAGCTTCAGTGATGTTTATGGAAGGTGTTGATGTGCTTACCTTGGTTTGAAATGGTCTGGATCATTCTGACCAAGTCTAACTACAATCACTTGAAGTGAGAATCGAATTTGATGATTCTGTGTTTACAGTGATGAAAATATGATTTGGATCACTTCTATATGGTGTATAGAAGGTGTTTGAAGTGAAAGTTTGGAAGATGCACGAGTGAATTGAGAATTTGTAAGTTATGGCTCAATAAGTGCATACATGAGGTTTGGAAGTGTTTTCTGAGTTTGGCTAGTTCTTGGGCTAGCTTGAGGATTCTAAAAACTTTCTAATGATGTTCAGAAAGTATTGGAAGCCTAAGATTGCTCAGAAATTGCAAGACTTGAAATTTGCAAATTCTCCTACTTAGAAATTTGAAACTTGAAAATCAAGAAAGAAAGAAGAAAGCTTGGATTATGATTGCTTTGGGGTGATTTTGAATGAATAAGTGAGCTCTATTTATAGGCCAAGAATTTTGAAAGGTAAGTAGGGGATATTGGCTTGAAATTGAACTACTTGCCTTCAAGGGCAAGAAAGACATTTTTGCCATAAATGCACATGGAATATTCCTTTAACCATGGTTAAAATCTCACTTGATCTTATCTCCCTCATAATTAATTCTCATCTGATTTTTATCAGCTCTAACCTATCTTAACTTGGTGACAAGGCTTCTAGAAGGAGAAGTTTGTGAAAAATGACTTATAGCTCTTGAAAAATGACTTGTAATTCATGGTTATGAAGCTCTAAGTTTAATTTTCAAAACCCTAGCTACACAAAGTGTTTTTTTCAAGTTCCTGGACATTTTGAAAGCTTGTAACAAGATCTACAACTTTCATGTTTTGAGTTTTTCTTGAATCAAAATGGATCTAGGTGAAAAATAGCCATGAAAGTAAGGAAAAACCATGTTCCTTAACAGTTGAAATTTTTTCTAAATGTTAGAAAAAATTCAAATCTTAACTTTTTGTTGACTTTTTCACATTTCTCTATTTTTTATGATCATGATGGATTATTTGAAATGATTTTATGATTGAAAAAGTTTGGATTTGAAAAAGTTGACCAAAAGTCAAAGTTTGACTTTTTGAACAGATGAATTATCATTAGATGAATCAGAATTTGTCTGATGAATAAATATGGATTTTGGAATGTTTTGAACCAAGAAATTAGGTCAAGATGTTGCATTGAAGATGTTAAGATCAATATTCAATCAAATAGGTCATTCATTGAGCAGAAAGTCAATGATTCACTATCTTCGATCAAAACCCTAATTGGTCGATTCAAGGTAGATCATGAGAAAAAGTTGGGAATTTGAAGATCAAATGTTGATGATTGATTAAGATAGATCAATTGAGGTGGGTGAAAACTCAAACCCTAATTGATCATATCTAGAACAGATGAAATTTTGATAAAACCCTAACTTTGACTTTAGGAGCACACACACGATCTATCCTGTTCTGAAATTGTTAGTGATGCAATTATGCATATGTGAAAAATGTAAGGTGGTATCTTAGGTCAAAAATTGGGGTATGACAAAGGCAATCTCACCGACCTGTGGGAGACACCTAGAACCTGCCAAATATTCAGCCTTTTATTTGCAGGCTTATTTAATTAATATTATTTTTAGGTTTATCTAATTTATTTAATTGTTTATTTATTTTATGCCCGATTTATTTGAAATGCATATTTTATCTGAATTGTATATTTATTACTGTTGTGCTATATTTGAATCATTAACCATGCTAGGCTAAATCTAGTTATCAATATGTAGGCTCACATAGCCAACAGCGTTTAGCAACTTCACTCGAGTTATTTTATTTTTAAAAGGTCGATTTTCCGATTTCAATTATTAGTAATTAATGCAACTGTTTTGTTACGAGAGTAAAACACAAATTAGAAGTTAGGATCAATAAAGAGAGAGTTTGAGATTTTAACGGGACATTAATATTTGAGCATCAACTTAAAAAACAACGAGAGCGCTTTTAAGTTGATTAGGTTTTCTTTATTTCCAAAAACTATTTTTAAACTCTAATTGAAACAGCGAGAGCACTCACTTATGTTTGATTATAGGATCTGAATCAATAAACACGAGAGTGTGAGAAGAGGATTTTTAAACAAGTACTGCCTACTGAAATAAATTTTGCTAATGCAATTTAAGTCGATAAGTCGCTAAATCCCTAAGCCTGAGCATTACATACTGATACTCCTATTTTGAATCTAAACTAGATCTCAATCAGTTAGGTTCCCTAAACCAAGCATCATTTATATTAATAGCTTTAGATTTACGTAGTAGCCTAAGATAACGGTAGGTCAACATTTAGTCCCTGTGGATCCGATAACTTTTAGACTACAAGCGATAGGATTGTATACTTGCAATCTAGGTTCTATAAGACGATAAAGTCGCAATTTAAGTTTTTGGCGTTGTTGTCGGGGACTAACAAGTTGATATTGTAACTCTTAAAGTTACATTGTAGAGAATAAGGCACCATTCCCGATTGTATGCCAAGTACTCCCTCTGAAGTGAAGACTTAGCGCTACCAATTCCCGAACCCGAGCGTTCTATCGTTAGAAGACGCCACGTACGAGTACCTCGTACTAATCAACTCTCTTCTCAATATACAATTTTTTCCGAACCAGTTGAAGAACCACTCCATATACATGTCCGCTCAAATCGTGTGATATTCCTTCACAGGAAGAACCACACAACAACATCGTTTCTCTAGCCATAGAGGCTAATAATTTCGAACTCAAACCTTACCTGTTGTCCGCTGTACAACAGAACCAATTTTCTGGTGGATCAATGGACGACCCTAATTTACATATGTCCATGTTTCTGCAATATGCAGATATAGTTAAGGCTAATGGGGTCAGTCAAGAGGCAATAAGACTTCCTCTTTTCCCTTTTTATTTAAGAGACGGAGCCCGAGCTTGGCTCTAATCTCTACCTGCTTACTCAGTTACCTCTTGGGATTAGTTGAAGAAGGTATTCCTTGCCTGATATTTTTCGCCAAGCAATACAGCTATGCTGAGAGCCCAAATACGCGATTTTTGACAAAAATACAATGAGTCTCGTTTCGACGCTTGGGAAAGATATAAAGACATGTTGAGGCTTTGTCCACATCATAGGTTAGAAGAATGACTAATAATCCATACCTTCTATAATGGTCTCCTCTATAACACGACATTGATAATAGATGCTACAGCGGGTGGCGCCCTTATGGATAAATCCTATATCGCAGCTTATGAACTCATAGAGAGTATGGCTCAGAACCACTACCAGTGGGGAAGCGAGAAAGGTCAAAAAGAGAAGGCTTCTAGAGTGATCGCTTCTAGAGAGAAGGCACAAACAAATGGAGGGATGCACAAGATTAGCAGTCTCAATAGCAACCATGCTAAAGTGGATGCCCTCGCCAAGAAAATAGATAGCCTAACCGCAATACCTCTAGCCACCATGGCTGCCATAACTCCCAACTACGAGATATGCGAAGAACTTGGACATGATGCCGCCGAATGCCATGTCTTAGCAGGAGCTTCCACTAATCAAGTGCATTATGCTCAAGGAAATCCCTACTCAAACACATACAACCCTAGATGGAAGAATCATCCGAATTTCTCGTATAAAAACCCCAATGCGTTGTACGCAACTGGACAAGCACCAGCTGTACCACCTGGATATCAAAAGGCACCTGCAACCGCACCTAATGTGCCTAGGAAGTCTAATCTCGAGATGATGATGGAAAACTTTATAGCTACTCAAGCTCAAACCAATAAGGAGTTCCTAAACCAAAATATTCACACCAACGAGCAAATCAAACAGCTTGTAAATAAGGTGGATGCTTTAGCCACGCATAACAAGATGCTAGAAACTCGGATTTCACAAGTGGCCTAACAACAAATACCCACAGCTGCACCTGCCGATACATTTCCTGGTCAACCTCACCCTAATTCGAAAGGACAGGCCCATGCTGTTATATTGAGAAGCGGAACTGATTACGATGGAACAGAAGATCCCAGAACCAGGAATTTGGCCATGTCCCAAAGCTCTGGGAAAGCAGTTGAGAAGTAAAGCGAGCCGAAACAGAAAGAGAGAGAGGGTGATGGAGAACCAAAAGAAAAGGAAAAACCTTATGTTCCTCCGCCACCTTACAAACCCCCGATCCCTTATCCTTAAAGACTTACTCAATCTAAATGTGCTGGGCAATTCAAGACATTCATGGAACTTTTGAAACAATTAAATATCACTATACATTTCATAGAAGCCATCACTCAAATGCCCTCGTATGATAAATTCCTTAAGGAGATCTTGTTTCACAAGAAAAAGATAGCGGATAACGAGACGGTTACAGTCATCGCTGAGTATAGCGCCATTATTCAGAATAATATGCCGCAGAAGCTGAAGGATCCCGGAAGCTTCTATTCCATTTAATATAGGTAAGTTTGTCATACACAAAGCTCTATGCGACTTAGGCGCTAGTATTAGTTCAATATCCTTATCGATATCTAAGGAGCTCGGCATTGGATAATTAAGACCGACCAAGATGTCAATACAACTCACGGATCGTTCGGTCAAATACCCCATAGGAATCCTTGAAAACGTCCCAGTGCAATTAGGTCAATTCTACATTCCTACTGATTTCATCATTATGGACATTAGAGAAGATATTGTCATCCCAATTATTTTGGGAAGGACATTTGTAGCCACTGCCGGTGCCATAATAGATGTTAAGAAAGGAAAACTAACTTTCGAATTTGGAGAAGAAAAGGTCGAAATTCATCTTGACACAATTCCTACAAGCTCCAACTATCGATGATACCTGTTATCTTTTGGACGTAATAGACGAATGTGTCAAAGAGATGGAGTCAGTAAAGGAAACCGATTTTGAAACTATGAAGATTCCAATGCGCCTAATCTTCGAAGATGACAAATGGTGTCCCGAATATCGTGATGATAATTTAAGTGAATGTCTAGCAGTGACACCAGATGATATGCTCTGTCCGAAAAAACCAGACTTGGAACTTAAAGTATTACCCAAAACCTTAAGATACGAATTCCTAGACGCTGAATTCTGAAAACTAGTGATAATAAACGCAAGCTTAGGACAACTTGAGATGGAGAAACTCTTACATGTTTTACGAAAATATTTGTCAGCCTTAGGATATAACATTGTAGATCTTAAAGGGATAAGTCCTTCCATTTGTATGCATCGTATCATGCTGAAAGATGACTGTAAGACATCCAGGGGACATTAGAGAAGAATCAATCAGATCATGAGCATTGTAGTAAAGGACGAAGTTACTAAGCTTCTGAATGCAAGAATCATATACCCGATCTCCGATAGTCAATGGGTGAAGAGATATTCCTATGGATGCTCTCAGCTTGGTTGCGGCCAACATTGCCGATGAGGAACAAACACCACTTTGACATTTGACAGTCGATGCCACTAACATGGTATCGAATCGAAGTCGTCATGCCCGATACCACAACAAGGAATACTTCAAAAAGATAAGTGAGGCTTAAATTTCTTAATATCTAAATGCAATCAACGGTTGTTCGATTAGATGTAGTCTTCATTATGTCGTTAGATCGTCCGGACCAAAGCCGGTATATCCATACATTGTCGGATCCAAATTAAGCATAAGATGAATTTAAAATGAACTACCCTATTGATGTTAAAAATAAGTTATTATTTGTGCTTTCCATTTGGTTCATATGGATATTCATTATTGAAAAAGCATTCAACACATGAAAAAGAAACCAACTTATTTTTGATTCTCATCATCGGTGCCAACCTTCAAAGATAAGTGATACACTTTTCCTGATCTAATTTCAAATTATTTCCGAAAACACATTTGTCCCGTTAACTTTAGCTGATTAATAAATTAAGCAAGAATTAGTGATGTAGTAGAAATCAAATAATGAGTTGTGCTATTAATAACCATATTCATCTTATTTATTCCAACTATAAAAGATGATTCCTTGTTCTTTACAAAAGTCTGTGTGACATGAGGATAAATAGCTATGGCTGTTTCTTAATCACTCCATTAAGAATAACTCATTTGTTTTAAAATTCTTTCTATTTTAAGATAAAATTTATTCCAGAAATGCATTTTCCATATAAACCGAAAATATATTTTTAATTTCTATTCTTTCTGGTTAAAATATCATCTTCTTTTTTCGGTTCACATAATCCCTATGTTTTATGAAGAGACGGTAGTAATTTATATTTAATTTGACCAACTATAGGTAGGATAGATGTTGGAATTAGGAGCCTTCTTCTTGATTTTTCTTTTTGAATGATTTTAGTAGGATATAAATGTAACCACTTTGAGACAGAGTATTTAATTTGAAGAAGAGGTTGGAATCAGAAATAGATTTTCGATTTATATTAAAAATGTATTTTTTATTTTTATATTTATTTTATTAAATTTAAATATTTATTAAATTTTACGTGGTATTTAAAAAAGACATGAGTGGATTAAAAAATTGCATAACTATTATCCTTTTAAAATAGAAAAACATAGATATTTTCGAACTTAGAGAGAAAATCACAATATAAATAATCTAAATCATAATACACTGTAGTTGGAATGATGAAAAAATAACAATTTTAGAGATGATACGAGGAATATAGAGATAAAGATAGTTTTAATGTAATTAAATAACAATTTTAGTCATATTTCTTCCTTTGCTTCTAAGAAATGGTTTTATCAATTCATATCTGTTAAATTTCAAACTCTATTTAACTCAATTAAACATTATTGTCCTTTATATAGTTGCAAATAATCCATTTTAAAAATTAAACTAAATTAAATTTGTTTCAAATACATCAATGTATTGTATTTATTTCTCTAACATATCTAACAAACATTTTAGATTAAAAAACAAAATACTATTATTAAATAGTTCAAACCTTTCATAATACGAAAGACTAAAACAATAAAGATAAATAATTTTATAAGAATTTATTTTTTAAATGTTACCTCTATGTTATATCATAAAATTTCATTAGTTAATACTCCCTCCTTCTCATAATAATAATAAGTGTTTAATTTACATTTTTTCTTTATCTCAAAATAATTGTCCATTAATATTTTTAATACATCATTTATTATTATTTTTTCACTAATTAATCCTTATTTATTAAATTTCACTTTATTCAACAACTCTACTAACTATAAGTAATAGGAATATTCTAGTTAATGACACTAGCTTTTTCACTAAAAACAACACATTGTAATACGGTGAACTAACTTAGAGATTTTTTTGTATCGCAAATGTGCGGATAGCAAGAGTCGCCACCGACTTTTCTTTTATCCAATTAAGGGAAGGTGAAAAGAACAGGAAAAGACCTTCGTTAGATTCTGAGTAAGGGAGAAGGTTATGAAAAGGGAAGGTATTAGCACCCCTTTTCATCCGTAGTTATCTACGGGCTCTTAGTTGCTCTTAGATCACTTTAAAAATTGTGCTTTTTGTGTGTTTGACAAAAACGTTTTGAAAAGGCATCTCGCTTTGACTTTGTAATGATTCATGTAGGAATGTATACAAAGTGTTCGGAAATGTTTCATTTTGAAAAGAGTTTGAACTTTGACAAAAGTGTGAGGTGTGAAAAGCATTTTGATAGAGCAAGCGACTAAAAGTCTTATTACCTACTCAGAATTGGTCGTTTTCGTGTTATTTTACGTTCCTTTAGAATAGCGCTATCCATACCATTAGTTGGTAGGTAACTCTATTCGTTGAATGTAAGCGGGACATTCGAAGGGACATCGGATGGTCATAGAAAGCAACTTGTAGGAAGTATCCTAGCACATTCGAAGGGACTATCATCATTTTTCGTAGGCGACAATCGAGGGTCAAGATCATGTGTTCGGAGGCGACATCGTGGGTCTATGGGGTGCATGTGTGAAAGAGTGTGTCAAATTCAGATACATTATCTTGGAAATTAGAGTGAGCTATGTTCAATTTTATCTTGCCATACACGCCTAATTACTAGCAGTTTATAGGGTGCGGAAATTAAAATGAGGGAATGTAAAGTGCGGAATGTCATACCCCAAAATTTGCCCTCCATCTTCTCAAATATTTCATACATCCATACTCAAGGATTCCTCAAGGGTTGATCAGACAAGCCCTCTCCTAGACAATCAACCCAAACTAGGGTTTGGTATTTCTCAGATCAAGATGGACTTCCCACATCTCCAATGGTCAACATACAGTAAAACTTCATAATTTTTGGTCAACATCCTCATTTTGAAGTTACATTCATCATTTGATCAAGGGTTGATTATGATTCATCAAGAAAACTCAAGATTTGCTCAAAAGTCAAACTTTCTAAATTAGGGTTTCTTGAGGAAAAGTCAACTGAACTTTGACTGATCATAACTTCTTCATACTTTCTCAAAAATTTTTCCACCAAATCTTGTTTTGAAGGAAATTCAATTCTCTACAACTTCATGTCTCACAAGAATGTTCAAAAAATGCTTCATTTGGAAAGTATGGACCAAAACATTACAGGTCCTTTTCAAAGTCAACAAAAAGTCAATATTTTGTTTGGAACATATATTGAGCATGGAAACTCCAATTGAGATGAGACCAAAAGGGTGGGTTAGAGGACTCTTAGAGCTTTCCAAAAAGTCCAAGAACACTCAAAAATGTGGAAAATTGAGAAAGATACACCATTCACAAGTTGGGAATTTTGAGGAAGTGCACAAAGAGAGATACTTCTAAAAATAAATTTTTTTGCAAATGGGCTTACTTTTTCTTCATCCAAACTTGTTCCTTATACAATTAGGAATATCCAAGCCCAATGCCACGAATTTTTACTTTATTTTTCTATTTAATTTGGATTTTATTCATTTAAAATACAAATTAAATTCAAAAATAAGGTATAAAATCAAAATTAATTGCAAATTTGATTTTTCTCTCTTCCTTTTGATCCAAGCAAACCAATAAAGCCAGCAAATTTCGAAATTTGATTGGATATGGCAAGAATTTGATTGAAATTGATCAAAAAAGTGGAAATTTGATTTGGTACAAAATCAAATATATTTTGCATTGATTGATGATTAATTCTTTCTCAAATCAGCTCCAATTCCATCTACTATATATATACAACACATACCACATGAATTAGGGTAGAAAAATTGGCTGGAGAAACCCTATTCAAACTCAAAAAATCTGTGGCTTACAAGCAACTGGCAGCCTTGGTTCTAGCTTGTTTCAATCAATTTTGAGCATTCCATCTTGTTCCTTGGGTTGTTTAGAATCAGTCCAGACCTTTACATCATCCAAAACCATCAAGAAACACGAAAACCAGAATTCGGTTTGTTCTTCTTTTTCTAAAATCGATTTTCAATTCTCATGCATTATTAACATGTTTTGTTGTTGTTTTTGTGTTTAGAATGAAGCTTGCAAACTTTTTGGATGGTTTAATTGTATTTTTATGGCCGGAAACATGAATCACCATGATTAGAGTTTCTTGAACCGAATTAGGGTTTCTCTAAAACGGAAAAAATAGACCATGAGACCACCACCATCGTGTTCAGAACAATGTTTCCAATCGATTCATACCCTTGAATGTAATTTATATTGCTTGTACATGATTTTGATGTTAGCAGGCGCCATAGCGTCGAACCAAAGCCGATGCAGAATTTTCAAATTTTTAAAACGAGGAAGATGAAGTTTGGCGCGGGGACGATGCAGCCTGGAGGTGACACATGTTCACAATCCGCTCGCTCCGATTTCCAAACAGTAACGCGCTCCAGTTCAGTTGGCAAAGGCATGGCATTGTGAAAGCAGGGTCCTGAGTTCGATTCTCACCAGGACCATTTGTTTTTCTTCCTTTTACAAACTAACACATTTTTCTTTTTATTTTCATATTTTATTTAATATTTCTCATGCATTTTAATTTCTTTTCAATAATTTTTATCATGCATTAAAAATACCAAAAAATATTTTTCTTTTTGCATTTATTTTCAGAAAATGTTTATTTAATTTATAAAATTAAAAAATATTATTTTGCATGCATATTTAATTTTATTTCTAATTTATCATTTAAATCACCTTTAATTAGTTTTTAATTATTAAATCACCTCCAAAAAATCCCAAAAAATTATTTTAGCATATTAATGTTGTTTCTTGCATGAAATATTTTTCTCATTAAAAAGTTATCATTTTTGCTAACATTTTCCTCTTATTCGATTTCTTTGTATTTTCCGATTTCTCATCCTTTCACAGTGCTTGCTCAATCAAATACTTTTTGCACTTCACACTTTTGTCAAAGTTCAAACTCTTTTCAAAAACAAAACATTTCCGAACACTTTGTATACATTCCTACATGAATCATTACAAAGTCAAAGCGAAATGCCTTTTCAAAACATTTTTTCAAACACACAGAAAGCACAATTTTAAAGTGATCTAAGAGCAACTAAGAGCCCGTAGATAACTACGGATGGAAAGGGGTGCTAATACCTTCCCTTTTCATAACCTTCTCCCTTTCTCAGAATCTAACGAAGGTCTTTTTCTGTACTTTTTACCTTCCCTTAATTGGATAAAAGAAAAGTCGGTGGCGACTCTTGCTATCCGCATATTTGCGATACAAAAATCAACAAAGTCAGTTCACCGTATTACAGAACTGGTGACTCTGCCGGGGAAACACCCTAAAGAGAGAATACCTTAGGGATTTTTAGATCATCTTTATTGCTTTTTGTTTGACTTGTATGCTTTATCTTTAAGGGTTGCTTGGGTATTATACTTGTGGGGGATCCTACACCCGGATCCGGGTTTCCTTTTATGTAAGTAGCAATAAATCATCGCGACCGTTAGACGTATATCAAAATGGTCAACATGATGGCTACGTTAGTGTGACACTTTGGATGTCCTGATACTCTTCATTTCCAAGTTGAGGATAGTATTTGGCTTCTGCGTGGTGTCATCAAGCGCTAACTAAACTTTTAGAACCTTAATTGACCCATCTTAGCCATTAGAAGGTAGTGAGATGGCCGGCTTTGATGCAGACTAAGGTTGGTTGATACTCGATGCTACGCTCATTGAGATCAGACTTTTGGGATATTTTCGGTCGACCACTTGGTAGTCGTATTGAAATAAACGCCTACGAGAAAGATCAATGATATGAGATTCCTAGAACCTGATTACTATTATAGGACAGGATGAACCAACTCAAACTTTTGGTGGGGTAATCACCTATACCTATTGCAAGCCTTAAACCTAGGCTCATTGTGTGAATTGTTTGTGTGTGCCAAACATGACATCATGACATCATTCGCATTGCATATCATTTCTAACTATTTCAAGGACCTAGGGATTTCTCTTTGCTCTATTTTGTAGGGATTATGGCTTCTAGAAAGACTACCCGAATCAACTTCATGGGTATACCTTCTCAGCTCAAAGAATTGGTTTCAGAAATTCCCGACCATGCTCAGTTCATCAAGAGACATGGTTATCTACTTGATTTGGTTATCTCCGGTTTTGAAGACGATATGATGCATGTCCTATTCCAGTTCTTCGATCCGAAACACCATTGCTTTACATTCCCAGATTATCAGTTGGTTCCTACCTTGGAAGAGTTCTCTAAGCTACTTGGGGTACCTATTCTTGACCAAATGTCATTCACCGGTTTAGAAAAGGTTCCTAAGTACGAAGACATCGCATCCGCCTTACACCTAAAGCGCTCAGATATTGAAGCCAATTGGGAAGCTAGAAGCGGAGTTAAGGGTTTACTTGCTAAGTTCCTAATTAAGAAAGCCCGAGAATTCCTCAAAGTTATGAGTTTCCATGCATTTGAAGACATTGTGGCCTTGCTAATCTATGGTTTGGTTCTATTCCCTAACTCGGATTAATTCATAGATGTCAACGCCATCAATTTGTTTCTTACTCGCAATCCAGTGCCTACTTTACTTGGAGACATTCTACATTCTCTCCACACTCGTACTATCAAAAGACTAGGAACTCTCATGTGTTGCATACCGTTACTTTCCAGGTGGTTTATTTTGAACTTTCCTCCATCAGTTTTGAAGAACGAGCAAAGGTTGAGATGGTCTCAAAGACTAATGTCACTCTCTCATTTAGATATCCGTTTGAGTCTTTTCTCCCAAAAGGACTTCACTTTCATTGAGCGTTGTGGAGAATTCCCTAATGTACCACTACTTGGTATAAGGGGAGGTATCACTTACAACCCTTCTCTAGCTCTACGTCAGTTTGGTTTTGCTCGGATAGATGGTCCACATGATATGCTTCTCCAAGATATTGTGTTCAACTACAACCACGATCTCCATAATTACCGACGAAGGTTCATACACGCTTGGGGCATGGTAAAGAAGACTGATACCAAGACTTTGGGGCACCAAAACTCCATTCTTGGGAACCTTACCTCAAATGGGTGCGAGCTCGAGCTCAAAACCTCATGATGTCGTTCACGCCTGTTTTACCAGTAATTATGGAACCTGTTGCTATAGGTGATGAATCCTATACCGTTCTCCATCCTGACATTCCTACTGATTTTGAAGACTTGAAGAGATCTTGGATTCAGCTTAAAGAAGAGAGGGATACCTTTGAAGCTAAGTGCTATGCAAGCGAGAAGAAAGTGCTAGAGTTGACCAAACTACTTCACGAGGAGCGAAACATCAACGCCTACCTCGGCACCAAGAGGAAGCGCCCATGGGAGACTTAGAGCTTTAGGATTTATATGTTTTTCTTTTATTGTTTTGAACTATCTTTTGTACTTAAAAAGAAAAAGAATAAAAAGAGAACTAATAAATGTTTGTTCATTGCTTGTTTAACAAATTTAAATCTCTAAGGTCCTTGAAAACATTGCATTGCATTTGCATAAACATTGCATATCATAGCATAACATTGCATCACAGGTACATTGAAGATTGGTTTTCTCATTCTCTCGCTATTTATTTTAGCGAAAAATGGCTCCTGAACAGACTGTCAAAGATCTCCAGGCTCAGAATGCTCAGTTTCAGCAGATGTTCACTAGCTTGGTCCAAGGGCAAGAAGATCTGAAAAAGCTCATCAACAGAAAGAAGGAGGTTTTTGGTCTTCTCAACATGGGTAGACGCTACAAAGGTGGTCCTAAAAGGGTTAGCCAGATAGAACTCTCAGAAGGCAGTGTCAAGAATGAGGGGAGTGTCATGGGCAATGAAGATAACCAGCGTGAGCCTGAGAAAGAAAAAGAGGATCGCTCTGACTATAGCCAGTACTCTGATGAAGATGACAAGTACAAGCAACTTGAAGACCGTCTGAATGTTGTGGAAAATTTGAAGATGTCCGGTTTGAATTTTGATGATCTGAGTCTTGTCCCTGGTGTTGTGATTCCTCCCAAGTTCAAAGTTCCCACTTTTGCCAAGTATGATGGAATTTCGTGTCCGAAGCTGCATTTGAAATCCTATGTTCAGAAGATCAACCCCCACACTGATGACAGAAAGTTGTGGATGCATTATTTTCAAGAGAGTTTGTATGGAACTCAGTTGGAGTGGTATTATCAACTAGAGAATGACCGTATCCGTACTTGGAGTGACTTAGCAGATGCTTTCTACAGACAGTATGAGTACAATGCTGAATTGACACCCACCCGCATGCAACTACAAGGCATGTCTATGGGTCGTGATGAGAAGTTCAAGGAGTATGCTCAAAAATGGAGAGATCTAGCAGACAGAGTTCAACAACCCTTGTCCAATAGAGAGTTGGTTGATATGTTTATGGGAACACTAACAGGCCCATTCTTCAATCATCTTGATCGGAAACTCTTTCGCCGGATTCACCGAGCTGATATTGACAGGAGATCGTATTAAAGCCGGTATCAAGAGTGGGAAGATTCATGTAGATACATCTTCAAATGCTGCAAAGAGATCTTTTGGTGGTAAGAAAGAAGCCAATGTTGTGTATGGTCAGAAAAGCTGAGCCAAGACCGACCGCGCTCAATCTGTGGGGGCAGTTGTGATCTCCAATCCTACACCAGCACAACCTCAGCGAAACAACGCGCGTAACCAGAATGTGCCACGAAGACAGTTTACGAAAATCAACATGCCTTTGTCGCAAGCCTTGCAACACATGTTGAAAGCAGAGCTGATTACCTTGAGGGATCCTCCTCAAAACATCAACACTTCATCTCCGAGATACAAATGAATGCAAATATTAAATAAAATAGAAAATATGGAAAAATAAGAAAATATGAATGTAAATCAAACTTGTAAAAAAGGATGGCCCTGGCATGGTTCGAACTCGTGACCAGGGGGAGTATCTTTAAACAGTCAATGCCTTAACCACTGGGACACTTGACACTTGGTGTTTGTGAAGTGAAAATCAAATGAATATAAGCGATGACGCGTTAGGGATGGGTTTGAAACTGAGTCAGCCACGCGTGGACCCCAGTTGGAAAGAGAGAATGAATCAGGAAGCGCCCTTATGCCACGCATGCCTCCCACCGGAGTCCAATGGTCAACGACGCCGGAGCCCTAGCTCCGGTCGTCTTCTCCGACCATATGATTTTGAAACCTGCAAAAATACGCGAAATAAACAAGAAAGGAGGACCCTACCCCCCTAAATCGAGCCTTCTGAATCCAATGGTGCTATTGGTTTCGACTGAAAACGCTTGTATAAGCCGGTTCGAACGAAACAGCTGAAATTGCCCTAATCATGGTGTTTCGAGTTTCACACGTTTAAGCTTGCATGAGATGGTTCATTCATGACCTATTGGATGCCCTGAGTCGATACAAACACACAAATAACATTAGTAATGCATGAATCTATGAAATCGAATTTGAGAAAAAATTCAAACCGGTGAGAGTTAGCTGGCACGATTCAGAGCGATTTGGCTTCGAGCAAGAGGTGGTTTCGATTGCTGGGAGGTCAAGGAGGATGTTTGAATGCTCAAAACTTCTTGAAATTGGCTGGAACTCAAAATTCGATTTTTGACAAATCTTGAAAAATTTTGGCAAAGTGAGGGCTGTGTATGGGGCTGGGTTTCGTGTCTTGTGTTGTGCATCTTGCTTGGTATTTATAGAGTGAATTAGGAGAGAAAAAATAAGGAAAAAAGATTTGGTTTTGAATGCATTGAATAATTTTCAAATAAAATCAAATTTTTGAAGGAAATTTGATTTTCTATTTAATGAAGGATCAAGCACGAAATTGGCATGTATCATGGGCTTCCTTGGACCTCATGTTTGATATAAAATTACTCCTTTTGAAAAAATATCTTATTTTCATATTTTATATAATTTAATTTTGAATTAAATGGTTTAAAATTCAAAAATAAATTAATAAAATAGAAAATTTCCATGGCCAAGCATCAATGAGTCAAAAATAACATCATGAACAAGTTTGGATCATAAGATTATAGGCCCATTTGGAAAAGTTTGCATTTTGACCAATATCTCCTTTTGTGCAATTGTTCAAAAATGCCCAACTTGTGAATGGTGTATCTTGCTCAATTTTCCACATATTTGGGTGTTCTTGGACTTTTTGGAAAGCTCAAAAAGTCCTCTAACCAACCTCTTTGGTTTCATCTCAATTGGATTTTCCATGCTTAATATATCTTCAAAACAAAATTTTTACTTTTTGTTGACTTTGAAAAGGACCTGTAATGTTTTGATCCATACCTTCCAAATGAAGCATTTTTTGAACATTCTTGTGTGACATGAAGTTGTAGAGAATTGAATTTCCTTCAAAACAAGAGGTGGTGGAAAAATTTCTGAGAAAGTATGAAGAAGTTATGATCAGTCAAAGTTTGGTTGATTTTTCACTGAAAAATCCTAATTTAGAAAGTTTGACTTTTGAGCAAATCTTGAGTTTTCTTGATGAATCATGATCAAACCTTGATCAAATGATGAATGTAACTTCAAAATGAGGATGTTGACCAAAAATTATGAAGTTTGACTGTATGTTGACCACAGCTGACGTTTTGTCCAATACAACTGATTTTCAACCATCTAAGCAATTGTCTGAGCAATCTTGACTTGTGAGGTTTGAAACTTGACATGGAGAATCTTTGAAGCATATGAGGAGGCATGATGATCATTGGAGATGTTGGAAGTCCATCTTGATCTGAGAAATGCCACACCCTAGTTTGGGTTGATTGTCTAGGAGAGGGTTTGTCTGATCAACTCTTGAGGAATCCTTGAGTATGGATGCATGAAATTTCTTGAGAAGTAGGAGGGCAAATTTTGGGGTATGACAACAACTGAGAAGTAAAGCGAGCCGAAACAGAAAGAGAGAGAGGGTGATGGAGAACCAAAAGAAAAGGAAAAACCTTATGTTCCTCCGCCACCTTACAAACCCTAGATCCCTTATCCTTAAAGACTTACTCAATCTAAATGTGCTGGGCAATTCAAGAAATTCATGGAACTTTTGAAACAATTAAATATCACTATACATTTCACAGAAGCCATCACTCAAATGCCCTCGTATGATAAATTCCTTAAGGAGATCTTGTTTAACAAGAAAAAGATAGAGGATAACGAGACGGTTACAGCCACCGCTTAGTATAGCGCCATTATTCAGAATAATATGCCGCAGAAGCTGAAGGATCCCGGAAGCTTCTATTCCCTGTAATATAGGTAAGTTTGTCATAGACAAAGCTCTATGCGACTTAGGCGCTAGTATCAGTGCAATATCCTTGTCGATATCTAAGGAGCTCGGCATGGGAGAATTAAGACCGACCAAGATGTCAGTACAACTCGCAGATCGTTCGGTCAAATACCCCGTAGGAATCCATCTTGACACAATTCCTACAAGCTCCAACTATCGATGATACCTGTTATCTTTTGGACGTAATAGACGAATGTGTCAAAGATATGGAGTCAGTAAAGGAAACCGATTTTGAAACTATGAAGATTCTAATGCCCCTAATCTTCGAAGATGACAATTGGTGTCCCGAATATCGTGATGATAATTTAAGTGAATGTCTAGCCGTGACACCAGATGATATGCTCTGTCCGAAAAAACCAGACTTGGAACTTAAAGTATTACCCAAAACCTTAAGATACAAATTCCTAGACGCTGAATTCTGAAAACTAGTGATAATAAACGCAAGCTTGAGACTGAGAAACTGTTACATGTTTTACGAAAATATTTGTCAGCCTTAGGATATAACATTGTTGATCTTAAAGGGATAAGTCCTTCCATTTGTATGCATCGTATCATGCTGAAAGATGACTGTAAGACATCTAGGGGACATTAGAGAAGAATCAATCAGATCATGAGCATTGTAGTAAAGGACGAAGTTACTAAGCTTCTGAATGCAAGAATCATATACCCGATCTCCGATAGTCAATGGGTGAAGAGATATTCCTATGGATTCTCTCATCTTGGTTGCAGCCAACATTGCCGATGAGGACCAAACACCACTTTGACATTTGACAATCGAGGCCACTAACATGGTATCGAAGCGAAGTCGTCATGCCTGATACCACAACAAGGAATACTTCAAAAAGATAAGTGAGGCTTAAATTTCTTAATATCTAAATGCAATCAATGGTTGTTCGATTAGATGTAGTCTTCATTATGTCGTTAGATCGTCCGGACCAAAGCCGGTATATCCATACATTGTCGGATCCAAATTAAGCATAAGATGAATTTAAAATGAACTATGCTATTAATGTTAAAAATAAGTTATTATTTGTGCTTTCCATTTGATTCATATGGATATTCATTATTGAAAAAGCATTCAACACATGAAAAAGAAACCAACGTCTTAATATTGTGTTTCCGTTGTAATTTGCCAATGTTTTGATTGCTACAATAATTGATAAAATAAACATTGCAGAAATAATGTTTTGAGGAGTAACTACCAAGTTGTTACAAAGATCTTTGTAACGTAAGAAATTTGTACAAAGATCTTCAACCTCAACATAATGATGCGATGATGTCGGTACGATCTACAATACCTGAAATCAATTGCCGATGACGGTATAGAATCAGTTTTTACTACAGTATGGGAAACAAACTTATTTTTGATTCTCATCATCGGTGCCAACATTCAAAGATAAGTGATACACTTTTCCCGATCTAATTTCAAATTATTTCCGAAAACACATTTGTCCCGTTAACTTTAGCTGATTAATAAATTAAGCAAGAATTAGAGATGTAGTAGAAATCAAATAATGAGTTGTGCTATTAATAACCATATTCATCTTGTTTATTCCAACTATAAAAGATGATTCCTTGTTCTTTACAAAAGTCTGTGTGACATGAGGAGAAATAGCTATGGCAGTTTCTTAATCACTCCATTAAGAATAACTCATTTGTTTTAAAATTCTTTCTATTTTAAAATAAAATTTATTTCAGAAATGCATTTTCCATATAAACCAAAAATATATTTTTAATTTTTATTCTTTCTGGTTAAAATATCATCTTCTTTTTTTGTTTCACATAATCCCTATGTTTTATGAAGAGACGGTAGTAATTTATATTTAATTTGACCAACTATAGGTAAGATAGATGTTGGAATTAGGAGCCTTCTTCTTTATTTTTCTTTTTGAATGATTTTAGTAGGATATAAATGTAACCACTTGTATTTAATTTGAAGAAGAGATTGGAATCAGAAATAGATTTCCCAATTATATTGAAAATATATTTTTTATTTTTATATTTATTTTATTAAATTTGGATGCATATTGAAAATATATTTCTAATTTTAAAAAATATTTATTGAATTTTACGTGCTATTTAAAAAAGACTTGAGTGGATTAAAAAATTGCATAACTATTAACCTTTTAAAATTGAAAAACATAGATATTTTCGAACATAGAGAGAAAATCACAATATAAATAATCTAAATCATAATACACTGTAGTTGAAATGATGAAAAAATAAACGAAACAAAATTACTATATTTCATAAATTATACCTAGCGGGCACATGTAATACATACGATCACTGACGTTTTTACATGCACCAATTCCTGTATTACAAAAATGAGAATAAACATTTACTTAATATTTGATAAAACATTTTATATTAAACTAACAAAGAAAAATTGTAAAAATGAAAAAATAAATTACTTTAGTCATATTTCTTCCTTTGCTTCTAAGAAATGGTTTTATCAATTCATATCTGTTAAATTTCAAACTCTATTTAATTCAATTAAACATTATTTAGTTCAAACCTTTCATAATACGAAAGACTAAAACAATAAAGATAAATAATTTTATAAGAATTTAGTTTTTAAATGTTACCTCTAGGTTATATCATCAAAATTTCATGAGTTAATACTCCCTCCTTCTCATAATAATAATAAGTGTTTAATTTACATTTTTTCTTTGTCTCAAAATAATTGTCCATTAACATTTTTAATACATCATTTATTATTATTTTTTCACTAATATATCCTTATTTATTAAATTTCACTTTATTCAACTACTCTACTAACTATAAACTTTTTCACTAAAAACAACACATCTAATCATTTTTTTAAGAATTTCGTATTGTTTAAATATGACACTTATTATGAGACGGATGAAGTAATGTATATTTTGGATTAATGATTAATGGAAATGTTTAAGTTGAGTCAGCAACCAAGGATTTACTAAGGGGGTTTTAAAGAGGGCAAAATAATTCCAAAGAAACTAGACCTAGAAACTATACGACATGTTTTTTTGGGCTAACCCTAACTTCAAATATAAAGCACTAATACCTAAAGAAATGTAAAATCTTTGCTTTGGAACTTTTCACTGATTTTCTCAAGAAGCTAATAAAGAAGATTGAATAGAAGAATTAAACCACTTTGAAGAACAAGAACAGAGAAATTGGTTAGTATTGAATGATGCCTTTATAAAATAGAAAATGACATCCAAGTATAACAAGAAAGTCTTAATCTTAATGTTTATCTTCAGAGATTTCATTCCAAGATTAGAAAATGACATCAAAGTGTTAGAACATTGTTTGGTTCTAATCATATCTTAGAGTTTTGATGATAACAAATGAAATAATTTTTGTAGAATATATATGATAGTCTAATGTATACTGTTTTCATTTCAGATAAGAGTTTTGAATTCAAGCATTCAAGAATATAGAAATATCAAAATTATGCTGAGCAAACAAGTATTAGAAGTTCTAATGCAGAATGAAACTTCTTGTCACGCACGCTGAAATCAACTTCTGAAAGAAGCATGCTAAGCGCAACCTCTGATAGAAGCACCAAAGAATGTTCCAATTAGAAGATGTTTTGAACAAGGCTTACAAAAGATTATGAAGTATCAGTACATCATCTTCTAAGACAAAGTCTGGTACAGTAACGTTACCCTACTTAGGTAAGACGGCTAAAGTACTTGAGTGGTTCAACTTTCTAGGCACTTGGAGAAAACAAAGCACGCGAAATTAAACATGCTTAATTACGCTTTCCAGTAACCAAGACACGCAAACGTTGCAATAGAAAAATTCTAGAAGCTCTATATATAGTGCAACATTCAAAGAAGCAAATTAGCAATTCATTCAGAGAAAACTTATGCTGGCAAAATCAAAATCATTATTCTGTTAAGTTTATTTCTAAGTTCTTGAGCTAAAATACCTTGTGTAACAATCAGTTTTGTGATAAAGCTTTTTAGAAGCAATTATATACACTTTGTCTAGAAGTTCTTGAGTAATTGTTCCTTGAGAGACCAGTTGGGTCAGATTTCTCAAGAGGGCTAGGACTAGTTAAGTCTTAGAGGTGTTAGTCACTTCCAGTTGGCTTGTGCATTTTTGTTAGTCACAACAGTTGGTTGTGCACTTGTAATCTTTTGATTATAGTGGATTAAGTCCTCGTTGAGAGAGGCGAAATCACCTTCAAGGGTGGATTGGAGTAGTTTGAATTTCAAACGAACCACGATAAAAATCCTTATGCGTTTAGTTTATGGTTAAGTAAAAGAAAAATTTAAAAGGGAAAAAACTTATTCACCCCCTTCTAAGTGTTTTCTAAGCCTTCACAAAGTATAACAAGAAAGTCTTACTCTTAATATTCATTTATTATTTTTTTTCTGGAAAGATAGTGGTTGTCTTGCTTAATGATTATGAAGAACCATCATTGTCACTTTTGATTTGAAGTACAACTTCCACACTTCTTTGGTGTGTGCGAAGGAAAACTTGTAACCGCACCTTTATTGAAAGGTGTCTTGAATGATTCTCTTGTATTTGAATGCAATGTCAAATTAATTGTCAACTCCTCATCCCTAAGTTAAGATTATGGGTTTTTCATACATAGAGAAACTCCAACTTCTAGACTCAAAGGAGTTGAAAAAGGAATAAATTCCATATTTCTCTAGTGTTTGAGAATTGGAAACCATGCCTTACGTCTGTCATACCCCAAAATTTTCCCTCCATCTTCTCAAGCCATTCCATACATCCATACTCAAGGATTCCTCAAGGGTTGATCAGACACACCCTCTCCTAGACCATCAACCCAAACTAGGGTTTGGCATTTCTCAGATCCAGATGGAGTTCCAACATCTCCAATGGTCATCATGCCTCCTCATATGCTTCAAAGATTCTCCATGTCAAGTTTCAAACCTCACAAGTCAAGATTGCTCAGACAATTGCTTAGATGGTTGAAAATCAGTTGTATTGGACAAAACGTCAGCTGTGGTCAACATACAGTCAAACTTCATAATTTTTGGTCAACATCCTCATTTTGAAGTTACATTCATCATTTGATCAAGGGTTGATCATGATTCATCAAGAAAACTCAAGATTTGCTCAAAAGTCAAACTTTCTAAATTAGGGTTTCTTGAGGAAAAGTCAACTGAACTTTGACTGATCATAACTTCTTCATACTTTCTCAGAAATTTTTCCACCACTTCTTGTTTTGAAGGAAATTCAATTCTCTACAACTTCATGTCTCACAAGAATATTCACAAAATGCTTCATTTGGAAGGTATGGATCAAAACATTACATGTCCTTTTCAAAGTCAACAAAAAGTCAACATTTTGTTTTGAAGATATATTGAGCATGGAAACTCCAATTGAGATGAGACCAAAAAGGTTGGTTAGAGGACTCTTAGAGATTTCCAAAAAGTCCAAGAACACTAAAAAATGTGGAAAATTGAGCAAGGTACACCATTCACAAGTTGGGCAATTTTGAAGAGATGCACAAAGAGAAATACTTCTAAAAATCCAAAATTTTGCAAATGGGCTTACTTTTTCTTTATCCAAACCATTTCCTTATGCAATTAGGAATATCCAAGCCCAATGCCACGAATTTTTATTTTATTTTTCTATTTAATTTGGAATTTATTCATTTAAATACAAATTAAATTCAAAAATAAAGTATAAAATCAAAATTAAATGCAAATTTGATTTTTCTCTCTTCCTTGAGATCCAAACAACTCAATAAAGCCAGCAAATTTCCAAATTTTGTTGGATATGGCAAGATTTGATTGAAAATTGATCAAAAGAGTTAAATTTGATTTTGTACAAAATCAAATTTGTTTTGCATTGATTGATGATTGATTCTTTCTCAAAACAACTCTGAATCCATCTACTATATATATACAACACATGCCACACGAATTAGAGTAGAAAAACTGGCTGGAGAAACCCTATTGAAGCTCAAACTGCAGCCCTAGTTCCAGTCGGTTTCCATTGGTTTTGAGGTGTCCATTGCATTCCTTGATACCTCCAGAGTCGATCCAGACCCTTACATCATCCAAAAGAATCCATAATTAAGAAATCACGAATCGGTTTGTTCATCTTTTTTTCAAATTCGTGTTTTATTATTCATGCATTATTAACGAGTTTTGATGTTTGTTTCGTGCTTAGAACAAGGTTTGCAAACTTTCTGGGTCATCCAATTGAGTTTTCATGGCCGGAAACGTGATATGCCATGATTAGGGTTCTTGACCACGATTTGGGGTGTCCTCAAAACGGAAAAATTGGACCTCAAGACCATTACCATTGCATTCGGAATGACATTTCCAATCGAACCATGATCTTAGATATTATTTATATTATCTGTATGTGATTTTTGATTTAGCCAGGGTTGTAGCGTCGAGCAAAGGCCGACGCTGAATTTTCAAAAATTCAAATTGAGGAAGACGAAGCTTGGCGCGGAGACGAGGCAACCAAGGCATGACGCGTGCTTACATTCCACTCGCTCCGATTTCTAAACAGTTGGACACGCTGGCTCAGTTGGTTAAGACGCTCACTATGCAAAGATGCTCCTCCAGGTCCCCTGTTCGAACCTCATCAGGACCGGTTTTGCTATTTTTCTTTACAAACTCAACTTTTCTCATATTTTCTATTTTCTTATTTATTTAATATTTTTGCATTCATTTTAATTCTTTTCATAATTTTTTATCATGCATTTAAAAACTTCAAAAAATATTTTTCTTTTTTGCATTATTTTCAAAAAATGTTTATTTAATTTGTAAAATTAAAAAATATTATTTTGCATGCATATTTAATTTTATTCATAATTTATCATTTAAATCACTTTTAATTAGTTTTTAATTATTAAATTGCATCCAAAAAATCCCAAAAAAATATTTTAGCATATTAATGTTATTTCCAGCATGAAATATTTTTCTCATCTAAAAATTTGCATTTTTACTAACATTTTCCCCATGTTCGATTTCCTCGTATTTTCCGATTTCTCATCTTTTCACAGGTTATCCCGTTTCAGACGATTTCTTTTTAATGTTTTCTTTTTTCCAATAATGTAATTGCTCACGGGATGTAATAGTTTAATTAAGGCCTTTATTTTCCGCATCTTAAATTATGTATCTGCCCCAAAGCCATGTAATAGCGTAGGATTTATCTTTCCGCACCTTTACATTCCCGCATTTTAATTTCCGCATCTTATTAACTGCTAGTAATTAGGCATGTATGGCAAGATAAAACTGAACATAGCTCACTCTAATTTTCAAGATAACATATACCTGAAATCAACACACTTTTTCACGCATGCACCCCTTAGGTTAATTCTCTCTCGTTGCCTTTACGAATTCAAATGGTCATATCCCTCGAACGTAGAGGTATCCTAGCACCGTTGCCTTCAAAACAAATCATCATAGTCCCTTCGATACAAAGATCATAAGACCCACGATGTCGCCTCTGAATACATGATCTTGACCCTCGATTGTCGCCTACGAAAAATGATGATAGTCCCTTCGAATGTGCTAGGATACTTCCTACAAGTTGTCTTCTATGACCATCTGATGTCCCTTCGAATGTCCCGCTTACATCCAACGAATGGAGTTACCTACCAACTAATGGTATGGATAGCGCTATTCTAAAGGAACGTAAAATAACACGAAAACGACCAATTTTGAGTAGGTAATAAGACTTTTAGTTGCTTGCTCTATCAAAATACTTTTCACACCTCACACTTTTTTGTCAAAGTTCAAACTCTTTTCAAAACGAAACATTTCCGAACACTTTGTATACATTCCTACATGAATCATTACAAAGTCAAAGCGAAATGCCTTTTCAAAACATTTTTCAAACACAGAAAACAATTTTAAGGTGATCTAAGAGAAACTAAGAGCCCGTAGATAACTACGGATGGAAACGGGTGCTAATACCTTCCCTTTTCATAACCTTCTCCTTACGAATCTAACGGTCTTTTTTCGTACTTTTACCTTCCCTTAATTGGATAAAAGAAAAGTCGGTGGCGACTCTTGCTATCCGCACATTTGCGATACAAAAATCCTACAAAGTCAGTTCACCGTGTTACAACGTCGTCATCAATGTTTTATTTGAAAGCATACCGACAATAATTATGGGTATTTCATTTTCATCATCCTTCCTCCAATCTTTGTATAAACAACTGCTTGATAAAGAAAGTAAACAAGAGAGGTATATTTTTGTTTTTTGAAAAAGAAAGCATAAAGATGCACAAAGTGTTGAATTCCTATGTGCAATAGAATGATGGTCGAAAATAGATTGGGGTAAGTGTAGAAACATTTGCGTATCGAGCAAGATATTTGTTATATTCGTCCTCAGGGAACCACATGCTATAGAGGAAAATAGAATCTTTCTTGTAATAAAGAGGTTTTCCATTGTCAAAAATAGGCCAAATTGTCAAAAGACCAAATTGGCTTGATAGCTCACCAAAGTGATCTAATTCTTCGAAGGCCCCAATCTAGTGACAAGTTACCAATGGGTGATAAACGATTCTCATATGGCCATGGATTATGCTTCTTTATTTGGCGATGGAGCAGGGTATTTCCTAGTGAACCATTCAAGACCATGTGTTCTGTTGGCAAAATGAGCCATACAAGAAGTAAAGTTGTGTTGCTTGGCGAACATCATCATAAATCAACTGAAGGAATCCCTTAGGACTGATCCTTCATCACTTAGGGTTAATTAGACCAATATTTTCCCTTCAACCCTCATATTATTTATCCATTCATCCTCATTGTTAATGATGTTGTGAGTTAGGAGTGAAGGCTCGAAGGTGGCATTCAACCACAATTGGAGTAGCCAAAATGAACCAGCGAATAAAATGTTTGTCACTAGCTTGTATGTCTTTAGGATTTTGACAAATTCTCTGAAAGACTCATAAAAAAAAGCCAAGATTATTTGGATCAAACATAACTTACATCCACCGTGTAGTTGGTTCTCCATGATTAGAAATATTTTTGCAACTTGAAGAGATATCGAACAAAAGACACAGTGTGATAGCCGTAGAGCTAGAAAAGCAGTATGCTCTTCGTCAGAGATCTCTTTTGTTGTTTTTTCATGATGGTATGATATGAAATGGGTGAAGGTGGCTTTGTTTCCTTTAAAGTTGATGGTATTTCATCCTTCTCAAATGGATCAAAAGTTTCTCCAGTCGGTCGAAGACAAGTAATTGCAACAATATCGAAAAGAGTGGGAGTCATCATTCCGCAAGAAATATGAAATGTAATTTGAGAAACATCCTAGAAATATAACGAAGCTACTATCATGTTTTGGTTGTAGCCAGAGCCAAATGTTGATAGTTGAACCATGTCATGAGTCTCCAACTCTTTTCAGAATTGGCCTTTCTACTTCTCGACATTAGCGAGCCAAGAGAGGTATAGATCAAGATATTTGTCTAAGGGTAAAAAGCGAAACACTCTAAAAGTGTTTTTTATATAATCTAAATTGAAGGGGTTTTTTATTTTCGAAGCATTGGTCGAAGACTTTGCTTGAACATATAAATGTTTTTGAGTGTTAAGTTTAGTGTTGCTTTTGTCATCAACTTTCTTCTTTCTAGCCAAGGGTTTTATGCGATGATAAATTAGAAAAAATCGACGAGTTTTTCTAAAGCGTAAATTATCATCCAGTACTTATTCCTGTAACTATTTCTAGTCATGCATATAAGGGTACCTGGGACTGATAAATTTTACGTTTTTCTTCAAGAAGATGAGGCTCAGGAATGTATTCATGGTTTCTTACCAGTGACGACTTTTTATCTGGGTAACAGGCATTGAAGATTCTTTCTTTTTAGTATTTATTTATTCTTAGGTGCTGATCGGTGGTTTTTACATAGATATTTAACATTGAATTTCGTTATCGTTTCTTTTATTTATCTAGTGTTATATGTCATTTTACCGCATTTTACGCTTTGGTTATGTGTTTGAGTGTTTTCAGCGTCATAAGAATAAAACAAGACAAATCGGGAAAAAAGAAGTGCAAAAATCAGAATATTAGAGGCTACAGATGCATCAACACGGGCACTCGTGTTAATCAACACGGCCCGTGTCGAAAAGCAACTAGAAAACGCAAAAAAACCAAAGTCAGTGAACCAACACGGGCACCCGTGTTAATCAACACGGCCCGTGTTGATGGACGCGTGTGGAAACTTCAGTTTTTGAGTTTTGGACCTTTTCTTTGTCATTAAGGGTACTTTAGACTTTGGCTAAGACTGGGATGAAGCTGAGACTATTAGAAGGAATTTTGGAAAGAGAAAAAGGTACTTTTGAAAGCACGAAAGAAATATTACAGAGAAGAGAAGATAGCTACAAAGAGGAATTCGGAGATGGCGGGATTCAAGGGCAACCACCAGTGAAGATCAATGTCATCGTTATTCTTTGTAATGTTTAAATTTTATCTAATGTTTTCTTCGAATATTATGAGAGGATAAACCCCCCAAAGCTAGGGGGTGGTCCTGATATGTTGATTGTTATGAATTTGGATACTTGATTTCCTTAATGCAGTGTTCATCTATTTTAATTTAATTGTGTGGTGTTCTTATGATTATGTATCGGAAAAATACATGTATACCTATGACTAACAATTGGCAGGACTGTGATTGTTAGGGTTTCTACATAATTAGGTTATTAGGAGTCTCACCTAGGACTAGGAACTCTTTTTAATCACTTGAATTCTTGATATTTTTATGGTTAAAACCAAGAGTTATTTGAATGGACATTTGAATAAGGATTGGGGTTTTAATAGTTTTCTTCATGAAGGACTTAAGGAAGAACAATCTAGAGATAGGTAATTGACAGTTTTCATATGCAATGAGGAAATCTGAATTATTTGTTGTTAAATCAACCACTCACCCTAGCATCATTCTCATTATGTTTCATCAATCATTATTTGTTACGAGTGTAATTGAAAGTAATCAACCCAACCATTGTTTTTGTTCAATTGAATTAAGAGCACAAATACGTATTTACTACGCAGTCCATGAGATCGATACTTGGGGAAACTCATTATAACTACATCCGCGAAAATAGTAGACTTGCTATTTTTCCGATCAAGTTTTTGGCGTCGTTGCCGGGGACTGCCAAAATACATATTTTAATCTTAGATGAATTTAAATTTTATTGCTTTGCAATTAAATTTTTTTTCCTGTTAAATTTTATCAGTACTAATATTGTGTCTAATATTTTATGCGAGGTAAGTCCTCAGCTGATTATCTTTTTGACGCAGAGATAGAAAGAACCTTTCACGCTAGGCGAAGAAAAGCGAATCAAGCAAGACTAGAAGAAGAAGAAGATAAAAATTCAATACACTCAGGTTCAGAATCAGAAGTTGAGACCATGGATCCACCACAAGAAAAACTGCTAGGAGATTACGGAGGCACAAATGCACCGGCGGGAAGACTAGCCATTATCAACCAACTAGTGAATGTTCCTAACTTTCAGCTCCACCCGAGCACCATCACTCAGTTGGAGAAGAGATGTTATTCTGGAAGGGTTAATGAAGATGCTAACAAGCATTTGCAACGATTTTTGACTATGAGCACCACTCTAAAGATAGATAGGCATACTGAAGAACAAAAAAAGTTGTGCATGTTTCCGTTCACCTTGGCAGATGAAGCAGAGGAGTGGTTCTATTCTCTTCCAGCAGGCAGCATTACATTTTGGTAAGATATGGAAACAACGTTCCTCAATGAGTATTTTCTAGCATCAGTGTTCATGAGAAAAATATATGAGATCTTGAATTTCAAGCAAAGGGAGGGTGAATCATTAGGAGACTCTTTCAAGAGATTTAAGAGACTCCTGGTGGCATGCCCTACTAATAACCTGGATCAAACTGAGCAGATGCAGATGTCTGTGAATGGTTTGAGAATCAAAACGAAGCAACTCATTGACACAGCAGCTGGTGGCTCATCCAACTTCTCAACAGCCACTGGCATTAAGAAGATTATTGAAGTTATAGCTGCAAATGAGCATCTGGAATTATATGAGAGGGTTACAAGAAAACTAGAGGGAGTGATTGATTTGAAGTTGGAAGTAAATAAACAACTCAAAATCGAAGAGGTGATAGCTGCAGAAGTGGAGAAAAAGCTTAAAGCTATGAACTTGGGAACTCAACAGGTAGCACAGGTTAAAAATGTGATTTGTGACATTTGTAGTGGACCACACATGACTGCACAATGTCTTGCAACTCCAAAACAAATTGAGGAGATAAAATTCTTGAGGCAGAATAATCCATATTCTAACACCTATAACCTTGGGTGGAAGAATCATCCGAATTTTGCTTGGAAAGATCAACAACAACAAGCTCCTCAGAAGGCAGAATGGGAAGTAGCAATTGAAAAGATGGCTGCCCACACTTCCCAATTCCAAGAAGAAACACGAAGAAACCACAGGAACACCACAGCTGCAATTAAAAATATGGAGGTTCAAATGGGGCAAATTGTGCAACAAGTAGCGATGCAAGCACAAGGCAATCAAAAGAACCATGAGAATGTGAATGTTGTCACAACAAGGAGTGAAAACATTTCCAAAGAAAGAGAAGATGAAGTAAAAGTTGATTATGAACTTATAGAAGTTGATTTAGAAGTGAGAGAGAATAAGGAAAAAAAGGAAGAAGTGGCGCTACCTGTGAAGCTAGCTGAAGCAAAGAGTAAGCCTGTGATTAGTCTACCATATCCCTCGCGAGTGGCAAAGAAGGACACAAAAGATAAAGAGTTTGATAAATTTCTTAAATTATTCAAGAAGCTAGAGATCAACATACCTTTATTCGAACCACTCAAGAAAATTCCTTTGTACAAAAAATTCATGAAGGAGATCCTATTAAACAAGAGGCCAATAGATGATGAACAGGTATGCGTTAATGAGAAGTTATGTGCAATCACACCTAGGAGAAAAATACATGTCAAGCAGAGGGATCCTGGATCAGTGGCAATACCATGCACCATAAAAGATAGAACTTTCAAGAGGGTTCTAATTGATTCTGGCTCTAGTGTGAGTTTAATGCCATTATCAATCTTCAAGAGGCTTGGTATTGAAAGATAAGCGGGAGTGGAACAAAATTAAAATTTGTTGATCACACCATCAAGAAGTCATATGGGATAGCTGAAGATGTGTTGGTCGAGATTGAAAATTTTGCTTTTCCAGTGGATTTCCAGATCATGGACATACCTGAAGATGAAGAGACCCCGACCATTCATGGTCGACCTTTTTTATTGACTAGCAGGTGCAAATAAGATATCAAGACAGGTCTTCTAACTTTAAAATATTTTGATGAGAAAATAACCATGAAGGTGTTTGAAGTCAAGAAACAAGGTGCAGGTGGAAATAATAATTTTCAGTTGGTATGGTCAAAGTAGATGGAGAGAGCAACAGTTCAAAATCAATCCCTGAAGAAGTCTCAGGAAGAATCTCTCAGGTAGCATCAATTAAAATTCCAACGTTCAGTCAAGAAGCCAAGCAGGGAAAGAAGAAGGTAGACAAAGGTGAGAAGATGAAAGTTGGAAGTAACGTGAATCATGCAGTGGCTAATGATTTTGATGGGGTTGAATTTTGGGTTCCGGAAAGTACAAGCAACAAGGTGTGGAAGAGAACTATCCCTCGTAAAGGGATGACCCGTCGAGCCATGCGACGTTAAACGAAGCGCTGCGTGGGAAGCAACCCACAATTTTCGAAACTTAGCTTTTATTTTTGTTTCGTTTGCAAGTAATAAAACGGGATCCTATCTTGTGAAAGCTAGGAGGTAGCAACTGGTGCTACATCATCCTTTGTGAGTCACTTCTCTCGAGTTTGGTCTGAAACATTGAGGTCAATGTTTAGTTCATGTGTGGGGGATGTTTTATTGCGTTGTTTTGTTTTATCGCTTTGTTTGATTATTATTTTGTTAAGTTGATGTTAAATGATGTGTAATAACACTAGTAGAAATTCTCCCAAATTTTTCTGAATTTTGACAGAAAAATTTGTTTTGTTTTACACAAGAGCTTGTATTTCAATAAGGTCAGGAGTGATTTTGTGTGAGATGCAGGGATGATTGTTTGAAGGTAGGAAATTTGGAATAATGTGACGTTGATACGAGTCCGACGTGTAGATTTGTACTATAGTGCTTAAAGTCTGCGAAGTACTCCTTGAATAGTTTATCTATACAGTCGGGCATAATTCAGATTCACATGCAGGTATGATTGGTTGAGAAGAAAATAAAAATGGCATTAAATGATGAAAAGACGGTAAAAGGCAACCAGCCCGCTAAAATGGGTAGCTCTCACCAGGTTATTCAGCCCAAAGGGGGTTGATCCCCAAACGTCGTTCGGATAAAGGACAATAAATAACCAAAAGGTTTGAAAATTTCATCGGTATTAAATTTTACGCTTTTCTTCAAGAAGATGAGGCTCAAGAATGTATTCATGGTTTCTTACCAGTGACGACTTTTTATCTGGGTAACAGGCATTGAAGCTTCTTTATTTTTAGCATTTATTTGTTCTTAGGTGCTGAT
Organism: Vicia sativa; assembly: GCA_021764765.1. Classification (NCBI taxonomy): domain Eukaryota; kingdom Viridiplantae; phylum Streptophyta; class Magnoliopsida; order Fabales; family Fabaceae; genus Vicia; species Vicia sativa. The sequence continues at coordinate 90,966,528 of CM038794.1, read as the reverse complement.
CGATGGTTTTTACACAAATATGGGAGGCTACAGATGCATCAACACGGGCACCCGTGTTAATCAACATGGCCCGTGTCGAAAAGACACTATAAAATGCAAAAAAACCAAAGTCAGTGAATCAACACGAGCACCCGTGTTAATCAACATGGCCCGTGTTGATGGACGTGTGTGGAATCTTCATTTTTTGAGTTCTGGACCTTTTCTTTGTCATTAAGGGTACTTTGGACTTTGGCTAAGACTGGGATGAAGCTGAGACTATTAGAAGGAATTTTGGAAAGAGAAAAAGGTACTTTTGGAAGCACGAAAGAAATATTACAGAGAAGAAAAGATAGCTACGAAGAGGAATTCGGAGATGGCGAGATTCAAGGGAAACCACCAGTGAAGATTAACGTCATCGTTATTCTTTGTAATGTTTAACTTTTATCTAATGTTTTCTTCGAATACTATGAGAGGCTAAACACCCTAATGCTAGGGGGGTGGTCCTTATTTGATGATTGTTATGAAAAATACATGTATACCTATGACTAACAATTGGCAGGACTGTGATTGTTAGGGTTTCTACACAATTAGGTTATTAGGAGTCTCACCTAGGACTAAGAACTCTTTTTAATCACTTGAATTCTTGATATTTTTATGGTTAAAACCAAGAGTTATTTGAATAGACATCTGAATAAGGATTGGGGTTTTAATAGTTTTCTTCATTAAGGACTTAAGAAAGAACAATCTAGAGATAGGTAATTGACAGTTTTCATATGCAATGAGGAAATCTGAATTTGGATCATAGTGTTGTTAAATCAACCACACACCCTAGCATCATTCTCATTATATTTCATCAGTCATTATTTGTTACGAGTGTAATTGAAAGTTTTAAAATCAACCCAACCATTGTTTTTGTTCAATTGAATTAAGAGTACGAATAGGTATTTACTATGCATTCCTCGAGATAGATACTTGGGGAAACTCATTATAACTACATCGGCGAAAATAGTACACTTGCTATTTTTCTGATCCGGTGCCATTGTTGAAGTTTGAAGTTTTGAAGATGAAGTGTATTTGTTTGGAGTTCTAAAGAAAGAAACTGCAAAATACTGAAGTTTTTAAAGCTCAAAGATTGTAAAGTTGTGGAAAGATATAGAGTGAGGTACATATAGGAGAAGATAAAACCGTTCAAGTTCTCATTTGAATGACAAATGGGAAGTTAGTGGGGCACGTGTATGTTTTTAAGGGGTTATAGAATCGGTCATTTAGTTACCAACATGCTCTTATTTTTTAGGGATGATGATTTTATGAATTAATGAACTTATCGATGAGACGTTTGGAAAGAATGGTTATCATGACCAAGACGTCACAACAGAAAGTATTGTCGCGTCGAAAGCTTTTAAAAATGTCCTTTTTCTCAGTTTGATTAAAAAACACATTTTGGAGAGCAATTGGTTGGCCTTAAATTTGACGCTCAAAAGGAACAAGAAAATTTAATAGTAATGTCGAGGAGAGGTTTTGAGGTAAACAAGCTTCATTTGACGATGAAGCTTAATAGAATTTTTAGTGAAGCCTGGTAAAAAAGCTTTGAAATGGAGAAGTGGTGCAATCATGAGACTTAGAGTTTGTGGAAAATATTCGAAGGGAATTTCGACTAGAACATTTTGAAACTAGCATGATACTTTAATTTTGTCCTTATCCATTCTTTGAAATAAGACACATGGAAGCCTGAAAAGGGAAAAGCACATGCAAGCAAGAACGTGTCATTTTCTGAAGAAAAGATTGTTTGTTATCGTTACTATCGCAGTAGTATAAATAGGAATCTTAATATTAGGATTTGGCATTCACATTGTACTTAAACTCACAAATTCTAGAAGTATCTAACTATTATTGAGAAAAGAGTTGTCTAAGAAATGTACGTATGAATCGGTTCGTGTTTATTCAACATCTAGTTACTTATTTCAATATTATTTTCATTTACTTTCTTGTATTATATATCATCATTTCCACATTACTTTTCAATTTTTAATTTCCATCAAAGTAACTATAACCCAATAAAGTTTAACAATTTCTATGCACTTATGTCCTAGGATCAATATAGCCAATCTTGTGAGTAACACAAACATTAGATTTTGAAGACTAACACTTGTTTACCAAAATTCATGATAAACAGTGCATAATTGGGAGAAATTCCATTTCATTATTAGAGAAGGGATAGTTCTTAGACACGTAGTGTTCAAAAAAGGAATCGAAGTTGACAAAGAAATGATTGATGTAATTGAAATCTTACAACCACCTAAATTTGTCGAAGAAGCATGTCATTTGGACTATGAAATGCACATGAAACCTTTCAGAGATGCATACTGGAAATATTCACAAATTATATAGATAACATGCTGGAAGTCTTTATGGATGATTTATCTAAATGCTCACAAATATTTGAAGGTTGTCTCTCTAATTTAGAAAAGGTAATAGATAGGTGTGTGACAGTCAACCTAGTGCGTAATTGGGACAAATGCAGTTTCTTGGTTAAAGAAGGCATAGTACTTGGACACATAATGTTCGAAAAGGAATAGAATTTGAAAAAGCCAATATTGAGGTAACTGAAAACGTACAACCATCTAAAATTGTTAGAGAAGTCCTTACTTTTCTAGGACACGCCAGTTTCTACATACGTTTCATTAAAAACTTCTCCAAGATCACAAAACCACTTATTGATCTCCTAATGAAAGAAAATGAGTTAACATTTGACGAGAAATGACTTGAATCCTTTTAGCTACTAAAACAAACTTTGGTCTCAACACCTATTATGCAACCACGTGATTAGAGTCAACCCTTTGAGATCATGTGCGATGCAAGTGACTATGCAAAAGGTGTTATCCTAGGACCACAGATTCATAAAAAACTAAATGCCATTTATTATTCCAGTATGACCTTAAATGAAGCTAAGATAAATTATGCCACAACTGAAATATAGCTCCTAGTTATGGTCTTTGCAATTTATAAATTTCTCTCCTACGTAATGGGAGCTAAAATTATCATCTACACGGACTGTGCGACTACAAGGTATCTATTAACCAAGAGAGATGCAAAGTCGAGGTTACTTATGTGGATCCTACTGTTACAATAATTTGATTTGGAAATCAAGGACGAAAAAGGCACACAAAATGTGGTAGCATATAACCTTTCAGAAAATAATAAACCAAACATATGCCTAGTAATGATGTTTCCCTTGTGACAACCTAGTTGCACATATAGAATACGCAAAACCCAAATGCTCTTTCGCTGGTGATTTTTATGAGGAAAGTACCTCTAAAATTAAGAGGGAAGTAGAAGAGGAAGTCATATTAACTTTATCTACAGTTTCGTGGTATGCTGACTACGTCAACTACCTCTTGGTGGAAGTACTACCTCCAAAATTGACTTACCAACAAAAGAAGACATTCTTCAACGATCTTAAACAATACTATTAGGACGAACCTCTCATTTTTAAAATAGAAGTAGTTGGTATCTCCAGCGTTGTGTTGTTGAGGAAGAGATTAAAATTATAATGACCCATTGTCACGCTACCAGTTATGGAGGACATGTAAGTACATCAAAGACATGTTAAAAAATTCTTCAAGTAGGCCTTTGTAACACCCCGATTTAATTCGAATATTAAATAAATGGGAAATTAATTATTATTTAATTAAAGTCTTAAGTATTTATATTATTGGATTAATTGGATCAATTAAAGAAAAGAAGAGAATGGAGGTGTGAGGTGTAATTAGGGGTGTGAGGAGTAAATTACTCTACTCTTACTAATTACCATTTATTTTATTTTATTGGAATAAATAAAGGAGAATTAAGAAGGATTATAAAAATGAAAAGAAAGAAAAATAGTTCTTTTTGGAGAAAAGCTATTTCACGTAGAATTGGAGAAGAGAAGGAAAGAGAGGAAAAGCCGACGCCGAAGAAATCAAGAATCATCGCGAGGTAAGGGGTGATTTCTTTCGGTTAATATGCCTTATGGGTTTTGGGAATCGACCGGGTAATTGGGTATGTTAGGAAATTGATTATAGGTTTATGGAATGGAACCCTATTTTGTGTCGGTGTATGGAATTAAGATCAATTATTGTGTCGAATAGATAATAGGAATGATGAAACTATGTTATTGGATGTTATAATGGTGTAAAACGGTTATAAATTGGTGTTCCTAAAGTCACAATTCGTATTAGAAAGTTTGGAAATGATAAAGAATGCATAATGCTGTCAAAAGTAACAGAAAATGCTGTTATAAGTCGTGGGAACCGGTTCCCTGTGGGGAGGAACCGAGTTCCCAGTGTTAATTTGCAAAACTGGGGAAAACTTGGCTCAGGAACCGGTTCCTGTCTGTGTCGGAACCGGGTTCCCATACAAAAACCAGGGAGCGAGATTTTTAAACTTCACAGGAACCGGTTCCTGTATAGGTAGGAACCAGGTTCCTTGTGCAATTTTTTAAAAATACTTAAACTTCAAAAATTCATATATTCTAAACCGTAACTCCAAATCGAGTGCCGTTTTCGAAGTTATTTCTTAAATTTAGATTACTATCTTTTAGAAAGGAAAAATATTCTTTTCTCCAAATTATTTTTAAAAGAGCCGAGCTTCCGATTTTGAAAAGTATGGATTAATTAAGGATAATGGGGAATTAATACAATGGTTTGAGTTACCGGATGAGGACTAATGCATACAATGTTATATTTTGATATTCATTATGGTTTGAAATGCGATATATTGGTGTATTGGCATTATGTGGATTGTATTGATACTATGATCTGTGAAGTGATATTGCATGCTTTTATGATGCATGCATGAGCATTTGTTAAAATTGGTTCATTCCCATTGTGCGGAAGTGAACTGGCAGAGCCAATAGACTTACCTGGTTTGGAGGTAGTGAGGCTAGATTCTTGACCCAATGGTTGCGGGCGAATCATGGATTTACACTGTCTTTCCACATGTAAACGGAGCAGTGGGTGAACTCGGTTCACGTTTTGGTACCACATGCATAGAGTCTGCATTGCATATGGGATTGTAACATGCTAGGATGGATTCCAGTGTTGCAATTTCCATTGTTTGTTATATACATGTTCATTGTGTGAACTGCCTTATGAATTGATTATGATTTGTGTTTGGTTAATGGATTAATGTATCCGTTTATTCTGTTGTATTTTAAAAACGTATAATGCATGTTATATTGAATTGAAATCTCACCCTTACTTTAACGATTTCAGATCCGAAGTGATTAGCTGCTTGGAGTTGGTGAGGATAGCTCTAGAGTCGAGTCAGTTAGTTAATCCGCGTGTCAGTGTCGTGCTCTGGTAGATGTAACACTGGGGAAACGTTATTTTGAAATCCTTTAATGGATATTTTCAATAGTTTTGAATTGTGTCTTAATTAATTATCTTGGAATAACTATTGAATGAAGTATTCAGGATTTTGTTATGTTTCATTTTCGCTGTTAAACATAACTTTAAGTATGATTTATTTCATGATTTATTCTTCAGTGAAAGCATGACAACTAATTGGTTAAATTGAATTATTTAAAATTGTGACGCCTCTTGGATTGTGATTAAATACTCTGATTATTATTTATAAAACGCGGGTAATTAGAAGGGGTGTTACAGCCTTTACTATCCCCACATGTGGAGAGATGTCCATGCCATGGTCTCCAAATGTGACTGATGCTAGCGTACTTGAAACATTTCCCAACGAGATGAGATGTTATGAAAAAAAATTTAGAAATCAAAGTCTTCGAGGTATGGGGAATTGATTTCATAGGTCCTTTTCCATCTTCAATGGGAAACAAATACATTCTCATAGCAGTAGAATAAGTATATAAATGGATAGAGGCCATTGCCCCTCCTACAAATGATGCATCAATAGTAACCAAAATATTTAAGAACAACATTTTCCTAGGTTTGGAGTTCCTATGATTAGCAACCGTGGGTCTCACTTAATATTTGTAATACTCAGAAAAACTTTTACTTTAGTATGAAGTTTGACATTGAATAAAAACCCATTATCATCTTTAGACCAGGGGTAGGTAGAAGTCTCCAACAGGGAGATAAAACAAATACTTGAAGATATAATTCACTGAAGAGGATTTACTTCTTATCTTTAACTCTAAATTAATACTTTTTCCTTGAAAACTTTGCTTCGGTTGGTTGGGACCATTTGAAGTGACTAGAGTTTTCCAATCTGGCGCTATTGAGATAACAAGCAAGTCAACTAGACCTTTCATAGTTAATCGGAAAATATTAAAACACTATCATAATGATGCAGACTTGTACTAATACACTAGTTTTAAACTACATCAACTTCCTGGAATTCGACCTGTAGATTGAGCTTAAGCACGTCGAGCTAACGACATAAAACAAAATTTTGTGGGGAGGCAACCTACATAATTTCCTTTCTAAATTTTTTTCACCAAATAAAATAAACCGCAAAAGAAACCATTAATGATCAGTACTAAATTTCTTTTTTTCTCGTCTCGGGTCATTTTCGTTCTGCATAATTTCATTATACTAATATTCGTTTGAGAATATAGCATGTTGACAACATGAGGATTATTTTTAAGAATGATGACCAGCTCTATGAAGACTTGTCTTACAGAACCTTCGCTATGACTGGGTATCTTGATTTCCCAAGCCTAACAACATTTGGCCTATATGATAGCCTTAAGTACATGCTTAACAAACTTGGCTGAGTCCGTTTATCTTTTGCAAAACACCCCACCTACCTGAACCTCGATCTTAAGTTTCATAGATCATTAAATTATTTCCCAAGTAGACAAGCAGGCGAATATAGGGTTGAAACTATTTTTAGGCTGTTTAGGAATGACCATCGCTTTAAGCATACTGAACTTGGTGAGTTAGTAGGATTTGCCATTTTTTGTAGATCTGATGCCCTCACTGAGGTGGCCACTGACATGCTTGTGAAGTATGACCTAGAAATAGGACGGATCCCATTGAGTACAACAGAGGTAAGGGGCGTCTAACACCTTCCCTTTTCTTAACCAACTAGTGAACCCACTAATCTATAAACAATTAGGGTTTTTCCGTTCTTTCCCATCCATATGACAAATAAGTAGTGGTGGTAGCTTCATTTTTTCTGCTACGACAAAAGTAATTTCAAATCTTTTGGCATCGACCTTGTGTCTACATTGTGATAATGCACCGTTATAACAAATTTGGATAAAGTACTCTTCTATAATCATTCCTTTGATGTAATTAGTATTTGATTCCTATAATTGTTGGGCAGTTTGGGTCAACAGCGCATTCAGAAACACCTAGGAGCATAGAGGACCCGTAGACTGCACATCGGAGGAAAAACGTGATCAAAAGTCATAAGTGACATTGGTGGAAACACAATAATCAAACTTTTGAAAATCGAAGTCGCTGTCTCTAGATTTCATAATATATGTAGCTAAATTGTCGCTTTTAGGTCTCAACTAACATTTGACTAAGATCTTCGTTCCCTGATTTGAAAATCTATTCTCCAATGACGGCCCTTTCTCGTTGCTGACTCACGACCCATCAACAGATTACAATAAGATTTTCGACTCAAACTCGATGAGACAAATGCTTTACCGTTATTCGATGACAACAACAAAATTTCAGATCTTTTTCAAATTTCTCATAGCCACGATTGACTGATTTCTCTGTTCAACTTTTTGACATGCGTATGTTTAGACTTCATTGGCCAAAACAACCCTTTCAGAGGAGATGAAAATTTTTAGTCAGTCTCCTCTTACTCTATTTTTTTGCGCCTCCTCAACATCCCATGTGGGGATAGAGACAATGAGATTTGAAAAATTTCTCGTCCAATTATGATTGTGTGACCCGGAAAAGGTTTACCACACCTCACGGTAGGCGACATATGTTCCTGATAAAGTAGTATTTAGATAATCTCTCTGATGTGAATCAGGCGATCGCAAATGTACTAAATTTAGAGAGCTTTTTAGTGGAAGGATTTTATGGTCTCTTCTCCTTTCTATCTTGTTTATGCGCTCATCCCTTATGGAAAATCCCTGATTTCTTTTTTAGAGTAGATACACTTAATAACCACAAGAAACGTCATTGCCTTAATTAACCATTTGTAGCGGATTTATTAAATTATACTATAACAATTTCAAGACTATTTGATCGACTATTTATAATGGACAAACGTTTATTCAACTTTTCATAATCAATAGAATAGCCCTGAATATACATGGACTATAACCGCTTATAGATTGTCGCTAAACAAATCAGTTTTATCCGAACATTAATAAAATCTGAAATATACAAGAAGTAATATAAATTATTAAAATCTGGAATATACAAGAAGTAATATAAATTATTTTTCAACTTAAGTATTACAGATATTTAATAGAATCTGAGATTAAAATAAATTTGAGACACGCCTAAAGTGAACACCATGGATATATTTTTGAACTGAGATAGAAGAACACAATATAAATAAAATTAAGCACAAAATATATAATTCTTGAAATGAAACAGATAAACTAAACAAATTATGATTTTGCAATACAATAACTAAGTTATAGCTCATAAAATATTCCGGGGGAGAAATGGTATACTGTCTATAGGATAGTTACAATAGCATCGTTTACTGATGCACTTCAATCTCATTGGCGGCCGGCAAAAAGGCAGATCAGAATAACAATTAATTTCGTTTCTACATTTAACTAATCCTATATTGAAAAATAGAAAATAAAAGATTAGATAGCATTTGATAAACATTCTTTACAGATTAACAAAGAAAATTTCTAAGCATTAAATAATGGATTACTTATTTCAGAGTTAGATGTCACGAACAAAAAAGAAATTGAGATAATCATGATATAAATAAATTTGATACTTTCAGCCATATTTCTTAAAATTGTTTTAATATTTTATATCTTTTAAAGTTTGAACTCTTCTTATATGAAATATTTCACAAAATAAAATATATTATTTATTTTTTCAACTACATCAATGTATTGCATTTGTGCCTCTAACATATTTAGTAGGGGTTATATATTAAAAAAGAAAACTAATCGTTAACACCTTGAAAGGTTAAGATTAAAAAGCTTAATAAATCCTTTTTAATTTTATATTGTACATGGTTCAAGGCTTAAGGCTTAAATGTATGTCTATTCACATGAAAATGAAAGTTTACAATCAATAATTCGATAAACATTTACAATTCAATAAACATTTACACATTAATTTTGAATAATCACTTTTTTGAGAATTTTTTATTTATAAAAGTGCTTATTTTAACTATCCGATTCCAAATTTTAAAGACAAGATTCGATTCACAATTTTACTCCACAATTAAATTTCAATTCACTACTAGAAAATTTACTTTTAGTGATTGAATTATAGACCGAAAAGTTGCTGTAAGATCGAAGAGGAGATCGCCGATATCGAATTGAAGATAAAAGGATTTGATAGGGATAGAGAGAGAGAGGCGCGATAATAGGGAGGGAGAGGAGAAAATTCCTCTTCCAAATCTTGATCAAGCTCTTGAAGTTTTTGTGAGTTCTTGAGAAATTTGGAGAAAAATCTTTTTTGATTCTTGAGAGAATTCAGAGAGAATAGAAGAGTGTTTGTGATTGAAACGTGACAAATGATTCTCCCCCCTCCCCTGAATCATGAGAGGAAAAATTTGATTTATACTTGAAAGATTGAGTCTAAAATGAATTGGACTCAAATTTGGTCAAAATTGCCTTTATCTGATTAAAATTCGTCCACATCACATGTTCATCGGGATTCGTGCAAAATTTCGATTCAGACTCAACACGAAAAATGTCTGAAACAAAATTTCATGTCGCTTACTCCAAATTTAAGCTCAAACGGACGGACGGCGAGGAGATATGCATTTTTTAAGTTTCCGTTGACGATGAGAAACCTCAAAACATCCAGAATTTTCACTGCGCAACTATGAGAAAACGCCACAAATAAAAATCTTCAAATCTAAATCTGCACTTAGGATATGAACGAAGATCGAAGCTAAAGAAATTTGTGAATGTTTGGCATCAGTCCCGTCAAAATTAGATAAAAATTGAGAGAGATATGAATTTTTGAATATTGCGCGTCAAAGAAACTAATACTTGGTTCAACTTAAATAAACCTTCAGAGATTAAAATTCTTGTCCTTATCCCTAAGGAATCAGCTCTCGTCTCGATCATGGGGAGATGGGCATGTTTCTGATGGTAAAGACCTTGTCGGGAGCTAGGTACTTATCTAAGGCAGTTGTAATAACCTGATTGAGTTGCAGAAGTTGTAATCTTTTGAGATTTTTTGGTGTTTATTGGGAGCATCTTAAAGGACTTCTTTGCATAATAAGTTCTTTGTATTGTATGAGGAAGAACCATGGAGTTTGGGTTCTGTGATATAAAGTTCTTGTCCTAACTAATGTTGTAATATCTTGCTTGGGATAATTTTTTTGAGCATATGGAGTTATCTTTCTTGGGATGATTCTTAGGTATAGTAGTTCTGACAATACATGACTACTATTGTTTTGAAGTCTTCACTAATATTAGCAATTTATACTGATGAAAGGGAACGAGAAGAGGATCAGATAGTGTAATATGATCACAATGCTTGTTGGGGAGGTGACGTCTTCTAGTATAAGAAGAGGTTGTGTGAATCATTATCTTGTGGTGTAAGCTATCTGAATAGAGTTGTTTGGGAGTATGTGAGAAAGTTCAAAACAAGTGTGCATGATTTATTTCTTTACAAAGAGTCATGATATTGTGTGTGTTTCCTAAAGGATCTAGAATACTATGATCCAACCACAATGAATTATGGTCCTGAATGTTTGACTACCCGTAATAGTATATTGGAAGCATACTATCTGGATGAATCAAGGGAGACAGATTGATTTAAAGAATTCGCAAATTATTTGTGTTATGCCATGATTAAGTCTGTTCTAAAAACATAGTTGAGGGAACCTCCTCTGTAGGTACAGACTATGGCATCCATCATCTCAAAATTAGAATGAAAGTCTGAAGAAAAACTTATTGAGATATGGCTCATATTATTCCTTGGTTATTTTGATTGTTTGTTCGTACATTTGGTGTTTTTTGTACTTCCTATGTCCCCCCCAATTATTATGGATGAGATACTATAGATGTTACCCCCAGAACCATAATGGATGATGTCGTATCAGATGTTGAAACATCTTCTTAATGTCTTCATTAATGAAAGTTCGTATTGTTTCAAAGAAGTAAGTGTGTGTGTGTGTGAAGATGTAATCAGTCAAGATAATCTATTGTGAGTAGACTGTTCTTAATGACCAACTCGTAGGTACTTTGAGAAGATACTTAATACTTATTAGGTGTGTAACCTGAATACCAAAACTGCATATACTTTGTTGGGAGTTGAGTGTTTGTCTAAAGGATTCATGGTATATTGTGAAAATTTCAATATTAAAGTTCATTGTGATATTCACAAGTTTAGGATGTGTGGCAACATTATCTGGTGATTATTTAAAGAGCTTATTCAATTAAGAAGATGCATACAGATGATTTCAAATATCTTCATGGGAGTTGGATATTTGTGATATTTGTGTGTTGAAATCTGAAGAGATGAAGTATGTGATGAAGAGAATGTTCTTCATGAAGATGTAACATCATAACTGTTGAAGACACCAGAGATTGAAGAAGGCAGATAAGGTTCAGACTTATCTTTTGAAGACATATCTATGGTTATACACATGGATAAGAATGTGGTTTCTTCTATTACAAGTTACAGAGTGTGACAATCTGAATCTTGTATAGCAAGTAAACTAAGGATTCCTCATTTGGAAACTGTGGCAATTCCAAAAAAACAATACTTCAAGTAATATAAGGATTAACAACAAATATGTCCTTATTTTATATAACTCAGGGGGAGTAACAATATTATGGAAAACTTTATCAGGGGGGAAGTGTTGGTATTAAGGGGGAGAAACTGTATATATGAGGAGCAATTGTCAATTGTTAATTGTTAAAACAGCCATGTCTAGTGCGATTGAAGTGTTTATTAAAGGAGGAACAAATGCTATATGTGTTGATCTGAATATGTTTCAATCTCCAGATGGTATTAAGGGAGAGAAATTTAGCTGATGAGAAGAGGATAGAATACTGCTATAGCCTAAAAAGTCCTGGAGACAAAACCTTGAAAAAGAAATATTATTATAATCTTAGAGCCAAGGCAAATGGACTCTGGTTGAATGTCTCAAATGAAGTTGGAACATCAAAAAATTTAGATGTTGAAAAATATGATTATTAAAACAATATTACTCTCTAAAGGAAAATTAGAGTAAATAAACTTAGAATATAACTACATGACTTACCTCCAATTCAAAAGTCTTGAGAATGTATGGACACGTAGGAGTATCATAGAACCAAAATACTATTTTAGAAGTTATTGAAAGGAATCTGGTCAAAGTAATAAGTTATGATATCTCAGAAAGAAGCAGTTCGGATTGGTGAAATAAGAGGTGGCAATCACATGCTCTTGCATAGTGTACGAAATTGAGGTGACCCATGCAATTTATTGAAACTAAATCCATCAAAAGAATATGGCAGAAACTAGTAAAGATAGTCAGAGTTAGTTGGACGGTACATGTTTGTTTCTAATGCAATCCTTTAACCAAAGCTTGACCAAGGAGCAAAGACTGTAAATTCACAAGCCTCACTTGTGCCTATATATAGAGTACTCCTCTACCTCTATCTTCAAGTATATAATTATGTTTTCAACATCATGAAAGTTGTTCAAATATGGGCTTCCTGTGTCTGGAACTGGTTTTGTGAAGGCTCCCATTGTCCAATTTTTGCTGAAAAGGGCGAGAAAAGTTGTAAAAGTAGTGTCGTTGCTGCTATTATTATTGGTCTCGTTACTGCTGCTATGAATGACAGAGTATGTTCACAAAAAATATCTAAACCAAACATCAAAATCCTGTTAGGAAATCTCTTGTGACATGTGTTGTGAGTTATGATCACAATTGAGACCTGTGTTCTGAGTTACATGGAGAAAATTCAGAATTCCATCTGACCTATCTCTCATGCTACTAAGGAGGTATTTCAACTCTAAATGTAGCACCAAGTCTCTTCCTTCTCCTACCTTGAACGCCTGATGTTGGTTCAATGGAGAAAAGAAGATGTCAAGACGGATGTTCAGACATCCCATGCAACTCAAGATTTGAAGTTTTGAGAAGAAGACCATATTTTAATTGTAAATTTTTAATTGTAATTGTTGTTGCTATTTATGTAACAGCTTGTAATTGTACTTATTTGTTTTAGCTCAAATTTGCCAAAGGGTGAGATTGTAAGATCATGGTTTTTATAGATTGCCTTAAATTTTAATAAAACAAATAATAACAGCAACAATATATTATGCAATTTGGTATATGCAACAGTAGTCCTATTGGAATGCCTGAACATGTTGTGTTGAAGACTTTCAACATCTGGAATAGCATGTCAAGTGAGATGTCGAGACATTAGACATCAGGACATCACACTATAGAAACTGTTAAGTTTGGTACAGTTTTGTTTGAATTAGTGCAAAATATTTTGAGAATATTTTGAGTCACAAGTTTGACTGTTTTGTGTTTGGAGTGAGGATTCTCCAAACTGGTTTTGAGTTGATAGGTATCAAGTTGTTGATGCAGTGGCTAGGATAGTGACTACTAGACATCACTGCAGTGATTGGAAGTGGAATGGGGATATTTCATATCAAAGTGAGGTATCTTAGGAAGAATGAACATTGGGTAGGGATTAAGTTAAGAGTGTAAACAAGGAGTTTTAACTCTGAATTAGGACTACTGAAAATGGACTTCATTCCTGGCTTAGTATTCCCCAAGATGTAGGTTGGTTAGAACCGAACTGGGTGAACAATTCTGTGTGTTCTTTTGTTTCCTACACTGTTAATTATATTTCTACCGTGTCTGTTTTTTTAATGTCAGATCAGATATCAAGATATCCTTATATGACATCTGAGTCTGCTGTTAGCACCAGAATATCAAACTCTTTCTACATCTTGTCAAATTGTTCCTGAAATCCATCCATTCGATCATAGAAGTCTAAGCTTTTACTCCGAGGAGGGAGTGGATTATCAAACTCTTTGTTGAAAAAAGGAGTAGCATGCATAACAGGATGTGCAAAATAAGTAGCAGGTTGGGCCAAATATGTCACTTGAGCAGCAGGATTGTAACCTTAAGGCATGAAATTCTCTAGCATACCCCAAGGGTAACCAGGTGGCATACGGTGCTAGAAGTTAGAAACCATTGGCACAACATAAACACGAGCATCTTGAACTTCAGAGATAATAGTTGTTTGTTGAGGTGGAATGATACGGGGAGAAGGCAAAGAAGTAGGTGTCATACCCCAAAATTTTCCCTCCTACTTTTCAAAACATTTCATACATCCATACTCAAGGATTCCTCAAAAGTTGATCAGACAAACCCTCTCCTAGACAATCAACCCAAACTAGGGTTTGGCAATTCTCAGATCCAGATGGACTTCCAACATCTCCAATGGTCATCATGCCTCCTCATATGCTTCAAAGATTCTCCATGTCAAGTTTCAAACCTCACAAGTCAAGATTGCTCAGACAATTGCTTAGATGGTTGAAAATCAGTTGTATTGGACAAAACGTCAGCTGTGGTCAACATACAGTCAAACTTCATAATTTTTGGTCAACATCCTCATTTTGAAGTTACATTCATCATTTGATCAAGGGTTGATCATGATTCATCAAGAAAACTCAAGATTTGCTCAAAAGTCAAACTTTCCAAATTAGGGTTTTTTAGTGAAAAGTCAACCAAACTTTGACTGAGCATAACTTCTTCATACTTTCTCAGAAATTTTTCCACCAACTCTCATTTTGAAGGAAATTAAATTCTCTACAACTTCATGTCTCACAAGAATGTTCAAAAAATGCTTCATTTGGAGGCTATGGATCAAAACATTACAGGTCCTTTTCAAAGTCAACAAAAAGTCAACTTTTTGTTTTGAAGATTTATTGAGCATGGAAACTCCAATTGAGATGAAACCAAAGAGGTTGGTTAGAGGACACTTAGAGCTTTCTAAAAAGTCCAAGAACACTCAAAAGTGTGGAAAATTGAGCAAAATACACCATTCAGAAGTTGGGCATTTTTGAACAATTGCACAAAAGGAGATATTTGTCAAAATCCATTTTTTTCCAAATGGGCCTATAATTTTATGATCCAAACTTGATCATAATACTATTTGTGACCTATTGATGCCTTGCCATGACCATTTTCTATTTTATTGATTTATTTTTGAATTTAAAACCATTTAATTCAAATTTAAATTATATAAAATATGAAAATAAGATATATTTTCAAAAGGAGTGGATTTTTATCAAACTTGAGGTCCAAGATTGCCCATAATACTTGCCAAATTCGTGCTACCTTGCATATGGAAGATAAAATCAAATTTTCTCCAAAATTTGATTTTATTTGAAAGGAATTTATTTCACATTCAATAACCAATCTTTTTTCCTTCTTTTTACTCCAGCATTACACTCTATAAATACCTAGTACATTGCCAAGAACAAGGGACGAAACCCTAGCCCCAACAACAACCCTTATTTTGCTAAATTTTTTCTCAAAGTTGCAATTTTCGAATTTCAAGTTCCAGCCACTTTCAGCCATCCAAAACCATTCCATTGTGTTCCTGAGGTAGTTTGGAGTAAGTATACATCATTCTCCAAGGTTGAAGCAGCCTGAATCATGCCCAACACATTCATACATATTCATATTTTTCTTGATTTTGCATTTTTATTATCTGTGTGTTTTAATCGAATCTAACCATTCTAATGTGTTCATGAGGTTCCATATGATTGATCTGGGCCATCGTTCTCAAGCTTGCACGTAAAAATATCGATTTTCCATGTTTAGGGTTTTCAAACTGATGAGCTTCGAACTGGTAGTTAGAGGCATTTTCATGTGAAACTAATGCCACCATTGGATTCGCAAGGGTCGATTTAGGGGGGTAGGGTATCCCTTTGCCTTTTAATCTTTGTATTTTGCAGGTTTCAAATTTTGTTTAATCGGAGAAGACGACCAGAGCTAGGGCTCGGCGTCGTTGACGTGGGTTGACTCCGGCATGACTGGCGTGGCAAATTCGTGCGTTCCGATTCGTCCATCTATGCTACCTGGACCCCACCTGCTGACTGTGTGTTGAATTCAAACATCCATGACACGCGTACGCTTATAAACCATTGGTTCCAATTTCCAAACATCAAATGCACAATGGCCCAGTGGTTAAGGCGTTGGTATGTAAAGATGCTCTCCAAGGTCTCCAGTTCGATCCCTGGCAAGACCAATGCTTTTTTCCCTTTTGCAAAACTAACTCTTTTTTTCATATTTTCTTATTTTTCTTTAATATTTTCCATCTAATTTAATTTATCTTTAATATTTTATATCATGCATCTAAAAAACACCAAAAATATTTATTTTTTGCATTATTATCAGAAAAATGTTTATTTAATTTTTTTCATTAAAATTATTATTTTTGCATGCATATTTTATTTAATTACTAATTAATCGTTTAAATGACTTTTAATTGTTTTTAAATTATCAAATCAATTCCAAAAAATCCCAAAAATTTATTTTATCATATTTATGTCATTATTAACACAAAAACTTTTTCTCATTCAAAAATACTTATTTTTACTAACATTTTCTTCTTATGCATTTTTTCTCGTATTTCCCAATTTTGCATCTGTTCACAGGTCACCGATTCGGACGTTTTTTATCGCTTTTCTTTACCAATTATGTAATTGCCTATGGGATGTAATAGTTTAATTAGGACTTTTATTTTCCGTACTCTCATTATGTATCTGCCCCAAAGCCATGTAATAGCATATGACTTTATCTTTCCGCGCTTTACATTTCCGCAATTTTCTTTCCGCACCCTATAAACTGCTAGTAATTAGGCGTGTATGGCAAGATAAAATTGGACATAGCTCATTCATAATTCCAAGATAAAATACCTGAAATCAACACACTCTTTTCACACATGCACCCCTTAGGGTAATTCTCTCTCGTTGCCTTTACGAATTCAAATGGTCATGTCCCTCGAACGTAGAGGTATTCTAGCACCGTTGCCTTCAAAACAAATCATCATAGTCCCCTCGATACAAAGATCATAGACCCACGATGTCGCCTACGAATACATGATCTTGACCCTCGATTGTCGCCTACGAAAAATGATGATAGTCCCTTCGAATGTGCTAGGATACTTCCTACAAGTTGTCTTCTATGACCATCCGATGTCCCTTCGAATGTCCCGCTTACATCCAACGAATAGGGTTACTTACCAACTATTGGTATGGATAGCACTATTCTAATGGAACGTAAATAACACGAAAATGACCAATTCTGAGTAGGTAATAAGACTTTTAGTTGCTTGCTCTATCAAAATACTTTTCACACCAGACACTTTTGTCAAAGTTCAAACTCTTTTCAAAACGAAACATTTCCGAACACTTTGTATACATTCCTACATGAATCATTACAAAGTCAAAGTGAAATGCCTTTTCAAAACATTTTTTGCCAAACACACAGAAAGCACAATTTTAAAGTGATCTAAGAGCAACTAAGAGCCCGTAGATAACTACGGATGGAAAGGGGTGCTAATACCTTCCCTTTTCATAACCTTCTCCCTTACTCAGAATCTAACGAAGGTCTTTTTCTGTACTTTTTACCTTCCCTTAATTGGATAAAAGAAAAGTTGGTGGCGACTCTTGCTATTCGCACATTTGCGATACAAAAATCTCAAAGTCAGTTCACCGTAATACAGTAGGTGGTGGCTGATTTTGAGTAGCTACCTACTGTTCCACCATAGCAGTCAAGTTGGTCATACATGTCCTTAAGGAAGTAACCTCTTCGTGCAACTCGATATTCTCTTGCTCTAGATTTTCCATCTTCTTCTTGGAGTTGGCTCGAGTGTTATACAGATGCAACAACTTGAAGACTAAACGAAGCAGACAAACAGATAAGACACCTGGGAGAGTATGAAAATGTAAGAATGTGTGTGTCATAGTGCCTGACATGCAATGCATATGATTTGTTTATTGTTATTTTCTTCATATCAGCAAAGTAACGAGCCTTCTTGAACAGAAAAGCAGTTGGTAATCCTCTGATACAACCCTTGGTAGCTGTTAGTGTTAAAAAGTGACGCGCGAGGGAATCAATCTGAATTCGAATCTCTGGCTCAAAACGATTTACTCTTTTGATTTGTTTATAAATATGCCGCGAGCATCAAGCTTTATTATTTCCAAGACAAGAAAAATGAGATGAAAAAGGGGAAAGCTGCAATACCCTCAATCGATATGATATGCATTACGACTAGCGCGAACTAGATGCAACGCATTGGGGAGATTCCAGGTAAGGGGGTTTGTTATTTAAAGGGAATAGATGTGGCACCCTAAATATATATAGTTATCTATAGCTTTATATATGAATACTTTGATAAGTTTGTGTGTTTTAATTTGCTATTTCTATTTTTGGGGAAAGTTTCTCCTTTGGATTTTAAGAAGGGTAGATTATGTGGGATCCTAGGTTTTGTTGTTATTGTGCTCACAAAGATCATTGGGATCTTCTGCATACATATCCCTTAATCAGAATCAGAGCATTTGTAGCTCAGATCTAAGGAAGCTATGGTTTTGTTTGGTTTGAGGGAGAAAGAAGTATGCTTGCCAAGGATGAGACCTTGTGCCTACGTATTCTCAAAGGGATGTTGAGAAAGTCAGAGCAATCGTAGTTCCCACTTATGCTATTGGAAGCAACGTGTGTTATTAAGAGACAAAGACAAATGTCATCTTAATGAAAAATTTATCTAATCTATTTCATCACATACATTTTGAAGGATTGATTGATTGAACCTTTCATCGTAAGTTATAGGTGTTTTGCTTGAGTGTACAAGCGTTACCACTTACGAGTTAAGAAAGATGATTGAATCTTTAATTGTAAGTATTAGGTGTTTTGCTCGAGTGTACAAGCGTTACCACTTACACATTAAAAGATGTTTTTGTTTGAAAAGAGTTTGATTTTGAAAAGTATTTGATTGTATGTGATGTGATAGATGAGATACTTCTTCCATAGAGATGATAAATGTCTAAATCTCTAGGAGAAATTGATTGGATTAGGGGGATGCTTTTAAGAAGCCTGTGGGTCCTTGTATTGTAAGCCTAATAGAAGGCATTCCGAGGGTCATCGAGGGTCCTTGTATTGTTAGCCCGAGAGAAGGCATTCCGAGGGTCATCGAGGATCCTTGTATGAATCTCAAGAGGAAGCTATAGGGTATGGCTGGTTTTTGCTTTAAGAGTGGTTTCACCGGGAAACCATCCTCTTTAGGATTTCAAGAGTAATTTCACCGGGAAATCATCCTCTTAGGGTTCTATCCTAGCGCGGGTGATTCTTTGTATTGGAAGTCCAATAGGAGGCTGTTAAGAGATTTCCAAGTCTCTTTCTTGTTGGATGCCCAAGAGAAGGCTAAACTCAATGAGGATTTCTTTTGAACGAAGCCCAAGAGGAGGTTGACTCAGCAGGGGAGTGTTGTCTTATATGAAGCCTAAGAAGAGGCTAAACTTAGTGAATGAGCTATCTTATACGAAACCTAAGAGGAGGCTAACTCAGATGAATGAGTTATCTTATACGAAGCCTAAGAGGAGGCTAACTCAATAAATGAGTTATCTTATACGAATCCTAAGAGAAGGATAAAGGGGAACCTAGTTGTTAGGCTAATAGTTATGTTATAACTGAATAATTATATAAACAAGTGTGCGATGTGTATTCATAGGAATTTATGAAGGAAATATAAACAAGTGTATAAAACAAGCGTTTAAAGCAAGTGTAACTTGAATATGTACAAGGTTTGGGACTTACACCTTAAGGGAGGCCCATTGTTTTAAGAGCAGTTTCACTGGGAATAATGCTTCTCTTAATACCAATGGAATCAGTGTATAAACAAGCGGATGAAAACAAACGAAAGAAGATTGTTTATGCTTGAATATTTAATGTGTACAAGGAAATGAATATGTACACGACGGGGTGTTTATGTACAAGGAAATGAATATGTACATAGGAGGGTTGAGACTTACACCGTGAGGGAGGCCCATGATCAATTAAGAAAATCAAGGAGAAACCTGGTTTGGTTTATCTTTAAATCTAATTGATCATGGAAAAAAGGTGTGTAAGTTTGTTGAAATGTTTTTGAAAAGGTTTTGAAAATGATTTTGAAAAGTGAGTGATATTCACAAGATGTTTTGAAAAAGATTTAAGTTTGAAAGCTGGAAAGAAAACATTTTTGAAAAGTATTAATACTTAAAATGTATCACTTTAAACTTAATTAAAATATAATCAAAAAGAAAATATATTTTTTTGGATTTTTTTGACATAATCATAAAATAGGTATATTAAATGACAAGTGTGCAAAAAATCATCTCAAAATGGGAAGTTTTGATTAGTTTTTTAAAATGTTTAAAGTTTGCTAGAAATTTGAGAAAAAAAGATTTTTTTGGTCCTAAGGAGGTTTGAACCTTGGACATTTGGCTTAGAAATGAAGATTTTCCATTGATCCATTTTCTTGACTTATCATTTAATTACCTTGCTTAGAAGGATTTTTGAAAAAAAAGAAGTTTGGAAAAAGTCCAGAAGTTGGACTTCTGAAGGGTTCAGAAGATGACTTCCTTCTGGAGGGTCAGAAGCTAACTTGCTTCTGGAGCGTGTGAAGGAGATTCTGGAGCGCTTTAGCTAGCGCCAGTGTGAGAAGGCTGGCTTGTTGCTTCCGCTTCGAGCATGAGAAGGAGCGCTGCTCGGCTTCACTGGCTACTGGAGATCAGGTGCGTGTGAAGCCTTAGAAGCTTGAGACTTCTAGAGATGGAAGTACTTTTGGAGAGAGTGTAAATGAAGAGCTTCTAGGTGTAGAAGCTTCAGAAGCACTTCTGGAGGTTGAGCCTCAGAAGGAATTCTGGAGAAACAAGCTTCAGAAGCTTGTTATTTCCTTTTGTAAAAAAAGGGTTCCAGGGGGATTCGAATCCTGGACCTTGTGGCGAAGGAAAGTGTTAAGGCGTGTTGGCTTTACCACTGGGGTGGATATACATCCGTTATTTAAACTTAAACTACAAATACATATTTTAGAACCAGCTTTTAAATTTCTGAAACTTAACTTCATCTTCTTCGTTTGAACAGGCGCGAACATGGCCATGGCTGGGATTCAAGTTTTTTTATTTCTTGATCAATTTTAAAAGTTTAAAATACCATTTTGTCTAGATTTTCATCACGATTCTGGCCATGTATTTTGT
Organism: Vicia sativa; assembly: GCA_021764765.1. Taxonomy (NCBI): domain Eukaryota; kingdom Viridiplantae; phylum Streptophyta; class Magnoliopsida; order Fabales; family Fabaceae; genus Vicia; species Vicia sativa. The sequence goes on along the minus strand of CM038794.1, from coordinate 90,945,220 downwards.
TAACATTATTAATCAAAGACGGACACGAATTTTAACAATCCCAATTTAAACCCTAACTGAAAAAGTGATTAATTCTTTGAGCTCAGTTGATTTTAGTTTAAATTAAGGATCCAGATAGCTTTAGTGATTGAATATCTACATTTTCCTATTCAATTTTAAAGCTAAAAATGCATGTATGGAGGTATCGAAGTTTTGAAAAACTCACCTCTTGGCATGAAATACCAGATCGAGTTTGACTGCTTCCAGGTGCAAAGTAACGATTGATTTAGCTTCCTTGAACCTCATTGAGTGTGTTCCTACTCTTAGCTTGTCCTGAAAGTGGCTGGAACTTTCTGACCATGTCAAGTTGCAAGTTGCTTAATTTGAAAATGGAAGATGGTGATGGAGTTGTTCCAGAACTTGTTTAAGTGTATGGACAGTCTCTATATGTTGTATAGGATGTGTTTGAAGTGAGAAATCAAGGCTAGCACGAGTAGTTTTCTGGTTTGGCAGTTTTGGCTCAAAACTTGCACAAATGGGGTTTTGTGTAGAAAACTGTTTCTTAGCTGGTTTTCTGGTGGTTTTAAGTTTTAAACAACTTCTAAATGATGTTTAGAACATGTTAGAAACTTAAGTTTGCTCAGATTTTGTAAGGTTTGAAGATTGCAAAATTTCCCTCTTTGAACTTTGAAACTTGGAATTTAAGAAAGAAAGAAGGAAAGCTTGATTATGATAGATTTGGTGTAGTTTGAAAATGAAGAAATGACATCTATTTATAGGCCAAGAAATCTGAATGACAAGGCAAGGTTATCATTGATAGAGCTTTGCAACTTGCTTAAGAGGTAAGAAGGAATCTCTTGCATTTAATGCAAAAGTTACTTTCTAACCAAGGTTAAAAAATTTATTTGATTCAATCCTCTTCTTCAATCATGTCTAACTGATATTTATCAGTTATAATCTATCCCTAGCTGATCACAAGGCTTCTAGAAGAGAGATTTATGAAAAATGACTTATAATTTTGAAGCATGATCTTGGAATTCCATGGTTTTGGAGCTCTATGTTTCAAAATCAAAAGCATATCTAGACAAAGTTTTTTTGCAAGTTCTTGGACATTTTGAAAAGCTTGTAACAAGGGTTACAACTTTAATATTTTGAGTTTTTCCTGAATCCAAATGGATCTAGGTGAAAAATGGTCAAGAAAGTGAGGAACAATCATGTTTCTTAACACTTGAAAAAATTTCTAAGTGTTAGAAAAAATTCAAATCTTGACTTTTTGTTGACTTTTTCACATTTCTTGATTTTAGACTTGAAAAAGTTGACCAAAATTCAAAGTTTGAATTTTTTGAGCAGATGAATTTTCATCAGATGGTTCAGAATTTGTCTGATGAAGAAACATGGACTTTGCAATGTTTTGAACTAAGAAATTAGGTCAAGATGTTGCATTGAAGATGTAAAGATCATTCTTCAAGCAAATAGATCATTCATTGAGCAGAAAGTCAATGATTCTTTATCCTTGATCAAAACCCTAATTGGTCGATTCAAGGTAGATCATGAGAAAAAGTTGGGATTCTGAAAATCAAATGTTGATGATTGATTAAGATAGATCACTTGAGGTGAGTGGAAACTCAAACCCTAATTGATCATATCTTGAACAGATGATATTTTGAAGAAACCCTGACTTTGAGTTCTAGAAGCCACGCACGATCTATTGTGTTCTAAAATTGTTAGTGATGCAGTGATGCAAATGTAAGGTGGTATCTTAGGTCAAAAATTGGGGTCTGACAGTAGTTATATTGTCTTAAATCTCATATCTCTTCAGATGGGTAATAGTAGAAATTTCACGAGACTTAGGCTCCTCCTCTAAACTAGTGAAAGGAACAACACTAGGAAAAGGTCGACAAAACAGATAAGAATACTCCTCCAAGGTAGAAACCAACTGGTAGTCAGGAAAAGTGAAGCAATGGTACAACGGATCATAGAATTGAACCAAAGTATAAAGAAGACCATCCTTCATCTTGAGCTTCATCAAAGATAAAATAGTCCCATACTTCCTGAAATCCTCTAGACTCTCAATGTCATCAGTCAAACTCATCAATTCATCAATATTAGGTTCCTTGAAACTGTATTTTTAAGTCCTCATGTGTCCATAATCCATGGTCAAAGTATACCTGAGATATTTGAAAATGTTAGTCTTAAGTTCCTTGAACAACTATTTGGAAAAAATGAGTATGGGTGCATGAATGCATGATGCAACAATTGCACACAAAGATATCAAACACGGGGATTCATAGGTTCGACGTCACGAGCATGGAGTCAGAGTGTACTATCCACAAGGTATTCTAAGCTTTTTCACCTGTAGATCAAGGTTCTAAAAGGAATCCCTATGGTTTTCATTCCTCTATCAAATACTACTAACTTCCCGATGTACTCGGTAATTAGCAATACCATCAGGTGAAACTCGTCTGATTGCAGTATTGCATAGCGACTACTTCTAGATAACTCCATAGTAGTCCCTGCACCATCACTAAAAAGGCCAGGATAAGTTAAGGGTTCTACGGTTGCTCAACTTCAGGGGCTCTCAGGTCGAAAGTAGTTATGTCTTCCCGATTGCTCGGTAAATAAAATACCACTATCAAGGAGGTCTCCACTGAGTGGGGGACCTCATGTCTCTTTCTTCAGGATTACTCCTTAAAATTTAACATGACTATATTACCCGTCCTATCTTAAGTTTTCCCGAGTCCGGGTATAGGACTCAAAAATAAGATCACCAAACACCCCTGCAAAACCAGAAAAATCCAGACAAACATATATACAAAAAATATAGCAAATGTAGCACATATATACAGATAAACAAAAAAATAAGGTAAACCCACTTAGATATGGTCGACAAACATCCCTAGCAGAGTCGCCACTTTTATGAATCGGCAAAAACTTCGAGTATAAGCCATTGAATTGACTTAACTTAAAAAATAAAAAAAGAGTCGCCACCGCGCTTTTAATTTATCCCAAGGTTAAGGAAAAAGAGTGAATAAAATCCTAACAAAAAATCAAAGATCTGGGACTGGGGTTTGATTATGCAAAGGGAAGGTGTTAGGCACCCAGAGCATCTACAGTACTCCGCAGGAAACTTTTTTTGGTTTAATAGAACTTCTAATGAGTTCCAGGCCTACATACCAACAATGTGCAATGTTGAAATCAAAACCCAAAGGGTTCAAAACGTTTGAATGAGGTTAGGTGTGTTTTAGTCTTAACAAAAGAAAAGTAAAAGTATTATTAAATGAATTGAATGTTTGTTAAGAAAATACGTTTGAAAATTCATGGACCTAAGTCCAAGTGTTTTACGAAAGCAGGTGGAGTTTTGAAAAACAAGAATCCTTTGAAAAAGACGGAAGATTTTGAAAATTAAAGAATAAGGGAGGAGGTGAAGAGGCTAACGTAAGATAATAAAGTAAAATGTAAGGGTAGCGAAAGATCTAACTGTGTGAGAAAACTAGTACTTAAAATAAATATCCAACACCATATCCCATCTTTTGGATTACCACATAAGCAACAAATAACCAGACAAAAAACCAAGCTTCAGATAAGTCAATGCCTCGGATGAATTCATGTCTCAAGGAAAGAAACGCGAAGAGTAACGGCTGAATTTGGAGGAAATCCACTCTTAATCGAGTATAACAGAATAACCCACATACAAACATAATAACCAAGCAAGGCAGAATAACACCAAGGGCATAGAAATCTCCAAGCTGAGGTACGGTTCCAAATCCTAAGTCCAAACATCAAACTCCGAGCACAACGATAGTAACCAAGTCCAATTAAACGTTTTTTATATTTAAATTTAATTATTTGGTATGTTGGAAAAATAAAAATAAAGCTGAGGTGAGCAAATTCAAAATGACAAGAAAATAAAATGCTCAAGTGAGCAAAATGGAAAAAAATAACATGAAATTTAAAATGGTAAAATTAAAATGCATAGAAGCAAAGAGTATAAAAGTAAAAGCGGAAAGTAAAGAGCATAAAATAAAATGAAATTAATAAAGGTTAGCAAGATGACCATCTTGAAACTTGTCAAGTATATCATCGAATTATTAGTAATTAGTCGTCAGCAAAGTGACCATCTTGATGCTTGCGCATGAAGACTTTCTAGAAGCTTGATAGAAGCAACGCGACCACATGACAAGTTTCAATTTCTTTTTGTCAAGTATATCACCGGGTTTGGAATTATCACATCACATGATCAAAGATGATTGAGAATTTCAAATGGACAAGGTTAGTTGAAACTTGCAAGAAGCTTGATTAAAAATCATAGCGACCACACAACAAGCGGCACAGGTGTTGAGCCAAAAACAAAGCTCAAGTCATCTTTTGGGGCTCATGCCACCAATTGATCACTTTTTCTGAATCGGGACAAAAGAAAAATAAGATGAAGAAGAAGAAACAAGTTACAAATTTACAATGCATCAGATGAATTTACGTATCCTGATTTCCCGAGCCTAAGAACATTTTGCCTATATAATACCCTTAAGTACATGCTTAAGCAACTTGGCTGAGATTGTTTATCTTTTGCAAAACATCCCACCTACCTGAACCTCCAACTTGAGTTTCATATATCATTGAATTATTACCCAAGTAGACAAGCAACCGAATATAGGGTTGAAGCTATTTTTAGGCTGTTTAGGAATGACCATCGCTTTAACCATTTTGAACTTGGTGAGTTACTAGGATTTTCCATTTTTTGTAGATCTGATGCCTTCACTAAGTTGGCCACCGACATGCTCGGGAAGTATGACCTAGAATTAAGAAGGATCCCATTGAGTAAAGCGGAGGTAAGGGGCGCCTAACTCCTTCCCCTTACTTAACCAACTAGTGAACCCCCTAATCTATAAACAATTAGGGTATTTATGTTCTTTCCTGTCCATATGTCAAATAAATAATGGTGGTAGCTTAATTTTTTCTGCTACGACAAAAGTAATTTCATATCTTTTGGCATCGACCTTGTGTCTACATCGTGATAATGCACCGTTATAACAGATTTGGATAAAGTCCTCTTCTATAATCATTCATTCGATGTAATTAGTATTTGATTCAAAGAATGGTTGGGCAGTTTGGATCAACCGCAAATTCAGAAACACCTAGGAGCATAAAGGAGCCGTAGACTGCACATTGGAGGAAAAGCGTAATCAAAAGTCGTAAGTGACATTGGTTGAATAAGAATAATTAAACTTTTGGATATCGAAGTCGCTATCTGATAACACAAAAATGTTTCGATTATTTAAGCCAATTTATATGCTATTTATCCGCATTTTAATTAAATAAATTATTCTATATTCGTATTATTCCGATATTTTCTATGTTTTCAGGTTTCTACTGATTATTAGGCATGTACAAAGAATGTCGAGAAAAGTCGGATAAATCACGCTCAAAAACCATAAAAAGAGAGTATTTCTTGAAGAATGCAAAAAATAAAAAGAGATTCCACAAATAAGGCCCAGCCCACTCAAAGGAGCAGACTAAGGCCCAACGCGGTACAACATGTAACAACTCTTACACGCAAGCCCTAAGCTTGTAGCGACCGTCACGGGGCACGCAGTAACACTTCCTCCTCACGCAAGCTTGTAACGACCGTCATGGGTCGAAGCCAGCTCCGTAGCGACCGCTACGGAGGAGATTTAGAAGGCGAGATTTTCTTAACCTCTTCGTAACCCTAGCTCTCACACGCCTGTATATAGGTTGTTGCCGTTCAGTCTCAAGACACGTTTTTTTCCCTCATTCTAGTATCGTTACTGTGCCAATTTAAATTTTGATTCCGCATTTAAATTCAGTTTTATTTTCCGTATTCAGTTTCTTTTCTCGTAGCAATCTTCACATCGGAGATAGATGCGAACTTTTGCCATTTCTAACCTTACGTTAGGATTGTGCCTTTTTACTTTTTTTTCATTGCACTTAGATTATTGAGCAATTAAAGGCTATTCGCGGTAAAAAGTGACAAACATGGAAATTGAATCGGAATTCGAATCTCTGGCTCGAAACGATTTACTCTTTTGATTGGATTTTAAAGATGCCACAAGCATCATGATTTATTATTTCCAAAACAAGAAAAATGAAATGAAAAAGGGGAAAGCTGCAATACCCTCAATATATAATGATATGCGGTGCGACTAGCGTGAACTAGACGCAACCCATTGGGGAGAGATCTGAGCAAGGGGGTTTGTTATATAAAGGGAAAGATGTGGCACCCTATATATATAGTTATCTATAGCCTTATATATATATATATGAATATTTTTGATATGTTTGTGTGTTTTAATTTGCTATTCTATTCTTGGGAGAGTTTCTCCTTTGGATTTTAAGAATGGTAGGTTATGTGGGATCCTAGGTTTTGTTATTATTATGCTCGCAAGGATCGTTGGGATCTTCTGCAAACATATCCCTTAATGGGAATCAGAGCATCTTTAGCTCGGATCTAAGGGAGCTATGGTTTTGTTTGGTTTGAGGGAGAAAGAAGTATACTCGCCAAGGATGAGACCTTGTGCCTACGTATTCTCAAAGGGAGGTAGAGAAAGTCAGAGCAATTGTATTTCCCACTTATGCTAGTGGAAGAAAAGGATGTTATTAAGGGATAAAGACAAATTTCATCTTAATGAAAAATGTATCTAATCTATTTCATCACATACATTTTGAAGGGTTGATTGATTGAATCTTTCGTCGTAAGTATTAGGTGTTTTGCTTGAGTGTACAAGCGTTATCACTTACGAGTTAAGAAAGATGTTTGAAAGTTGATTGAATCTTTAATTGTAAGTTTTGGTGTTTTGCTTCAGTGTACAAGCGTTAACACTTACAATTAAAAGATGTTTTTGTTTGAAAAGAGTGTGATTTGTATGTGATGTGATAGATGAGATACTTCTTCCATGGAGATGGTAAATGTCTAAATCTCGAGGAGAAATTGATTATGGATTAGGGGGATGCTTTTAAGAAGTCTGTGGGTCCTTGTATTGTAAGCCCAAGAGGAGGCATTCCGAGGGTCATCGAGGGTCCTTGCATTGTGAGCCCAAGAGAAGGCATTCTGAGGGTCATCGAGGGTCCTTGTATGAAGCTCAAGAGGAAGCTATAGGGTATGGTTGGCTTTGGCTTTAAGAGTGGTTTCACTGGGAAACCATCCTCTTAGGATTCAAGAGTGATTTCACTGGGAAATCATACTCTCAGGGTTCTATCCTAGCGAAGGTGATTATTTGTATTGGAAGCCCAATAGGAGGCTGTTAAGAGATTTCCAGGCCTCTTTCTTGTTTGATGCAAAAGAGAAGGCTAAACTCAATGAGGGAGTTCATTTGAACGAAGCCCAAGAGGAGGCTAACTCAGAAGGGGAGTTGTCTTATATGAAGCCTAAGCGGAGGCTAAATTCAATAAATGAGTTTTCTTATATGAAGCCTAGAAGGAGGCTAACTCAATAAATGAGTTATCTTATACGAAGCCTAATAGGATGCTAACTCAATAAATGAGTTATCTTATACGAATCCTAAGAGGAGGCTAAAGGGTACCTAGTTTGTAGACTAGTTGTTATGTTATAACTGAATAGTTATATGAACAAGTGTGTGATGTGTATTCACAGGAGTTTATGAAGGAAATATATAAACAAGTGTAACTTGAATATATACAAGGTTTTTGGGACTTACACCTTAAGGGAGGCCCATCGGTTTAAGAGCAGTCTCACCGAGAATAATGCTTCTCTTAATACCAATGGAATCGGTGTATAAACAAGCGGATGAAAACAAACGAGCGATGTTTGTTATGCTTGAATATTTACAATGATGATTTTATGTGTACAAGGAAATGAATATGTACACGAAAGGGTGAATATGTAAAAGGAAATAAATATGTACATAGGAGGGTTGGGACTTACACCGTGAGGGAGGCCCATGATCAATTTGAAAGAAATTCAAGGACAAACCTGGCTTGGTTTATCTTTAACTCTAATTGATCATGGAAAAAAAGGTCTGTAAGTTTATTGAAAGGTTTTTGAAAAGGTTTTGAAAAATATTTTGAAAAGTGAAGGATATTCACAAGAAGTTTTGAAAATTGTAAAGAAAATATTTTTAAAAAGTATTAAAAATACATATAATGTCTCATTTTTAACCTAATTAAAATATAATCAAAAAGAAAATATTTTTGGATTTTTTTTGACATAATCATAAAATAGATACATTAAATGACAAGTGTGCAAAAAATCATCTCAAAATGAGAAGGTTTGATTAGATTTTGAAAATGTTGAAGTTTGTAAAAAATCTTGAGAAATTAGTGATAAAAAAGTGGTTTTGGTCCTAAGGAGATTTGAACCTTGGAATTTTTGCTTAGAAGTGAAGAGTTTTTCCATTGAGCCATTTACTTGACTTGTCATTTAATTACCTTGCTTTGAAGGAGTTTTGAAAAAATGAAGTCTTTGAAAAAGTTCAAAAGTTGGATGCTTCGAGGGGTCAAGATGACCGTCAAGGAAGGGGTCAAGTCGCTACAAGAAGGTTAGTTGCTTCGAGATAGTGGAAGCATGCTGCTTCTGGAAGAGTGAGAAGCATATTGCTTCTGGGAGAGTCAGAAGTGTGCTGCTTCTGGGAGGAATAGCCTCAAAAGTAGTTTCAAGGGAAGTCAAGGCTTCGGAGAGAAGCACTGAAGTGCTTGGTAGAAGCTTAATGCTTCTGGAGATAGCAGAAGCTGGCTGCTTCTCGGAGAATGAGAAGCATCAGAAGTACTTCTGGAGGGTTGAGCCTTAGAAGCGCTTTTGAAGAAGCAAGCATCAGAAGCTGATGAGCCTTTTGTAAAAAAAAACGTCCCAGGGGGATTCGAACCCTGGGCCTTGAGGTGAGGAAAGAGATTTAAGAGCGTGCTGGCAACCGTTGGGGCGGAAATACATCCATTATCTTAAATCAAACCACAAATATGTATTATAAAACATGAATTTAAATTTCCAGAAACTGAAAAACGCTCGCAGCATGTCATCTTCAACCTCCAAATTTTTGCTCCATGGATTCTTCATTTCTTAATGAAATTACATGATCCAAACATCAAACTTGCTCAGATTTTTTCCAGGAACATGATTATGGAAATTAATTCCATTTATTTTAAGCTTAGAACTATTAATTTTCGTATGAACACGAAGAACCCTAATTCTATGTTTTGATTATGAAATCATGTATGAGCACAATTTTAAGCAATTGATTGAGGGTTATTACTCAGTGATAGTGCAGAAAAAATTGCCAAGCCTTTTTTGAAATGGAAGTTAGAAATCAAAGAGTTCAAAGTTCAAGTTTCATACCTCTTGAAATTGAAATCGGGTTCCTTGCTGGAGATGTTCCAGAAGTGTTTTGATGATTGCTACAGCTTCAGTGATGTTTATGGAAGGTGTTGATGTGCTTACCTTGGTTTGAAATGTTCTGGATCGTTCTGACCAAGTCCAACTACAGTCACTTGAAGTGAGAATCGAATTTGATGATTATGTGTTTACAGTGATGAAAAGATGATTTGGATCATTTCTATATAGTGTATAGAAGGTGTTTGAAGTGAAAGTTTGGAAGATGCACGAGTGAATTGAGAATTTGTAAGTTATGGCTCAATATGTGCACACATGAGGTTTGGAAGTGTTTTCTGAGTTTGGCTAGTTCTTGGGCTAGCTTGAGGATTCTAACAACTTTCTAATGATGTTTGCAAATTCTCCTACTTAGAAATTTGAAACTTGAAAATCAAGAAAGAAAGAAGGAAAGCTTAGATTATGATTGCTTTGGGGTGATTTTGAATGAATAAGTGAGCTCTATTTATAGGCCAAGAATTCTGAATGGTAATTAGAGGAGATTGGCTTGAAATTGAACAACTTGCCTTCAAGGGCAAGAAAGACATTTTTTCCATAAATGCACATGGAATATTCCTTTAACCGTGGTTAAAATCTCACTTGATCTTATCTCCCTCACAATTACTTCTCATCTGATTTTTATCAGCTCTAACCTATCTTAACTTGGTGACAAGGTTTCTAGAAGGAGAAGTTTGTGAAAATTGACTTATAGCTCTTGAAAAATGACTTCTATTTCATGGTTATGGAGCTCTAAGTTTAATTTTCAAAACCCTAGCTACACAAAGTGACGAACTCCTTGAAAGTCTAGATATTCTGGCAGTTTTCCTTTTGGCTTATTTCTTGTGTAGACTTTGGTCGTTGGTCGAACAGGCTTGGAAGACTCTGGTCGGTTGACCTTTTGTGTCAAGCGATCTTCTTCTGCTTGATTGACAGGAGGAGGAGCATAGAATGCAGCATATGTGCTTTCAAGTGGCATGTATTCTGGATTCTTGGGATGTTCTTCCCAATCTTCTGGGTGAAGAGACTCATTGTTTGCGACGCTTTCCAACTCATTTCCAGAATTGTCTTCCTGATCTTCTTTGGTAATTGCGTTGATGTAGTGATAATCAAAATCTGGCTTAACAAACTCGGCAGGTGTATTAAAGCAGAGATTTTCATTTGGGATCTCAATTTGATGATGAGATCGAGAAGATGTGTATGACTCTTTTGGTTGACTGGGGTACTCAAGAGGATCGTCCCATCCAGTTGGTTGGATGTCTTCAATTCTGATTCTTGAGCTTTCAGGTGTAGTGTATCTTACCATGAAGTCAAACTTTCCACTTGGTTCTCCCAAGGTATCCCAAACATCAGATGGGATAGGTGGAATTTCATTCTCATTCTTTTGTAGGAACATGTCTTTGAATTGGTCTATAGGAGGATAGAATGGCGTGTGCGATTCTTCCTGGGACACATACTCAGAGTTATCAAGATAAGTGCTCTACTCTTCAGATTCAAAGAGGTTGTCTTTATCACCTTCATCGATAAGAACATTAACCTCTTAAAGAACAGGGTTTAAGAAACCTCCGCTGTGGAATACTTCTTTAATTGGACGAAGAGTTTCATCCCTTTGATTTGCTTTTGGAAATACTGGAGCAAAAGCTTTTTGTTTCGTTGTTGATGGATTTATTACTTGTCCCCAACCGCGACATTACCGTTTTCACTATCTACGCTTCTTTGTAAGAGGAGAGACGATCTTTTCTTTGCAGATTCACCTTCTAACGAAAGTCCTTGGAACTGTGTCCCTTCAACATCGTCGGCAATGATGAAAGAAAAAGTGGACAAATGACTTACTACTAAAGGTTGTTCACCAATAATGGATACTAGCTTCCCATTTGTCGTGATTTTCAGTTTCTAGTGGAGCGTGGATGTCACTGCTACTGCTTGATGTATCCAAGGTCGTCCAAACAAACAATTGTAAGCAGTTGGCACGTCCATGACCTAGAAGGTGATTTGGAAGGTATGTGGACCAATCGTCATTGGAAGGTCGACTTCCCCAATAACGGATTTCCTGGATCCATCGAAGGCTTTGACCACTATATCATTGTATTTCATCAACGTTCCTTTGTAAGATAAACGAGCAAGGGTCGTTTTTGGCATTACATTCAAGGATGAACTAGTGTCCACTAGTACGTTAGACAGAGAGTCTGATTGGAAATTCATAGAGATATGTAGAGCAAGATTGTGATCTCGTTCCTCCTCTGGGAGTTCTTCATCACTGAAGCTTAAATTGTTGCAAGCTGTTATATTGCCTACAATTCCACCAAATTGATTTGTAGTCACGTCGTGATCTACGTAAGCTTGATCTAACACTTTCATCAAGGCTTCTCGGTGAGCTTTGGAATTCAGAAGTAAAGAGAGTATTGAGATTTTGGAGGGAGTCTGCATTAGTTGATCTACGACTCTGTACTCACTCTTCTTGATTAGCTTTAGAATCTCGTCGAAGTCTGAGTTGACGTTGGTTCCATCAGACGGACCAACATTTATGTCTGGATTACCAACAGGAATTCCCATGGGATTCTCAGGAGGTGATTCAATAGGAATTTTTCCGAAAACGGGAGCAATGAGCTACTTTGGCGGCAACGGGGTGTACACACGTCCACTTTGCGTTACTCGTCCGATTTCAGCGATGTTAACTACGGCTGGAAGAGTTGGTATGGGTTTCTCCTTCCCATCTTCTATCATAGTTGTGTTGTACTGATAGGGAATTGCTTTGTCAGAGTTGTAAGGAACAGGACCAAGTAAATATATCACCAAAGGAGAGTCTAGAATTTTTGGACCGTTGTACTCAACTTCTACACACTTGGGCATATTGAAGTAGGGGATAATGACGTTTACTTCGGGAATTTCTGAGTTGATATCTAAGACTAAAAGCTCATGTGGATAATACCCTACTATATTCATGTCATAATCGTTCCTGTTTCTGAAGATCTGAATGTCGCCAATGTTTATTAACCGTTGAAGGTCTGCTCTCATAGTTGGACATCCTCGAAAATCTGTAGCGATTTCGCAGATGTATTCATGTTTAGCAAATGGCGTGCAATTTTACTAAGCTTTCTCCTATCATATTTATGTTGGTGACAAGATACCGATCTGTATTTTAGTATCAAATTCACGGTATGTCCACTATGATTAGGAAGTGGTTTTTCTCACATTTGGATTTGCATTCTGAAGGAGAGAGACTAATCTTTGAACTTTGAAGCCATGAGATCATGACCTGGTGCCCCTTGATGAAAAGGGTAAGACACATCTGCTTTGTGCCACCAAGGTAATTTGTCTAGTACTGGAGGTGGTAATCTTGTTTGCACAAGATTTCATTCTATTAAGGAAGGATATAATTTCGTGTATGTCATCGGAATTGGATCAAACTGTAAGATTCGAGGAGTACGGTTTTGATTGTTGTTGAATTTTTGAGCCTATTGTCGAGGCTGTTGATTTTGCTGGAATTGTGGGGTAACTCCCATGTTTGAATTTGCATTAACAACTGGTGCTATCGTGGCTACCTGTTGTCGATGATTGACATTTTTCCTTGGTTTCCCTCGGGATACCATTCCAACGTCATGTTCTTTCTTCTTCGGGAAACTAGTTCCAACTCTCTTGGTTCCACTTGAAGACCCCATTTCTTTTGTTAAGAGTCTTGTACGGATTCCTTCTTCTTGTCGCATCCCCATGCTTACCATTTCGGTGAAATCTCCGGGAGCGCTGGCGACCATGCGTTTGTAGTAGAATGGGCCAAGAGTGTTTAGGAAGACCTTGGTAATTTCTTTTTCTTCTAACAGTGGATTAACTTGGGCAGCAATTTCCCTCCATCATTGGGCGTATTCTTTGAAAGTCTCCTTTTCCTTTTGAGACATAGAACAGAGTTGATCTCGATCTGAATCCATGTCCAAATTGAATTTGTACTGTTGCACAAAGGCTTCACCTAGGTCATTGAATGTCTGGATATTTGCACTATCTAATCCCATGTACCACTTCAGTGCGATACCGGTGAGACTGTCTTGGAAATAGTGAATGAGCAATTGATGATTGTCATTATACGTAGACATATTCCTAGCGTACATTGTAAGATGACTCTGCGGGCAAGAGTTTCCTCTATATTTTTCAAAATCGGGTACTTTGAACATAGCGGGTATCCATACGCGAGGAACTAGGTATAGATCGTGGGCCCTATTCCCAAACAATTCCTTTCAACGGATTGTTTTGATCTCAAGCTGTATCTTATGAAATTGTTCCTGGAGATTTTCCATTTGGCCACGAGGATTCGTGCTGTCGCCTGGGTTATGATAGACTTCTTCGTCTGCAGTAGCGTGAACTACAGAAGCTGAGTTTGTCATGTTGTGTTGAGAAACCGTCATAGTGACTTGAGGAAAAGTTACTCCGTGCTGCGGAGTAAATGCTGAGTTCGGTAAGGTAGGAACCTCAATCGTGGTCGCCTGTACCTCAGAAGTGGGTTGACGAAATCCAATGCCGAAATTGAAAGGCATGCCCCATGGATAACCTTCTGGAATATTGAAGAGAGGATTACTGACTGCAATAGCTGAAACTGGAGTAGTAGTGATCTCTGAAATCGTCGTTTGATTTTGGCTGTTTAATGTTGTTTGCTGATTTTGTGTAGCTGCCAACAAACTTACCAAAGAAGTGAGTCTCTCCACCTCTTCCTGAAGTGTTGTCACTGTTCCACGAAGCTCAACATTTTCTTGTTCAGAATCTTTCATTGCTTTTCTCCTATTTGCACGAGTACTGTATCTGCGAGTTGACTGTGAACGTAGTCGAGAAACTCTAAGACGCGATAGCTTGACGATCTTTCTCTCTGGAAAAAATTCCAAAAGATAAGACTCTAAATAACAAACTCGAGATGCAAAGTATGATGCATGATTATAAATGCAAAGAGAAAAGAATTTCCAAAGAATTTACGCTAAAAGAGAAATTTCTAGTAAACATTTGGATGGAAAACTTTTATTTTATTAATATTGAAAGAAGATTACAACAATTTTTTTTGGAGCATAGCTCTTACAATGATAAAATAAATGATAAAATAAAGCTAAACAAATCTTCGTCTTCGTCTGATGAAGAACCAAAGGCTTGATGCAGCTTCAACTTCAGGATTTCTTTCCCATAGTAAGCTTTCAGTTAAGCTTTCTCGGCTTTTAGCTTGTTGATGACTTTCTTCCAATCGTCAGGAGTAGGATTGCTAGTTGTCATTTCTTCAAGCTTTCTTTTCCTTTCTTTGATGTATCTTTTGATCTGGTTATCTTTCCGACGAATCTTCTCATCTTTCTCCATGAGCCATTCATCTTGGAAGTAGAGCATTTTTTCATGATCTTTGACCTGCTTCTTAAGCTTCTCATTTTCAAAGTCAGTCTTAAGAAACTTGTCTTCCAAAGCTTCTTTCTCTAGCCTTATCTTAGCCAAAGCTTCTTGGTATTCTCCCATAGTCTCGATGGGAATGGTGGTCGATTTAGATACCACTGGGAACATGGGTTCTTCATAAGCATAAGGCATTCGGAATTCCTTCGCTCTTTTCTTTACCCAAGAAGTGTAGATTTCCATGGCTACACAATTCCTTGCATTTCCCTTTTCTTTATTTCGAATGTGATGCCAAGCTCTAAGCATTCTGGATTTCAAACCTTGGGAATCTTCCCCCTCATGATAAAAGTAATTTTCTACTGTAAGACCAAGAGATTTACTGGAATTTACGTATTCGAGTTGACGTCTCGCCAAGAATGGGTTGTAGTTGATTCCTCCTTTTGTACCAATGAGAGGTACGTTGGCAAACTCTCCACAGCTTTCAATGATTTCCATCTCATTGTTTGCCAAGGTATACCAATGGATATCATCGTTTGTAAGAAACATGAGTCTTCGAGACCAATGCCAACCGTTTTTGTTTCCGCGGAAGATAGGAGACTTAGGCAAGTGTGAGACAATCCATTTGAATAACAGAGGTACACAACACATGATAGTTCCATCTCCTTGACGATTCCTATGATGAATGGAGAAATACGTGTCACCAAGAAAAGTGGGATCGGGATTTCCAATCAGAAAGATCCTTGTCAGACACTGAGATACCTAAGATATGTGCGTACTCTTCCAAAGTACGCATCAATTGATAATCAGGGAAACTGAAACAGCGATAGACTGCATCATAAAACTGAACGAAAGTTTTGAGAAGTCCTTCATCAACGTTAGTGTTCAGGACAGTTAAAAGAGTTCCATAGCGTTTTCTGAAATCCGAGGGATCTTCTACCAAGGATGCTAACTCTTTTAACTTTCCTACATTAGGAATTCTAAAACTGTATTTCTTGGTAAATCTTCTTCTAACGTCCATCACTCTAACCTAAAATGTTTACAAAGAAAAATCTCTAAATTCATTAGAAATGGGAAGAGAAATGAAGTTTCTAAATGAATGCCACAAAAATACAAACATGGTTAGTGGTTATACACACGTTCAAGCGTTTGAAGTCACGAGCCTGAGGCCAACGATAAGAACCAAACGTGGGTAAGTTCAAAGGGCTTATTCATCTGTGAAACAGGTTCTACTCATAATACAGTTCAACGCTTCTTTGATATATTATCGATTTGTTGAATACTCAAGTCCAATAATATTTTTCAAGAAAAACTCGCCTGATCGTAGTCTCGCATGACTACTATTCTAAGCTTACGCCTGAATAGCTTCTACACTACATCCTAAATGGCCAGGATGGGTTATGTGTTCTACAGCCACTCAGCTTCGTAAGTTCTCTCGAAAGCAAAATGTCTTTGCAAATACTTGCTAAACACAAAATACTCCCAAGACAACCTCCACTGAGAGAGGGATCTCAAATTAACTTAGTAAGTAATGAAACGTCCCACAAGTTAATAAGTCTATACCCCTACCTAGATCTTAAAATGTTTCTTAAATCTGGGTTAGGATATTTTTCCATCAGATGAAATCGCGAAAACACACAATATAGAAAAACAAACATATGCACATATGAAAGCTTAGCCCCTTTTGTCTTTCTTTTGAAAACAAAAAAGCTTGGTGCTCTTGAGCAGGGTCACTGTTTTTTTTTTAAAGAAAAAGTTTAGCGTACTCCCCCGCAGAGTCGCCATTTTTTCAGTTCGCGTTAAAAAGTGACGCACGAGGGAATCGAATCAGAATTCAAATTCTCTAGCTCGAAACGATTTACTCTGTTGATTTTTTATAAAGATGCTGCAAACATCAAGCTTTATTATTTTCAAAACAAGAAAAATGAGATGAAAAAGGGGAAAGCTGCAATACCCTCAATTGTTATATAAAGGGAATAGATGTGGCACCCTAAATATATATAGTTATCTATAACTTTATATATGAATAGTTTGATATGTTTGTGTTTCTTAATTTGCTATTTCTATTCTTGGGAATGTTTCTCCTTTGGATTTTAAGAAGGATAGATTATGTGGGATCCTAGGTTTTGTTATTTATTATGCTCGCGATGATTATTGGGATCTTCTGCATACATATCCCTTAATGGGAATCAGAGCATTTGTAGCTCGGATCTAAAGGGAGCTATGGTTTTGTTTGGTTTGAGGGAGAAAGAAGTTTGCTCGCCAAAGACGAGACCTTGTGCCTACGTATTCTCAAAGGGAGGTTGAGAAAGTCAGAGCAATCGTAATTCCCACTTATGCTAGTGGAAGAAACGAGATGTTATTAAGAGACAAAGGAAAATGTCATCTTAATGAAAAATGTATCTAAACTATTTTATCACATAAATTTTGAAAGGTTGCTTGATTGAATCTTTCATCGTAAGTTATAGGTGTTTTTCTTGAGTGTACAAGCGTTACCACATATGAGTTTAAGAAAGATGTTTAAAAACGATGATTGAATTTTTAATTGTAAGCATTGGGTGTTTTGCTTGAGTGTACAAGCGTTACCACTTACAAATTAAAAGATGTTTTTGTTTGAAAAAGAGTGTTTGATTTAATAGTTGATTGTATGTGATGTGATAGATGAGATACTTCTTCCATAGAGATGATAAATGTCTAATATCTCGAGGAGAAATTGATTGGATTAGGGGGATGCTTTTAAGAAGCCCATGGGTCCTTGTATTGTAAGCCCAAGGGGAGGCATTTCGAGGGTCATCGAGGATCCTTGTATTATGAGCCCAAGAGAAGGAATTCCGAGGGTCATCGAGGGTCCTTGTATGAAGCTCAAGAGGAAGCTTAAGAGGGGTTTCACCGGGAAACCATCCTCTTAGGATTCAAGAGTGATTTCACCGAGAAATCACACTCTTAGGGTTTTATCCTAGCGCGGGTGATTCTTTGTATTGGAAGCCCAATAGGAGGTTGTTAAGAGATTTCTAAGTCTCTTTCTTGTTTGATGCCCAAGAGTAGGTGTTGCACCCCAAAATTTACCCTCCTTACCATAATTTTTCTTGGAACATTCGTTCATGCTTTTTTCTTGTGTCCACCAAAATTAATTGAAATGTTGGTTCAAGTTGTTTCAAACGACTCGAAACGAATGATTTGTCAAGATTCAGGTTTTTGATTTCTTTGGAATTCATGATCTATGATTTCAATTACTCCATTTTCCAGTTGTCTTTCAAGTTTGTTTGAAGATTTTATTGTCTATGCAAGTATTTGAGTTTTTAGACCAATCTTGTATATCTAAGTCCTATATCAATTGCAAGGTACAAGGAACATAAGTGATACAAATCCATCCAAATTTCAAATTGCAAAGAGTTGTAGAGTTTCTCAAGCCCAAGAGGAAATTCAAAAATTTCAAACCAATTTCAAAGGATTGTTATGTTATTACAAGCATGGAATGATTGTTACAAGATTCAAGGGTGCCGAGGAAAGTTTGAATATATTTGTTTCGAATTAATTCAATGTTGCGAGCTATACAAAGTTATGACACTTGCAAGTATCAACTCAAGTTCTATTAAAATTACTCAATGATGATTCAAGATTGTTACAAGTAGAAATAAGAATTATTCAACATCTATTCAAACTCAAAACGGTTTACATTTGTGTCGATTCCAAACTACATAAGATTTGTTTTTTTGTTGTTACAAATTCACAAGTTTCTAAAGCAATTTCTACAATGTCTACAAAAAGTCTTGGAAGTTTCTTGGCCTTTTTCTTCGAGTTGCAAGCCTTTCAACGTCGCGGTCATCGTGCTTCCTCTTCGCGCCTAACCACTCGACCATTCCACCATCCATCATTACATGAATCAAGGAAAAAGAGCACAAGTTAGAAGTAACAAAACATAAATGAATTACGAATGCAAGAAATTATCATAGAACTATTATTTTTTCAAGAATCATCATTAGGCGTTGGCAGGAATCAGGTTAATTGCTAAAGCCTCAGAATCTTAAAGATTAATCATCAGCGAGATGGCTTGCTTGCAAATCGCGGGCTAACCCGGTTCACAAACAAGCATAACGGGCTGCAAGAAAAAGAAGCGACAATTCTAAATTCCGGGCAGCATATATACATACATATCAGTTCATGATTTTATTCCCAAGAGGCAACAGAAAATTCCGGGCAGCATACAAGAAGCGACAATTCTAAATTTCGGGCAGCATACAAGAGGCATAGATCAACACAGGCAGCATAAGCAAAAGCAAGCATATATAATCAATTCATGATTTATACACAACAAGGCCAGCAATATAAAAACTCAAGTAACATAACAAGGCAACCATACCAATCCCACAGTGTCAACAGGGTTATCAGCAACAGGGGCAGTTGGGAAGAAGGAAAAGAAGCAAAAGCATGGTGTAAGCTCAAAAGTCAAGAAATCAGAAATTCAGAGCAGGACATAGCATAGCAGACAACGTGGTAGAACCCAAAATTCAGAGCAGACAACATGGTAAAACTCAGAAAATTCATCATTACAGTATGGTGTTAAACCAAGACATAAGCAACTGGGACAAGGGACAGGCTAAGAAGGCAGCATCTATTCATATACATAAAAAATCCACCAGAAATTCAGAGGGAGAGAGAGTCCATTTAAAAGATCGAGAGAAAGAAGAAAGAAATTTGTTTTCAAGAACCGACCCCTTCCAAAACCTGAAAGTGTAGCATCTGCTCTATATTCTAGAAAACCCACAAAATTGAACCAGAAAGAGAGAAAAAAACCAACACAGTTTCCATACACAAGCCAGCAAGAACGAAAACGCAGAAAAAGCATCGAAGCAAGCATACATCATTTTCCAACCAACGCCTTCAGTTACCATTTTTCAGAAATCAAGTCTGACATTTGAGAAAGAAGAAGAATAAGTTAGAACGGTCTCACCCAGGCATACGTCTAAATCCGCTTCCTCACAGCCATACGTCTCCAAAGCCCAACTTCCGTAGTCAGGCCAGAATCGCAAGCAAGAGGTAGGGTTTCAGAACCCTTTTCGGTTTGTTCCAACAACCTGTGTCATAATCAGAAATCAAAGACATAATTAGAAAACAAAAGCGAATCAAACAATCAGAAAACAAACACCACAGATCAGTCAAACATGAAAACGAAATCGTGGTGAGTGAGAGAGAGAGACGGAGCGATCGCGGCCATGGCGACGGAGAGAGAACGGGTCGCGGCGAGAGAGAGAGACCGATGAGGGTCGCGGCGAGGAGAGAGATGAGAGGCCGTTAGGTTTAGAGTGAAACAGAGAGTGAGAATCGCGGCGAAGAACAGTGAGGAAGAAGATGAACATGACGCGATGAGAGCGTGAGAGAAACCCAGAGAGAGATGCGCGCACGAGAGAGAGAACAGATTGAGTTTCTTTTCTGTTTGTTTTTCCTTTCCATTTTTTATTATAATTATTATTACTATTATTATAACTAGTATTATCATTATTATTATTTACTACTTAATAATAATTATTATTATTATAACTATTATTTCCAATTCTTAATATTTTCTTAATTAACAATTACTATTATTATCATTTTTAACCAATTAAAAATGTAGTATACTTCTAAATATAAATTAATAATAATATTGTTAATTAGGCCATTTTGGTTGGTGGTGACATTTGTCACCATATCTAGTAGGGAGAATTTCTAGCATTTTTTCTCTTTTCATTTTATTTTATTTGTACTAATGTACCTGTGCTATCACCGTTTTCGTATGCCTCGAGTTTCCGTTTTCTGATTGACGATGCATCGCCCTCTGATACTTCATACGGAATTTTTTGAAGGCTCGTTGGGCACTTTATTTGGGCCCAAGAGTATCTGTCTCTGGTTTTCTTTTTCACACCGTCCAGAATCACGGCATTACAGGCTATTTCTGAATTTTATATATTTCCATTAATTTATTTTTGTCGGAAATAATATTTTGTTGCGATGTACTAAATAATTATTAGATCTGATAGTTTTTGTTTGATGATTTATCGATTAAACTATTAACCGATTTTTCATCAAACAGAAAAAATCATCTCTAATAATTATTTAAATTTCCGATTGTATTGTGTGGTATTTTTGTCCGTTTATTTACTCATTCAGTATTTATTCACCAATGTACACTTTGCACACAACTAAAATTAAAATCAATTCGATTTCATCCTGATTGGCTCATACGCCAATTTCTTAAAGGGTCTCATGGTTGGGGATGGGCAAGGCCATCCTCATGAGATTGGTTAAAGCCCTTTTTGCCTTAATCGATCGTAACCCGAAAACAACATTGGTCTATATACCAATCACCATGCACCAGGGTCTCATGATCGGGGATAGGAGCACCTATCCTCACGAGGTTAATTGAGTCCATATACTTGATTAACCATAACCCGCTTCCGTTTTCATCTCAGCACGCGTATCAGAATACCTTCGCAATTAAGTTTCAAACCTCGATCCAACTTCGAGTGCATTTTCAAAATTTTTTCGTAATAAAGTACAAGTTTTTTAGTCGTTAGACGATAGCCTAGTTGCTAAAAAACTTGTAACCAAACAAACTTTAGTCTTTAAGTTGTTGGACGCTAGACCTGTGGCTTAAAGACTCCTAAATAACGTGAACTCGTTTCACTTCACTTTTTCTCAAGAAAACTTTTTTGGATGATAGACGACTCGTGCGAGCATTCGTTCCTCGGGTTTCTAGTATTTGAATCGTGAGACGATAGCCTCGTTGTTCGGTACTTTTTCATCCACATAAAAAATAATTCAACTCATTCAAAACCCTTTTCTCGCTCATATGCGATCATTAAACTCTTTTCCGACAAAGAGTGTGCAATAGTCGTTTCAAATACGAGCGAGGACTTAAGCTTTTCAAACAAACAAAACAAGTCCTAGCTCAAAGCATTTGAAACGTCTAAACGCACGATTTTTCAGATAAAATCAGTACAACCAATTAAAGCCTTTTTTAAGAGGAACTACAGAGTTTTGACTTTCCCATTGCACGAGGGAATATGTAGGCACACGGTTCCGAAACCGTGCCAAACTCAAAATAATAACAAACAAATTCTGTTTTCTTTTAGCATCCATAACTTAGTAAACACACACACAAACGCGTAGAATTAAATGGGTCCCATCGAGTACGATGGATGTGGTGCTAATACCTTCCCTTACATAACCGACTCCCGATCCCACTTTTTGGTCACGTAGACTGCCTTATCCGCTTGTTTGGGGTTTTATCTATATTTTCCCGTTCTTTTTAGAACAAATAAAATTAGGTGGCGATTTCACTAGTTTTCGAGAATTGAAAAGATTTTTGAAAATCGAGTTGCTTCAATAGGCTAAACTCAACGAGGGAGTTCTTTTGAACGAAGCCCAAGAAGAGGCTTACACAGCAGAGGAGTCTTGTCTTATATAAAGCCTAACCGGAGGCTAAACTCAGTAAATGAGTTTTCTTATATGAAGCCTAAGAGGAGGTTAGCTCAATAAATGAGTTATCTTATACAAAGCCCAAGAGGAGGCTAAAGGGGAACCTAGTTGTTACGCTAATTGTTATGTTATAACTGAACAGTTATATAAACAAGTGTGTGATGTATATTCACAGGAGTTTATGAAGGAAATATAAACAAGTGTATAAAACGAGCGTTTAAAGCAAGTATAACTTGAATATATACAAGGTTTTGGATGTGCACAAGGGAATGAATATGTACACGAAGGGGTGTTTATGTACAAGGAAATGAACATGTACATAGGAGGGTTGGGACTTACACCGTGAGGGAGGCCCATTGGTTTAAGAGCAGTTTCACCGGGATTAATGTTTCTCTTAATACGAATGGAATTGGTGTATAAACAAGCGGATGAAAACAAACAAACGAACGAAGTTTGTTTATGCTTGAATATTTACAAAGATGATTGGATATGTACAAGGAACTGAATATGTACATAAAAGGGTGAATATGTACAACGAAATAAATATGTACAAAAAAGGGTGTGGACTAACACCGTGAGGGAGGCCGATGATCAATTTAAGAAATTCGAGGAAAAAACCGGTTCGGTTTTATCTTCAAATCGAGTCGATCATGGAAAAAAGGTGTGTAAGTTTGTTGAAATGTTTTTGAAAAAGGTTTTGAAAATGATTTTGAAAAGTGAAGGATATTCACAAGAAGTTTTGAAAAGATTTTGAAAAGTGAAGTTGGAAAGAAAACATTTTAAAAAAGTATTAAGAAATACTTAAAATGTCTCATTTTTTGACTTAATAAAAATAAAATCAAAAGAAAATATTTTTGGATTTTTTTGACATATTCATAAAATTGGTATATTAAATGACAAGTGTGCAAAAAATCATCTCAAAATGAGAAGTTTTGATTAGTTTTTGAAAATGTTGAAGTTTCATAGAAAATGTGAAGAAAACAAGTAGTAAAAATTTTATTTTGGTCCTAAGGAGGTTTGAACTCAGCACCTTTGGCTTAGAAGTGAAAACCTTTACCACTGAGCCATGTGTTTAAATTATCATTTACACGCCTTCATTTAGTTATATTTAAAAAAAAGTTTTTGAAAATGTTTTAAAAATGAAGGAAAAGTGGAAAAGATGAAAAAAATGGTCTCGGGGGGATTCGAACCCTGGACCATAGGCAAGGCAAAGGACATGAAAAGCGCGCTGACTACGACTGGGGTGGCTATACATCCGTGAATAAAACACGAACCATTAAATATATTCTAAAACGAGAATTTGAATTTCTAGAAAACTGAAAAACGCGCACATCTCCATCTTCTTCTTCCTCAAGCTTTGATTTTGTAACTTCTTCATTTCTCAATGAAATTGAAAGATGTAAACATCAAAGTTGCTCGTTTCAATCCCAGGAACATGATGGTGATGTTTAATTTCATTTATTTTGAACTTAAGATGATTAAATTTTTAACGAGGACAGATGAACCCTAATTCTAAGAATCAATATGAAATCATGTATGGATCATGATTTGTGAAATTGATTGAGGGTTATCATTTAGTATGAGTGCAGAAACAAGATGGCCAAGCAATTTTTCATCTGCAATGCATGAATCATAGAGTTCAAATTCTAAGCAACTTACCTCTTCGAACTGAAATCAAATTCTCAGTTAGAGTGTTTCTAGTTATGTTTTGAGGATTGTTATAGCTTCACTGGACCTTATGGAAGGTGTGGAAGTTATTAGCTTGAATTGAAATGGTCTGGATCATTCCACCCAAGTCCAAGTGCAGCCACTTGGAGTGAGTTTAGAATTTGAAGTTGAAGATGTTACAGGTCAGTGATGAGTACTTGGATCACTCATATGAAGTGTATGGAAGGTATTTGAAGTGAAAAATTGAGATATGCACGAGTGGAATGGAAGTTTGGATGTTAAGGCTGAAAATTGAAATTTATGGAGTTTGGAGACAATTATGAGTTTGGATAATTTTTCGGGTGGTTTTAAGTTATAAACTACTTCTAAATGGTGTTTAGAACATGTTAGAAACTTAAGTTTGCTCATATTTTGCAAGGTTTGAAGATTGCAAAATTTCCCTCTTTGAACTTTGAAACTTGGAATTTAAGAAAGAAAGAAGGAAAACTTGATTATGATAGCTTTGGTGTAGTTTGAATTTGAATAAATGAACTCTATTTATAGGCCAAGAAATTTGAATGACAAGGCATGGTTACCATTGAGAGAAACTTGCAACTTGCTTAAGTGGTAAGAAGGAATCTTTTGCATTTAATGCAAAAGTTACTTTCTAGCCAGTTAAAATTATCTCTTTGATTCAATCCTCTTCTCAATCATGAAAAACTGATATTTATCAGTTATAATCTATCCCTAAGTGATGACAAGGCTTCTAGAAGTGAGATTTGTGAAAAATGACTTATAATTTCGATACATGGTCTTAGAATTCCATGGTTTTGGAGCTCTATGTTTCAAAATCAAAAGCCTATCTAGATAAAGTGTTTTTGCAAGTTCTTGGACATTTTGGAAATCTTGTAACAAGACCTACAACTTTCATGTTTTGAGTTTTTTCTGAATCCAAATGGATCTAGGTGAAAAATGGCCATGAAAGTGAGAAAAATCATGTTTCTTAACACTTGAAAATTTTTCTGTGTTAGAAAAAATTCAAATCTTGACTTTTTGTTGACTTTTTCACATTTCTTGAGTTTTTTATGATAATGATGGATTATTTGAAATGTTTTTATGATTGAAAAAATTTAGTCTTGAAAAAGTTGACCAAAAGTCAAAGTTTGACTTTTTAGAGCAGATGAATTTTCATCAGATGGTTCAGAATTTGTCTGATGAAGAAACGTGGATTTTGCAATGTTTTGAATCAAGAAATTAGGTCAAGATGTTGTATTGAATATGTTAATATCAACCTTCAAGCAAATAGGTCATTCATTAAGCAGAAAGTCAATGATTCACTATCTTCGATCAAAACCCTAATTGGTCTATTCATGGTAGATAATGAGAAAAAGTTGGGAATTTGAAGATCAAATGTTGATGATTGATTAAGATAGATCAATTGAGGTGAGTGGAAACTCAAACCCTAATTGATCATATCTTGAACAGATGAAATTTCGAAGAAACCCTAACTTTGACTTTAGGAGCACACACACAATCTTCCTGTTCTGAAACTGTTAGTGATGTAGTGATGCAAATGTAAGGTGGTATCTTAGGTCAAAAATTGGGGTATGACAAATGTCATATTCATGCTAACAATACTTGACAAGACAACAAAAACGTATTTGGGAAAAGGACTACGTCACAGTTCAAACAAATACTCAGCAAAATCTGCAGCAATGGTGTAGACGTTACTGATGATGAATCTGAGTTGCATGCTTTAAAATTTTCTAGAGAAGGAATTTTATTGGAAACCTTGTTGGGGATTCTTTTTCGGATAAGAATATCATCCTTTGATGATCTCTTTTGAGGAAAAGAAAATTTCTCAGCAGTTGTTTATCTTTCAGAGGTCGAAACACTCATGGAAAGACTGTTGCAATTCTTTCTGTGTTCATAGTTCAAAGGAAAATTTCGCTTTTATTTCAAAATTTTGAAGTAAAAATTCAATTAAAACTTTTTCAGTTTCAAAAGTGATTTTCACAAGAAAAAGCGTTATTTTGCAAAACAGAATAAAGCAAGAATTGCAAACAAATGGGCACAAGGCTCAAATTTGATTAATAGAATGGTAATCAGCCAAAGGCGTGATTCCATGGACTATTTACAAAAGTTGGTAATGATAATTTATTGGGAAAAGTCTATATTGAAAGCAAATAACCACTATTATCCCTAACAACTTTGAATTCCAACTGTGCTTGTTTCTTTAGAAGATTTGATTGAAGATCCGTTGATGGAAGATTCTTCAGATAGACGAAGTACGGACTGATGCATTTACTTTGTCATTTTGATCCTTAATTTTGGCCTAGATTGCCTTTTCAAGTTATCAATCTACCAGGATAAATTTCGGTTTAGTGTCTCTAATTTATGCCTGGACAGCCTTTTCAGGTTTTCAGTCCACTGAGACGCTCATTTTTTCCTAAGCCACCCTTTTCGGGTTTTCGACTTACCGAGATGTTCCTTTGTCATTTTAGACAAAGTATTTCTTGACTGCATCAGAATTCACAGGATACGGGAGTTCATCACCGTCCATGGTTGTGAGAGTCATAGCACCGCCAGAAAAGCTTCTTTTGACGATGTATGGGCCTTCGTAATTAGGAGTCCATTTGCCCCTACAATCTGGTTGTAAAGACAAAATATTTTTAAGCACGAGGTCGCCTTCTTGGAATTCACGAGGTCGAACCTTTATGTCGATGGCTTTCTTCATCCTTCTTTGATATAATTGTCATTCTTCGATTAAGTTCAGCTGTTCGTATCTGCTTTGACACCATTCAGCCTCAGATAACTTAGCTTCCATGAGAACTCTCATTGATGGAATTTCAACTTCAACGGGGAGCAATGCTTCCATGCAGTATACTAAAGAAAAAGGGGTTGCCCCTGTTGAAGTACGTACTGAAGTACAATACCCATGTAGAGCAAATGACATCATTTCGTGCCAGTCTTCGTAGGTGATGACCATCTTCTGGATGATCTTTTTGATGTTCTTGTTGGCAGCTTCCACGACGCCGTTCATCTTTGGTCGGTAAGGAGATGAGTTATGATGCTCAATCTTGAATTCCTCACACAGTTCTTTCATCATTTTGTTGTTCAAGTTTGATCCATTCTCTGTAATGGTCTTACTTGGAACTCCATATCGGCAAATGAGGTTGTTCTTGATGAACCTCACAACAACTTGTCTTGTAACATTGGCGTAAGATGCTGCTTCGACCCATTTGGTGAAGTAATCGATAATTGGTGTCCCGAATATCGTGATGATAATTTAAGTGCATGTCTAGTAGTGACACCAGATGATATGCTCTGTCCGAAAAAACCAGACTTGGAACTTAAAGTATTACCCAAAACCTTAAGATATGAATTCCTAGACGCTGAATTCTGAAAACTAGTGATAATAAACGCAAGCTTAGGAAAACTTGAGACGGAGAAACTGTTACATGTTTTACAAAAATATTTGTCAGCCTTAGGATATAACATTGTTGATCTTAAAGGGATAAGTCCTTCCATTTGTATGCATCGTATCATGCTGAAAGATGACTGTAAGACATCCAGGGGACATTAGAGAAGAATCAATCAGATCATGAGCATTGTAGTAAAGGACGAAGTTACTAAGCTTCTGAATGCAAGAATCATATACCCGATCTCCGATAGTCAATGGGTGAAGAGATATTCCTATGGATGCTCTGAGCTTGGTTGCGGCCAACATTGCCGATGAGGACCAAACACCACTTTGAGATTTGATAGTCGATGCCACTAACATGGTATCGAAGCGAAGTCGTCATGCCCGATACCACAACAAGGAATACTTCAAAAAGATAAGTGAGGCTTAAATTTCTTAATATCTAAATGCAATCAATGGTTGTTCGATTAGATGTAGTCTTCATTATGTCGTTAGATCGTCCGGATCAAAGCCGGTATATCCATACATTGTCGGATCCAAATTAAGCATAAGATGAATTTAAAATGAACTACCCTATTGATGTTAAAAATAAGTTATTATTTGTGCTTTCCATTTGGTTCATATGGATATTCATTATTGAAAAAGCATTCAACACATGAAAAAGAAACCAACGTCTTAATATTGTGTTTCCGTTGTAATTTGCCAATGTTTTGATTGCTACAATAATTGATAAAATAAATATTGCAAAAATAATGTTTTGAGGAGTAACTACCAAGCTGTTACAAAGATCTTTATAACGTAAGAAATTTGTACAAAGATCTTCAACCTCAACATAATGATGCGATGATGTCGGTACGATCTACAATATCTGAAATCAATTGCCGATGACGGTATAGTATGGGAAACAAACTTATTTTTGATTCTCATCATCGGTGCCAACATTCAAAGATAAGTGATACACTTTTCCCGATCTAATTTCAAATTATTTCCGAAAACACATTTGTCCCGTTAACTTTAGCTGATTAGTAAATTAAGCAAGAATTAGTGATGTAGTAGAAATCAAATAATGAGTTGTGCTATTAATAACCATATTCATCTTGTTTATTCCAACTATAAAAGATGATTCCTTGTTCTTTACAAAAGTCTGTGTGACATGAGGATAAATAGCTATGGCTGTTTCTTAATCACTCCATTAAGAATAACTCATTTGTTTTAAAATTCTTTCTATTTTAAGATAAAATTTATTCCAGAAATGTATTTTCCATATAAATCAAAAATATATTTTTAATTTCTATTCTTTCTGGATAAAATATCATCTTCTTTTTTCGGTTCACATAATCCCTATGTTTTATGAAGAGACATTAGTAATTTATATTTAATTTGACCAACTATAGGTAGGATAGATGTTGGAATCAGGAGCCTTCTTTATTTTTCTTTTTGAATGATTTTAGTAGGATATAAATGTAACCACTTTGAGACAGAGTATTTAATTTGAAGAAGAGGTTGGAATCAGAAATAGATTTTCGATTTATATTAAAAATGTATTTTTTATTTTTATATTTATTTTATTAAATTTAGATGCGTACTGAAAGTATATTTCTAATTTTAAAAAATATTTATTAAATTTAAGGTGGTATTTAAAAAAGACATGAGTGGATTAAAAAATTGCATAACTATTAACCTTTTAAAATTGAAAAACATAGATATTTTCGAACTTAGAGAGAAAATCACAATATAAATAATCTAAATCATAATACACTGTAGTTGGAATAATGTAATTAAATAACAATTTTAGTCATATTTCTTCCTTTGCTTCTAAGAAATGGTTTTATCAATTTATATCTGTTAAATTTCAAACTCTATTTAATTCAATTAAACATTATTGTCCTTTATATAGTTGCAAATAATCCATTTTAAAAATTAAACTAAATTAAATTTGTTTCAAATACATCAATGTATTGTATTTATTTCTCTAACATATCTAACAAACATTTTAGATTAAAAAACAAAATCCTATTATTAAATAGTTCATACCTTTCATAATACGAAAGACTAAAACAATAAAGATAAATAATTTTATAAGAATTTATTTTTTAAATGTTACCTCTAGGTTATATCATGAAAATTTCATTAGTTAATACTCCCTCCTCATAATAATAATAAGTGTTTAATTTACATTTTTTCTTTGTCTCAAAATAATTGTCCATTAACATTTTTAATACATCATTTATTATTATTTTTTCACTAATTAATCCTTATTTATTAAATTTCACTTTATTCAACTACTCTACTAACTATAAGTAATAGGAATATTCTAGTTAATGACACTAGCTTTTTCACTAAAAACAACACATTGTAATACGGTGAACTGACTTTGAGATTTTTTTGTATCGCTAATGTGCGGATAGCAAGAGTCGCCACCGACTTTTCTTTTATCCAATTAAGGGAAGGTGAAAAGAACAGGAAAAGACCTTCGTTAGATTCTGAGTAAGGGAGAAGGTTATGAAAAGGGAAGGTATTAGCACCCCTTTCCATCCGTAGTTATCTACGGGCTCTTAGTTGCTCTTATATCACTTTAAAAATTGTGCTTTCTGTGTGTTTGACAAAAACGTTTTGAAAAGGCATTTCGCTTTGACTTTGTAATGATTCATGTAGGAATGTATACAAAGTGTTCGGAAATGTTTCATTTTGAAAAGAGTTTGAACTTTGACAAAAGTGTGAGGTGTGAAAAGCATTTTGATAGAGCAAGCGACTAAAAGTCTTATTACCTACTCAGAATTGGTCGTTTTCGTGTTATTTTACGTTCCTTTAGAATAGCGCTATCCATACCATTAGTTGGTAGGTAACTCCATTCGTTGGATGTAAGCGGGACATTCGAAGGGACATCGGATGGTCATAGAAAGCAACTTGTAGGAAGTATCCTAGCACATTCGAAGGGACTATCATCATTTTTCGTAGGCGACAATCGAGGGTCAAGATCATGTATTCGGAGGCGACATCGTGGGTCTATGATCTTTATATCGAAGGGACTATGATGATTTGGTTGAAGGCAACGGTGCTAGAATACCTCTACGTTCGAGGGACTTAACCATTTGAATTCGTAAAGGCAACGAGAGAGAATTACCCTAAGGGGTGCATGTGTGAAAGAGTGTGTCAAATTTAGATACGTTATCTTGGAAATTAGAGTGAGCTATGTTCAATTTTATCTTGCCATACACGCCTAATTACTAGCAGTTTATAGGGTGCGGAAATTAAAATGCAGGAATGTAAAGTGCGGAAAGATAAATCCTACGCTATTACATGGCTTTGGGGCAGATACATAATTGAAAAGTGCGGAAAATAAAAGCCCTAATTAAACTATTACATCCCATAAGCAGTTACATAATTGGAAAAGAGAAAACGATAAAAAGAAATCGTCCGAAACGGGATAACCTATGAAAAGATGAGAAATCGGAAAATACGAGGAAATCGAATAAGAGGAAAATGTTAGTAAAACTGATAATTTTTAAATGAGAAAAATATTTCACGCAAGAAACAACATTAATATGCTAAAATAATTTTTTGGGATTTTTTGGAGTTAATTTGATAATTAAAAACTAATTAAAAGTGATTTAAATGGTAAATTATAAATAAAATTAAATATGCATGCAAAATAATATTTTTTAATTTTATAAATTAAATAAATATTTTCTGGAAATAATGCAAAAAGAAAAAATATTTTTTGGTGTTTTTTAATGCATGATAAAAATATTTGAAAAGAAATTAAAATGAATGCAAATATTAAATAAAATAGAAAATATGGAAAAATAAGAAAATATGAATGAAAATCAAATTTGTAAAAAAGGATGGCCCTGGCATGGTTCGAACTCGTGACCAGGGGGAGTATCTTTAAACTGTCAATGCCTTAACCACTGGGACACTTGACACTTGGTGTTTGTGAAGTGAAAATCAAATGAATATAAGCGATGACGCGTCAGGGATGGCTTTGAAACTGAGTCAGCCACGCGTGGACCCTAGTTGGAAAGAGAGAACGAATCAGGAAGCGCCATTATGCCACGCATGCCTCCCACCGGAGTCCAATGGTCAACGACGCCGGAGCCCTAGCTCCGGTCGTCTTCTCCGACCATATGATTTTGAAACCTGCAAAAATACGCGAAACAAACAAGAAAGGAGGACCCTACCCCCCTAAATCGAGCCTTCTGAATCCAATGGTGCTTTTGGTTTCGATTGAAAACGCTTGTATAAGCCGGTTCGAACGAAACAGCTTAAATTGCCCTAATCATGGTGTTTCGAGTTTCACACGTTTAAGCTTGCATGAGATGGTTCATTCATGACCTATTGGATGCCCTGAGTCGATACAAACACACAAATAACATTAATAATGCATGAATCTATGAAATCGAATTTGAGAAAAAATTCAAACCGGTGAGAGTTAGCTGGCACGATTCAGAGCGATTTGGCTTCGAGTAAGAGGTGGTTTCGATTGCTGGGAGGTCAAGGAGGACGTTTGAATGCTCAAAACTTCTTGAAATTGGCTGGAACTCAAAATTCGATTTTTGACAAATCTTGAAAAATTTTGGCAAAGTGAGGGCTGTGTATGGGGCTAGGGTTTCGCGTCTTGTGCTGTGCATCTTGCTTGGTATTTATAGAGTGAATTAGGAGAGAAAAAACAAGGAAAAAAGATTTGGTTTTGAATGCATTGAATAATTTTCAAATAAAATCAAATTTTTGAAGGAAATTTGATTTTCTCTTTAATGAAGGATCAAGCACGAAATTGGCATGTATCATGGGCTTCCTTGGACCTCAAGTTTGATATAAAATTACTCCTTTTGAAAAAATATCTTATTTTCATATTTTATATAATTTAATTTTGAATTAAATGGTTTAAAATTTAAAAATAAATTAATAAAATAGAAAATTGCCATGGCCAAGCATCAATGGGTCAAAAATAACATCATGAACAAGTTTGGATCATAAAATTATAGGCCCATTTGGAAAATTTTGCATTTTGACCAATATCTCCTTTTGTGCAATTGTTCAAAAATGCCCAACTTGTGAATGGTGTATCTTGCTCAATTTTCCACATTTTTGAGTGTTCTTAGACTTTTTGGAAATCTCTAAGAGTCCTCTAACCAACCTCTTTAGTTTCATCTCAATTGGATTTTCCATTCTCAATATATCTTCAAAACAAAATGTTGACTTTTTGTTGACTTTGAAAAGGACCTGCAATATTTTGATCCATACCTTCCAAATGAAGCATTTTTTGAACATTCTTGTGAGACATGATGTTGTAGAGAATTGAATTTCGTTCAAAACAAGAGGTGGTGGAAAAATTTCTGAGAAAGTATGAAGAAGTTATGATCAGTCAAAGTTTGGTTGACTTTTCACTAAAAAACACTAATTTAGAAAGTTTGACTTTTGAGCAAATCTTGAGTTTTCTTTATGAATCATGATCAAACCTTGATCAAATGATGAATGTAACTTCAAAATGAGGATGTTGACCAAAAATTATGAAGCTTGACTGTATGTTGACCACAGTTGACTTTTTGTCCAATACAACTGATTTTCAACTATCTGAGCAATTGTCTGAGCAATCTTGACTTGTGAGGCTTGAAACTTTGAAGCATATGAGGAGGCATGATGATCATTGGAGATGTTGGAAGTCCATCTTGATCTTAGAAATGCCAAACCCTAGTTTGGGTTGATTGTCTAGGAGAGGGTTTGTCTGATCAACTCTTGAGGAATCCTTGAGTATGGATGCATGAAATGTCTTGAGAAGTAGGAGGGCAAATTTTGGGGTATGACAGCTGCCCCTGTTTAATCTTCTTGTACTGGAGGGGTTAGATTGGCACGCTTGCCTTTCGTGACCTGGAGATAGAAGATGATTGAACACTCGAGTACACCTGAAAATTTGCACTTGTTGTCGGCTGATGATGCGGGAATGGGCTTACAAATGCCATTTGGAAAAGTTGGAGACTTTGCTGGGGAATGAGTCGTATTCTAGACTCGAGATTGTTGATAGGAGAACTGACGGGGATGGGCTTAAGATGCTATCTGGAATGATCGATGCTGAGGAGTGAGCTGTACGCTAGTGAAACACCCGGCCGAAAATCAATGGATATAACTATATATCAATGAAGTCGCCATCGAACGTTTTTTATCCCGCCAAGAGGGAAACGTAAACATCGAGTAAACCTGAAACGAAGAAATCACGGTCTTGCGACCGAGAGATCGGGTAAGGAAGTCTGTTACGCGAGGGGAAGGGATTAGCACCCCACACGTCCGTAGTACTCTACGGTATCAGCTTTTACTTTCTATCTAATGGGTGTAAAGGTCTAACTATATTTGTACATGGTATAAGGTATGCATATGTAAAAAGAAAAGAAAAGAAGAAAAAGAAAACACGGGGAAAAGAAGGAAATATTTACAAAGGTTGCTCAATCTAGCCCCGCGACAGGATGCCTACGTATTCCCTTGTGCAATGGGAAAGTCAGAGCGCCGTAGTTCGGCTCACCTGTTTTGGTTGGTTTGTGTTTTTTTTATAAATTATCAGACGAAACAGCAAACGATGACGAAACACCTTCATGATAACGAAACATCAGCTACAGACGGGGATGACAAAACATCAAGAGACGGGATGACGAAACATCAGCAAACTAGATGACGAGACATCAAAGGATGAGATGGCGAAACATCAGAGGATGAGATGGCGAAACATCAGCAACAGGACGATGAAGCATCAACAGCAAACAGGACGACGAAACATCCTAGACTAATTGGTTTGTATCTTTTACTTTGGAAAAAGTTTCAGATTATTAGAGTGTTTTAATGCACTTGACAAAAACAAGATTTTAGTTTTAAGGATGCAAAAGGATAAAGGTAAAATGGCTAAGGGAAACAAACCTACTTCTAAATCCTAATGTTATCATGCAAAGGTGATCCTAAGTTAAGGGTATAAACAAAAGGGGGGAATCTACCTAAAGTTATCATGCATGGATGCCTAACTTAATGTCTAAACTCGAAAACTAACTTAATCGAGCAAAACCTAAGGGGAATCTATAAAATCAATCATCTTGGTTGGGAAACCAAGTGAGAAGAGGGGTAGAATCAAGTAAAGTGTTTTGGCAAAAGCACACAAACCAAACACTAACAGGTGCTAAAAAAGAAAGAAAAAGATGAAAGAAGAAAATGCAATGAAATTCGAATGAATTATGCTCATGCAAAGTGTCGTGTGAGGTGAGGTCAGTAGACACAACATTCATTTACAAAGTTATACAAAACTTTAACAAACATCAAACATCATTATAAACACCCACGCACAAGTTAATTCACAAACTAGGTCGAAACTAATCCTAAAAGCAAGCGAAGAGCTAATTGTGCGAAGCGTTAGACTTAGATGAAGTTGATAGACAATTAAAGAATAAAAAGACATACAAGTCAGTAGCTAATCATGTTAATGCTCATTTACATCATGCAAAATAACCCACAAAGATTTAAGAACCAAAATCTATCAAAAGCGTGCAAACGTGCAACAAACGTGTGTGGTGAAATGCATCTAGGTGTGTGAAGTTTATGGCATGAAAAGAAGGTGACAAGATGAAGAGGTTACAGTACCAATATCATGAAAATGAATTAATAATCAAACCATAAAAGAAATGCCATGAATATGTAATTACAACATGGATGCAAAAATTAGTTGGGATGCTTAACCTAGAATGCAACTAAAGATGAAATGATGCATGGTTGATGCATGAATGCATGAAGTGGAAACTAATGGCATACAAACATGGGAATGGAAGTAGCTCGCATGGCAAGAATGCATGATTATCATATACATATTCATTATTTACAATGCACAAACAAAACAACTAGAAAAAAGCTTAAACATGCATCTAATGGTGTGTGGTGAAGGTGCTTAGATGAATGTGTCCTAACATATTTGTGTCAAGTATTGTGGACAAATGAGATGAATGATGAGGATATAAACATGATTCTCATATGAACACAAAGCAATTATCAAATGTCATGCTCTATCATTACTCATAAGGCAAAAATTAGTAGTGGAAAGGAGTGGTTCTAAACCCTAGAATCAAATGTTAGATGAACAAGCAAATGAATGAGCCAATCATGATGAAGAGATGGGGAAAGAATGCAATGCTACATGTTAGGTCAGCATATAAAGACCTATATGAACTACAAACAATATAAATTCAAACCAAGTGGAAGACACACACATACAAGTTAGAAACATCTGAACTAGTTAAGCAAAAACACTTAAGAAACATTGAACAAAGTAGTTTTAATTGGAAAAATAAAACAATGTGTGAGTTGTGTCATAAGTTTAACTCAAAATATATTTTATGAGAAACCAAATATAGAAGATAAAGCTTCCATACACAAACAAATCACCTATTTAATGAACAAAATCATCTAAAACAAAATACCACCTATCTTAGATCAAATACCATTGATCAAGATTTGTAGGAAGGGAAAACTGTCTTGTATGTCATGGGGTGATGATAGAACCCTCACAAGATGTTTGTTATGATCTTGAGATAATTTCCATTGGGAAGACATGCCTCAAAGATCAAGAACCTATAATCCCTCAAGGTATGTCCCAATCAACAATAGAAAAAGAAGAAGAAAGAAAATCTAGCTCTTTTAGGTCATCATGATGACATTACAAGTGAGTGCAAGCCAATGAATCAAAGAGCATGGGGTTATTAGTTAAGTAATGTACAAGGTCAGAAGTAAAACTCAAAGATCCAATTGGAATTGGATGGCTAGAACCATGCATGATGCATATAATACAAGATGAGTAGTAAAACTACAAATAAAAGTTGACAACATTCTAACTAGCAAGAGTTGCATGTGCTTGAGCATATTAGGGGCTTAAATGAATCAATCATACTGGAATCAAGGTCCTAAATGTGCTATGAGAATGTAGCAAGGAGTGAGAGGTAAGTCCTTAAAGAATTGCATGAATGCATTCCTCACTTTACAATCTATGCACAAGGAAACAATCAATGATATGAAAATCAAACTTCTAAATGAAGATCAAGGTGATCCTTTGAGGTCAAGTGTCTCTCAAGTCTTAAAAGACTATCCTTGAGATTATCATTCCCCATAAACATCAATTAGAAACACAAACTATGCAAGGGAGGGGTCTAAGAATCAAAACATTAGCTAAAGAAAGTCTCAAGAACCAAAGAAGAATTTGTGCTCAAGGTATACAGTTAATGACCAACATAGGATATTCAATGAATGAAAACATATCACATATTACTTAGAGCACTCAAATGATCATCACACACCCAAAGGTTAGCCTTAAATTATGTCCACAAGCTTCATAATTGAAGTTGGATCCCAATTACACTAGGCAAAGGTATGTTCACTTTTAAAATTCCATAAAAATAGGAAAATGAAAGATAAAATTCAAATAAAAATGAAATAAGGGGCTCAAATCCCTTACAAGGCAGGTACATATCCTTGCCCAAGTTGAAAAGTCATGGAAAGGTCAAAACAAAATTTAATTAGTCAATGCTATGGATATTCGTGCTCATATGACCAAATAATAAGAAAAAAAAGGTATAAAATTCAAAAGTCAGAAATAAAAACCTATAAAAATTGGAAACAGTGACTCAACACCCTAAACATGATAAAAAAATATTTTTTGGCATTTTTTATTTTAAGGGAAATGATAAAACAAATAAAAATGCAAAAATGAATGATGCAAACCATGTATTTAATGCAAAATTTGATTTAATCATGCAAGAATGACAAAATAGTAAAACAAAAATAAAAAATTCATGAATTATGATTTAAATGAGCTGGAATATTTTTTATTCATTTTTTAAATGCATGAAAATATTTTTAAATGATTTAAATATGCATGAGATTGCAATATAATGCATGAAATGGTTAAAAAATAGAAAAAATGCAAGAATTCTGAAATAAAATTCAAAAATTCATGAAATATGATTTAAATGGACTAAGATATTTTTTGTTCATTTTTTGTATGCATGGAAATATTTAAAAATGATTTAAATATGCATGAAATGTATTAAAATGCATAAAATGATTAAAAAATAGAAAAAATGCAAACATTTTGAAATAAAATTCATAATGCATGAGATATGATCTAAATGGACCATGATATTTTTTTTTAATTTTTAAAATGCATGGAAGTATTTAAAAATGATTTAAATATGCATGAAATGCATTAAAATGTATGAATTTATTTAATTATAAAAAAATTAAAAAATAATCAAATAAAAGCCATGGTCCCATCATAAACCAAGCAAAGATCTCAGCAAAAATTTTGTGGAGTTTTTTGTCATGGAAAAGTATTTTTTCAAGAATTTACAAGAAAATTAGACAAAAGTTAATTAAATCAAAATTAGTTAATCTCCGAATTTATTTGACTAATCAAAACATTTTTTAAAATTCCAGAAAAAGTCCACAAAATATTAGATACTTAAAAGGACCTATGATATTTTTTTCATAATTTTTGAAAATAGTATGGACCTAAAATAATATCAAATGAAAGAAATAAGTAAAAAATGCATGAAAATTCAAATGGACAAATAACGAAGTGACACCTCACTTCATCCCTAACCTCCAGCAACCCCCCAAAACACCAATTTCGTGCAGCCCAGCCCCCCAACTTCCATACCTCATATCTCTCTCAATTCTCAACCAAAATTCGTGGTTCAAAGCTCATTTTAAAGATCTCATGGCAAGGAACATAATGCAAGTCGTAAAACATCAAATGATTCATCACACAGTGAGAAATCTGAGCACGAAAATCACAAAAATCATCCTAAATACGGATTTTCAGAACTTTATGCTATGCATTGTACTTCAAAAATAGTTGAAATTATACATCAAACGTAATGTTTGGCCAGCTAACCACGCATACAAATCATCCATTTCATTAAACACAAGCTAGAATTTCAGATTTAAGATTGAAAACATACCTCTTGATTTGGAAAATAAATCCAAATATGCCTCTGGATTTGAAGAGGAAACACTTGAATCTTACTCTCAGATCTTCAATGGAGTGATAATGATCAAGAAAATCAACTTCAAATGCAGTTTGTAGCAACTTCAAAGTTTGTGAAATTTGGGAAAAATAGAGAGTTTTTTTTAGATCTGAAAACGAGAGAGAGAGCGTCTGAATGCACTTGGGGATGCTTCCAATTTATATTGTGTGCAAAATCATGAGGGTAGCTTGGTCTTTGCTTCCAAAAATCCGTTATTGCAAAAAATCCATAAAAATGGCATCTTTCATGTAGCTTGCGTTTTGCTCTTGTTTATGCTTGATTTCTTGCGTTTTGATGAGCTGGAAAATGAGTGGAAGCTTGGCTCACGTGATAGAATCCTCAAGCTTGCTTAAAAGATAGAAAAATCCAAAATATGCATGAAAGGAATGTGAGCAAAAAATGCTCAAAATGCTTGGCTTTTTAAGGCAAAAAATCGTGCTGGCAATGCTTGCTTCGAGTCCTGGCATTGTGTATTGAACAAACTTGCACAAACAACTCACAAAATACACAAAATCAAACAACTCAAAAAAACAGTTTTATACCAACTTTTCTCCATCAAATTTCTAATAAATGGCTTGGGCATTCTTTGGCCTCTTGATACATATCAAAAGTTCATAGTATGAGGATCAAAACAAGCTTTGGTTCACTCAAAACGGATAAAAAATGAGTGAGATATGACCAACACAAGTTTAGAAAAAACAAGCCATGTACTGAAAATTCTGGGCACACATGGGCCTGCATGGCGTGCATGGAAAACAGCTTCATGACCTCAACTTGTGAGCCTTGTAACTTGCTCAATTTTGAACCAAATGATGTGATTCAAAGTTCCATTTAAAGCTCTCATGGCATACTTCAAAATGCACGAAGTGGTTTTCAAAAATTACATCTAAATCAAAAGATATAAGCCTCAACATTATGCCCACCACCAGAATATGCATGCTTGCCCAGCCTTGGTCAACTTTTATGCACAAAGCTTCAAACTCAAATATCTCTCAAATGGTGCATTTTTGAGAAATTTTACACATTGGCAATCTTGT
This sequence comes from Vicia sativa, assembly GCA_021764765.1. Classification (NCBI taxonomy): domain Eukaryota; kingdom Viridiplantae; phylum Streptophyta; class Magnoliopsida; order Fabales; family Fabaceae; genus Vicia; species Vicia sativa. Next base: position 90,905,959 of record CM038794.1, on the reverse strand, counting down.
AGGATTTTTTCCAAGCTTTCCAGAAATGTATGGTATGCAACCATTGGATAAAAATCGAGAAAGTTATGATGTGTCAAAGTTCCATAGGGTGGACACTTATAAAAAATTTCAAATTTCAAATTTCTTCAAAAATAAGTTAACTCCAATTTCTTCAATTTCTTTGATTCAATGGTGAATTTGGTCATGAAAAATGAAAATATGATCTTTGATTTGATGGTTGACCAAAAGTCCACTTGCTCAACTCCTGACTTTGACTGATTTTGACCAAAATGACCATTTTGCCCCTTGTGATCAATTGACTTGCTTCCACTCCAAATTGAGCCTCAATATTTCAACCATAGATGTCCATCAACATATAGAAACAAGTGAAATCAAGTTTGAATGAAGAACCTGAAGAAATCCTGATTTTACTCAAAACCCTAATTTTGCTCCATGTGTTAGGAGGTGACCAATCAAGCTTCAAAACCTCAAATCTTGTGAATGTAATGGGCAATTCTCTGAACCAAGATAACTTCAATGATAATAAGAAGATAATAATCCAAGAAAATGACTCATCCAAGCTTCAAACTCCACAGAGGACCAAAACCCTAATTTCATCAGATGAGTGCCACAGATGAATTTCTCACCAATTCTCTTCAAAACTTCAATTCCTAGGGGATCAATGAGACAAATGGAATATCTTGAGACACAATACATCATGGTGACTTGAAAGATCCACAGATATGGAAACTTGAGTTTCCCTCAAAGGGCATGCTAACACAATCAACCTTCTTTGCTTGTGGGAGACTTGAGAACCCAAAGAGCTTGGATCCTATCATGAGATATGAATGCAATGCAGTATGATGTTTATGATGAAACATAAGCCTAAATCAAGAGGGTAAATTTTGGGTGCAATGCCCTATTCAATCTTCTTAAACTTGATAAGCAAGAACTGGTGGAAACCTTCGAGCGTTCAAAGTTGAAGAGGATTGAATACAAAAGAACCCGAAAATTTACACTCTTGAGAAGGAGAGTGAAAATTTCCAAAGAGAGCCAGAGAATGCTGGACTTAGAGAATACCAAATGAAATGTGTTTCATGTAAGAGCCCCAAATAAAATTGTGCCTTAACAAGCGGGAGAGTCTAATGAACATTAGCTTTCCTCAAGATATGCGCCAAGACGAAATTGTAACGCAGACTATAAAGATGAGATAAAACTCAAACCAGAAGACCAGACAAAACTAGACTCCGAGAATGTACGCAATAGGACAGCTATGAAAATGATCCTATTAGCAAGGTGACTAGAGCGCGTGATTCTAGGAGCACCTGCTGGTCTCAACCGAGGGTGAATGGTGGAAACTGTGACAAACCGAAGGTATGAAAGAGACAGGTCAACCAAGGATAGACAATAGACGAAGCTGATTGAATCCAAGGAGTGACATCAAACGAGATAAAACCCGACTCGATAGAACTAGAAGAACGAAGCTTTCTAGAAATGAGTACTAGGACAAAAACTGGATTTCACGCACGGGAAACGAGACAAAACTCGACCCATAGCAAAGTGATGAGATTGCATGTTTCTCAGAGCACTTTCTGTTCTCAAACTAGAGGATAGAAAGTAGACGAAACTGATTGAACCCAATAGTTATAAAAGAGCCATCCCAACCGAAGATAGACAGTAGACGAACCTGATTGAATCTACAGAGTAACGGGGAAAGGTTACCACCTGACATAGACAGTATGATGGAACTGAAAGAACCACAGGAGTAAGAAACAAAACGAGATAAGACTCAACTCATGGAGGCTAGTTAGATGAAACAAACTAGATGAGTACCAGGACAACAATTAGATTTCATGCACAGGCGAAGAGACAAAACTCGACCCAAAGCGAAGTGATGAGAGCGCGTGTTTCTCAGAGCACTTGTTGTTCTCAAACTAAAGGATAGACAGTAGACGAAGCTGATTGAATCCCATAGTTATAAAAGAGCCATCCCAAACGAAGATAGACAGTAGACGAAACTGATTGAATCTACGGAGTAACGGGGAAAGGTTTCAACCTGAGATAGACAGTATGATGGAACTGAAAGAATCACAGGAGTAAGAAACAAAATAAGATAAGACTCGACCCATGGAACCTAGTTGGACGAAGCAAACTAGATGGGTACCAATACGACAACTGGATTTCATGCGCGGGAAACGAGACAAAACTCGACCCAAAGCAAAGTGATTAGAGCGTACTTCCAAAACACTTGCTGGAAAGATTGTTAGGACAAAACTGACATTTGACAGGTATATTTGGGTGGACATTGAAATGAACCAACAAAGGTAGTAGAGACTAAACCAAAGCAATTGCGCCAGAGGGGAACTGGGCTACAACCAAAACATTGAGTAAGCACTCGACCAAATTGAATGGTCAACAAAATATTGGTATGGAGATACCGAGGATAGAGGCCTCACTGGGGAAATGATCCTGAAATCAACAGATTCACTGGGGAACATAGTAGCAACAAAGGCTTATGTTTCAATGCATGTTTGAAATTTTTCTATGGAGTAAAGTTCGAAAAGATTATGGAAAGTTACACTTTGAGGATGCAATGCGATAATGCATGATTAAGTGTTTCACCGGGGAATGGCTAATCGAAAAGCCAAACAAACACCAAGCCAACACTTGACAAGACTTGCAAAAATAAATTGCAGAACCCACGGGGGAGAAAACCTTCAAAGATGAAACTCTGCGAGGAGAAATAGCTTGTGTAGCCGGTAGAAACAGGCTACCATCACTGAGGAAGGGTTGCAAAAATAAATTGCAGACCTCACTGGAGAAGTAATTCTGGGCGAAACTGTTGATTCTAACAGGGGATGCCAAATGAAATTGGGCAAAGACAGAGAAGATCCAGGCGAAACAGCGACTTATGAAGAGGAGACCCAAATGGAAATTGAACTTCAATGGGGAATATACCAAACAACACAGAAATAAGGATTCCTCTGACTCCTTGGGGAGCAACCAATCTTTCATCAATGATAGGAGAAAATCTGCACACGCCTCCTACTATCTTCACTTGGGGATATCTACTGGGGATGCACACCCACACAAGCATACGTCTCGGGAGCACTCATTGGGGATACCCAATGGGGAGATGGGCGAGCTTTTGGAATAAAAACCCAAGTCAAATAGTTCATCCGGGCATGAAGAAATAAGAAACCTCATATATGACAGCTCCACTGGGGAAATAAGGGGGACAACTCCACTGGGGAAATGAGAGGGACAAATCCACTGGGGAACAAGGAGTATTGTGTCGCAACCTTGAAAGAAAATTTCCTCGTTGGGGAGAGGAGAAGCCTTGAAGAAGAAATCTCAGATGAATAACTGATACACTATGGAAAAGGGGATAATTCCTGAATAAGAACTTCCAAGTGCAACAACCTAACTGGGGAATTAAAGGGGTCGTCAATAAACATTCCTCCTCGAACGGGCATTCTTTTGTGAACACAACAATAACATCACTTCATTGGGGATAAAGACTCTTAATCAAGAAATCTTATCAATCACAAACTATCAGGCAAAAACTCTCCACTTGACGATACTGGGGAATAGACAACCTTCAGGTAAAAACTGGGGAATCATCCGGATATACTCTCTTCATATTGGGAGACTTGTTGGGGAGAAGTAGAGACTTCGGTGTCACTGAGATGCCCCATGTTGGATATACTTCATATGATCAAACATGTCCATTCAATCAAACCAAATCTGCCCCAAGCCTAAAATGAAATGAAACCCACTGGGGATAATCTCTGTAGAAATTCAAATAGAGCTGATTCAAGATAAGGTGCCCCAGATTATCATCAATTCTTCGAAAAGATTATCTTTCTATTCCATAGGGTCGAGGCCCTCTTCTTTGGCAAGGTCAAATCCTTCTTTGGTATTCATTACAAACTCACTTGATGTCAAACAACTGTTTCGCATGCAGAGAAATGTTTATTATGAAAATGAAAATTCAAATGCAACACTTATGTAGGTCTTGAAGTTTTTTTATGGCAAAGTATCATGCCTTCTTGTGAACAAAACACTCTTAAAATGCAATACATTTTTCTTTTTTCCAAAATGACAAGACAAACATAAGATGCCAACACAAAAATCAGCACAATTTAGGAGTCAGGAAAATGCTATCTCATCGTAGTATGCTTTCGAATTAACCCATGCTTCAGTTAGGACTTTTTAGGGTTATAACGTGGCCTGGTTCACGGTTTTCAAGATATATTTTTAGGCTCAAAATATTTGGTGCCCACCCCCTTCGTGATGTTCTCCAATCCTAGATTCAGTCAACTTGGTACGAGCATTCTACTCTCAAAGGAGTATGGTATGGCAACTTTTGCTGAGAATTTCTTGGACATGCCCGAGGAACCCACAAGCTTTACAGACATGATAGTCACTCACCATTAATTTTGGTGTCAGATCACACGACTTTGTTCTCTTATTGAGAATCTTTTTTTTCAAGGCTTTGCCCTCCGTTTTGCTTAAGCGACTTATTACCAAGTTCGACTTAGCGGGCTTTTCTCTCTCTTTTTCTTTATCATTTTTTCATTTATTTTTCCCTTCTTTCCTTTTTTTAGAACAAATCGTGTGATCCCTACACCATCTCCAATTTGTTGGAAGTAATTGTGACTGTCTGAGTCTTTGAGGGATTCCACATTGACAGACGAAGGTTGACCGTTGCAGTTTTGACTTTCCTCAGCCTTTTGGAGGATAACCATTGTTGTATCCTTTGATCACGCTCTTCTAATTGCTCGATCACATTAACTGAACTCTACCCTGCCCCAGGTTAGAAAAATGAGGTTTTTTTTGTCTTTTTGTTTTTTTTTCGTCTTGAAAAGAAACTCCTACTTCAAGGCTCAAAGGGGTTAACGAGGGTCTATCTCCCTTATATCTCCGGTGTTTGGGATTTGAAACAAGGCCTGCGCATCATCAACAGGGTTATACTCAAAAGCATACAAACCAAAGATTATCATTTTAGTATCGTCATCCTCCCCCCAATCTTCGCCTAAGCAAAAGACTTGGTGAAGTTGGCATCAATATGCAAGCAAGTCATTTTATGAGCGATAGCGAATGGATGAGTGATAAGAAATATTTCTTCAAGACAGACATACTTAATGCATTAAGATTTTCATTCAAAAATAAACAAATTTTTACATGATAACAATGTTTAAACAAACAAACAAGGGTGCAAATGAAAATGCAATAAAGAAACTCGGGATCGCCATTGTTGGGGAGACTCGACCCCGTCTGGACTTCTGGATTATGATGACTTCTACAGTCTTGATGCTCTTGGACAAGAGATTCCCCTTCTGATCTATCATTGACACAACAGTCTCCAAATTAATCCAAACTCAAACCTTATCTCTTGACGATAAAACATCTTCAGTCAAGCGGTCGAGTGCCCCAAGGCAACATTCACGGGGATTTTCTTCAAAAGAAATGATGAAAATTATGCAAAGCGAGAACCTTCAATTTCCTCTCTGCCACACAAGAGTGAAACTACGCAAGATAAAGATTATACAATGGCTTGCCAAACAGAATTGGCCTCTTGAAATACACTGCTTATGAACGATCTCCAGGAGGTGGTACAAACATCCCGACAACAGGGCACCATCAGATGTAACAAAATTATCCACTTTTCAATTATCACTATTGTGCAGGAACCATCAAAGTTTTTTCAAATGCAAGTAATCATCATGAAAATATTGGACGTTTTATTAAACAATTGAAAAACTGCAAGAAATAAAGACAAAGAAGTTTTTTTTTCATTTATCGAAGACTGGCCACCAAAAGGCATTTACAATAAGACGCAACTCCTACAAAGGTAATTAACCTAAAACTTAAAAATGAAATGACGTTACAAAAGTGGCAATGCAGTAATAGATGACCAACGATCTATAATTCTGCTACTGTTCATACAACCAACAGGCTAGGCGAAGAACTTCTTCAACACATCGGCGTTCACCGGGAGCGGGAAATCTTCACCGTCCATGGTTGTGAGCATCATTGCCCCACCAGAGAAAACCTTCTTGACCATAAAGGGTCCTTCATAAGTCGGAGTCCAGTTTCCCCTGGGGTCGCCTTGAGGAAGGATTATCCTTTTAAGGACCAGATCACCTGCTTGATAGAACTGAGGACGCACCCTCTTGTCGTAAGCTTTTCTCATCCTCTTCTGATACACTTGGCCATGACACACAGCCGCCAGACGCTTCTCGTCAATGAGGTTCAACTGATCTAGCCGATTCTGCACCCACTCAGCTTCGTCGAGCCCGGCCTCTTTCATAATTCTCAAAGAAGGAATTTCAACTTCCACCGGTAAAACCGCTTCCATTCCATACACAAGGGAGAACGGGGTTGCCCCGGTCGACGTACGTGCTGAGGTACGATATCCATGCAAAGCAAAAGGAAACATCTCATGCCAATCCTTGTAGGTTACCACCATCTTCTGCACAATCTTCTTAATGTTCTTGTTTGCAGCCTCGACGACACTGTTCATCTTCGGGCGATACGGAGAGGAGTTATGGTGTTTGATCTTGAAAGCCTCACAAAGCTCCTTCATTGTCTTGTTATTGAGATTGGACCCATTATCAATGATGATTTTCTCAGGGACCCCATAGCGGCAAATGATGTTGTACTTGATGAAACGAGCCACAACCTGCTTGGTGACATTAGCAAAAGACGCAACTTCAACCCATTTGGTGAAATAATCTATAGCGACCAAGATGAAACGATGGCCATTGGAAGCGGTCGGCTCAATCTTTCCAATCATATCAATGCCCCACATCGCAAAGGGACACAGAGATGTCAAAACATTCAAGGGAGTAGGAGGAATGTGCACTTTATCAGCATACACTTGACACTTGTAGCAAATCCTGACGTGATTATAACAGTCTATTTCCATAGTGGACCAATAGTAACCATATCTCAATATCTTCTTGGCCATGGTATGACCACTGGAATGGGTCCCAAAAGCACCTTCATGCATCTCTTCGATGATCTTCGACGCTTCATTCTTATCTACGCATCTGAGCAACATGCCATCATGATTTCTCTTGTATAAAATACCATTCGAGGAAGAACTTTGCGCAACCTCCTTAGAAACTTCTTATCCGTGATGGACGCTTCCTCTGGGTACTCTTGAGTCTCTAAATACCTCTTAACATCATAAAACCAAGGGTTACCATCCAATTCCACTTCCGCTTCAAAACAAAAAGTTGGCTCATCTAGCCTTCTAATAGTGATCGAAGGCGCCTCATTAGCCCACTTTACCTTGAACATGGACGATAAAGTGGCCAATGCATCTGCAAGATGATTCTCCTCTCTGGAGATATGCTCAAATGTGATCTCTTCAAAATAAGGAATCAACTTCATCACATGCTCGCGATAAGGAATCAAGTTTTGATGACGAGTTTCCCAATCACCGTTAATTTGGCTGATAACGAGATTAGAATCCCCGAAAACCTTTAAGAACTTGATATGCAAGTCAATCGCCGCTTCAATCCCATAAATACAGGCTTCATACTCTGCCATGTTGTTGGTGCAGTCAAAACAAATCCGGGCTGTGAAAGGAATATGGAAACCCTCGGGGGAAGTGATAACAGCTCCGACACCATTACCCATTGCATTTGACGCTCCATCAAACACCATTGTCCACTGCGACCCTGGCTCAGGTCCTTCCTCTGGACCGGGAATGTTGCAGTCTCTAATGTACAAGATATCTTCATCCGGGAACTCAAACTTCATCGGTTGATAGTCATCCACAGGTTGGTGAGCAAGATAATCTGCCAGGACACTGCCCTTGATTGCTTTTTGGGTGGTATACTGGATATCATATTCTGTCAAAATCATCTGCCATCGGGCAACTCGGCCGGTAAGAGCTGGCTTCTCAAATATGAATTTAATAGGGTCCATCTTAGAAATTAGATAAGTGGCATGCGTTAACATGTACTGCCTCAAGCGTTTAGCAGCCCATGCTAGTGCACAACATGTCTTCTCGAGCAAAGAATACCTTGACTCACACTCAGTGAACTTCTTACTCAGATAATAGATGGCTTGTTCTTTCTTTCCGGTCTCATCATGCTGGCCAAGCACACAACCCATGGAATTTTCCAGAACTGTTAGATACATAATCAAAGGCTTTCCCTCAACTGGTGGCACAAGTATCGGAGGCTCTTGCAAATATCCCTTGATTCTATCAAATGCCATTTGGCAATCATCATTCCAAACAACTGCTTGATTCTTTTTTAACAACTTGAATAGGGGCTCACAAGTGGCAGTAAGATGAGATATGAACCTGGAGATATAATTCAATCTCCCCAAGAAACCACGAACTTCCTTTTCAGTCCTTGGCCCAGGCATCTCTTGTATCACCTTCACTTTGGCAGGATCAACTTCGATACCTTTCTCACTCACAATGAAGTCCAACAACTTCCCTGACCTCACCCCAAAGGTGCACTTGTTCGATTCAACCTTAGCCTGAACTTCCTTAATCTTTCGAACAATTTCTGCAAATCAACCAGATGCTCTTCCTCTGTTTGAGACTTAGCAATCATATCATCAACATAAACTTCAACCTCTCTATGCATCATGTCATGAAAGAGAGTGACCATTGCACGTTGATACGTTGCCCCTGCATTCTTCAGACCGAAGGGCATAACCTTGTAACAAAAGGTTCCCCAAGGTGTGATGAAAGTAGTCTTTTCCATATCATCAGGTGCCATCTTAATTTGATTATAACCAGAAAACCCATCCATGAAGGAGAAAACCTTGGCTTGAGCAGTATTATCAACCAGAATATCAATATGAGGGAGTGGAAAATCATCTTTAGGGCTTGCTCGGTTCAAATCCCTATAGTCAACACACATCCGGACCTTACCATCCTTCTTAGGCACCGGCACAATATTTGCAACGCACAACGGATACGAGACAACCTTCAGAAAACCGGCATCTAACTGCTTCTGTACCTCCTCTTTGATCTTCTTAGACATCTCTGGATGAGTCCTTCGAAGTTTCTGCTTAACTGGAGGACAATCTTCCCGGAGAGGCAGCTGGTGTACCACAATATCCGTGTCCAAACCCGGCATATCCTCATAAGACCATGCGAACACATCTACGTACTCTCAGAGCATATCTATCAGCCTTGCCTTCACACTTTCTTCCAGGTCGACCCCTATTCTGATATCTTTCTTCGCTTCATCTGTGCCCAAATTAACCAACTCCAGAGGCTCTTCATGCGGCTGAATAACCTTCTTCTCTTCTTGTTCTAGCAATTTGGCTAACTCCGCAGGGAGTTCACAATCTTCATCACTTCCCTCCTCCGCTTGGTGAATCGGGTTGTCGAAGTCATAATAAGCAATAGCAGAATTGTGATCATTGGTATCTGGTGTGGACATGTATCTGCATGATTAATTTTTTGTTTTAATGACAGTGTGTGAAGAATAAATACATTGCCACACTTTATTTTAGAAAAAACAAATAAATGGTAAAAGTGAAAGTGAAAATAACACAAATCGATTGAACTTCGGAGCCACCTCTACAATACTACCCTAACCTTCAGGGCGACCAGCCTCGAGCAGGGCTCGAGCATCTTTCAATGAAGTTAGAGAGGCCTCAACTTTCTTCTTAACCTCAACATCCGGAGTCTTGATCATCTGAACAGTCTCAAAAGCTTGGAACGGAGTCTCGTGTATTTCACCCTCAATTTCCACATATCTGAAAGAAGCCAAGTGGCTTACATTATACTCCTCCTCTCCACAAACAGTAATTGTCTTCCCGTCAAGAGGATACTTGAGCTTCTGATGAAGAGTGGAAGTAACCACACCAACCTTATGGATCCAAGGACGTCCCAAAAGACAACAATAAGCGGGATTAATGTTCATCACATAGAAAGTGGAAGTAAAGATCTTCGGGCCCACCTTGATCGGCAAATCAATCTCTCCAAACAAAGACCTCTTCGAGCCATCAAATGCCTTCACAACAAGATCACTGGGACATAACTCTAAACCGGCATAATCAATCTTCATAAGTGCCCTCTTGGGCAACACATTCAATGACGACCCGGTATCCACCAAAACCCTTGACAAGGTTGTGCCCTTGCGCTCCATAGAGATGTGCAGAGCTTTGTTATGATTACGGCCCTCGGGTGGAAGATCAAAATCTGTGAAACCTAACCCATTTCCGGCTGATATACTAGCACATACTGTTTCAAACTGACCCACTGTAATCTCTTGGGGAACAAAAGCATTCTTCAACAATTTCATCAGAGCTTTCCTATGAGCCTCAGAATAAATCAACAAAGACAGCATAGACATCTCTGATGGGGTATGATGTAACTGCTCAACAATATTATAGTCACTCCTTCTTATCAATCTCATCAACTCTTCAACCTTAGCTTCTGGAGTCGAAGACACATCACGTACAACATGAGGCTTAGGCACATTAGTCTGCTCAGATCCTTGACCATCAACCATCACTTGTTTGCCTTTAGCCTTAGCTAAAGCATCTTCCTTACTCTTAAGATTTGGGGGATTTAACACTCTTCCACTTCTCATCAAACGACCTTCACTAGAAAAGTTATTGACACCCACATCATTATCTTTCACGAAACTATTCTCGGACGGACCAGAGTCTTGTTTCACTCCATGGTAATAAACGTCAGCACCATAATGCCAAGGAATCGCCTTATCACTATCATAAGGCATAGGACCAAGCAAAATAATCATCAATGGTACTGGCTTGACAGCCACAGGAATACGCCTTGGCGTAAATGGAATAGAAACCACTGAAACATCTGCTGGAGTCACCTTTCTGTACTTCCTGACTCTACCAAACTGAAGAGAACCATCATTTATCAATTCCTGAATACGCGCCTTCAGGTCATCACAACCTTTTGGCCGCTCCACACACTTGCAACAAACTGGATCACAACCCGGGAAAATACCATTGTCACTCAAATACCTCTTGACATAAGGAAGAGAAGTAGTCACATGATTGACATCCATAATCAGATCCAACCACTCGCCATCCCCAATAATGGCGTTAACAGCTGCGCCGTCATGTGATGGCATAGGATGTTGGATAACATTTGGTCCCGCTGCAGCTTCAAACTGAATAGCCTTGGAATCAAGCAAATCTTGGATCTTGCACTTCAGAGCATAACAATTCTCAATCGAATGTCCCACACCATCAGAATGGAATTCACATCTTGCATTGGCATCATAATTAGCTGGACGACGATCGGGATTAACAGGCATCTGTCGCAGACTAACCAACTTCAAATCAAGCAGATGTTGTAAGGCTTGAGCATAACTCATGGGCAACGGATCGAACTTCCTTGGTTGCCTTTGTTGATAGTTGTTGTTTTGTCTCAGAATATTCTGTTGTCTAGCTTGTTGTGGTTGTTGTTGTTGAGGAGCAACTGCGGTAATGGACACAGCATTGATCTATTGTGGATATTGTCTCCTGTTTCTTCCCTCATAGGCATGAGCATAGCTAGTTTTCCCCTCTCTCTTCTTGGGGTGAGCAACAAACGGTTTCTTACCTCCATTCAAGGAAGATCCTGAACCAACAACCTGAATTCTTCCGGCTTTTATTCCGGCCTCTATTCTTTCTCCTGCCATTACAAATTCAGCAAAACCTGCAGATGTAGCCCCGATCATACGATCGTAGAAAGGCCCTTGTAGAGTATTCATGAACATGTCAATTAGTTCTCTCTCCAACAGAGGAGGTTGAACTCTTGCAGCCAACTCGCGCCATTTCTGCGCATATTCCTTAAAAGATTCATTCGGACCCTGTGACAAACTTTGCAACTGAGTACGATTAGGTGCTAGATCCCGGTTGTAATTATAATGCCTAACGAAAGCATGGACCAAGTCATTCCAACAGCGAATGTGAGCCCTCTCTAGCTTCATATACCATTCCAAAGGCGCACTGGTCAAACTATCCTGGAAATAATGAATTAACAACCCCTGGTCATGGGTATGAACTGACATCTTCCTGAAGTAAGCGCTAGCATGAGTCACTGGACAATATGAACCATTGTATTTCTCAAACACCGGAGGCTTGAACTTTGGGGGAACCCTCACCCCTGATACCAGACCAAGATCATTAGCATCCATGCCAAAGATGCCTTCACCCTCAACAGCCTTCAAACGTTCCTCTAATTGACGATACCTCCTGTCTTCAATTGGGAAGTCTGGGTCAGAATGCACAGAAAAACCATCTTCTTCAAAATCATGATCACGCTCCTGATTACCCCTCACAACAATTGGATTACCTCTACGGTTCCCCACGAGCTGAGAGCCCGGAGGTGGAGGAAACTGCCCATGATTAGCACAACGAAGATCAAAAGGATTGCCTTGAGGTCCAGAGAGATTCACAAAAGTCTGGTCTTGCACATGATCTTGCCCAATAAATATCGACAGCCCCGAATCTCCACACCACTGTTCTGAACTTGATTGTTGACCGGGCTCAACTCATCTGTTCAGGTAAGTCATCTGAGTAGCCATCTGGATCCTCAATTCAGCAAGCTCTGCTTGTACTTGCTCCATCTGCCTCGGAAGATTACTTTGGGTAGAGTAGCGGTGAATTGTCGTCTTGAATCTCCTCTCTGATAATAAAGGCAAATTCAGAATAAGAACACCGACCGGAAACCTGTTATGCATGAAGTATGTTTATGAATTAATATATATATGCAATGCATGCGATGACATGTTTATATTTCCAGGATTCCAACACTTATAGTCAAGCTTTTTGGGCAATAGCATAAGATAAAAGAAAAGATGAACACCAATTGAATCAAATCTCATTAAAATAACAGAAGCAGAGTAAAGAAGTGGAATCCCATCAACAAGCCTGATGGTGATTCTCTTTTGAAACATAAGATGAAATAACAAGCCTAAAAATCTGACATAGGAAAACCTGCAGACTCCTGAATTCCCAACTGAATCTTGAGCTGAGCAATTTCTTCTATGGCCAAAGATAACTGAACATCCTTTTGTCTGAGCTGATCTTCAAATGATGCTCTCTGAGTAGTTTCTTTTAGAATCTTCCTTTCTAGGCTTCTGATCTTTGCTTTATGTTTCTTCTCCAACTCAACCTTGGAATCTTTGCTTTTCTTCTCAATCTCTACTATAGCCCTCACGTAATCTGTCAATGGTATCATCCCTTCTTCGGACCTAGATCTCTTCTTTGCAGCATCAGATATCTCTCCCTCGTACTTCTTGAGCTTATGAGCCAACTGATTCTTCTCCTGAGTAGCAACCAAACACCTCGCATTCAGAGTCTCCTTTTCTTCTATCAGAAGGCGGTTCTGAGCGTGCACTCGCTCATAATCTCCCTTGGGCACAACATCTGGAACAATAGCAACCTGAGGGTGGAAAGGTGCAACTCCGGTAATAGAAGGCCACTGTCAATCTTTGTTTCTTTCTTCAATCCACTGAACAAATGATGCATAAGCTGTAGGATCCTTCTTGCCAAAGAACTGTCCTTCTTCAATGTGGATCCTCTTCCAAGCTTGCACAACTCTCTCCAAAGATTCGGTAATATCTGGTATATCAAAGCACAAAGTCTCTCGCACACATTCTTCACTAGGAGGGCCTATCAGAGCATATCCCAATTGTCTCAAAGCGAGGAATGGATTATAGTTGACACCACCTCGAACACCTATGAGAGGTACATTAGGGAACTCCCCACAATGAACAATGATATTTTCTCTATCCGTCTTAGTCACAACATGCCTATACCAACTGATATCCTGAGATGTGAGAGCCATCAAGCGAGGCACCCACCTCATAGTATGCTCAGTATCCACAAAAGTACCGACGCGAGGGAGGAAACTTTGGAACCATTGGTACAAGAGTGGAGCGCAACAATGGACCAAACCACCCTTTCCTTTATAACTCTTGGCATGAATGGAATGATACAAATCTACCAAAAGAGTGGGAATAGGATTCTTCTGAATAAACAGGGAAATAACATTCTCATCAATGAATTTGGGCTCATTCGGGAATAAGACCATACCATAGATACAACAAGCCAAGATGGCATTAAAACCTCTCCAATCAAACTTCGAAGCCTTAGCATTAGCTTCCCTCAATAGAAATCCCAAATGAAAACCATTCACCGCCCCCTTTTTCGCGGCATTAGCTGAAATCACCGACTTCTCTAAGAACAAAGCAGCAGCAATCTAATCATCAGTAGGTTTCCCCATAGCAATGTGAAAAGGCACTTGATGAAGCACCGTAATGTCTAAAGATCGAATACTCCTCCATGGTAGGGCGGCAGATAATCCGGAAACATGAAGCATCTCAACTCACGGTCATAGAACTGGAACAAGGCTTTAAGACCATCTTCCTGATATTCACTGAGAGGGTACTTCAAATACGACAGAATCCTTCCATAATCTTTAGTAAACTCGACAACAACCTCAGGAGGGGACCTTTGAGCCAACAAAACCAAACTCTCAAGCGCTGGAGCCGGGACCTTATACACTGGATGACGTCTGTAATTAGTCTTCTTTTCAATATCCATCTTTAGCAATGACCCGATAAACTGACTCGGAGATTAGAAATCTTGGAAATGATAAAACATGTATGTTAAAAAAAGAATGGATGCAATTTGTAAAATGTTTCATGAATGCAATAGGATGCTCGCTTTCTTTGTCTTGGTGAAGTAAGCCATAGATATCAGAACCAAGAACCACATAACCCAAGTAACATAAGTCAGCATCTGTACCTTTCCCAACCCAACCTCACGGGTAATACTAGACACAACTGGGTACCTAATGATAAATAGAGTCGATGGTTCTTTATCGAGTACTTCGCTTACTACACAAAGGATGTAGGCGGCCGCCAATCGAACCTCGTGAGTTTGGTACTTCATGCCTCCTCACACGCACCACGGGATACGGGATTCGACATGAACATCCGTCTATCCTATATGTCACTGGCCTGGGTAGTGGGCCTTTTACCTCTTGTAACTCCCACCCACCCAAAAACAACAACAATGGCCCAACAGCCACAGAATAATATAGCCAGATGCAGATGCATGCAAACATGTACAAGTATAAATATACAAATAACAGAAAACAAGCTATAAAGCAACAAACAAAACAAATAAACACCCAAAAGAAAAGACAACAAAAGCTAGGATCAACTTCTGATCGGACCAGCAATAGGTCTAGACGATCCCCAGTGAAGTCGCCGGCTGAAACACCCAGCCGAAAATCAACGGATATAACTATATATCAATGAAGTCGCCATCGAACGTTTTTTATCCCGCCAAGAGGGAAACGTAAACATCGAGTAAACCTGAAACGAAGAAATCACGGTCTTGCGACCGAGAGATCGGGTAAGGAAGTCTGTTACGCGAGGGGAAGGGATTAGCACCCCACACGTCCGTAGTACTCTACGGTATCAGCTTTTACTTTCTATCTAATGGGTGTAAAGGTCTAACTATATTTGTACATGGTATAAGGTATGCATATGTAAAAAGAAAAGAAAAGAAGAAAAAGAAAACACGGGGAAAAGAAGGAAATATTTACAAAGGTTGCTCGATCTAGCCCCGCGACAGGATGCCTACGTATTCCCTCGTGCAATGGGAAAGTCAGAGCGCCGTAGTTCGGCTCACTTGTTTTGGTTGGTTTGTGTTTTTTTTTTAATTATCAGACGAAACAGCAAACAATGACGAAACACCTTCATGATGACGAAACATCAGCTATAGACGGGATGACAAAACATCAGGAGACGGGATGACGAAACATCAGCAAACAAGATGACGAGACATCAAAGGATGAGATGGCGAAACATCAGAGGAGGAGATGGCGAAACATCAAGAATGGACGATGAAGCATCAACAAGCAGACGAAACATCCTAGACTAATTGGTTTGTATCTTTTACTTTGGAAAAGGTTTCAGATTATTAGAGTGTTTTAATGCACTTGACAAAAACAAGATTTTAGTTTTAAGGATGCAAAAGGATAAAGGTAAAATGGCTAAGGGAAACAAACCTACTTCTAAATCCTAATGTTATCAGGCAAAGTTGATCCTAGGTTAAGGGTATAAACAAAAGGGGGGAATCTACCTAAAGTTATCATGCATGGATGCCTAACTTAATGTCTAAACTCGAAAACTAACTTAATCGAGCAAAACCTAAGGGGAATCTATAAAATCAATCATCTTGGTTGGGAAACCAAGTGAGAAGAGGGGTAGAATCAAGTAAAGTGTTTTGGCAAAAGCACCCAAACCAAACACTAACAGGTGCTAAAAAAGAAAGAAAAAGATGAAAGAAGAAAATGCAATGAAATTTGAATGAATTATGCTCATGCAAAGTGTCGTGTGAGGTGAGGTCAGTAGACACAAAATTCATTTACAAATTTATACAAAACTTTAACAAACATCAAACATCATTATAAACACCCACGAACAAGTTAATTCACAAACTAGGTCGAAACTAATCCTAAAAGCAAGCGAAGAGCTAATTGTGCGAAGCGTTAGACTTAGATGAAGTTGATAGACAATTAAAGAATAAAAAGACATACAAGTCAGTAGCTAATCATGTTAATGCTCATTTACATCATGCAAAATAACCCACAAAGATTTAAGAACCAAAATCTATCAAAAGCGTGCAAACGTGCAACAAACGTGTGTGGTGAAATGCATCTAGGTGTGTGAAGTTTATGGCATGAAAAGAAGGTGACAAGATGAAGAGGTTACAGTACCAATATCATGAAAATGAATTAATAATCAAACCATAAAAGAAATGCCATGAATATGTAATTACAACATGGATGCAAAAATTAGTTGGGATGCTTAACCTAGAATGCAACTAAAGATGAAATGATGCATGGTTGATGCATGAATGCATGAAGTGGAAACTAATGGCATACAAACATGGGAATGGAAGTAGCTCGCATGGCAAGAATGCATGATTATCATATACATATTCATTATTTACAATGCACAAACAAAACAACTAGAAAAAAAGCTTAAACATGCATCTAATGGTGTGTGGTGAAGGTGCTTAGATGAATGTGTCCTAACATATTTGTGTCAAGTATTGTGGACAAATGAGATGAATGATGAGGATATAAACATGATGCTCATATGAACATAAAGCAATTATCAAATGTCATGCTCTATCATTACTCATAATGCAAAAATTAGTAGTGGAAAGGAGTGGTTCTAAACCCTAGAATCAAATGTTAGATGAACAAGCAAATGAATGAGCCAATCATGATGAAGAGATGGGGAAAGAATGCAATGCTACATGTTAGGTCAACATATAAAGACCTATATGAACTACAAACAATATAAATTCAAACCAAGTGGAAGACACACACATACAAGTTAGAAACATCTGAACTAGTTAAGCAAAAACACTTAAGAAACATTGAACAAAGTAGTTTTAATTGGAAAAATAAAACAATGTGTGACTTGTGTCATAAGTTTAACTCAAGATATATTTCATGAGAAACCAAATGTAGAAGATAAAGCTTCCATACACAAACAAATCACCTATTTAATGAACAAAATCATCTAAAACAAAATACCACCTATCTTAGATCAAATACCATTGATCAAGATTTGTAGGAAGGGAAAACTGTCTTGTATGTCATGGGGTGATGATAGAACCCTCACAAGATGTTTGTTATGATCTTGAGATAATTTCCATTGGGAAGACATGCCTCAAAGATCAAGAACCTATAATCCCTCAAGGTATGTCCCAATCAACAATAGAAAAAGAAGAAGAAAGAAAATCTAGCTCTTTTAGGTCATCATGATGACATTACAAGTGAGTGCAAGCCAATGAATCAAAGAGCATGGGGTTATTAGTTAAGTAATGTACAAGGTCAGAAGTAAAACTCAAAGATCCAATTGGAATTGGATGGCTAGAACCATGCATGATGCATATAATACAAGATGAGTAGTAAAACTACAAATAAAAGTTGACAACATTCTAACTAGCAAGAGTTGCATGTGCTTGAGCATATTAGGGGCTTAAATGAATCAATCATACTGGAATCAAGGCCCTAAATGTGCTATGAGAATGTAGCAAGGGAGTGAGAGGTAAGTCCTTAAAGAATTGCATGAATGCATTCCTCACTTTACAATCTATGCACAAGGAAACAATCAATGATATGAAAATCAAACTTCTAAATGAAGATCAAGGTGATCCTTTGAGGTCAAGTGTCTCTCAAGTCTTAAAAGACTATCCTTGAGATTATCATTCCCCATAAACATCAATTAGAAACACAAACTATGCAAGGGAGGGGTCTAAGAATCAAAACATTAGCTAAAGAAAGTCTCAAGAACCAAAGAAGAATTTGTGCTCAAGGTATACAGTTAATGACCAACATAGGATATTCAATGAATGAAAACATATCACATATTACTTAGAGCACTCAAATGATCATCACACACCCAAAGGTTAGCCTTAAATTATGTCCACAAGCTTCATAATTGAAGTTGGATCCCAATTACACTAGGCAAAGGTATGTTCACTTTTAAAATTCCATAAAAATAGGAAAATGAAAGATAAAATTCAAATAAAAATGAAATAAGGGGCTCAAATCCCTTACAAGGCAGGTACATATCCTTGCCCAAGTTGAAAAGTCATGGAAAGGTCAAAACAAAATTTAAATAGTCAATGCTATGGATATTCGTGCTCATATGACCAAATAATAAGAAAAAAAAGGTATAAAATTCAAAAGTCAGAAATAAAAACCTATAAAAATTGGAAACAGTGACTCAACACCCTAAACATGATAAAAAAATATTTTTTGGCATTTTTTATTTTAAGGGAAATGATAAAACAAATAAAAATGCAAAAATGAATGATGCAAACCATGTATTTAATGCAAAATTTGATTTAATCATGCAAGAATGACAAAATAGTAAAAAAAAAATAAAAAATTCATGAATTATGATTTAAATGAGCTGGAATATTTTTTATTCATTTTTTAAATGCATGAAAATATTTTTAAATGATTTAAATATGCATGAGATTGCAATATAATGCATGAAATGGTTAAAAAATAGAAAAAATGCAAGAATTCTGAAATAAAATTCAAAAATTCATGACATATGATTTAAATGGACAAAGATATTTTTTGTTCATTTTTTGTATGCATGGAAATATTTAAAAATGATTTAAATATGCATGAAATGTATTAAAATGGATAAAATGATTAAAAAATAGAAAAAATGCAAACATTTTGAAATAAAATTCATAATGCATGAGATATGATCTAAATGGACCATGATATTTTTTTTTAATTTTTAAAATGCATGGAAGTATTTAAAAATGATTTAAATATGCATGAAATGAATTAAAATGTATGAATTTATTTAATTATAAAAAAATTAAAAAATAATCAAATAAAAGCCATGGTCCCATCATAAACCAAGCAAAGATCTCAGCAAAAATTTTGTGGAGTTTTTTGTCATGGAAAAGTATTTTTTCAAGAATTTACAAGAAAATTAGACAAAAGTTAATTAAATCAAAATTAGTTAATCTCCGAATTTATTTGACTAATCAAAACATTTTTAAAAATTCCAGAAAAAGTCCACAAAATATTAGATACTTAAAAGGACCTATGATATTTTTTTCATAATTTTTGAAAATAGTTTGGACCTAAAATAAAATCAAATGAAAGAAATAAGTAAAAAATGCATGAAAATTCAAATGGACAAATAACGAAGTGACACCTCACTTCATCCCTAACCTCCAGCAACCCCCCAAAACACCAATTTCGTGCAGCCCAGCCCCCCAACTTCCATACCTCATATCTCTCTCAATTCTCAACCAAAATTCGTGGTTCAAAGCTCATTTTAAAGATCTCATGGCAAGGAACATAATGCAAGTCGTAAAACATCAAATGATTCATCACACAGTGAGAAATCTGAGCACGAAAATCACAAAAATCATCCTAAATACGGATTTTCAGAACTTTATGCTATGCATTGTACTTCAAAAATAGTTGAAATTATACATCAAACCTAATGTTTGGCCAGCTAACCACGCATACAAATCATCCATTTCATTAAACACAAGCTAGAATTTCAGATTTAAGATTGAAAACATACCTCTTGATTTGGAAAATAAATCCAAATATGCCTCTGGATTTGAAGAGGAAACACTTGAATCTTACTCTCAGATCTTCAATGGAGTGATAATGATCAAGAAAATCAACTTCAAATGCAGTTTGTAGCAACTTCAAAGTTTGTGAAATTTGGAAAAATAGAGAGTTTTTTTTAGATCTGAAACGAGAGAGAGAGCGTCTGAATGCACTTGGGGATGCTTCCAATTTATATTGTGTGCAAAATCATGAGGGTAGCTTGGTCTTTGCTTCCAAAAATCCGTTATTGCAAAAAATCCATAAAAATGGCATCTTTCATGTAGCTTGCGTTTTGCTCTTGTTTATGCTTGATTTCTTGCGTTTTGATGAGCTGGAAAATGAGTGGAAGCTTGGCTCACGTGATAGAATCCTCAAGCTTGCTTAAAAGATAGAAAAATCCAAAATATGCATGAAAGGAATGTGAGCAAAAAATGCTCAAAATGCTTGGCTTTTTAAGGCAAAAAATCGTGCTGGCAATGCTTGCTTCGAGTCCTGGCATTGTGTATTGAACAAACTTGCACAAACAACTCACAAAATACACAAAATCAAACAACTCAAAAAAACAGTTTTATACCAACTTTTCTCCATCAAATTTCTAATAAATGGCTTGGGCATTCTTTGGCCTCTTGATACATATCAAAAGTTCATAGTATGAGGATCAAAACAAGCTTTGGTTCACTCAAAACGGATAAAAAATGAGTGAGATATGACCAACACAAGTTTAGAAAAAACAAGCCATGTACTGAAAATTCTGGGCACACATGGGCCTGCATGGCGTGCATGGAAAACAGCTTCATGACCTCAACTTGTGAGCCTTGTAACTTGCTCAATTTTGAACCAAATGATGTGATTCAAAGTTCCATTTAAAGCTCTCATGGCATACTTCAAAATGCACGAAGTGGTTTTCAAAAATTACATCTAAATCAAAAGATATAAGCCTCAACATTATGCCCACCACCAGAATATGCATGCTTGCCCAGCCTTGGTCAACTTTTATGCACAAAGCTTCAAACTCAAATATCTCTCAAATGGTGCATTTTTGAGAAATTTTACACATTGGCAATCTTGTAGGATTTTTTCCAAGCTTTCCAGAAATGTATGGTATGCAACCATTGGATAAAAATCGAGAAAGTTATGATGTGTCAAAGTTCCATAGGGTGGACACTTATAAAAAATTTCAAATTTCAAATTTCTTCAAAAATAAGTTAACTCCAATTTCTTCAATTTCTTTGATTCAATGGTGAATTTGGTCATGAAAAATGAAAATATGATCTTTGATTTGATGGTTGACCAAAAGTCCACTTGCTCAACTCCTGACTTTGACTGATTTTGACCAAAATGACCATTTTGCCCCTTGTGATCAATTGACTTGCTTCCACTCCAAATTGAGCCTCAATATTTCAACCATAGATGTCCATCAACATATAGAAACAAGTGAAATCAAGTTTGAATGAAGAACCTGAAGAAATCCTGATTTTACTCAAAACCCTAATTTTGCTCCATGTGTTAGGAGGTGACCAATCAAGCTTCAAAACCTCAAATCTTGTGAATGTAATGGGCAATTCTCTGAACCAAGATAACTTCAATGATAACAAGAAGATAATAATCCAAGAAAATGACTCATCCAAGCTTCAAACTCCACAGAGGACCAAAACCCTAATTTCATCAGATGAGTGCCAGAGATGAATTTCTCACCAATTCTCTTCAAAACTTCAATTCCTGGGGGATCTGTAACACCCCAATTTACCCAAAGTTTAAATATACAAAAATCAGAGTAATTAAAAATTTCATAAATTAAATATTGAGGCGTCACACCATCAAAACCAAATTACTTTAAACAGTTTGTTTTAAAGTCTACATCTCGGATACATAGCATCGTCGGAAAACATAATTTGATTCATAAACATCAAAACATCTTCTTTATTAAACTTCCTTGATAAATCGTGTTTTCATAAAATATAATTCTTATACATAAAAGAATAACATCAAAAGAACAACAACAAGACAACACAAATATTCCCCCCGAGTGCTACGTATCAGAGCGACACCGACTCGTCTAACAGCAGCTAAAACTCCATCTTCATAACCTGCACGTTACCAATATATAGGTAACGGCGAAAAAAATAAAGGGTGAGATACTCCAAAACATATAATTAAAGGCATGATAAAATATATATACATATATTTGGAATCATAAGGGGTATAAGTTAATAAGTGCATTCCAACATATATCCAAACCTCACTTACTTCGATCGTCATTCTAAAGTGTATAATCTATACTTAATCGCCTTAGCCTCATCGGCACAAATCATCACAACAACACGTAAACCTCCGTCATCGTGAAATCGTCACAAGCTAATACATCGCTAATTAGCACGGCAATCATAAACAACAACATCAACCAACAATATTAAATAATGCTAATAATATAAGCAACATAAACAAATCATCACAAAATTGGCTAAAGCCCATCTTCGCTTTTGGCATAAAGCCCATCTTCGCTTTTGGCATAAAGCCCATCTTCGCTTATGGCATAAATGCCTCTTCGCTTATGGCATAAAGCCTCTTCGCTTATGGCAATAAGCCCAACATCACAACATCATCGCAAACATCATCGTAAACATCATCATATCATGTATCATCGCAATTCAATATCACCCATCAATCAACAAAAACCCACGCCAAACAACTCAAACATAAACACAACCGACTCCATGAGACACGACTATGTTATGCATGTGGTACCCATCGCTTTGTCCGTAATTAGGGACACTTGGCATAAAGCCGATCTTCGCTTGCTTGGCATAAAAGCCTCTTCGCTTCGCTTGGCGTAAAAGCCCTCTTCGCTTATGCAATGTATGTGACTCGACAATAAAACAACACAACATAAACACACCATCATCGCTCATCAAAATTGGCATAAAGCCCACATCGCCACAATTTATCCAAACAAGATAAATGTATCATAATTGCATTATGCAAACATCCCATATAATTTATCATCATCAAAATCATGCATTCACAAATCGGAAGCGTTTATCAACAACATTAATATAATCATCACATTAGCATGTACAAAGACATATAACCTCGCATCGCATAATTATCGATTCGATCACTAACTTCTAAATACGGAGAAATGGTTAAACACCTATCATCGTCGCAAAAGCCATCCCTAATAACCGCCATTACTCCTAATCATCAACATCGTAATCGGATCGTCCATACGTATCCTAAACCCACTACAACGAAATCCGATTCAATTGAACCGTAATTAAGCCTATTCAGGGTCATCTTGCAAAATCTCACAACTTCTAACAACTAACCTCACCACTAAGTTCTACACCTCAAACTTAGCTAACACGTCAATTTCCGTTGAATTCGAAGCAACTTGCTCCGTCGTCGAATTTACCAAAATCGGAAAATCGGAACACAATCGGGTCCCAAAGGAAATGCAAAAAATCAGAATTTTGGAGGCTACAGGAGCATCAACACGGGTCCCCGTGTGCATCAACACGGCCCGTGTTGAAAAGCCATCCGAACATGCAAAATTCACCCATGACAGTGAATCAACACGGGTGCCCGTGTGCAGCAACACGGCCCGTGTTGATGGCCCTGCGTGAAATCTTCATCTTTTTGGGGTTTTCTCATCTTTCTACCATGGTTTTCTTTCCCATTTCAATACTCCTAATTCTACAAGCTAACACCTAATACATCCACAAACCATACTCCTAATCCAACTTTTCTAAACCATTCCAACAATCAACCAACAAAACCCATAAATCAACCTATAAACTTTTCCCCCAAATCCAAAACCTAAACATCAAAACCTAAAAATATGAGATGGAGAATCAAACCCCTTACCTCATAAGCTTGGATGATCCATGATGATTCTACAAAGCTCAATCCACAAGCTTGCTCATGATCTTCTTCCTCTTCCCCTCATGCTCTTCTTCTCAAACCCTTTTCTTTTCTCTCAAACTCTAAGTTTGGTTTTGTGAGGAAAAATGGAAAGGAAAGGAGGAAGAAATGGTTTTATAAAGCTTCCAAGTTCCATGCTTGCTTTGGTGTTTTGTCAAAGGAAGGAAAACAAGGAGAAGTGTTTGGATGGAAATAAAATGGGGAAAAATGGTTTATAAAGGTATTTCTACTAGTAAGCCACGGGTGAAAACCCAATCCTCAACAATTGCTCCCCACACCCCTAACTTACTAATTATATCATCAATTCAATTAATTCAAATAATTCCGGGGAATTAAATATCGGATCCTAACGAAACGTCGCCAAATGTATTAATAGATATATTAATTAATACAAACATCCACGTCGCACAATAACTATCGATTGGTAATTCAAAAATATTAATATAATATAATATTAATTAAAAACGGACGTTACAGGATCAATGAGACAAATGGAATATCTTGAGACACAATACATCATGGTGACTTGAAAGATCCACAGATATGGAAACTTGAGTTTCCCTCAAAGGGCATGCTAACACAATCAACCTTCTTTGCTTGTGGGAGACTTGAGAACCCAAAGAGCTTGGATCCTATCATGAGATATGAATGCAATGCAGTATGATGTTTATGATGAAACATAAGCCTAAATCAAGAGGGTAAATTTTGGGGTGCAACAGCTGCCCCTATTCAATCTTCTTAAACTTGATAAGCAAGAACTGGTGGAAACCTTCGAGCGTTCAAAGTTGAAGAGGATTGAATACAAAAGAACCCGAAAATTTACACTCTTGAGAAGGAGAGTGAAAATTTCCAAAGAGAGCCAGAGAATGCTGGACTTAGAGAATACCAAATGAAATTGGTTTCATGTAAGAGCCCCAAATAAAATTGTGCCTTAACAAGCGGGAGAGTCTAATGAACATTAGCTTTCCTCAAGATATGCGCCAAGACGAAATTGTAACGCAGACTATAAAGATGAGATAAAACTCAAACCAGAAGACCAGACAAAACTAGACTCCGAGAATGTACGCAATAGGACAGCTATGAAAATGATCCTATTAGCAAGGTGACTAGAGCGCGTGATTCTAGGAGCACCTGCTGGTCTCAACCGAGGGTGAATAGTGGAAACTGTGACAAACCGAAGGTATGAAAGAGACAGGTCAACCAAGGATAGACAATGACAAGGCGATTGAATCAAGGAGTGACATCAAACGAGATAAAACCCGACTCGATAGAACTAG
This sequence comes from Vicia sativa, assembly GCA_021764765.1. Classification (NCBI taxonomy): domain Eukaryota; kingdom Viridiplantae; phylum Streptophyta; class Magnoliopsida; order Fabales; family Fabaceae; genus Vicia; species Vicia sativa. The sequence continues at coordinate 90,880,633 of CM038794.1, read as the reverse complement.
AAGAACGAAGCTTTCTAGAAATGAGTACGGGACAAAATGGATTTCACGACGGAAGCGAGACAAAACTCGACCCATAGCAAAGTGATTAGAGTGCATGTTTCTCGAGCACTTACTTCTTAAACTAGAGGATAGAGATAAGCCGATTGAACCCAATAGTTATAAAGAGCCATCCCAACCAAGATAGACAGTAGACGAACCTGATTGAATCTACGGAGTAACGGGGAAAGGTTTCCACCTGACATAGACAGTATGATGGAACTGAAAGAACCACAAGAGTAAGAAACAAAAACGAGATAAGACTCAACTCATGGAGGCTAGTTAGATGAAACAAACTAGATGAGTACCAGGACAACAATTGGATTTCATGCACAGGCGAAGAGACAAAACTCGACCCAAAGCGAAGTGATGAGAGCGCGTGTTTCTCAGAGCACTTGTTGTTCTCAAACTAAAGGATAGACAGTAGACGAAGCTGATTGAATCCCATAGTTATAAAAGAGCCATCCCAAACTAAGATGAGCGATGAAACCCGATTGAATCTACGGAGTAACGGGGAAAGGTTTCAACCTGAGATAGAAAGTATGATGGAACTGAAAGAATCACAGGAGTAAGAAACAAAATGAGATAAGACTCGACCCATGGAACCTAGTTGGACGAAGCAAACTAGATGGGTACCAATACAACAACTGGATTTCATGCGCGGGAAACGAGAAAAAACTCGACCCAAAGCAAAGTGATTAGAGCGTACTTCCAAAACACTTGCTGGAAAGATTGTTAGGACAAAACTGACATTTGACAGGTATATTTGGGTGGACATTGAAATGAACCAACAGAGGTAGTAGAGACTAAACCAAAGCAATTGCGCCAGAGGGGAACTGGGCTACAACCAAAACCTTGAGTAAGCACTCGACCAAATTGAATGGTCAACAAAATATTGGTATGGAGATACCGAGGATAGAGGCCTCACTGGGGAAATGATCCTGAAATCAACAGATTCACTAGGGAACATAGTAGCAACAAAGGCTTATGTTTCAATGCATGTTTGAAATTTTTCTATGGAGTAAAGTTCGAAAAGATTATGGAAAGTTACACTTTGAGGATGCAATGCGATAATGCATGATTAAGTGTTTCACCGGGGAATGGCTAATCGAAAAGCCAAACAAACACCAAGCCAACACTTGACAAGACTTGCAAAAATAAATTGCAGAACCCACGGGGGAGAAAACCTTCAAAGATGAAACTCTGCGAGGAGAAATAGCTCGTGTAGCCGGTAGAAACAGGCTACCATCACTGAGGAAGGGTTGCAAAAATAAATTGCAGACCTCACTAGAGAAGTAATTTTGGGCGAAACTGTTGATTCTAACAGGGGATGCCAAATGAAATTGGGCAAAGACAGAGAAGATCCAGGCGAAACAGCGACTTATGAAGAGGAGACCCAAATGGAAATTGAACTTCAATGGGGAATATACCAAACAACACAGAAATAAGGATTCCTCTGACTCCTTGGGGAGCAACCAATCTTTCATCAATGATAGGAGAAAATCTGCACACGCCTCCTACTATCTTCACTTGGGGATATCTACTGGGGATGCACACCCACACAAGCATACGTCTCGGGAGCACTCATTGGGGATACCCAATGGGGAGATGGGCGAGCTTTTGGAATAAAAACCCAAGTCAAATAGTTCATCCGGGCATGAAGAAATAAGAAACCTCATATATGACAGCTCCACTGGGGAAATAAGGGGGACAACTCCACTGGGGAAATGAGAGGGACAAATCCACTGGGGAACAAGGAGTATTGTGTCGCAACCTTGAAAGAAAATTTCCTCGTTGGGGAGAGGAGAAGCCTTGAAGAAGAAATCTCAGATGAATAACTGATACACTATGGAAAAGGGGATAATTCCTGAATAAGAACTTCCAAGTGCAACAACCTAACTGGGGAATTAAAGGGGTCTTCAATAAACATTCCTCCTCGAACGGGCATTCTTTTGTGAACACAACAATAACATCACTTCATTGGGGATAAAGACTCTTAATCAAGAAATCTTATCAATCACAAACTATCAGGCAAAAACTCTCCACTTGACGATACTGGGGAATAGACAACCTTCAGGTAAAAACTGGGGAATCATCCGGATATACTCTCTTCATATTGGGAGACTTGCTGGGGAGAAGTAGAGACTTCGGTGTCACTGGGGATGCCCCATGTTGGATATACTTCATATGATCAAACATGTCCATTCAATCAAACCAAATCTGCCCCAAGCCTAAAATGAAATGAAACCCACTGGGGATAATCTCTGTAGAAATTCAAATAGAGCTGATTCAAGATAAGGTGCCCCAGATTATCATCAATTCTTCGAAAAGATTATCTTTCTATTCCATAGGGTCGAGGCCCTCTTCTTTGGCAAGGTCAAATCCTTCTTTGGTATTCATTACAAACTCACTTGATGTCAAACAACTGTTTCGCATGCAGAGAAATGTTTATTATGAAAATGAAAATTCAAATGCAACACTTATGTAGGTCTTGAAGTTTTTTTATGGCAAAGTATCATGCCTTCTTGTGAACAAAACACTCTTAAAATGCAATACATTTTTCTTTTTTCCAAAATGACAAGACAAACATAAGATGCCAACACAAAAATCAGCACAATTTAGGAGTCAGGAAAATGCTATCTCATCGTAGTATGCTTTCGAATTAACCCATGCTTCAGTTAGGACTTTTTAGGGTTATAACGTGGCCTGGTTCACGGTTTTCAAGAAATATTTTTAGGCTCAAAATATTTGGTGCCCACCCCCTTCGTGATGTTCTCCAATCCTAGATTCAGTCAACTTGGTACGAGCATTCTACTCTCAAAGGAGTATGGTATGGCAACTTTTGCTGAGAATTTCTTGGACATGCCCGAGGAACCCACAAGCTTTACAGACATGATAGTCACTCACCTTTAATTTTGGTGTCAGATCACACGACTTTGTTCTCTTATTGAGAATCTTTTTTTTCAAGGCTTTGCCCTCCGTTTTGCCTAAGCGACTTATTACCAAGTTCGACTTAGCGGGCTTTTCTCTCTCTTTTTCTTTATCATTTTTTCATTTATTTTTCCCTTCTTTCCTTTTTTTAGAACAAATTGTGTGATCCCTACACCATCTCCAATTTGTTGGAAGTAATTGTGACTGTCTGAGTCTTTGAGGGATTCCACATTGACAGACGAAGGTTGACCGTTGCAGTTTGGACTATCCTCAGCCTTTTGGAGGATAACCATTGTTGTATCCTTTGATCACGCTCTTCTAATTGCTCGATCACATTAACTGAACTCTACCCTGCCCCAGGTTAGAAAAATGAGGTTTTTTTTGTCTTTTTGTTTTTTTTTCGTCTTGAAAAGAAACTCCTACTTCAAGGCTCAAAGGGGTTAACGAGGGTCTATCTCCCTTATATCTCCGGTGTTTGGGATTTGAAACAAGGCCTGCGCATCATCAACAGGGTTATACTCAAAAGCATACAAACCAAAGATTATCATTTTAGTATCGTCATCCTCCCCCCAATCTTCGCCTAAGCAAAAGACTTGGTGAAGTTGGCATCAATATGCAAGCAAGTCATTTTATGAGCGATAGCGAATGGATGAGTGATAAGAAATATTTCTTCAAGACAGACATACTTAATGCATTAAGATTTTCATTCAAAAATAAACAAATTTTTACATGATAACAATGTTTAAACAAACAAACAAGGGTGCAAATGAAAATGCAATAAAGAAACTCGGGATCGCCATTGTTGGGGAGACTCGACCCCGTATGGACTTCTGGATTATGATGACTTCTACAGTCTTGATGCTCTTGGACAAGAGATTCCCCTTCTGATCTATCATTGACACAACAGTCTCCAAATTAATCCAAACTCAAACCTTATCTCTTGACGATAAAACATCTTCAGTCAAGCGGTCGAGTGCCCCAAGGCAACATTCACGGGGATTTTCTTCAAAAGAAACGATGAAAATTATGCAAAGCGAGAACCTTCAATTTCCTCTCTGCCACACAAGAGTGAAACTACGCAAGATAAAGATTATACAATGGCTTGCCAAACAGAATTGGCCTCTTGAAATACACTGCTTATGAACGATCTCCAGGAGGTGGTACAAACATCGCGACAACAGGGCACCATCAGATGTAACAAAATTATCCACTTTTCAATTATCACTATTGTGCAGGAACCATCAAAGTTTTTTCAAATGCAAGTAATCATCATGAAAATATTGGACGTTTTATTAAACAATTGAAAAACTGCAAGAAATAAAGACAAAGAAGTTTTTTTTTCATTTATCGAAGACTGGCCACCAAAAGGCATTTACAATAAGACGCAACTCCTACAAAGGTAATTAACCTAAAACTTAAAAATGAAATGACGTTACAAAAGTGGCAATGCAGTAATAGATGACCAACGATCTATAATTCTTCTACTGTTCATACAACCAACAGGCTAGGCGAAGAACTTCTTCAACACATCGGCGTTCACCGGGAGCAGGAAATCTTCACCGTCCATGGTTGTGAGCATCATTGCCCCACCAGAGAAAACCTTGTTGACCATAAAGGGTCCTTCATAAGTCGGAGTCCACTTTCCCCTGGGGTCGCCTTGAGGAAGGATTATCCTTTTAAGGACCAGATCACCTGCTAGATAGAACTGAGGACGCACCCTCTTGTCGTAAGCTTTTCTCATCCTCTTCTGATACACTTGGCCATGACACACAGCCGCCAGACGCTTCTCGTCAATGAGGTTCAACTGATCTAGCCGATTCTGCACCCACTCAGCTTCGTCGAGCCCGGCCTCTTTCATAATTCTCAAAGAAGGAATTTCAACTTCCACCGGTAAAACCGCTTCCATTCCATACACAAGGGAGAACGGGGTTGCCCCGGTCGACGTACGTGCTGAGGTACGATATCCATGCAAAGCAAAAGGAAACATCTCATGCCAATCCTTGTAGGTTACCACCATCTTCTGCACAATCTTCTTAATGTTCTTGTTTGCAGCCTCGACGACACTGTTCATCTTCGGGCGATACGGAGAGGAGTTATGGTGTTTGATCTTGAAAGACTCACAAAGCTCCTTCATTGTCTTGTTATTGAGATTGGACCCATTATCAATGATGATTTTCTCAGGGACCCCATAGCGGAAAATGATGTTGTGCTTGATGAAACGAGCCACAACCTGCTTGGTGACATTAGCAAAAGACGCAACTTCAACCCATTTGGTGAAATAATCTATAGCGACCAAGATGAAACGATGGCCATTGGAAGCGGTCGGCTCAATCTTTCCAATCATATCAATGCCCCACATCGCAAAGGGCCACGGAGATGTCAAAACATTCAAGGGAGTAGGAGGAATGTGCACTTTATCAGCATACACTTGACACTTGTAGCAAATCCTGACGTGATTATAACAGTCTATTTCCATAGTGGACCAATAGTAACCATATCTCAATATCTTCTTGGCCATGGTATGACCACTGGAATGGGTCCCAAAAGCACCTTCATGCATCTCTTCGATGATCTTCGACGCTTCATTCTTATCTACGCATCTGAGCAACATGCCATCATGATTTCTCTTGTATAAAATACCATTACTGAGGAAGAACTTTGCAGCGAACCTCCTTAGAAACTTCTTATCTGTGATGGACGCTTCTTCTGGGTACTCTTGAGTCTCTAAATACCTCTTAACATCATAAAACCAAGGGTTACCATCCAATTCCACTTCCGCTTCAAAACAAAAAGTTGGCTCATCTAGCCTTCTAATAGTGATCGAAGGCGCCTCATTAGCCCACTTTACCTTGAACATGGACGATAAAGTGGCCAATGCATCTGCAAGATGATTCTCCTCTCTGGAGATATGCTCAAATGTGATCTCTTCAAAATAAGGAATCAACTTCATCACATGCTCGCGATAAGGAATCTAGTTTTGATGACGAGTTTCCCAATCACCGTTAATTTGGATGATAACGAGATTAGAATCCCCGAAAACCTTTAAGAACTTGATATGCAAGTCAATCGCCGCTTCAATCCCATAAATACAGGCTTCATACTCTGCCATGTTGTTGGTGCAGTCAAAACAAATCCGGGCTGTGAAAGGAATATGGAAACCCTCGGGGGAAGTGATAACAGCTCCGACACCATTACCCATTGCATTTGACGCTCCATCAAACACCATTGTCCACTGCGACCCTGGCTCAGGTCCTTCCTCTGGACCGGGAATGTTGCAGTCTCTAATGTACAAGATATCTTCATCCGGGAACTCAAACTTCATCGGTTGATAGTCATCCACAGGTTGGTGAGCAAGATAATCTGCCAGGACACTGCCCTTGATTGCTTTCTGGGTGGTATACTGGATATCATATTCTGTCAAAATCATCTGCCATCGGGCAACTCGGCCGGTAAGAGCTGGCTTCTCAAATATGAATTTAATAGGGTCCATCTTAGAAATTAGATAAGTGGCATGCGTTAACATGTACTGCCTCAAGCGTTTAGCAGCCCATGCTAGTGCACAACATGTCTTCTCGAGCAAAGAATACCTTGACTCACACTCAGTGAACTTCTTACTCAGATAATAGATGGTTTGTTCTTTCTTTCCGGTCTCATCATGCTAGCCAAGCACACAACCCATGGAATTTTCCAGAACTGTTAGATACATAATCAAAGGCTTTCCCTCAACTGGTGGCACAAGTATCGGAGGCTCTTGCAAATATCCCTTGATTCTATCAAATGCCATTTGGCAATCATCATTCCAAACAACTGCTTGATTCTTTTTTAACAACTTGAATAGGGGCTCACAAGTGGCAGTAAGATGAGATATGAACCTGGAGATATAATTCAATCTCCCCAAGAAACCACGAACTTCCTTTTCAGTCCTTGGCCCAGGCATCTCTTGTATCACCTTCACTTTGGCAGGATCAACTTCGATACCTTTCTCACTCACAATGAAGTCCAACAACTTCCCTGACCTCACCCCAAAGGTGCACTTGTTCGGATTCAACCTTAGCCTGAACTTCCTTAATCTTTCAAACAATTTCTGCAAATCAACCAGATGCTCTTTCTCTGTTTGAGACTTAGCAATCATATCATCAACATAAACTTCAACCTCTCTATGCATCATGTCATGAAAGAGAGTGACCATTGCACGTTGATACGTTGCCCCTGCATTCTTCAGACCGAAGGGCATAACCTTGTAACAAAAGGTTCCCCAAGGTGTGATGAAAGTAGTCTTTTCCATATCATCAGGTGCCATCTTAATTTGATTATAACCAGAAAAACCATCCATGAAGGAGAAAACCTTGGCTTGAGTAGTATTATCAACCAGAATATCAATATGAGGGAGTGGAAAATCATCTTTAGGGCTTGCTCTGTTCAAATCCCTATAGTCAACACACATCCGGACCTTACCATCCTTCTTAGGCACCGGCACAATATTTGCAACGCACAACGGATACGAGACAACCTTCAGAAAACCGGCATCTAACTGCTTCTGTACCTCCTCTTTGATCTTCTTAGACATCTCTGGATGAGTCCTTCGAAGTTTCTGCTTAACTGGAGGACAATCTTCCCGGAGAGGCAGCTGGTGTACCACAATATCCGTGTCCAAACCCGGCATATCCTCATAAGACCATGCGAACACATCTACGTACTCTCAGAGCATATCTATCAGCCTTGCCTTCACACTTTCTTCCAGGTCGGCCCCTATTCTAATCTCTTTCTTCGCTTCATCTGTGCCCAAATTAACCAACTCCAGAGGCTCTTCATGCGGCTGAATAACCTTCTTCTCTTCTCGTTCTAGCAATTTGGCTAACTCCGCAGGGAGTTCACAATCTTCATCACTTCCCTCCTCCGCTTGGTGAATCGGGTTGTCGAAGTCATAATAAGCAATAGCAGAATTGTGATCATTGGTATCTGGTGTGGACATGTATCTGCATGATTAATTTTTTGTTTTAATGACAGTGTGTGAAGAATAAATACATTGCCACACTTTATTTTAGAAAAAACAAATAAATGGTAAAAGTGAAAGTGAAAATAACACAAATCGATTGAACTTCGGAGCCACCTCTACAATACTACCCTAACCTTCAGGGCGACCAGCCTCGAGCAGGGCTCGAGCATCTTTCAATGAAGTTAGAGAGGCCTCAACTTTCTTCTTAACCTCAACATCCGGAGTCTTGATCATCTGAACAGTCTCAAAAGCTTGGAACGGAGTCTCATGTATTTCACCCTCAATTTCCACATATCTGAAAGAAGCCAAGTGGCTTACAATATACTCCTCCTCTCCACAAACAGTAATTGTCTTCCCGTTAAGAGGATACTTGAGCTTCTGATGAAGAGTGGAAGTAACCACACCAACCTTATGGATCCAAGGACGTCCCAAAAGACAACAATAAGCCGGATCAATGTCCATCACATAGAAAGTGGAAGTAAAGATCTTCGGGCCCACCTTGATCGGCAAATCAATCTCTCCAAACAAAGACCTCTTCGAGCCATCAAATGCCTTCACAACAAGATCACTGGGACATAACTCTAAACCGGCATAATCAATCTTCATAAGTGCCCTCTTGGGCAACACATTCAATGACGACCCGGTATCCACCAAAACCCTTGACAAGGTTGTGCCCTTGCGCTCCATAGAGATGTGCAGAGCTTTGTTATGATTACGGCCCTCGGGTGGAAGATCAAAATCTGTGAAACCTAACCCATTTCCGGCTGATATACTAGCACATACTGTTTCAAACTGACCCACTGTAATCTCTTGGGGAACAAAAGCATTCTTCAACAATTTCATCAGAGCTTTCCTATGAGCCTCAGAATAAATCAACAAAGACAGCATAGACATCTCTGATGGGGTATGATGTAACTGCTCAACAATATTATAGTCACTCCTTCTTATCAATCTCATCAACTCTTCAACCTCAGCTTCTGGAGTCGAAGACACATCAGGTACAACATGAGGCTTAGGCACATTAGTCTGCTCAGATCCTTGACCATCAACCATCACTTGTTTGCCTTTAGCCTTAGCTAAAGCATCTTCCTTACTCTTAAGATTTGGGGGATTTAACACTCTTCCACTTCTCATCAAACGACCTTCACTAGAAAAGTTATTGACACCCACATCATTATCTTTCACGAAACTATTCTCGGACGGACCAGAGTCTTGTTTCACTCCATGGTAATAAACGTCAGCACCATAATGCCAAGGAATCGCCTTATCACTATCATAAGGCATAGGACCAAGCAAAATAATCATCAATGGTACTGGCTTGACAGCCACAGGAATACGCCTTGGCGTAAATGGAATAGAAACCACTGAAACATCTGCTGGAGTCACCTTTCTGTACTTCCTGACTCTACCAAACTGAAGAGAACCATCATTTATCAATTCCTGAATACGCGCCTTCAGGTCATCACAACCTTTTGGCCGCTCCACACACTTGCAACAAACTGGATCACAACCCGGGAAAATACCATTGTCACTCAAATACCTCTTGACATAAGGAAGAGAAGTAGTCACATGATTGACATCCATAATCAGATCCAACCACTCGCCATCCCCAATAATGGCGTTAACAGCTGCGCCGTCATGTGATGGCATAGGATGTTGGATAACATTTGGTCCCGCTGCAGCTTCAAACTGAATAGCCTTGGAATCAAGCAAATCTTGGATCTTGCACTTCAGAGCATAACAATTCTCAATCGAATGTCCCACACCATCAGAATGGAATTCACATCTTGCATTGGCATCATAATTAGCTGGACGACGATCGAGATTAACAGGCATCTGTCGCAGACTAACCAACTTCAAATCAAGCAGATGTTGTAAGGCTTGAGCATAACTCATGGGCAACGGATCGAACTTCCTTGGTTGCCTTTGTTGATAGTTGTTGTTTTGTCTCAGAATATTCTGTTGTCTAGCTTGTTGTGGTTGTTGTTGTTGAGGAGCAACTGCGGTAATGGACACAGCATTGATCTATTGTGGATATTGTCTCCTGTTTCTTCCCTCATAGGCATGAGCATAGCTAGTTTTCCCCTCTCTCTTCTTGGGGTGAGCAACAAACGGTTTCTTACCTCCATTCAAGGAAGATCCTGAACCAACAACCTGAATTCTTCCGGCTTTTATTCCGGCCTCTATTCTTTCTCCTGCCATTACAAATTCAGCAAAACCTGCAGATGTAGCCCTGATCATACGATCGTAGAAAGGCCCTTGTAGAGTATTCATGAACATGTCAATTAGTTCTCTCTCCAACAGAGGAGGTTGAACTCTTGCAGCCAACTCGCGCCATTTCTGCGCATATTCCTTAAAAGATTCATTCGGACCCTGTGACAAACTTTGCAACTGAGTACGATTAGGTGCTAGATCCCGGTTGTAATTATAATGCCTAACGAAAGCACGGACCAAGTCATTCCAACAGCGAATGTGAGCCCTCTCTAGCTTCATATACCATTCCAAAGGCGCACCGGTCAAACTATCCTGGAAATAATGAATTAACAACCCCTGGTCATGGGTATGAACTGACATCTTCCTAAAGTAAGCGCTAGCATGAGTCACTGGACAATATGAACCATTGTATTTCTCAAACACCGGAGGCTTGAACTTTGGGGGAACCCTCACCCCTGATACCAGACCAAGATCATTAGCATCTATGCCAAAGATGCCTTCACCCTCAACAGCCTTCAAACGTTCCTCTAATTGACGATACCTCCTGTCTTCAATTGGGAAGTCTGGGTCAGAATGCACAGAAAAACCATCTTCTTCAAAATCATGATCACGCTCCTGATTACCCCTCACAACAATTGGATTACCTCTGCGGTTCCCCACGAGCTGAGATCCCGGAGGTGGAGGAAACTGCCCATGATTAGCACAACGAAGATCAAAAGGATTGCCTTGAGGTCCAGAAAGATTCACAAAAGTCTGGTCTTGCACATGATCTTGCCCAATGAAATATCGAACAGCCTGATTCTCTACACACCTGTTACGAACTTGATTGTTGACCAGAGCAGTCAACTCATCCTGTCTGCGGTTCGAACTGAGTCATCTGAGTAGCCATCTGGATCCTCAATTCAGCAAGCTCTGCTTGTACTTGCTCCATCTGCCTCGGAAGATTACTTTGGGTAGAGTAGCGGTGAATTGTCGTCTTGAATCTCCTCTCTGATAATAAAGGCAAATTCAGAATAAGAACACCGACCGGAAACCTGTTATGCATGAAGTATGTTTATGAATGAATATATATGCAATGCATGCGATGACATGTTTATATTTCCAGGATTCCAACACTCGTAGCCAAGCTTTTTGGGCAATAGCATAAGATAAAAGAAAAGACGAACACCAATTGAATCAAATCTCATTAAAATAACAGAAGCAAAAAGGTACGAATAGTTTCACAAAGTACCCAACCATAATACAAACCAAAATGCTAAAGATTCTGTCAACAAGCAAAGTAAAGAAGTGGAATCCCATCAACAAGCCTGATGGTGATTCTCTTTTGAAACATAAGATGAAATAACAAGCCTAAAAATCTGACATAGGAAAACTGCACTCAATTCCAACCAATCTTGAGTGAGCAATTTCTTCTATGGCCAAAGATAAGCGAACATCCTTTTATGCAGTGATCTTCAAATGATGCTCTCTGAGTAGTTTCTTTTAGAATCTTCCTTTCTAGGCTTCTGATCTTTGCTTTATGTTTCTTCTCCAACTCAACCTTGGAATCTTTGCTTTTCTTCTCAATCTCTACTATAGCCCTCACGTAATCTGTCAATGGTATCATCCCTTCTTCGTACCTAGATCTCTTCTTTGCAGCATCAGATATCTCTCCCTCGTACTTCTTGAGCTTATGAGCCAACTGATTCTTCTCCTGAGTAGCAACCAAACACCTCGCATTCAGAGTCTCCTTTTCTTCTATCAGAAGGCGGTTCTGAGCGCGCACTCGCTCATAATCTCCCTTGGGCACAACATCTGGAACAATAGCAACCTGAGGGTGGAAAGGTGCAACTCCGGTAATAGAAGGCCACTGTTAATCTTTGTTTCTTTCTTCAATCCACTGAACAAATGATGCATAAGCTGTAGGATCCTTCTTGCCAAAGAACTGTCCTCCTTCAATGTGGATCCTCTTCCAAGCTTGCACAACTCTCTCAAAAGATTCGGTAATATCTGGTATATCAAAGCACAAAGTCTCTCGCACACATTCTTCACTAGGAGGGCCTATCAGAGCATATCCCAATTGTCTCAAAGCGAGGAATGGATTATAGTTGACACCACCTCGAACACCTATGAGAGGTACATTAGGGAACTCCCCACAACGAACAATGATACTTTCTCTATCCGTCTTAGTCACAACATGCCTATACCAACTGATATCCTGAGATGTGAGAGCCATCAAGCGAGGCACCCACCGCATAGTATGCTCAGTATCCACAAAAGTACCGACGCGAGGGAGGAAACTTTGGAACCATTGGTACAAGAGTGGAGCGCAACAATGGACCAAACCACCCTTTCCTTTATAACTCTTGGCATGAATGGAATGATACAAATCTACCAAAAGAGTGGGAATAGGATTCTTCTGAATAAACAGGGAAATAACATTCTCATCAATGAATTTGGGCTCATTCGGGAATAAGACCATACCATAGATACAACAAGCCAAGATGGCATTAAAACCTCTCCAATCAAACTTCGAAGCCTTAGCATTAGCTTCCCTCAATAGAAATCCCAAATGAAAACCATTCACCGCCCCCTTTTTCGCGGCATTAGCTGAAATCACCGACTTCTCTAAGAACAAAGCAGTAGCAATCTGATCATCAGTAGGTTTCCCCATAGCAATGTGAAAAGGCACTTGATGAAGCACCAGAATGTCTAAAAGATCAGAATACTCCTCCATGGTAGGAAGCAGCAGATAATCTGGAAACATGAAGCATCTCAACTCACGGTCATAGAACTGGAACAAGCCTTTAAGACCATCTTCTTGGTATTCACTGAGAGGGTACTTCAAATACGACAGAATCCTTCCATAATCTTTAGTAAACTCGACAACAACCTCAGGAGGGGACCTTTGAGCCAACAAAACCAAACTCTCAAGCGCTGGAGCCGGGACCTTATACACTGGATGACGTCTGTAATTAGTCTTCTTTTCAATATCCATCTTTAGCAATGACCCGATAAACGACTGATGTATTAGAAATCATGCAAAAATGATCAAAATAACCTTCTCATAAAAAATAAGTCAATTATCTTTTCAGGTCAATCGAACAGTCGATACACAGGTTTCTGCCAATCGAACCTCTCGAGTTTGGTACTTCATGCCTACCACGGATGCGGATTCGACATGAACATCGCTCATCCTATATGTCATGGCACAGGTAGTGGGCCTTTTACCTCTTGTAACTCTCACCCACCAAAAAACAACAACAATGGCCCAACAGCCACAGAATAATATAGCGAGATGCAGATGCATGCAAACATGTACAAGTATAAATATACAAATAACAGAAAACAAGCTATAAAGCAACAAACAAAACAAATAAACACCCAAAAGAAAAGACAACAAAAGCTAGGATCAACTTCTGATCGGACCAGCAATAGGTCTAGACGATCCCTAGTGAAGTCGCCAGCTGAAACACCCAGCCGAAAATCAATGGATATAACTATATATCAATGAAGTCGCCATCGACGTTTTTATCCGCCAAGAGGAAAGGTAAACATCGAGTAAACCGAAGCGAAGAAATCACGGTCTTGCGACGAGAGATCGGTAAGGAAGTCTACGCGGGAAGGATTAGCACCCCACACGTCCGTACTACTCTACGGTATCAGCTTTTACTTTCTATCTAATGGGTGTAAAGGTCTAACTATATTTGTACATGGTATAAGGTATGCATATGTAAAAAGAAAAGAAAAGAAGAAAAAGAAAACACGGGGAAAAGAAGGAAATATTTACAAAGGTTGCTCGATCTAGCCCCGCGACAGGATGCCTATGTATTCCCTCGTGCAATGGGAAAGTCAGAGCGCCGTAGTTCGGCCCACTTGTTTTGGTTGGTTTGTGTTTTTTTTTTAAATTATCAGACGAAACAGCAAACGATGACGAAACACCTTCATGATGACGAAACATCAGCTATAGACGGGATGACAAAACATCAGGAGACGGGATGACGAAACATCAGCAAACTAGATGACGAGACATCAAAGGATGAGATGGCGAAACATCAGAGGAGGAGATGGCGAAACATCAGCAACAGGACGATGAAGCATCAACAGCAAACATGACGACGAAACATCCTAGACTAATTGGTTTGTATCTTTTACTTTGGAAAAAGTTTCAGATTATTAGAGTGTTTTAATGCACTTGACAAAAACAAGATTTTAGTTTAAAGGATGCAAAAGGATAAAGGTAAAATGGCTAAGGGAAACAAACCTACTTCTAAATCCTAATGTTATCAGGCAAAGTTGATCCTAGGTTAAGGGTATAAACAAAAGGGGGGAATCTACCTAAAGTTATCATGCATGGATGCCTAACTTAATGTCTAAACTCGAAAACTAACTTAATCGAGCAAAACCTAAGGGGAATCTATAAAATCAATCATCTTGGTTGGGAAACCAAGTGAGAAGAGGGGTAGAATCAAGTAAAGTGTTTTGGCAAAAGCACCCAAACCAAACACTAACAGGTGCTAAAAAAGAAAGAAAAAGATGAAAGAAGAAAATGCAATGAAATTTGAATGAATTATGCTCATGCAAAGTGTCGTGTGAGGTGAGGTCAGTAGACACAAAATTCATTTACAAATTTATACAAAACTTTAACAAACATCAAACATCATTATAAACACCCACGAACAAGTTAATTCACAAACTAGGTCGAAACTAATCCTAAAAGCAAGCGAAGAGCTAATTGTGCGAAGCGTTAGACTTAGATGAAGTTGATAGACAATTAAAGAATAAAAAGACATAAAAGTCAGTAGCTAATCATGTTAATGCTCATTTACATCATGCAAAATAACCCACAAAGATTTAAGAACCAAAATCTATCAAAAGCGTGCAAACGTGCAACAAACGTGTGTGGTGAAATGCATCTAGGTGTGTGAAGTTTATGGCATGAAAAGAAGGTGACAAGATGAAGAAAAGAAATGCCATGAATATGTAATTACAACATGGATGCAAAAACTAGTTGGGATGCTTAACCTAGAATGCAACTAAAGATGAAATGATGCATGGTTGATGCATGAATGCATGAAGTGGAAACTTATGGCATACAAACATGGGAATGGCAGTAGCTAGCATGGCAAGAATGCATGATTATCATATACATATTCATTATTTACAATGCACAAACAAAACAACTAGAAAAAAAGCTTAAACATGCATCTAATGGTGTGTGGTGAAGGTGCTTAGATGAATGTGTCCTAACATATTTGTGTCAAGTATTGTGGACAAATGAGATGAATGATGAGGATATAAACATGATGCTCATATGAACACAAAGCAATTATCAAATGTCATGCTCTATCATTACTCATAATGCAAAAATTAGTAGTGGAAAGGAGTGGTTCTAAACCCTAGAATCAAATGTTAGATGAACAAGCAAATGAATGAGCCAATCATGATGAAGAGATGGGGAAAGAATGCAATGCTACATGTTAGGTCAGCATATAAAGACCTATATGAACTACAAACAATATAAATTCAAACCAAGTGGAAGACACACACATACAAGTTAGAAACTTCTGAACTAGTTAAGCAAAAACACTTAAGAAAGATTGAACAAAGTAGTTTTAATTGGAAAAATAAAACAATGTGTGACTTGTGTCATAAGTTTAACTCAAGATATATTTCATGAGCAACCAAATGTAGAAGATAAAGCTTCCATAAACAAACAAATCACCTATTTAATGAACAAAATCATCTAAAACAAAATACCACCTATCTTATATCAAATACCATTGATCAAGATTTGTAGGAAGGGAAAAATGTCTTGTATGTCATGGGGTGATGATAGACACCTCACAAGATGTTTGTTATGATCTTGAGATAATGGCCATTGGGAAGACATGCCTCAAAGATCAAGAACCTAGAATCCCTCAAGGTATGTTCCAATCAACAATAGAAAAAGAAGAAGAAAGAAAATCTAGCTCTTTTAGGTCATCATGATGACATTACAAGTGAGTGCAAGCCAATGAATCAAAGAGCATGGGGTTATTAGTTAAGTAATTTACAAGGTCAGAAGTAAAACTCAATGATCCAATTGGAATTGGATGGCTAGAACCATGCATGATGCATATAATACAAGATGAGTAGTAAAACTACAAATAAAAGTTGACAACATTCTAACTAGCAAGAGTTGCATGTGCTTGAGCATATTAGGGGCTTAAATGAATCAATCATACTGGAGTCAAGGCCCTAAATGTGCTATGAGAATGTAGAAAGGGAGTGAGAGGTAAGTCCTTAAAGAATTGCATGAATGCATTCCTCACTTTACAATCTATGCACAAGGAAACAATCAATGATATGAAAATCAAACTTCTAAATGAAGATCAAGGTGATCCTTTGAGGTCAAGTGTCTCTCAAGTCTTAAAAGACTATCCTTTAGATTATCATTCCCCCTAAACATCAATTAGAAACACAAACTATGCAATGGAGGGGTCTAAGAATCAAAACATTAGCTAAAGAAAGTCTCAAGAACCAAAGAAGAATTTGTGCTCAAGGTATACACTTAATGACCAACATAGGATATTCAATGAGTGAAAACATGTCACATATTACTTAGAGCACTCAAATGATCATCACACACCCAAAGGTTAGCCTTAAATTATGTCCACAAGCTTCATAATTGAAGTTGGATCCCAATTACACTAGGCAAAGGTATGTTCACTTTTAAAATTCCATAAAAATAGGAAAATGAAAGATTAAAATTCAAATAAAAATGAAATAAGGGGCTCAAATTCCTTACAAGTCAGGGACATATCCTTGTCCATGTTGAAAAGTCATGGAAAGGTCAAAACAAAATTCAAATAGTCAATGCTATGGATATTCGTGCTCATATGACCAAATAATAAGAAAAAAAAGGTATAAAATTCAAAAGTCAGAAATAAAAACCTATAAAAATTGGAAACAGTGACTCAACACCCTAAACATGATAAAAAAATATTTTTTGGCATTTTTTATTTTAAGGGAAATGATAAAACAAATAAAAATGAAAAAATGAATGATGCAAACCATGTATTTAATGCAAAATTTGATTTAATCATGCAAGAATGACAAAATAGTAAAACAAAAATAAAAAATTCATGAATGATGATTTAAATGAGCTGGAATATATTTTTATTCATTTTTTAAATGCATGAAAATATTTTTAAATGATTTAAATATGCATGAGATTGCAATATAATGCATGAAATGGTTAAAAAATAGAAAAAATGCAAGAATTCTGAAATAAAATTCAAAAATGCATGATATATGATTTAAATGGACTAAGATATTTTTTGTTCATTTTTTGTATGCATGGAAATATTTAAAAATGATTTAAATATGCATGAAATGTATTAAAATGCATAAAATGATTAAAAAATAGAAAAAGATGACAGTGACTTACAAGGATTGACATGAGATGTTACCATTTTCTCTTCATGGTTATCGCACTACAGTACGAACATCAACAGGGGAAACCCCCTTCTCTCTTGTGTACGGTATGGAAGCCGTTCTACCCATCGAGGTTCAAATACCCTCAACCAGAGTCCTCCAGGACACAGAGTTAGGCGAAGACGATTGGGTCCAGACTCGCCTTGACCAGATTAACTTGATTGATGAGAAACGACTCGCGTCCATCTGCCATGGACAGGTCTATCAGAAGCGAATGATCAGAGGATTTAACAAGAAGGTCAAGCACCGAGTCTACCAAGTCGGTGATCTAGTAATCAAGCGCATCATTCTTCCACAAGGTGATCCCAGGGGCAAATCGACTCCCACCTATGAGGGACCATTTGTAGTCAAGACGGTATTTTCCGGCGGAGCTATGATACTTAGCACCATGGACGGTGAGGACTTCCCACACCCTGTGAACGCAGACATAGTCAAAAAATACTACGCATAAAAGGGACCCGCTAGGTCGACTGACCTAGGCAAAAATAAGGGCATCCTGACGAACCAAAAGGGTTCGGGCAAAAGTTAAGGATATATATAAAAAAATGTACACCCGGCAAGTCGAAAACCTGAAAAGGCGGCTTGGGCAAAAAAGGGTATCCCGGTAGACTGAAAACCCGAAAGGGCGGTCTAGGCAAAAGTTAGGGATTTAAGCGTACGACTATGTCTCGTCCAGATCACCTATCTATTTCCAGACTACTATCAGCATTCAAGATTCAAATGGCGAAGATCAATTCACTCACTTTCTACTGACATCAAAGAGATGAGATAGTTGAAATATATGAGTACTAGCATAGTTGGAACTTAACGAGATTGTTTCCGCATAGTTTTCTACCTTTCTTGTGTACAAACTACTGGGCCATACGCCACACTTCAAATAAATACAAGTTTCTTTCTCTTTACAATTTTTGTTGTTGTTGTTTGCATAAAGTCCAACGTTTTCTTTGAATGATTATATGCATCTGACAATAAAAATCTATTCACAAACATGCGAAAAGTGAACGTGCAAAAGTAATTACTACAGACTTCAGGAATTGAGATGACGACGAAAGTCACCAATGCATTCCCCCGCAAAGCATGATCCCCACAGAGATGTCATTCGCCACGAACCTTCCCCAGCAAAGAAGAGGAGGATCCCCAAGCAGTGATTCCACTCAACTTAACCGGATCACACCCGTCTTTGAGAAATAACATTTCACCCCCCAGCCGAGATATTTATCCCCTGGCAGATGTCTCGCAACTGTTCCCCTTTTCTCCAGCAGCAGTGTCCAGACCTAGAACTTGGTCAGATAGTGCACCGGAGGAAACCTACATCTTTTTTTCCCCATTCAGAGACTACAACGGGCTCCAGACTCTTCTAACCCGGTCTCCCAGCAACTACCAAGTACTCTCCAGCAAGGTTTACACACAAAGTCCCCAGTAGAGTACCTCCCGGACTCTCCCCAGCAGGGTCTACTTATGAAATTCTCAACAATATCTAGGCCTGAAACTTGGTGAGATAGTGCACCGGAGGAATCAAAGTTATCTTTCTTCTCAGGATCTCCATCCTCAAACAGAAGTCAGAAATCTCCAAGCAGAACATCCGCATCTTCTTCAAGATGGATATGATTTGAAATACCACAACATCTATCATTCATACATTACTCATTAAAGTCCTAATTTGTGCATATGTCATTCATACACATCATCATGCATCATACTTTGCATAAGACTAATCAATATTCTATCAAATTTTCTCTTGTTTTCTCCAAAACAGGTAAAAGTCACTTCTGACGCAAACAGGTCCAGGATTAAGACCCGAATCTCGACGGGAAAACTATCTGAAAGACCACCCCTAGTTATCCTCCGACAACTGGTCCAGGATTAAGACCCGAATCCAGATGGGAAAACTATCCGAACGACCACCCTCGCTGTTCTCCAACAGTGGATCCAGGATTAATACCCGAAGCTAGACGGGAAACCCTATCCGAATGATCACAAGTTATCCTCCGATAACAGGCAGTGGATCAATACCCGATGCACAACAAGGAAGCTATCCACATTATTGCTAACTACTATCCCTCAGAGTGATCAGCACGAAGATCTATTCTGACTCTCTCTTATTATCAACAGCAACTACAGAGTCTGGCGTATGACTCAGTTGCCTTGGATGGTATCTTAAGCCCATCTCCGACTATTTGTCAACAATTTCTCCATATTTGGTTAAATAATCAATACAAACCAATAACTTTATTCAAAGACGACCACAGAGCCTAGCGTACGGCTCACTCCCCAGCGTCGATCCTTCCAGATGGCATCTTAAGCCTATCCTCGTCAGTTCTCCTATCAACAATCTCGAGTCTAGCGTATGACTCATTCCCCAGCGAAGTCTCCATTCTCTCCAAATGGCATCTGTAAGCCCATTCCCGCATCATCACCAACAGCGAGTGCAAATTTTCAGGTGTACTCCAGTGTTCAATCATCTTTTACCTCCAGGTCACGAAAGGCACACATGCCAATCTAACCCTTCCGGTACAAGAAGATTGAACAGGGGCAGCTGTCATACCCCAAAATTTGCCCTCCATCTTCTCAAGATATTCCACACATCCATGCTCAAGGATTCCTCAAAGGTTGATCAGACAAACCCTCTCCTAGACAATTAACCCAAAATAGGGTTTGGAAATCCTCAGATCAAGATGGACTTCCAACATCTCCAATGATCATCATGCCTCCTCATATGCTTCAAAGATTCTCCATGTCTAGTTTCAAGCTCCACAAGTCAAGTTTCCTCAGACAATTGCTCAGATGGTTGAAAATCAATTGTATTGGACAAAAAGTCAACTGTGGTCAACATACAGTCAAACTTCATAATTTTTGGTCAACATCCTCATTTTTCATTTACATTCATCATTTGATCAAGGGTTGATCATGATTCATCAAGAAAACACAAGATTTGCTCAAAAGTCAAACTTTCTAAATTAGGGTTTCTAGGTGAAAAGTCAACCAAACTTTGACTGATCATAACTTTCTCATACTTTCTCAGAAATTTTCCCACCAAAGCTCATTTTGAAGGAAATTCAATTCTCTACAAGTTCATGTCTCACAAGAATGTTCAAAAAATGCTTCATTTGGAAGGTATGGATCAAAACATTACAGGTCCTTTTCAAAGTCAACAAAAAGTCAACTTTTTGTTTTGTAGATATATTGAGCATGGAAACTCCAATTGACATGATACAAAAAAGGTTGGTTAGAGGACTCTTAGAGCTTTTCAAAAAGTCCAAGAACACTCAAAAATGTGGAAAATTGAGGAAGATACACCATTCACAAGTTGGGCAATTTTGAAGAAATGCACAAAGAGAAATACTTCTAAAAATCAAAAACTTTGCAAATGGGCTTACTTTTTCTTCATCCAAACTTGTTCCTTATACAATTAGGAATATCCAAGCCCAATGCCACGAATTTTTATTTTATTTTTCTATTTAATTTGGAATTTATTCATTTAAATACAAATTAAATTTAAAAATAAAGTATAAAATCAAAATTAAATGCAAATTTGATTTTTCTCTCTTCCTTGAGATCCAAGCAACTCAATAAAGCCAACAAATTTCGAAATTTGGATGGATATGGCAAGATTTGATTGGAAATTGATCAAAAAGATGAAAATTTGATTTGGTACAAAATCAAATATGTTTTGCATTGATTAGTGATTGATTCTTTCTCAAATCAACTCTGAATCCTTCTACTATATATACACAACTCATGCCGACACGAATTAGGGTAGAAAAATTGGCTGGAGAAACCCTTATTGAAGCTCAAAAAACCGTGCTATACAAGCTACTAGCAGCCATCGATCTAGTGGTTTTCAATTGCTTTTGAGGATTCAAACACATTGCTTGACATCCTTGGAAGCATTCCAGACCCTCACATTGCTTAAAACCATCCAGAATCAAAGAATCTGAATTCGGTTTGTTCAAGAAAATTTCAAAATCGTATTTCAATTATCATGCATTTTTAACATGTTTTATTGTTGTTTTTGTGATTAGTGAGAAGTTTGCAAGAGATCTGGGCAGGTTAATTGCATTTCCATAGCCTGGAACTCGATATGCCATAGCTAGGGTTCCTGAACACGATTTAGGGTTTCCCTTAAACGGAAAAATTGGACCACGAGAACTGTTACCATTGCATTCGGAATGATGTCTGGAATCGAACCATGGTCTTAGAATTCATTTATATTACTTGTGTATGATTTTTGATTTTGCCAGGGTTGTAGCGTCGAGCCAAGGCCGACGCTGCTGAATTTTCAAAAATTTGAATCGGGGAAGATGAAGTCTGGCGCGAGTTTGATGCAACCAGGGGACGACGCGTGTTTACATTCCACTCGTTCCAATCTCCAAACAGTTGGACACGCTGGCTCAGTTGGTTGAGGCGTTCACTATGCAAGGATACCCTCCAGGGTCATGAGTTCGAATCTCCCCAGGACCGGTTCTATTTTTCTTTTACAAACTTCCATATTTTTCATATTTTCTAATTTATTTAATATATTTTCATGCATTTTAATTTATTTCAACATTTTTTATCATGCATTTAAAATCATCAAAAAAATATTTTTCTTTTTGCATTATTTTCATAAAATGTTTATTTAATTTATAAAATTAAAAAATATTATTTTCCATGCATATTTAATTTTATTCATAATTTATCATTTAAATCACTTTTAATTAGTTTTTAATTATTGAATTGCATCCAAAAAATCCCAAAAAAATATTTTAGCATATTAATGTTATTTCCAGCATGAAAAATCTTTCTCATCTAAAAATTTGCATTTTTACTAACATTTTTCTCTTATTCGATTTCTCTCTTATTTTCCGATTTCTCATCTTTTCACAGGTTATCCCGTTTCAGACGATTTCTTTTTACTGTTTTCTTTTTTCCAATAATGTAATTGCTCACGGGATGTAATAGTTTAATTAGGGCTTTTATTTTTCGCATCTTAAATTATGTATCTGCCCCAAAGCCATGTAATAGCGTAGGATTTATCTTTCCGCACCTTTACATTCCCACATTTTAATTTCCGCACCCTATAAACTGCTAGTAATTAGGCGTGTATGGCAAGATAAAACTGAACATAGCTCACTCTAATTTTCAAGATAAAATACCTGAAATCAACACACTCTTTCACACATGCACCCCTTAGGGAAATTCTCTCTCATTGCCTTCAATTCAAATGGTCATGTCCCTCGAGCGTAGAGGTATTCTAGCACCGTTGCCTTCAAAACAAATCATCATAGTCCCTTGATACAAAGATCATAAGACCCACGGCGTCCGAATACATGATCTTGACCCTCGATTGTCGCCTACAAAAATGATGATAGTCCCTTGAATGTGCTAGGATACTCCTACAAGTTGCCTTCTATGACCATCAGATGTCCTGAATGTCCCTTCTACATCCAACAAATGAGTTACCTACCAACTAATGGTATGGATAGCGCTATTCTAAAGGAAAGTAAAATAAACAACGACCATTACGGTAGGTAATAAGACTTTTAGTTGCTTGCTCTATCAAAATGCTTTTCACACTTCACACTTTTGTCAAAGTTCAAACTCTTTTCAAAATGAAACATTTAGAACACTTTGTATACATTCCTACATGAATCATTACAAAGTCAAAGCGAAATGCCTTTTCAAAACATTTCATCAAACACAGAAGCACATATTTTTAAAGTGATCTAAGAGCAACTAAGAGCCGTAGATAACTACGGATGAAAAGGGTGCTAATACCTTCCCTTTTCATAACCTTCTCACTTACTAGAATCTAACGAAGGTCTTTTCTGTTCTTTTCACCTTCCTTAATTGGATAAAAAGAAAAGTCGGTGGCGACTCTTATCCTACATTTGCGATACAAAACCTACAAAGTTAGTTCAAGTATTACACTGACATTAGTTTCTTTTTTACCACCAAAAGATCTCTTCGCAGCATTTGAAGATGACTCTATCTGAATCTTCCCGCTCTTGATACCAACTTCAATACGCTCGCCTGTCAATATTAGCTCGGTGAATCCGGCTGAGGAGTTTCCACTCAGATGCTTGAAGAATGGGCCTGTCAGTGTTCCCATGAACATATCAACCAATTCCCTATTGACCAAGGGTGGTTGAACTCTGCCTGCTTGATCTCTCCATTTCTGAGCATACTCTCTGAACTTCTCATCACGACCCATAGACATGCTTTGTAGTTGCGTGCGAGTGGGTGTTGTCATACCCCAATTTTTGACCTAATATACCACCTCACATCTCCATCATTGCATTACTAACAGTTCAGACAACATTAATCGGGTGTAGCATTCACAGGTCAAAATTAGGGTTTCATCAGATTTTCATCTGATTCAAGAGCCAACCAATTAGGGTTTGATTTTTTCTCACCTCATTTGATCTATCTTGATCAAATCATCAGCCTTCAATCCTCAGATATCCAATTTTCTCACAAATCAATCGGGGATCGACCAATTAGGGTTTTGGTCGAGCATAGGCATTCTCTAATTTTTTGAGCAATGAATGACTTTTTTGGATGGAGATTGGTCATTATATCTCAGATACAACATGTTGACCTAATTTCTGGATTCAAAACATCACAGAAGTTCATAGACTTCATCAGTCAATTTTAGAAACGTCTGATAAAAATTCATCTGCACAGAAGCTTTGACTTTTGGTCAAATTTTTCAAAACAAAACTTTTTCAATCATCAAAATACTTCAAATGATCCATCATGATCATAAAAAATCAAAGAATTTGAAAAAGTCAACAAAAAGTCAAAAGTTCTAACACTTAGAAATTTTTCTAAGTGTTGAAATTTCTTATTTTTTCCAAACTTCATGCAATTTTTTCACCTAGTTCCAATTTAAGTTGGAAAAAACTCAAAACATGAAAGTTGTAGCATGTGAAAAAATCTTTCCAAAATGTCCAAGAACTCTCAAATCCATGGAGTCTAGCTATACTTTTGAAATTGAAACATAAGGCTCCATGAAACTTGATTTTTCAAAAGTCAAAACTTCAATTATAGGTCATTTTGAGTTTTCTTCACCAAGAAGCAATCCAACCATGCCAAATGGATCATTGAGCTGATAAATATCAGCTAGAGGTAATAATTGAGAGGATTTGATCAAAATTGTAAAAATGAGCATATGGTGAAAAAAGGAAGTTTCCTTTTTTGGCAAAATGTCTTTCTTACCCTCTAAGTCATCTTTGAATCACCAAAAGCATTGTACCTCTTGCCTAACATTTCAGAACTTGTTTCCTATAAATAGATCACATTTCAAGCCTAAAACAACACCAAAGCAATGCAAGTTTATGCTTTCACTCTTCTTTCTTGAAAATCAAGCAATATAGTGCAAAGTTGCCAAACATTGCATTTTTGAAATTTAATGAAAACAATGACAAACTTTGGTGTCTAACATGCTTTGATATTTATTTGAAACTTGTATGAACATTAAAATCAACACAAGAACAAGTTAAAACCAGAAATCACATGCCATGTTTTGAAACTTTCCAAAACTGCCTTAAGTTTCGAATTCCATCTTAAGCTTGATAAACTTGTGATCTAACCATTCAAACATCATCCATGTACCTCATATACATGATCCAGATCATTGGCAAGCAACTGTAACTCCATTAACCTCGATTTCGAGTTTCATTTTGAACTGACTGCAGGTTGACTTGGTTGGAAGGATTGAAGCAAGTTCAAAGCACGCAGATCATTCACACAGCTTCCATACATGCCGATGAAGCACAAATGATCAAGAAATCCGTTCTGGAAACGCTCTAAGATCTTCTTCGATTCTAACTTTATCAG
Source organism: Vicia sativa (assembly GCA_021764765.1). Classification (NCBI taxonomy): domain Eukaryota; kingdom Viridiplantae; phylum Streptophyta; class Magnoliopsida; order Fabales; family Fabaceae; genus Vicia; species Vicia sativa. The sequence continues at coordinate 90,855,177 of CM038794.1, read as the reverse complement.
GTATGGATACGAACTTGAATATCCATTTTCTTTGAACTAAAACGAAAAAGCTCATGGCCGTTTTGTTTCTGCATACATAACGATCAATAGCCCTCAATAAAATCAAAGAATCATAAAACATACATCATTTAATTTGAATTCTCAGTTTTAGGGTTCATCGTGGTTCCCAGAAATCCAAACATGCTAGGCTTAATATAAATGCAATTAACAGTCATATTCGTGTTCGTGATGAAAATCCGAGCAATTTTGATGTTTACATCATTGAATTTCGTTGAGAAACGAAGATTGTAGCTGGGTTTGAAGATTCTGAGGATCAAACATGAAGAACAAGCTTTGCGCGTGTTCTTGAGCTTTTTTAAAAAATTCAAATGTTCCAATGTTTTATCAACACGTGCTCTAGTCCACTAAACATCAGCGCGTGTTTGGCTCAGTGGTAGCTTGCTTGCTCTTAGTCTTCTCTGACACGTGTTCCACCCTTTGGTCATGGGTTCAACTCCCATCAGGACCATTTTTTTCATACTTTTCCAATTTTCTCATGTTTTTTTACAAACTTTCACAATTTTTTTGAACAATCAAAACTCCTTATTTTAAGGTGATTTTTTGAACACTTGTCAATAAATACATCTATTTTATGATTGTGCAAAAATTTTCAGAAAAAACTTTCATCTGATTAAATTTTAATCGAGCCGAAAATGACGTTCTGAACACTTTTTTCAAACCTCCTTTTAAGGTGAATTTTTCAAGTTTTCGACTTCCGATTATTTTCAAAACTTATCATAAATCAACTTCACATTTAAAAACATTCTCAAAACCATTTTTCAAAACTTTTCATCAAACTTACATCATTTTTACCATGATCGATCCGATTTAAACGATAAAACCGAATTCGTTTTTCTCTCGAATTTCTCAATCGATCATGGGCCTCCCTTACGGTGTAAGTCCCAATCCTTTATGTACATATTTAGTTTTACTTGTACATACTCAAATCATCATTGTTAATATTCAAACGTAAACAAATTTCTTTCGTTTGTTTTCATTCGTTTGTTTATACACCGACTCCATTGGTTCTAAGAGAAGAATTCTTCCCAGTAAAACTTCTTTTTTAACCAATGGGCCACCATCACGGTGTAAGTCCCATAACATTCTTTTATGTACATAATATTTCTTTGTACATATCAAGTTTTTTTCAAATACTTTTTACAAAGTTTCATCTGTACATAATACAGATACTCCTTTTATACTCAAGTACAGACAAACGTCGATCGTTTGTTTTCATTTCACTTGTGTATACCCAAACCAACATTCTTTTATGTACATACACATTTTCCTTGTACATATCAAATACGTTTCATACAAAACTTCCATCTGTACATAACACAGATACCTTTTTGCAAATACTTAAATACAGATAAATTTCGACCGTTCGTTTCCGTTCCATCTGTATATACACTGAATACCATTGGTATTGAAAGGAGCATTCTACTCAGTAAAACTTCTTTTAAACCAATGGGCCTCTCTTACAGTGTAAGTCCCAACCCTCCTATGTACATCCATTGTCCTGTACATAAATACTCATTCGTGTACATATTCATTTCCTTGTACACAATTCAAACTTGTAAATAAACAAGTTGCGCTCGTTTTAAACGTTCGTTTCACAGACACTTGTTTATATTTCCTTCATAAACTCTCACAAATAAACATCATGCATTGTTTATATTTCCTTCATAAACTCCTGTGAATACATATCATATTTGTTTATATAACTGTTCAGTTATTAACATAACAATTAGTCTAACCAATAGGCTCCCCATAGAGTTAGCCTCCGCTTGGGCTTTATACAAGATAATACATCCCCAGCATGGATCAGCCTCCTCTTAGGCTTCATATAAGAAAACTCATTTCATCTGAGTTTAGCCTCCGCTTAGGCTTCATATAAGACAACACTCCCCTGTTGAATCAGCCTCCTCTTGGGCTTCGTTCAAAAGAACTCCTCATTGAGTTTAGCCTTCTCTTGGGAATCATACAATAAAAGAGACCAGGAAATCTCTTAACAGCCTCCTATTGGGCTTCCAATACAAAGAATTACGCTAAGATAGAACCACAGAAAGGATGGTTTCTCGGTGAAATCACTTTCAAAATCCCAGTAAAATTTCCGGTGAAATTGCTCTTAATTCAAAAGGGTTTCTCGGTGAAATCCCTTTTTACACAAAGCCAACCATACCCTATAGCTTCCTCTTGAGCTTCATACAAGGACCCTCGATGACCCTCGATGACCCTTGGAATGCCTCCTCTTGGGCTAACAATACAAGGACCCATGGGCTTCTTAAAAGCATCCCTTTAATCCAATCAATTTCTCCTTGAGATTTAGACATCTATCATCTCTATGGAAGAAGTATCTCATCTATCACATCACATACAGTTTTCAAACAAAAAAAAACATCTCTTAATTGTAAGTGGTAACGCTTGTACACTCAAGCAAAACACCCAATGCTTACAGTTAAAAAGATTCAATCATCTTTTTCAAAACATCTTTCTTAAACATGTAAGTGGTAACGCTTGTACACTCAAGCAAAACACCTATAACTTAGGTTGAAAGATTTTAATCAATCAAACTTTTCAAAAATGTATGTGATGAAATAGATTAGATACATTTTTCATTAAGATGACATTTATCTGTCTCTTACTAACATCCCGTTGCTTTCCACTAGCATAAGTGGGAACTACGATTGCTCTGACTTTCTCAACTTCCTTTTGAGAATCGTGCACAAGGTCTCATCCTTGCCGAGCAAATTTCTTTCTCTCTCAGACCAAACAAACCATAGATCCCTGTAGATCCGAGCTACAAATGCTCTGATTCCCACTAGGGGATATGTATGCAGAAGATCCACAGATCTTTGCGAGCACAATAATAACAAAACCTAGAATCCTACATAATCCATCATTCTTGAAAATCCCAACGGAGAAACTTTCCCAATCATAGAAATAGCAATTAAAAAACACACAAACATATCAAACATATTCATATATAAAGCTATGGATAACCATATATATTTAGGGTGCTCCATCTATTCCCTTTATATAACAAACCCCCTTACTCAGAATCTCCCCAATGCGTTACGTCTAGTTTACGCTAGTCGTTACGCATATCAAATCAATTGAGGGTATTTCAGCTTTCCCCTTTTTCATAATCATTAAATCATCTTTCTTTTGTTGAAAATAATAAAGCTTGATGCTCGCGGCATCTTTATAAACAAATCAAAAGATTAAACCGTTACGAGCCAGAGAATCCGAATTCACGTTCGCATCCTCTAGCGCGTCACCTTTTAACGCGAACAGGAAAAATGGCGACTCTGCTGGGGAGTACGCTGAAATTTTTGATTTTCAAAAAAATAAAACGCGTTACTCTGCTCAAAAGTATCAAGCTTTTTTTTGTTTTCAAAAGGAAAAAGAAGGGGTTAAGCTTTCATATTATGCATATGTTTGTTTTTTCTTTATTGTGTGTTTTCGATTTCATCGATGGAAAGAAATCTAACCGGTTAAGAAACATTTTAAGATCTAGGTGGAGGTATTAATCGTGAGAAGTTCAATGCTTACGAAGTTAATATCTCCTTCGATGGAGGTTGTCTTGAGGGTATTGTGTTTAGCAAGTAATTGCGAAGACTTTTGCTTTCGAGGAAACTTAAGAAGTGAGTGGGTAGAACACATAACCCATCACAGCCATTTAGGATGTAGTCGAGAGATTATTCGGTGTAAGCCTAAAGTAATTGTCATGCGAGACTACGATCAGCGAGTTTCTCTTGAAAAATATTATTGGACCATCGGTATTCAACAAATCGATAATATTTCAAAGAGTGTTGAGCTGTATTATCGATAGAACCGTTTCACGGATGAATAAGCCCTTAGAACTTACCCACGTTTGATTCTTATCGTTGACTTCATGCTCGTGACTTTGAACGCTTGACCGTGTGTATAACTACTAACCATGTTTGCCGCATTCATGCATTCATTCATTCAAAAACAAAAAAAAACTTCATTTCTCTTCCCATTTCCAAAGAATTTAGAGATTTTTTCTTTGTAAAATATTTTAGGTTAAAGTGATGGACGTCAGAGGAAGATTCACCAAGAGATACAGTTTTAGAATTCCTGATGTAGGAAAGTTAAAAGAGTTAGCATCCTTGGTAGAAGATCCCTCGGATTTCAGAAAACGCTATGGAACTCTTTTAACTCTTCTAAATGCTAACGTTGATGAAGGACTTCTCAAAACATTCGTTCAGTTTTACGATCCAGTCTATCGTTGTTTCACTTTCCCTGATTATCAATTGATGCCTACTTTGGAAGAGTATGCGCATATCCTAGGTATCTCAGTATCAGATAAAGTACCTTTCAATGGTTTGGAAGCCATTCCCAAGTCACAAGTCATTGCAACGACGACTCATTTAAAGAAATCTGAGATAGACAAAAACCTAACTACCAGAGGAAAACTCTTAGGACTAACTTCAAAGTTCCTAATGGAGAAGACTCTCAAATTCTCTGAAGCCGGTAGTATGGTAGCCTTTGAAGCTATTTTAGCTTTACTCCTCTATGGATTGGTGTTGTTTCCCAACGTCCCAAATTTCGTTGATATCAACGCCATAAGGATCTTTCTGATTGGAAATCCCGTTCCCACTCTACTTGGTGACACGTATGTCTCCATTCATCATAGGAATCGTCAAGGAGACGGAACTATCGTGTGTTGTGTACCTCTGTTTTTCAAATGGATTACCTCACACACTTGCCTAAATCTCCTATCTTCCGTGAAAACAAAGACGAGTGGCATTGGTCCAGAAGAATCATGTCTCTTACAAACGACGATATCCATTGGTATACTTTGGAAAACAATGAGATGGAAATCATTGAGAGTTGTGGAGAATTTGCCAATGTACCTCTCATCGGTACGAAAGGAGGAATCAATTACAACCCATTCTTGGCGAAATGTCAGCTCGGGTACGCAAACTCTGGTAAACCTCTTGGATTTACAGTAGAAAGCTACTTCTACCATGAAGGAGAGGATTCCCAAGGATTGAAGGCTAGGATGATCAAAGCTTGGCATCACATCCGAAGAAAAGAAAAGGGTAAGGTAAAGAATTGTGTAGCCATGGAAACCTACACTTCTTGGGTAAAGAAAAGAGCAAAGGAATTCCGAATGCCTTATGCTTATGAAGATCCCATGTTCTCAATCGCCTCCAAATCAACAAATTTTCCCGTTGAAGCTATGGGAGAATACCAAGAAGCCTTGACCAAGATAAGGTTTGAGAAAGAAGCTTTGGAAAGCAAGTTTCTTAAGGCTAACCTTGAGAATGAGAAGCTCAAGAAGCAAGTCAAAGATCATGAAAAGACGCTTTACTTCCAGGATGAATGGCTCAAGGAGAAAGATGAGGAGATTTGTCAGAAATATGATGCAATCAAGAATTTCGTCAAAGAAAGAAAAGGAATGCTTGAAGATTTGATGAATAACAATCTTACTCGCAACGAATGGAAGAGAGTCATCAGCAAGTAGCCGAGAAATCTGAACTAAAAGCTCACTATGGGAAGGAAATCCTGAAGTTGAAGCTGCATCAAGCCTTTGGATCTTCATCCGACGAAGACGTTTAATTAGTTTAATTAGTTTGTAATTTTATCATTTATTTTATCATTTGTATGAGCAATGCTCCAAAAAAAAAACAATTGGTGTAATCTTCTTTCAAATAATCAATAAAATTTGTGTTTTTTCCATCCGAATATTTGCCAGAAATATCTCTTTTAGCATAAATTCTTTGGAAATCTTTCTTTACAATCATATTCATGCATCATATTCTGCATTTAAGTCTATCATCTAGGGTCTAATACTTTAGCAGTTTGAACCACTTTAACAGATAGGAGCAGTTGTCAGGTCGCGTCTTACGGTTCTCGATTGCGTCATGATAGCTTCGAGCGTACGATACTAGATCAAAAGAAGAAAAGTGATGGAGAATTTTGAACAAGAGCGTTGAACTTCGTGATACGGTAACAACGCTACAAGAAGAAGTGGAGACTCACATCTTTGGTCAACTCACTTGCCACAACAAAGTCAACAAGCATCGGCGGTCAAAACCAAGCAGCAACTTGAAGGATACTACTACTCCGGTTTCGGTTTGTCGCGGTCGGTGTTCACCTTCGGCATGCGAAGGCTATCCATGAGAATGCCTTTAACTTCGGCATTGGAGTTAGCCAACCGACTTCTCAAACAACCTCGCTTGAAATACCTACTTTGCGGCGACGCTACATTCACTCCTGGCGGAATAACTCTTCCACAAGTAACAATAGCGGTTTCTCGACGATCATGTTGAACTCGACTTCAGTAGTGCGTTACCACAGACGAAGAAGTTCACCACACTCCGGAAATAACGAGCGCTCGTGGCTTGATGGAAAATCTCCGAGGCGGCTCCTCAAAATGCGACGATATAAAAACAATTCGGGAAAGAATTGTTTGGGAAAACGCCAGGATCTTTGCTTAGTTCCCGCGTAAGGATACCATGAAATTCAAAGTCACGACTTTGAAAATACAAAAAATTCACATCACAAAGTCATCTCACGATGTATGCCAGGAAAATGTCCACATACAATGAGGATCACCTGCTGTTAATCCACTACTTCCAAGACAGTCTCACCGGTGCCGCACTAAAGTGGTACATGGGATTAGACAGCACAAATATCCAAACATTCAATGACCTAGGTGAAGCCTTTGTACAGCAGTACAAGTTCAACTTGGTTATGGCTCCTGATCGAGATCAACTCCGCTCTATGTCTCAAAAGGAAAGAGAGACATTCAAAGAATATCTTGTGCGATGGAGAATTGCTTGGTCAACCCGCCCTTGGAGAGAAGAGATGACTAAGGTATTCCTAAACACTCTTGGTCCATTCTACTATGAGCGAATGATCGCTAGCGCTCCCGGAGATTTCAATGAGATGGTGAGCATGGGAATGCGATTAGAAGAGGGGGTTCGAACCGGACGTCTAACCAGGGAAGCAGGATCTTCTAGTGGAGTTAGAAAGGTGGGAACTAGCTTTCAAAAGAAAAAAGAGCATGACATAGGAATGGTGTCCAGAGGGAAACCACGTAAGAATGTCATTCAACAACGACAGGTAGCTGCCATAGCACCCGCCGTCAACACAACTCCAAACACAGGAATTGCTCCGCAATTTCAACAAATCAACAAACTCATGACCTCGTCAGCAGCTCGGTTTAACCACCAAAGCCGTACGCCTCGGGTCACACAATTCGACCCAATTCCGATGACGTACACAGAACTTTACCCCGCTCTAATAGAAAAGAATCTGATACAGACCAGAGCACCACCTCCGGTCCCTGAAAAATTACCATGGTGGTACAAAACAGATGTTTCTTGCCCTTTTCACCAAGGGGCACCAGGCCATGACCTTGAGCATTGCATAGCATTAAAAGCAGAAGTACATAGATTAGTAAAATCTAATTTTCTTTCCTTCAGGAATACAAGTCCGAATGTACAAGCCAATCTGCTTCCCAGTCATAGTGGACATACAGTAAGTTTGATACTAAGAAATACAGACAGATATCTCGTCACGGACGTAGATCTGATCAGAGGAAACTTAGTACATCTCCATGAATCATACAGTGCAATGGGCGCTTTCACTAAGCACGATTACGCAGCTTGCAACCTCTGCTACAAGAATATTCATGGATGTCCCACCGTAAGAGCAGACATTCAGCATTTGCTAGACATTGGTGATTCTGATTCTGAAATAGAGATGACCATGGCGTAAATCTGATGGGGCATTTTGCATGAGCTTTTAGTCTCAGATATCAACTCGGAAAATCCCGAAGTAAACGTTATCATCCCTTGTTTCAATGTACCCAAGCATGTGGAGATAGAGTACAATGGTTCAAGCATCCCGGCATCTCCTTTGGTGATTTATTTACCCGGTCCTGTTCCATACAGTTCCACCAAAGCAATTCCTTACCAATACAACGCAACCCTGATAGAGGATGGGAAAGAGAAACCCATGCCTACACTTCTAGCCAATGTCAATATAACAGAAATCGGACGAGTGACACGAAGTGGACGAGTACACGCTCCGTTACCACCAAGACCACCTGCAATTCCTGTTGTCAGACAAAATCCAGTTAATATATCTTCCGAGAATCCCGCAATGATTCCTGTTGTTAACCCAAACACAAATGTTGGTCCTCCTGATAGAGCCAACGTTAACACTGATTTTGATGAGATACTGAAACTAATCAAGAAGAGTGAATACCGAGTCATAGATCAGCTAATGCATACTCCTTCCAAGATTTCAATACTATCTCTACTCCTCAACTCTGAAGCTCACCGAGAAGCTCTGATGAAGGTACTAGACCAAGCCTATGTAGATCATGATGTGACTACGGACCAATTTGGAGGTATTGCCGTAACATAACTATGATAATTTGAGTTTCATGTGAGAACTTCGAGAGAAGGAAAGATCACAACTTGGCCTTGCACATTTCGATGATTTGCGGTCGATTCCCTATCAAATGTATTGGTAGATCTGAGTTCATCCTTAATGCGAATGCGACACTCGCTCGTTTGGCTTACAAAGGGACGCCAATGAAGCTCAATGACATAGTAGTAAGAGCTTTCGACGGATCAAGAAAGTCAGTTATTGGGGAAGTTGATCTCCCGATGACAATTGGCCCACATACTTTTCAATCACCTTCCAAGTCATGGATGTACCAGCTACTTACAGTTGTCTACTAGGAAGACCTTGGATCCATGAGGCAGGAGCAGTGACTTCCACTCTCCATCAAAAATTAAAATTCACAGTAAATGGAAAGTTGGTGACCATCAGCGGTGAACAAGCTTTGCTTGTAAATCATTTGTCCAGTTTCTCTTTCATCACGGCTAATGACGTTGAAGGGATATATCTCCCAGGATATCCGTTAGAAGATGAATCTACCAAAAAAAACAGATCATTTATCTCTTCATACAAAGCAGCCCGAGATAGTGAGCAGCAATCTTAGAAGGATGGGACAAGTAATTAAACCTGTCAAGAACGAAACAAAGACCGAACTTGGGTTTACACCTGTATTCTCCAAAGACAAACAAAAGGATGAAGCACTTCGTCCAATCAAAGAGGTATTTCACAGTGGGGGTTTCTTAAACACTGTTCTACAAGAAGTTAACGTTGTCACCATTGAAGAGGATGAAGACGATCCCTCTGAATCTGAAGAATGGAGCACTTATTTAAACAGCCTTGAATACGTGTCTCAAGAAGAATTTCCCGTACCAACTGATCAATTCAAAGACATGTCTCTTCAAAGGCATAAAAATCCGCCCGTCCCTGTTGAAGTTTGGGATACCTTGGGAGAACCAAGTGGCAAGTATGATTACATGGTGAAGTATAACTGCGCCGGAAAGCTCAAAAATCCAGATCGAAGATATCCAGCCCACTGGATGGGGTGACTCTTTTGAATACCCTAATCAATCAGAAGAGGGATATGCATCTTCTCAGCCTAATCAGCAAATCGAGATCCCCAATGAAGATCTCTGCTTCAACACGCCTGTGGAATTCCCTAAGCCAGATCGGGGTTATCACTATGTCAACATGATCACTGAAGATCAAGAATACGACTCGGGATACGATCTAGAAAGTGTCGCCGACAACGAGTCTCTGCACTCAGAAGACTGGAAGGAACATCCCCAGAATTCAGCACAGAGATCAACAGGAAGTAACCATGCTATATCCCGTACTTCCCGATCTGTTAATCAAGAAGATTACTTCAACAGCACAAAGGGCAAGGGCCATCACCTAGAGTCTTCAAAGCCTGCTCGACCAGCAACCAAAGTCTACTCGAGGGTTAATCCAAGTGGGAAATTACCAGATTATCTCGATATCTAAGGAGTTCGCCACTACTGGAAACCTGTTGAAGTTAGGACTAATGTTCATAGCTCTAAGTAGTTTTATCTTTGTTTTTGTTTTGAACTCTCACTTCGCCCAAAGTGAAGAGATGTTTTATAGGGCTTAGTTTTAAATAACATCTCTTTGTCTTGCCCAAGACAAATGAGTTTGTATTTTAGGGCCCTGTTCATATTGTGAATCATAAATAAAATGCGTTGTTTTGATTCCACACTTTGTGTTTATTTTCGTTTTACCCTTTCTTGGAAATGATAATCCTAAAAAACACAATGACAAAAAAAAATCTTCAAAAAAAATCATAATGAAAAAATTAATCTGCATACACTTTCACATTAACTTTCTTCAAAAAAATGATAAGGAGTTAAATAATCAGACATAAATCAAATATGCAGATTAAACAGATGGACAAATCCATTGAAAGGAATAACTATATGCTCTCTCCTAACTTCGAAATCCCCTGTGATGTCGCAAAGGAAGAAGTTGAAGAAGAGATCCCTGATGAAATTTATCGATTACTTAAGCACGAGGAAAGGATCATTCAACCTCACAAAGAACATCTAGAAGCAATTAACTTGGGGTCTGAAGATGATAAAAAAGAAGTCAATATTGGAGCTTCGCTCGACAGCAATGTCAAAGGCAAACTGATCAATCTTCTCAAAGAATATGTGGATGTTTTCGCTTGGTCCTACCAGCATCGTGGAGCATCACTTGCCGTTAAAACCAGAATGTCCGCCAGTTAAACAAAAACTGAGGAGAGTTCATCCTGAAATGGCCGACAAAATCAAAAAGGAAGTTCAAAAGCAGCTCGACGCTGGTTTCCTAGTCACTACTGAATATCCTCAATGGCTAGCCAACATAGTACCTGTCTCCAAGAAAGATGGCAAGGTCAGAATGTGTGTTGACTACCGGGACCTGAACAAAGCAAGTCCAAAAGACGACTTCCCACTACCGCATATTGATATGCTAGTGGACAGCACTGCAAAATTCAACGTCTTTTCCTTCATGGACGGTTTCTCTGGCTACAATCAGATCAGAATGGCTCCCGAAGATATGGAGAAGACATCTTTTATCACGCCATGGGGCACTTTTTGCTACAAAGTAATGCCATTTGGATTAAAGTATGCAGGCGCAACTTACCAAAGGGCGATGACTACTCTCTTCCATGACATGATGCACAAAGAGATCGAAGTCTACGTGGATGATATGATAGTAAAGTCTGACACAGAAGAAGAGCATATAGAATATCTCTTAAAGCTGTTTCAACGTCTAAGGAAGTTTCAGCTTCGCCTGAATCCTAACAAATGCACCTTTGGGGTGAGGTCTGGAAAACTTCTACGCTTCATCGTCAGTCAAAGAGGTATTGAAGTTGACCTTGACAAAGTCAAGGCTATCGAAGAAATGCCTACACCACATACGGAAAAGCAAGTAATAGGATTTCTCGGACGGTTGAATTACATCTCAGTTTCTCTCGGATATTGCTACACGTGGGCGATATTCAAGCTTCTCATAAAGATCAAAGGTTGTGTGAAAAGATTGCGGAAAGCATTTGTGATATCAAAGAATACCGAACCACCAATCTTGATCCCTCCGATCGAAGGAAGACCCTTAATCTTGTACCTTACAGTACTAGAAGAGTCCATGGGCTGCGTGCTTGGACAACAAGATGAAGCCGTGAAGGAGCATGCCATTTACTATTTGAGTAAAGTTCCTGATATGAAACTCGTTACTCCATGCTCGAGAAAACATCTGCGCTTTGGTATGGACTTCAAAGCGTCTTCGCGACATGATCAATCACACGACTTGGTTAATCTCAAAATGGATCCAATCAGTGCGTATTTGAAAACACTTTAACGGGAAGAATTGCTCGATGGCGATGCTATTATCGAGTATGACATCGATTACCGCTCGGCGGTCAAAGGAAGCATTCGCCGATCACTTGGCTTATCGGCCGCTCAATGAATATCAATCTCTCAAATTTGACTTCCAGACGAGGGCGTTATGTACTTAAAATGAAAGATTGTGATGAACAGCTACTCGGAGAAGGACTAGATCCGAGAATCGGATGGGGCCTAGTCTTTGGAGCGATAAACATCTTTGGCAATGGGCTGAGGCGATTATCATCACCCCGAGGTTTTCATATCCCGTTTCCGCGAGTTGCTATTTGATTGCACCAACAACATCGCAGAATATGAAGCATGCATCATGGGTATCGAAGAAGCCATCGACTTGAGGATCAAGATCCTTGACATATATGGAGACTCAGCCCTTGTGATCAACCAAATCAAAGACAAGTATGAAACTCATCATCTTGGTTTGATTCCCTACAAAGATTATGCAAGACGATTGTTGACTTTCTTCAACAAAGTAGAATTGCATCATATCCCTCGAGATCAGAATCGAATGGCAGACGCCTTAGCCACTCTATCTTCCATGTTCAAAGTCAACCATCGGAATGATATGCCCAGAATTCGTATCAGATGCATTGAAAGACCTGCATATGTCTTCGCAACTGAGGCGGTCTTCAACGATAAACCATGGTTCCACGACATCAAACGTTTCCTTCAAACACGAGAGTACCCGCTCGGGGCATCGTACAAGGATAAGAAAAATCTAAGGAGACTTTCTAGGAATTTCTTCCTGAACGAGGATGTGCTATACAAAAGAAACTTCGACATGGTTCTGCTCAGATGCGTCGACAAACAAGAAGTAGACACAATCATCCATGAAGTGAATGAAGGGTCCTTTGGAACCCATTCAAATGGGCATGCAATGTCCAGAAAGATCTTAAGAGCGGGATACTATTGGATAACAATGGAATTTGATTGTTGTAAACACGTCAAAAGATGTCACAAGTGCCAGATTTACGCAGATAAAATCCATGTGCCACCAACTCTACTCAACGTTCTCTCCTCTCCGTGGCCTTTCTCCATGTGGGGTATCGACATGATTGGAATGATTGAACCAAAAGCGTCCAACAGACATCGCTTCATTCTAGTAGCCATTGACTACTTCACCAAATGGGTTGAAGCAGCTTCGTATGCCAACGTCACTAGACAAGTGGTTGTGAGGTTCATCAAGAACAACCTCATTTGCCGATATGGAGTTCCAAGTAAGATCATTAAAGACAATGGATCAAACTTGAACAACAAAATGATGAAAGAACTGTGTGAGGAATTCAAGATCGAGCATCATAACTCATCTCCTTACCGGCCAAAGATGAACGACGCCGTTGAAGCAGCCAACAAGAACATCAAAAAGATTGTCCAGAAAATGGTCATCACCTACAAAGACTGGCACGAAATGCTTCCATTTGCTCTACATGGGTATCGTACTTCTATACGCACCTCAACAGGGGCAACTCCTTTTTCTCTAGTATACGGCATGGAAGCAGTGCTCCCCCGTAGAAGTTGAGATTCCGTCAATGAGAGTTCTCATGGAAACAAAGCTATCTGAGGCTGAATGGTGTCAAAGCAGATATGACCAGCTAAACTTAATTGAAGAAAAACGCCTGACCGCTCTGTGTCACGGACAGCTATATCAAAGAAGACTGAAGAAAGCTTTCGACAAAAAGGTCCGACCTCGTGAATTCCGAGAAGGTGACCTCGTGCTTAAAAAGATTCTGTCTTTTCAACCAGATTCTAGGGGCAAATGGACTCCTAATTATGAAGGCCCATACATCGTCAAAAGAAGCTTTTCTGGCGGTGCTATGACTCTCACAACCATGGACGGTGATGAACTCCCGCATCCTGTAAATGCTGATGCAGTCAAGAAATATTTTGTCTAAAAAAAAAAAACAAAAGAACAGCTCGGTAAGTCGAAAACCCGAAAAGGGCGGCTTAGGCAAAAATGAGCGTCTCGGTGGATTGAAAACCTGAAAAGGCGATCCCAGGCAAAAATTAGAGACAATAAACAGAAATTATCCTGATAGATTGAAAACCTGAAAAGGCAATCTAGGCAAAAACAAGGATACAAAATATGACAAAGTAACTGCACTCAGTCCATACTTCGTCAATTTGAAGAATCTTCTATCAACAGGTCTTCAATCAACTTTTCTAAAGCCACAAGCACAGTGGGAATTCGAAGTTATTAGGGATAATAACGGTTATTTGCTTTCAATGTAGCCTTTTCCCAATAAATTATCATTTCCAACTCTTGTAAATAGCTCATGGAATCACGCCTTTGGCTGATTACCATTCTATCAATAAACTTGAGCCTTGTGCCTTTTGTTTGCAATTCTTGTTTATTCTGTTTTGCAAAATGACGCTTTTATTGTGAAAATCACTTTTTGAAACTAAAATGTTTTAAATGAATTTTTACTTCAAAATTTTGAAACAAAAGCAAAAATTTTCCTTTGAACTATGAACACAGAAAGAACTTCAACAGTTTCTCCACAAGTGTTCCAATCTCCGAAGGATAAAAACAGCTGCTACAGCAGTCTTCTCCTTAGCAGAAACCATCAGAGGATGGTATTCTTATCCAAAAAGAATCCCCAGTCAAGTTGCCAATGAATTGCCTTTCCCAGAAAAAAGAAAGAAAGCATGCAACTCAGATTTTTCATCAGTGAACGTCTGCGCCATTATCGCAATTTTCACTGAGTATTTGTTCGAACTGTGACGTGGTCCTTTTCCCCAAATACCTCTTTTAGTATTCTGTCAAGTATTGTTAACATGCATATAACATTCATGACGTTCATAACATTTATCATTCATACGGAATAGCATCATTCAAGCATTTTTGCATTTCTCAAAATGTTTTTTTCTGGTTATATATATATACTCATATGGGTATATCATATCCTCAGCAGATTCTCTCCAAACAGAAAAAGATACATCTTCTGTATTCCCCGGCAGAGTATCCACAAACAGAGAGATACGTCTTTTCTCTCGTATTCCCCAGCGGAGATCATTCCTTATTTGGAACAAAGCCTTGATTGATTACTTCTTTCCAGTTCATTCCTGGATAGAACTCTATCTATAATCAACAAAGCAATGAGAAATAGCCTCATTGTCTGAGCCGCTTATTTTCATTCCTCAACTTGTCACTAAAGTTTGTCTTCTTAACAAAGCCAAAATCACGACAATTCAAAAATGACCAACAATTGTCTTTCTGTCAAAAAGAAAACCTGTGTCTTCTGATCAAAATGCCCGCGTCTTCTCAAAAGAGAGATCCTTGGCAAGATTGTATCTAAGAAAATAGAAACTCATTTTTTAGTTCTGTTTCTTTCGCTGTTCGTTATTCACGAAGCTGAATACACAACAAATTTGCCTGAAAGATTTACCTTGTTATAGTTATCACTTTGCTGATAATTGGTAATGTCTTTAAAGCTCATTCAAGTTCTGTTTCCACTACTGTCTGTTATTCACAAAGCTGAATATTCAGTAAATTTTCTCAAAAGACTTAGCTTGTTATAGTTATCATTTCGCTGATAATTGGTAACATCTTCAACATTCATTACCATAAATTATCACAAGGCTGATAATTGGTAATATCATTTTCACTTACCTTAAACATTGTCACAAGGCTGACAGAAGGTAATCTCTCTGTTTCCAAAACGAAACAAACATTCACATGTTTTGTGAATCATTCTTTCCCCAGCAGGGACGTATTCATAAATTTTCCCCACCATGTCATTTTCTTTGATATCATCAGGGTGAAACTTTTAATAATCATTTTGCATCATCCGCATCTTTTGGTATCTTAGGTCCAAAATTTGCGTATTCTGATATTTAAGTCTCTTTATACCTATCAAAACGAAGATATTCATCTTCATATCTCAGGTTAAAGAAATTTAAATAGGGGCATCTGTCATACCCCAATTTTTGACCTAATATACCACGTCACATCTGCATCATTGCATTACTATGATTCGGTGACATTAATGGTGTAGCATTCACAGGTCAAAATTAGGGTTTCATCAGATTTTCATCTGATTCAAGAGCCAACCAATTAGGGTTTGAGTTTTTCTCACCTTATTTGATCTATGTTGATCAAATCATCAACCTTCAATCCTCAGATATCCAATTTTCTCACAGATCAATCGGGGATCGACCAATTAGGGTTTTGGTCGAGCATAGGCATTCTCTGATTTTTTGAGCAATGAATGACTTTTTTGGATGGAGATTGGTCATTATATCTTAGACACAACATCTTGACCTAATTTCTAGATTCAAAACATCACAGAAGTTCACAGACTTCATCAGTCAATTTCAGAAACGTCTGATAAAAATTCATCTGCACAGAAAAGTCAAACTTTGACTTTTGGTCAAATTTTTCAATCATCAAAATACTTCAAATGACCCATCATGATCATAAAAAATAAAAGAATTTGAAAAAGTCAACAAAAAGTCAAAAGTTCTAACACTTAGAAATTTTTCTAAGTGTTGAAATTTCTTATTTTTTCCAAACTTCATGCCATTTTTTCACCTAGTTCCAATTTGAATTAGAAAAAACTCAAAACATGAAAGTTGTAGCTTGTGAAAAAAGCTTTCCAAAATTTCCAAGAACTCTCAAATCCATGGAGTCTAGCTATACTTTTGAAATTGAAACATAAGGCTTCATGAAACATGATTTTTCAAAAGTCAAAACTTCAATTATAGGTCATTTTGAGTTTTCTTCACCAAGAAGCAATCCAACCATGCCAAATGGATCATTGAGATGATAAATATCAGCTAGAGGTGATAATTGAGAGGATTCGATCAAAATTGTAAAAATGAGCACATGGTGAAAAAAGGAAGTTTCCTTTTTTGGCAAAATGTCTTTCTTACCCTCTAAGTCATCTTTGAATCACCAAAAGCATTGTACCTCTTGCCTAACATTTTAGAACTTGTTGCCTATAAATAGATCACATTTCAAGCCTAAAACAACACCAAAGCAATGCAAGTTTATGCTTTCACTCTTCTTTCTTGAAAATCAAGCAATATAGTGCAAAGTTGCCAAACATTGCATTTTTGAAATTTAATGAAAACCATGACAAACTTTGGTGTCTAACATGCTTTGATATGTATTTGAAACTTGTATGAACATTAAAATCAACACAAGAACAAGTTAAAACCAGAAATCACGTGCCATGTTTTGAAACATTCCGAAACTGCCTTAAGTTTCGAATTCCATCTTAAGCTTGATAAACTTGTGATCTAACCATTCAAACATCATCCATGTACCTCATATACATGATCCAGATCATTGGCAAGCAACTGTAACTCCATTAACCTCGATTTCGAGTTTCATTTTGAACTGACTGCAGGTTGACTTGGTTGGAAGGATTGAAGCAAGTTCAAAGCACGCAGATCATTCACACAGCTTCCATACATGCCGATGAAGCTCAAATGATCAAGAAATCTGTTCTGGAAACGCTCTAAGATCTTCTTCGATTCTCACTTTAACAGGTATGGATACGAACTTGAATATCCATTTTCTTTGAACTAAAACGAAAAAGCTCATGGCCGTTTTGTTTCTACACACATAACGATCAATAGCCCTCAATAAAATCAAAGAATCATAAAACATACATCATTTAATTTGAATTATCAGTTTTAGGGTTCATCGTGGTTCCCAGAAATCCAAACATGCTAGGCTTAATATAAATGCAATTGACAGTCATATTCATGTTCGTGATGAAAAATCGAGCAATTTTGATGTTTACATCATTGAATTTCGTTGAGAAACGAAGATTGTAGCTGGGTTTGAAGATTCTGAGGATCAAACATGAAGAACAAGCTTCGCACGTGTTCTTGAGCTTTTTTAAAAAATTCAAATGTTCCAATGTTTTATCAACACGTGCTCTAGTCCACTAAACATCAGCGCGCGTTTGGCTCAGTGGTAGCTTGCTTGCTCTTAGTCTTCTCTGACACGTGTTCCACCCTTTGGTCATGGGTTCAACTCCCATCAGGACCATTTTTTTCATACTTTTCCAATTTTCTCATGTTTTTTTACAAACTTTCACAATTTTTTTGAACAATCAAAACTCCTTATTTTAAGGTGATTTTTTGAACACTTGTCAATAAATACATCTATTTTATGATTGTGCAAAAATTTTCAGAAAAAACTTTCATCTGATTAAATTTTAATCGAGCCGAAAATGACGTTCTGAACACTTTTTTCAAACCTCCTTTTAAGGTGAATTTTTCAAGTTTTCGACTTCCGATTCTTTTCAAAACTTATCATAAATCAACTTCACATTTCAAAACATTCTCAAAACCATTTTTCAAAACTTTTCATCAAACTTACATCATTTTTACCATGATCGATCCGATTTAAACGATAAAACCGAATTCGTTTTTCTCTCGAATTTCTCAATCGATCATGGGCCTCCCTTACGGTGTAAGTCCCAATCCTTTATGTACATATTTAGTTTTACTTGTACATACTCAAATCATCATTGTTAATATTCAAACGTAAACAAATTTCTTTCGTTTGTTTTCATTCGTTTGTTTATACACCGACTCCATTGGTTCTAAGAGAAGAATTCTTCCCAGTAAAACTTCTTTTTTAACCAATGGGCCACCATCACGGTGTAAGTCCCATAACATTCTTTTATGTACATAATATTTCTTTGTACATATCAAGTTTTTTTCAAATACTTTTTACAAAGTTTCATCTGTGTGTACATAATACAGATACTCCTTTTATACTCAAGTACAGACAAACGTCGATCGTTTGTTTTCATTTCACTTGTGTATACCCAAACCAACATTCTTTTATGTACATACACATTTTCCTTGTACATATCAAATACTTTTCATACAAAACTTCCATCTGTACATAACACAGATACCTTTTTGCAAATACTTAAATACAGATAAATTTCGACCGTTCGTTTCCGTTCCATCTGTATATACACTGAATACCATTGGTATTGAAAGGAGCATTCTTCTCAGTAAAACTTCTTTTAAACCAATGGGCCTCTCTTACAGTGTAAGTCCCAACCCTCCTATGTACATCCATTGTCCTGTACATAAATACTCATTCGTGTACATATTCATTTCCTTGTACACAATTCAAACTTGTAAATAAACAAGTTGCGCTCGTTTTAAACGTTCGTTTCACAGACACTTGTTTTTATTTCCTTCATAAACTCTCACAAATAAACATCATGCATTGTTTATATTTCCTTCATAAACTCCTGTGAATACATATCATATTTGTTTATATAACTGTTCAGTTATTAACATAACAATTAGTCTAACCAATAGGCTCCCCACAGAGTTAGCCTCCGCTTGGGCTTTATACAAGATAATCCATCCCCAGCATGGATCAGCCTCCTCTTAGGCTTCATATAAGAAAACTCATTTCATCTGAGTTTAGCCTCCGCTTAGGCTTCATATAAGACAACACTCCCCTGTTGAATCAGCCTCCTCTTGGGCTTCGTTCAAAATAACTCCTCATTGAGTTTAGCCTTCTCTTGGGCATCATACAATGAAAGAGACCAGGAAATCTCTTAACAGCCTCCTATTGGGCTTCCAATACAAAGAATCACCCACACTAAGATAGAACCCTGAAAGGATGGTTTCTCGGTGAAATCACTTTCAAAATCCCCAGAGAGTAAAATTTCCCGGTGAAATTGCTCTTAATTCCAAAAGGATGGTTTCTCGGTGAAATCCCTTTTAACACAAAGCCAGCCATACCCTATAGCTTCCTCTTGAGCTTCATACAAGGACCCTCGATGACCCTCGGAATGCCTCCTCTTGGGCTAACAATACAAGGACCCATGGGCTTCTTAAAAGCATCCCTTTAATCCAATCAATTTCTCCTTGAGATTTAGACATCTATCATCTCTATGGAAGAAGTATCTCATCTATCACATCACATACAGTCAAAAACTTTTTCTTAAAACTTTTCAAACTGTTTTCAAACAAAAAAAAAAACATCTCTTAATTATAAGTGGTAACGCTTGTTCACTCAAGCAAAACACCCAATGCTTACAGTTAAAAAGATTCAATCATCTTTTTCAAAACATCTTTCTTAAACATGTAAGTGGTAACGCTTGTACACTCAAGCAAAACACCTATAACTTAGGATGAAAGATTTTAATCAATCAAACTTTTAAAAAATGTATGTGATGAAATAGATTAGATACATTTTTCATTAAGATGACATTTATCTGTCTCTTACTAACATCCCGTTGCTTTCCACTAGCATAAGTGGGAACTACGATTGCTCTGACTTTCTCAACTTCCTTTTGAGAATACGTAGACACAAGGTCTCATCCTTGCCGAGCAAATTTCTTTCTCTCTCAGACCAAACAAACCATAGATCCCTGTAGATCCGAGCTACAAATGCTCTGATTCCCACTAGGGGATATGTATGCAGAAGATCCACAGATCTTTGCGAGCACAATAATAGCAAAACCTAGAATCCTACATAATCCATCATTCTTGAAAATCCCAACGGAGAAACTTTCCCAATCATAGAAATAGCAATTAAAAAACACATAAACATATCAAACATATTCATATATAAAGCTATGGATAACCATATATATTTAGGGTGCTCCATCTATTCCCTTTATATAACAAACCCCCTTACTCAGAATCTCCCCAATGCGTTACGTCTAGTTTACGCTAGTCGTTACGCATATCAAATCAATTGAGGGTATTTCAGCTTTCCCCTTTTTCATAATCATTAAATCATCTTTCTTGTGTTAAAAATAATAAAGCTTGATGCTCGCGGCATCTTTATAAACAAATCAAAAGATTAAATCGTTACGAGCCTGAGAATCCGAATTCACGTTCGCATCCTCTAGCGCGTCACCTTTTAACACGAACAGGTGTCAATTCAGCATTGTACTCATAAAGTCTGTAGAAAGCATCTGCTAAGTCACTCCAAGTACGGATACGGTCATTCTCTAGCTGATAATACCACTCCAATTGAGTTCCGGACAAACTCTCTTGAAAATAGTGCATCCACAACTTTCTGTCGTCAGTGTGGGGGTTGATTTTCTGAACATAGGACTTCAAATTCAGCTTCGGACAAGAAATGCCATTATACTTGGCAAAAGTAGGAACTTTGAATTTGGGAGGAATTACAACACCAGGAACAAGACTCAGATCATCAAAATTCAGCCCGGACATCTTCAGGTTTTCCACAGCATTCAGACGGTCTTCAAGTTGCTTGTACTTGTCATCTTCATCAGAGTATTGGCCATTATCATAGTCTTTTTCAGGCTCATGTTGACTGCCTTCATCATCACCCTTGACACTCCTCTCATTCTTGACACTTCCTTCAGAGAGCTCTATCCGGCTAACCCTTTTAGGACCACCTTTGTAGCGTCTGCCCATGTTGAGAAGACCAACAACCTTCTTCTTTCTGTTGATGAGCTTCTTCAGATCTTCTTGGCCTTGGACCAAGCTGGTGAACATCTGTTGGAACTGAGCATTCTGAGCTTGGAGATCTTTGACGGACTGTTCAAGAGCCATTTCTGCTAAAATAAATAGCGAGAAAATGAGAAAACCAATCTTCAATGTACCTGTGATGCAATGTTATGCTATGATATGCAATGTTTATGCGAATGCAATGCAATGTTTTCAAGGACCTTAGAGACTTAAATTTGTTAAACAAGCATGAACAAACATTTATTAGTTCTCTTTTTTTATTCTTTTTCTTTTTAAGTACAAAAGATAGTTCAAAACAATAAAAGAAAAACATATAAATCCTAAAGCTCTAAGTCTCCCATGGGCGCTTCCTCTTATTGTCGAGGTAGGCGTTGATATTTCGCTCCTCGTGAAGTAGCTTTGTCAACTCTAGCACTTTCTTCTCGCTTGCATAACACTGAGCTTCGAATGTATCCCTTTCTTCTTTAAGTTGAATCCAGGATCTCTTCAAGTCTTCAAAATCAGTAGGCATGTCAGGATGGTGAACAGTATAGGATTCGTCACCTATAGCAACAGGTTCCATAATTACTGGTAAAACAGGCGTGAATGGCATCATGAGATTTTGAGCTCAAGCTCACACCCATTTGAGGTAAGGTTCCCAAGGAATGGAGTTTTGGTGCCCCAAAGTCTTGGTATCAGTCTTCTTTACCATGCCCCAAGCATGTATGAACCTTCGATGGTAATTCTGGAGATCGTGATTGTAGTCGAACACAATATCTTGGAGAAGCATATCATGTGGGCCATCTTTTCGAGCAAAACCAAACTGACGTAGGGCTAAAGAAGGGTTGTAAGTAATACCTCCCCTTATACCAAGTAGTGGTATATTAGGGAATTCTCCACAACGCTCAATGAATGTGAAGTCCTTTTGAGAGAAAAGATTCCAACGGATATCTGAATGAGAGAGTGACATTAGCCTTTGAGACCATCTCAACCTTTGTTCTTTCTTCAAAACTGATGGAGGAAGGTGCGAAATAAACCACCTGGAAAGTAACGGTATGCAACACATGAGAGTGCCTTGTCTCTTGATAGTACGGAGTGTGGAGAGAATGTAGGATATCCCCAAGTAAGGTAGGCACTGGATTATGGGTAAGAAACAACTTGATGGCATTGACATCTATGAACTGATCCGAGTTAGGGAATAGAACCAAACCATAGATTAACAAGGCCACAATGTCTTCGAATGCATGAAAACTCATAACTTTGAGGAATTCTCGGGCTTTCATAATTAGGAACTTTGCAAATAAATCCTTAACTCCGCTTCTAGTTTCCCAATTGGCTTCAATGTCTGAGCGCTTAAGATGTAAGGCGGATGCAATGTCTTCGAACTTAGGAACCTTTTCCAAACCGGTGAATGGAATTTGGTCAAGAATAGGTACCCCAAGTAGCTTAGATAACTCATCCAAGGTAGGAACTAACTGATAATCTGGGAATGTAAAGCAATGGTGTTTCGGATCGAAGAACTGGAATAGGACATACATCATATCTTCTTCAAAACCGGAGATAACCAAATCAAGTAGATAACCATGCTTTTTGATGAACTGAGCATGGTCGGGAATTTCTGAAACCAATTCTTTGAGCTGAGAAGGTATACCCATGAAGTTGATTCGGATAGTCTTTCTAGAAGCCATAATACCTACAAAACAGAGCAAAGATAAATCCCTAGGTCCTTGAAATAGTTAGAAATGATATGCAATGTGATGATGTCATGATGTCATGTTTAGCACCCACAAACAAATCACACAATGAGCCTAGGTTTAAGGCTTGCAAGAGGTATAGGTGATTACCCCACCAAAAGTTTGAGTTGGTTCATCCTGTCCTATAATAGTAACCGGGTTCTAGGAATCTCAAATCATTGATCTTTCTCGTGGTGGGCGTTTATTTCAATACGACTACCAAGTGGTCGACCGAAAATATCCCAAAAGTCTGATCTCAATGAGCGTAGCATCGAGTATCAGCCAACCTTAGTCTGCACCAAAGCCGGCCATCTCACTACCTTCTAATGGCCAAGATGGGTCAATTAAGGTTCTAAAAGTTTAGTTAGCGCTTGATGACACCACGCAGAAGCCAAATACTATCCTGAACTTGGGAATGAAGAGTATCAAGACATCCAAAGTGTCACGCTAACGTAGCCATCATGTTGACCGTTTCGATATACGTCTAACGGTCGCGACGATTTTATTGCTACTTACCTAAAAGGAAACCCGGATCCGGGTGTAGGATCCCCCACAAATATAATACCCAAGAAACCCTTAAAGATAAAGCATACAAGTCAAACAGAAAGCAATAAAGGTGATCTAGAAATCCCTAAGATATTCTCTCTTTTAGGGTGTCTCCCCGGCAGAGTCGCCAATTCTGTAATACGGTGAACTGACTTTGAGATTTTTTTGTATCGCAAATGTGCGGATAGCAAGAGTCGCCACCGACTTTTCTTTTATCCAATTAAGGGAAGATGAAAAGAACAGGAAAAGAACTTCATTAGATTCTGAGTAAAGGAGAAGGTTATGAAAAGGGAAGGTATTAGCACCCCTTTCCATCCGTAGTTATCTACGGGCTCTTAGTTGCTCTTAGATCACTTTAAAAATTGTGCTTTCTGTGTGTTTGACAAAAACGTTTTGAAAAGGAATTTCGCTTTGACTTTGTAATGATTCATGTAGGAATGTATACAAAGTGTTCGGAAATGTTTCATTTTGAAAAGAGTTTGAACTTTGACAAAAGTGTGAGGTGTGAAAAGCATTTTGATAGAGCAAGCGACTAAAAGTCTTATTACCTACTCAGAATTGGTCGTTTTCGTGTTATTTTACGTTCCATTAGAATAGCGCTATCCATACCATTAGTTGGTAGGTAACTCCATTCGTTGGATGTAAGCGGGACATTCGAAGGGACATCGGATGGTCATAGAAAGCAACTTGTAGGAAGTATCCTAGCATATTCGAAGGGACTATCATCATTTTTCGTAGGCGACAATCGAGGGTCAAGATCATGTATTCGGAGGCGACATCGTGGGTCTATGATCTTTGTATCGAAGGGACTATGATGATTTGTTTGAAGGCAATGGTGCTAGAATACACCTTGAGGACTTGACCATTTGAATTCGTAAAGGAGAGAATTACCCTAAAGGGTGCATGTGTGAAAGAGTGTGTCAAATTCAGATACGTTATCTTGGAAATTAGAGTGAGCTATGTTCAATTTTATCTTGCCATACACGCCTAATTACTAGCAGTTTATAGGGTGCGGAAATTAAAATACGGGAATGTAAAGTGCGGAAAGATAAATCCTACGCTATTACATGGCTTTGGGGCAGATACATAATTGAAAAGTGCGGAAAATAAAAGCCCTAATTAAACTATTACATCCCATAAGCAGTTAAATAATTGGAAAAGAGAAAACCATAAAAAGAAATCGTCCGAAACGGGATAACCTGTGAAAAGATGAGAAATCGGAAAATACGAGGAAATCGAATAAGAGGAAAATGTTAGTAAAAATGATAATTTTTAAATGAGAAAAATATTTCATGCAAGAAACAACATTAATATGCTAAAATAATTTTTTGGGATTTTTTGGAGTTAATTTGATAATTAAAAACTAATTAAAAGTGATTTAAATGGTAAATTATAAATAAAATTAAATAGGCATGCAAAATAATATTTTTTAATTTTATAAATTAAATAAATATTTTCTGGAAATAAAGCAAAAAGAAAAAATATTTTTTTGTGTTTTTTAATGCATGATAAAAATATTTGAAAAGAAATTAAAATGAATGCAAATATTAAATAAAATAGAAAATATGGAAAAATAAGAAAATATGAATGAAAATCAAACTTGTAAAAAAGGATAGCCCTGGCATGGTTCGAACTCGTGACCAGGGGGAGTATCTTTAAACAGTCAATGCCTTAACCACTAGGACACTTGACACTTGGTGTTTGTGAAGTGAAAATCAAATGAATATAAGCGATGACGCGTTAGGGATGGGTTTGAAACTGAGTCAGCCACGCGTGGACCCCAGTTGGAAAGAGAGAACGAATCACGAAGCGCCATTATGCCACGCATGCCTCCCACTGGAGTCCAATGGTCAACGACGCCGGAGCCCTAGCTCTGGTCGTCTTCTCCGACCATATGATTTTGAAACCTGCAAAAATACGCGAAATAAACAAGAAAGGAGGACCCTACCCCCCTAAATCGAGCCTTCTGAATCCAATGGTGCTATTGGTTTCGACTGAAAATGCTTGTATAAGCCGGTTCGAACGAAACAGCTTAAATTGCCCTAATCATGGTGTTTCGAGTTTCACACGTTTAAGCTTGCATGAGATGGTTCATTCATGACCTATTGGATGCCCGAGTCGATACAAACACACAAATAACATTAATAATGCATGAATCTATGAAATCGAATTTGAGAAAAAATTCAAACCGGTGAGAGTTAGCTGGCACGATTGAGAGCGATTTGGCTTCGAGCAAGAGATGGTTTCGATTGCTGGGAGGTCAAGGAGGATGTTTGAATGCTCAAAATTTCTTGAAATTGGTTGGAACTCAAAATTCAATTTTTGACAAATCTTGAAAAATTTTGGCAAAGTGAGGGCTGTGTATGGGGCTAGGGTTTCGCGTCTTGTGCTGTGCATCTTGCTTGGTATTTATAGAGTGAATTAGGAGAGAAAAAACAAGGAAAAAAGATTTGGTTTTGAATGCATTGAATAATTTTCAAATAAAATCAAATTTTTGAAGGAAATTTGATTTTCTCTTTAATGAAGGATCAAGCACGAAATTGGCATGTATCATGGGCTTCCTTGGACCTCAAGTTTGATATAAAATTACTCCTTTTGAAAAAATATCTTATTTTCATATTTTATATAATTTAATTTTGAATTAAATGGTTTAAAATTCAAAAATAAATTAATAAAATAGAAAATTGCCATGGCCAAGCATCAATGGGTCAAAAATAACATCATGAACAAGTTTGGATCATAAAATTATAGGCCCATTTGGAAAATTTTGCATTTTGACCAATATCTCCTTTTGTGCAATTGTTCAAAAATGCCCAACTTGTGAATGGTGTATCTTGCTCAATTTTCCACATTTTTGAGTGTTCTTGGACTTTCTGGAAATCTCTAAGGGTCCTCTAACCAACCTCTTTGGTTTCATCTCAATTGGATTTTCCATGCTCAATATATATTCAAAACAAAATGTTGACTTTTTGTTGACTTTGAAAAGGACCTGTAATGTTTTGATCCATACCTTCCAAATGAAGCATTTTGTGAACATTCTTGTGAGACATGAAGTTGTAGAGAATTGAATTTCCTTCAAAACCAGAGGTGGTGGAAAAATTTCTGAGAAAGTATGAAGAAGTTATGATCAGTCAAAGTTTGGTTGACTTTTCATTGAAAAACCCTAATTTAGAAAGTTTGACTTTTGAGCAAATCTTGAGTTTTCTTGATGAATCATGATCAACCCTTGATCAAATGATGAATGTAACTTCAAAATGAGGATGTTGACCAAAAATTATGAAGTTTGACTGTATGTTGACCACATTTGACTTTTTGTCCAATACAACTGATTTTCAACCATCTGAGTAATTGTCTGAGCAATCTTGACTTGTGAGGCTTGAAACTTGACATGGAGAATATTTGAAGCATATGAGGAGGCATGATGATCATTGGAGATGTTGGAAGTCCATCTTGATCTGAGAAATGCCAAACCCTAGTTTGGGTTGATTGTCTAGGAGAGGGTTTGTCTTATCAACTCTTGAGGAATCCTTGAGTATGGATGCATGAAATGTCTTGAGAAGTAGGAGGGAAAATTTTGGGGTATGACACACATCTAATCATTTTTTTAAGAATTTCATATTGTTTAAATATGACACTTATTATGATACGGATGAAGTAATGTATATTTTGGATTAATGATTAATGGAAATGTCCAAGTTGAGTCAGCAGCCAAGGATTTACTAAGGGGGTTTTAAAGAGGGCAAAATAATTCCAAAGAAACTAGACCTAGAAACTATACGACATATTTTTTTGGGCTAACCCTAACTTCAAATATAAAGCATTAATACCTAAAGAAATGTAAAATCTTTGCTTTGGAACTTCTCACTGATTTTCTCAAGAGGCTAATAAAGAAGATTGAATAGAATAATTAAACCACTTTGAAGAACAAGAACAGAGAAATTGGTTAGTATTGAATGATGCCTTTATAAAATAGAAAATGACATCCAAGTATAACAAGAAAGTCTTAATCTTAATGTTTATCTTCAGAGATTTCGTTCCAAGATTAGAAAATGACATCAAAGTGTTAGAACATTGTTTGGTTCTAATCATATCTTATAGTTTTGATGATAACAAATGAAATAAATTTTGTAGAATAGATATGATAGTCTAATGTATACTATTTTCATTTCAGATAAGAGTTTTGAATTCTTGCATTCAAGAATATAGAAATATCAAAATTATGCTGAGCAAATAAGTATTAGAAGTTCTAATGAAGAAGGAAACTTCTTGTCACGCACGCTGAAATCAACTTCTGAAGGAAGCATGCTAAGCGCAACCTCTAATAGAAGCACCAAAGAATGTTCCAATTAGAAGATGTTTTGAACAAGGCTTACAAAAGATCATGAAGTATCAGTACATCATCTTCTAAGACAAAGTCTGGTACAGTAACGTTACCCTACTAAGGTAAGACGGCTAAAGTACTTGAGTGGTTCAACTTTCTAGGCACTTGGAGAAAACAAAGCACGCGAAATTAAACATGCTTAATTACACTTTCCAGTAACCAAGACACGCAAACGTTGCAATAGAAAAATTCTAGAAGCTCTATATATAGTGCAACATTCAAAGAACCAAATTAGCAATTCATTCAGAGAGAACTTATGCTGGCAAAATCAAAATCATTATTCTCTTAAGTTTATTTCTAAGTTCTTGAGCTAAAATACCTTTTGTAAAAATCACTTTTGTGATAAAGCTTTTTAGAAGCAATTATACACACTTTGTCTAGAAGTTCTTGAGTAATTGTTCCTTGAGAGACCAGTTGGGTCAGATCTCTCAAGAGGGCTAGGACTAGTTACGTCTTAGAGGTGTTAGTCACTTGCAGTTGGCTTGTGCATTATTGTTAGTTACAACAGTTGGTTGTGCACTTGTAATCTTTTGATTATAGTGGATTAAGTCCTCGTTGAGAGAGGCGAAATCACCTTCAAGGGTGGATTGGAGTAGTTTGAATTTCAAACGAACCACAATAAAAATCCTTATGCGTTTAGTTTGTGGTTAAGTAAAAGAAAAATTTAAAACGGAAAAAACTTATTCACCCCCCCCTTCTAAGTGTTTTCTAAGCCTTCACAAAGTATAACAAGAAAGTCTTACTCTTAATATTCATTTTTTTTTTGGAAAGATAGTGGTTGTGTTGCTTAATGATTATGAAGAACCATCATTGTCACTTTTGATTTGAAGTACATCTTCCACACTTCTTTGGTGTGTGCGAAGGAAAACTTGTAACCGCATCTTTATGGAAAGGTGTCTTGAATGATTCTCTTGTATTTGAATGCAATGTCAAATTAATTGTCAACTACTCATCCCTAAGTTAAGATTATGGGTTTTTCATACATAGAGAAACTCCAACTTCTAGACTCAAAGGAGTTGAAAAGGGACTAAATTCCATATTTCTCTAGTGTTTGAGAATTGGAAACCATGCCTTACGTCGTCATCAAAGTTTTATTTGAAAGCATACCGACAATAATTATGGGTATTTCGTTTTCATCATCCTTCCTCCAATCTTTGTATAAACAACTTCTTGATAAAGAAAGTAAACAAGAGAGGTATATTTTTGTTTTTTTTAAAAGAAAGCATAAAGATGCACAAAGTGTCGAATTCCTATGTGCAATAGAATGATGGTCGAAATAGATGGGGGTAAGTGTAGAAACATTTGCGTATCGAGCAAGATATTTGTTATATTCATCCTCAGGGAACCACATGCTATAGAGGAAAATAGAATCTTTCTTGTAATAAAGAGGTTTTCCATTGTCAAAAATAAGCCAAATTGTCAAGAGACCAAATTGGGTTGGTAGCTCACCAAAGTGATCTAATTCTTCGAAGGCCCCAATCTAGTGACAAGTTACCAATGGGTGATAAACGATTCTCATATGGCCATGGATTATGCTTCTTTATTTGGCGATGGAGCAGGGTATTTCCTGGTGAACCATTCAAGACCATGTGTTCTGTTGGCAAAATGAGCCATACAAGAAGTAAAGTTGTGTTGCTTGGCGAACATCATCATAAATCAAGTGAAGGAATCCCTTAGGACTGATCCTTCATCACTTAGGTTTAATTAGACTAGTATTTTCCCTTCAACCCTCATATTATTTATCCATTCATCCTCATTGTTAATGATGTTGTGAGTTAGGAGTGAAGGTTCGAAGGTTGCATTCAACCACAATTGGAGTAGCCAAAATGGACCAGCGAAGAAAATGTTTGTCACTAGCTTGTAAGTCTTTAGGATTTTGAAAAATTCTCCGAAAGACTCATAAAGAAAAGCCAAGATTATTTGGATCAAACATAACTTACACCCACCATGTAGTTAGTTCTCCATGATTAGAAATATTTTTGCAACTTGAAGAGATATCGAACAAAAGACACAGTGTGATAGCCGTAGAGCTAGAAAAGCAATATGCTCTTTGTCAGAGATCTCTTCCGTTGTTTTTTCATGATGGTATGATATGAAATGGGTGAAGGTGGCTTTGTTTCCTTTAAAGTTTATGGTATTTCATCCTTCTCAAATGGATCAAAAGTTTCTCCAGCCGGTCGAAGACAAGTAATTGCAACAATATCAAAAAGAGTGGGAGTCATCATTCCGCAAGAAATATGAAATGTAATTTGAGAAACATCCTAGAAGTATAACGAAGCTGCTATCATGTATTGGTTGTAGCCAGAGCTAAATGTTGATAGTTGAACCATGTCATGAGTCTCCAACTCTTTTCAGAATTGGCCTTTCTACTTCTGGACATTAGTGAGCCAAGAGAGGTATAGATAAAGATATTTGTCTAAGGGTAAAAAGCGAAACACTCTAAAAGTTTATTTTATATAATCTAAGTTGAAGGCGTTTTTTGTTTTCGAAGCATTGGTCGAAGACTTCGCTTAAACATATAAATGTTTTTGGGTGTTAAGTTTAGTGTTGCTTTTGTCAGCAAATTTCTTCTTTCTAGCCAAGGGTTTTATGCGTTGATAAATAAGAAAAAAAATGGGACAGAGTTTTTTCTAAAAGCGTAAAATTTATGAGTCCCAGGTACTCATTGCTGTAACTATTTCTAGTGAAACTCATGCATATATGGGTACCTGGGACTGATAAATTTTACGCTTTTCTTCAAGAAGATGAGGCTCAGGAATGTATTCATGGTTTCTTACCAGTGACGACTTTTTATCTAGGTAACAGGCATTGAAGATTCTTTCTTTTTAGCATTTATTTGTTCTTGGGTGCTGATCGATGGTTTTTACATAGATATTTAGCATTGAATTTCATTATCGTTTCTTTTATTTGTCTAGTGTTATTTGTCATTTTACCGCATTTTATGCTTTGGTTATGTGTTTGAGTGTTTTCAGGGTCATAAGAATAAAACAGGACAAATCGGGGCAAAAGAAGTGCAAAAATCAGAATATTGGAGGCTACAGATGCATCAACACGGGCACCCATGTTAATCAACACGGCCCGTGTCGAAAAGCAACTAGAAAATGCAAAAAAACCAAAGTCAGTGAATCAACACGGGCACCCGTGTTAATCAACACGGCCCGTGTTGATGGACGCGTGTGGAAACTTCACTTTTTGAGTTTTGGACCTTTTCTTTGTCATTAAGGGTACTTTGGACTTTGGCTAAGACTGGGATGAAGCTGAGACTATTAGAAGGAATTTTGGAAAGAGAAAAAGGTAGTTTTGAAAGCACGAAAGAAATATTACAGAGAAGAGAAGATAGCTAGGAAGAGGAATTCGGAGATGGCGAGATTCAAGGGCAACCACCAGTGAAGATCAACGTCATCGTTATTCTTTGTAATGTTTAACTTTTATCTAATGTTTTCTTCGAATACTATTAGAGGCTAAACCCCCCAATGCTAGGGGGTGGTCCTTATTTGATGATTGTTATGAATTCGGATTCTTGATTTCCTTAATGCGTTGTTTATCTATTTCAATTTAATTGTGTGGTGTTGTTATGATTATGTATCAGAAAAATACATGTATACCTATGACTAACAATTGGCAGGACTGTGATTGTTAGGGTTTCTACACAATTAGGTTATTAGGAGTTTCACCTAGGACTAAGAACTCTTTTTAATCACTTGAATTCTTGATATTTTTATGGTTAAAACCAAGAGTTATTTGAATGGACATTTGAATAAGGATTGGGTTTTAATAGTTTTCTTCATTAAGGACTTAAGGAAGAACAATCTAGAGATAGGTAATTGATAGTTTTCATATACAATGAGGAAATCTGAATTCGGATCATAGTGTTGTTAAATCAACCACTCACCCTAGCATCGTTCTCATTATATTTCATTAGTCATTATTTGTTACGAGTGTAATTGAAAGTTTTAAAATCAACCCAACCATTGTTTTTGTTCAATTGAATTAAGAGCACAGATAGGTATTTACTACGCAGTCCATGAGATCGATACTTGGGGAAACTCATTATAACTACATCGGCAAAAATAGTACACTTTCTATTTTTCCGATTAAGTTTTTGGCGTCCTTGCCGGGGACTGCCAAAATACAGATTTTAATCTTAGATGAATTTAAATTTTATTGCTTTGCAATTACAATTTTATTTTTCCTGTTAAATTATATCAGTACTAATATTGTGTCTAATATTTTATGCGAGGTAAATCCTCAGCTAATTATCTTTTTGACGCAGAGATAGAAAGAACCTTTCACGCTAGGCGAAGAAAAGCGAAGCACGCAAGACTTGCAGAAGAAGAAGATAAAAATTTAGTACACTCAGGTTCAGAATCAGAAGTTGAGACCATGGATCCACCGCAAGAAAGACTGCTAGGAGATTACGGAGGCACAAATGCACCGGGGGGAAGACTAGCCATTATCAACTAACCAGTGAATGTTCCTAACTTTCAGCTCCACCCAAGCACCATCACTCAGTTGGAGAAGAGATGCTATTCTGGAAGGGTTAATAAAGATGCTAACAAGCATTTGCAACAATTTCTGACTATGAGCACCACTCTAAAGAGAGATGGGCATACTGAAGAACAGAAAAAGTTGCGCATGTTTCCGTTCACCTTGGCAGACAAAGCAGAAGAGTGGTTCTATTCTCTTCCAGCAGGCAGCATTACATCTTGGGAAGATATGGAAACAACGTTCCTCAATGAGTATTTTTCAGCATCAGTGTTCATGAGAAAAATATATGAGATCTTGAATTTCAAGCAAAAGGAGGGTGAATCATTAGGAGACTCTTTCAAGATATTTAAGAGACTCCTGGTGGCATGCCCTACTCATAACCTGGATCAAACTGAGCAGATGCAGATGTTTGTGAATGGTTTGAGAATCAAAACGAAGCAACTCATTGACAGAGCAGCTGGTGGCACATCCAACTTCTCAACAGCCACTGGCATCAAGAAGATTATTGAAGCTATAGCTGCAATTGAGCATCTGGAATTATATGACAAGGTTACAAGCAAACCAGAGGGAGTGATTGATTTGAAGTTGGAAGTAAATAAACAACTCAAAGTCGAAGAGGTGATAGCTGCAGAAGTGGAGAAAAATCTTAAAGCAATGAACTTGGGAACTCAACAGGTTGCACAGGTTAAAAATGTGATTTGTGACATTTGTAGTGGACCACACATGACTTCACAATGTCTTGCAACTCCAAAACAAATTGAGGAGATAAAATTCTTGAGGCAGAATAATCCATATTCTAACACCTATAACCCTGGGTGGAAGAATCATCCAAATTTTGCTTGGAAAGATCAACAACAACAAGCTCCTCAGAAGGCAGAATGGGAAGTGGCAATTGAAAAGATGGCCGCCCACACTTCCCAATTCCAAGAAGAAACACGAAGCAACCACAGGAACACCACAACTGCAATTAAAAATATGGAGGTTCAAATGGGGAAAATTGTGCAACAAGTAGCGATGCAAGCACAATGCAATCAAAAGAACCATGAGAATGTGAATGTTGTCACAACAAGGAGTGAAAACATTGCCAAAGAAAGAGAAGATGAGGTAAAAGTTGATGATGAACTTATAGAAGTGGATTTAGAAGTGAGAGAGAACAAGGAAAAAAAAGGAAGAAGTGGCGCTACCTGTGAAGCTAGCTGAAGTAAAGAGTAAACCTGCGATTAGGCTACCATATCCATCGCGAGTGGCAAAGTAGGACACAAAAGATAAAGAGTTTGATAAATTTCTTAAATTATTCAAGAAGCTAGACATCAACATACCTTTATTTGAAGCACTCGAGAAAATGCCTTTGTACCAAAAATTCATGAAGGAGATCCTATCAAATAAGAGGCCAACAGATGAGGAACAGGTATGCGTTAATGAGAAGTTATGTGCAATCGCACCCGGGAGAAAAATACCTGTCAAGCAGAGGGATCCTGGATCAGTGGCAATACCATGCACCATAAAAGATAGAACTTTCAAGAGTGTTCTAATTGATTCTGGCTCTAGTATGAGTTTATTGCCATTATCAATCTTCAAGAGGCTTGGTATTGAAAGGTAAGTGGGAGTAGAACAAAATTAAAATTTGCTGATCACACCATCAAGAAGTCATATGGGATAGCTGAAGATGTGTTGGTCGAGATTGAAAATTTTGCTTTTCCAGTGGATTTCTAGATCATGGACAAACCTAAAGATGAAGAGACCCCGATCATTCTTGGTTGACCATTTTTATTGACTAGCAGGTGCAAATTTGATATCGAGACAGGTCTTCTAACTTTAAAATATTTTGATGAGAAAATAACCATGAAGGTGTTTGAAGTCAAGAAACAAGGTGCAGGTGAGAATAATAAATTTTCAGTTGGTATGGTCAAAGTAGATGGAGAGAGCAACAGTTCAAAATCAATCCCTAAAGAAGTCTCAGGAAGAATCTCTCAGGTAGCATAAATTAAAATTCCAACGTTCAGTCAAGAAGCCAAGCAGGGAAAGAAGAAGGTAGACAAAGGTGAGAAGATGAAAGTTGGAAGTAACATGAATCATGCAGTGGCTAATGATTTTGATGGGGTTGAATTTTGGGTTGCGGAAAGTACAAGCAACAAGGTGTGGAGGCAACCCACGTTTTTCGAAACATAGCTTTTATTTTTGTTTTGTTTGCAAGTAATAAAAAGGGATCATATCTTGCGAAAGCTAGGAGGTAGCAACTGGTGGTGCATCACCCTTTGTGAGTCACTTCTCTCGAGTTTGGTCTGAAACATTGAGGTCAATGTTTAGTTCAAGTTTGGGGGAGGTTTTGTTGCTTTGTTTTGTTTTATCGCTTTGTTTGATTATTTGTTTGTTAAGTTGATGTTAAATGCTGTGTAATAACACTAGTAGAAATTCTCCCAAATTTTTCTGAATTTTGACCGAAAATTTTGTTTTGTTTTGCACAAGAGCTCGTATTTCAATAAGGTCAGGAGTGATTTTGTGTGAGATGCAGGGATGATTGTTTGAAGGTAGGAAATACAGAATAATGTGACGTTGATACGAGTCCAACGTGTAGATTTGTACTATAGTGCTTAAAATCTGCGAAGTACTCCTTGAATAGTTTATCTATACAGTCGGGCATAATTCAAATTCATATGCAGATATGATTGGTTGAGAAGCAAATAAAAATGGCATTAAATGATGAAAAGATGGTGATCAGTGAATTTTAATGCACATTCTTCTATATTTGAATTTAATCATTTCTATACTTTTCTTTATTTATTTTTATATTTTATAATGTTTTTCGAATTTAGTTTATTTTTGTTTTAATTTAATTTTCGTGCTTTATTTTCAGCATTTGCAGCTTTGGCGGAAACATTTATAACTTGAGCTACATGAATCGGATTGAGGCATTTGACCATGCGTTGGAAACCTAAGAGAATGATCTACAACTCTCTAGTTGTGGCCAGAAGCTGAGTCGGACTGTAGCAAGGTTGAAAAAGTCGTTGAAGTTGCAGCATTTTTTATTTTTAAGTTTTGGGTCATTTGTTTTGGGCCTGGGTTGTGTTTTCAGGTTCCAACACTTGAGATTATTATAATGTTAATTTCAGTTTAGTTCCTTTCAATAATATTTTGTGTTATTGTATGCTTAATTCAATTGCATAAAATATATTGATTCAATTTGGTTGATTGTATGATCCTAACTTAGACTCATCGCGTTTGCTTAATTCGTTGTTGTGTCTGATCAATCATGTTTGCTTAATCCATGAAAATTTATCCCGTTTGCTTAATTCGGACATCAGGATCGTACATCTCACAAACTTCACTGCGCTTGTCACTGGGTTTGTATCCAAATGTGAATAGACAATCTCTGCTTCGGGTATTAAAATTATAATAATCGATGATAGTAGGAACTGAATCAGTAGATTGACTTATTTTATAATCACTTATTTTAAGCGCTTATTTTCTGCTTTTTCTTAATCGATCACCAAACCAACCCCCTAATTCGATTTACCTTCGGTTAGTAATAATCAAGAATCCTTGTGAGACGATTCGAGTCATTGTCGCTATACTACGTTTTCAAAAATTACTCATTTTGATTCGCGCGCAACAGCGGATGAGACGGTAAAAGGCAACCAGCCCACT
Source organism: Vicia sativa (assembly GCA_021764765.1). Classification (NCBI taxonomy): domain Eukaryota; kingdom Viridiplantae; phylum Streptophyta; class Magnoliopsida; order Fabales; family Fabaceae; genus Vicia; species Vicia sativa. The sequence goes on along the minus strand of CM038794.1, from coordinate 90,819,145 downwards.
AAGTTGGGCAGCTCTCACCAGGTTATTCATCCCAAAGGGGGTTGATCCCCAACCTTCGTCCGGATAAAGGAAAATAAATAACCAAAAGGTTTGAAAATTTCATCGGTATTAAATTTTACGCTTTTCTTCAAGAAGATGAGGCTCAGGAATGTATTCATGGTTTCTTACCAGTGACGACTTTTTATCTGGGTAACAGGCATTGAAGCTTCTTTCTTTTTAGCATTTATTTGTTCTTAGGTGTTGATCGGTGGTTTTTACACAAATATTTAGCATTGAATTTCGTTATCGTTTCTTTTATTTGTCTAGTGTTATATGTCATTTTACCGTATTTTACGCTTTAGTTATGTGTTTGAGTGTTTTTAGGGTCAGAAGAATAAAACAGGACAAATCGGGGCAAAAGAAGTGCAAAAATCAGAATATGGGAGGCTACAGATGCATCAACACAGGCACCCGTGTTAATCAACACGGCCCGTGTCAAAAAGACACTAGAAAACGCAAAAAAACCAAAGTCAGTGAATCAACACGGGCACCCATGTTAATCAACATGGCCCGTGTTGATGGACGTGTGTGGAATCTTCATTTTTTGAGTTTTGGACCTTTTCTTTGTCATTAAGGGTACTTTGGACTTTGGCTAAAACTAGGATGAAGCTGAGACTATTAGAAGGAATTTTGGAAAGAGAAAAAGGTACTTTTGAAAGCACGAAAGAAATCTTACAGAGAAGAGAAGATAGCTACGAAGAGGAATTCGGAGATGGCGAGATTCAAGGTCCACCACCAGTGAATATCAACGTCATAGTTATTCTTTGTAATGTTTAACTTTTATCTAATGTTTTCTTCGAATACTATGAGAGGCTAAACCCCCCAATGCTAGGGGGGTGGTCCTTATTTGATGATTGTTATGAATTCGGATTCTTGATTTCCTTAATGCGTTGTTTATCTATTTCAATTTAATTGTGTGGTGTTGTTATAATTATGTATCGGAAAAATACATGTATACCTATGACTAACAATTGGCAGGACTATGATTGTTAGGGTTTCTACACAATTAGGTTATTAGGAGTTTCTCCTAGGACTAAGAACTCTTTTTAATCACTTGAATTCTTGATATTTTTATGGTTAAACCCAAGAGTTATTTGAATGGAAATCTGAATAAGGATTGGGGTTTTAATAGTTTTCTTCATTAAGGACTTAAGGAAGAACAATCTAGAGATAGGTAATTGACAGTTTTCATATGCAATGAGGAAATCTGAATTTGGATCATAGTGTTGTTAAATCAACCACACACCCTAACATCATTCTCATTATATTTCATCAGTCATTATTTGTTACGAGTGTAATTGAAACTTTTAAAATCAACCCAACCATTGTTTTTGTTCAATTGAATTAAGAGTACGAATAGGTATTTACTACGCATTCCTCGAGATAGATACTTGGGGAAACTCATTATAACTACATCGGCAAAAATAGTACACTTGCTATTTTTCCGATCAGGTGCCATTGTTGAAGTTTGAAGTTTTGAAGATGAAGTGTATTTGTTTGGAATTCTAAAGAAAGAAACTGCAAAATACTGAAGTTTTTAAAGCTCAAAGATTGTAAAGTTATGGAAAGATATAGAGTGAGGTACATATAGGAGAAGATAAAACCGTTCAAGTTCTCATTTGAATGACAAATGGGAAGTTAGTGGGGGCACGTGTATGTTTCTAAGGGGTTATAGAATCGGTCATTTAGTTACCAACATGCTCTTATTTTTTAGGGATGATGATTTTATGAATTAATGAACTTATCGATGAGACGTTTGTAAAGAATGGTTATCATGACCAAGACGTCACAACAGAAAGTATTGTCGCGTCAAAAGCTTTTAAAAATGTCATTTTTCTCAATTTGATTAAAAAACACATTTTGGAGAGCAATTGGATGGCCTTAAATTTGACGCTCAAAAGGAACAAGAAAATTTAATAGTATTGTCGAGGAGATGTTTTGAGGTAAACAAGCTTCATTTGACGATGAAGCTTAATAGAATTTTGAGTGAAGCTTGGTAAAAAAGCTTCGAAATGGAGAAGTGGTGCAATCATGAGACTTAGAGTTTGTGGAAAATATTCGAAGGGAATTTCGACTAGAAGATTTTGAAACTAGCATGATACTTTAATTTTGCCTTATCCATTCTTTGAAATAAGACACGTGGAAGCCTGAAAAGGGAAAAGCACATGCAAGCAAGAAAGTGACATTTTCTGAAGAAAAGATTGTTTGTTATCGTTACTGTCGCAGTAGTATAAATAGGAATCTTAGTATTAGGATTTGGCATTCACATTGTACTTAAAATCACAAATTCTAGAAGTATCTAACAATTATTGAGAAAAGAGTTGTCTAAGAAATATATGTATGAATCGGTTCGTGTTTATTCAACATCTAGTTACTTATTTCAATATTATTTTCATTTACTTTCTTGCATTATATATCATCATTTCCACATTACTTTTAAATTTTCAATTTCCATCAAAGTAACTATAATCCAAGAAAGTTTACAATTTCTATGCACTTATGTCCTAGGATCAATATAGCCAATCTTGTGAGTAACACAAACATTAGATTTTGAAGACTAACACTTGTTTACCAAAATTCCATTTCATTATTAGAGAAGGGAAAGTACCTAGACACGTAGTGTTCAAAAAAGGAATCGAAGTTGACAAAGCAATGATTGATGTAATTGAAATCTTACAACCACCTAAATTTGTCGAAGAAGCATGTCATTTGGACTATGAAATGCACATGAAATCTTTCAGAGATGCATACTGGAAATATTCACAGATTATATAGATAACATGCTGGAAGTCTTTATGGATGATTTATCTAAATGCTCACAAATATTTGAAGGTTGTCTCTCTAATTTAGAAAAGGTAATAGATAGGTGTGTGACAGTCAACCTAGTGCGTAATTGGGACAAATGCAGTTTCTTGGTTAGAGAAGGCATAGTACTTCGACACATAATGTTCGAAAAGGAATAGAATTTGAAAAAGCCAATATTGAGGTAACTGAAAACGTACAACCATCTAAAGCTGTTAGAAGTCCTTACTTTTCTAGGACACAGTTTCTACATACGTTTCATTAAAAACTTCTCCAAGATCACAAATCCACTTATTGATCTCCTAATGAAAGAAAATGAGTTAACATTTGACGAGAAATGACTTGAATCCTTTTAGCTACTAAAACAAATTTTGGTCTCAGCACCTATTATGCAACCACGTGATTAGAGTCAACCCTTTGAGATCATGTGCGATGCAAGTGACTATGCAAAAGGTGTTATCCTAGGACCACAGATTCATAAAAAACTAAATGCCATTTATTATGCCAGTATGACCTTAAATGAAGCTAAGATAAATTATGCCACAACTGAAATATAGCTCCTAGTTATGGTCTTTGCAAGAGAGATGCAAAGTCGAGGTTACTTATGTGGATCCTACTGTTACAATAATTTGATTTGGAAATCAAGGATGAAAAAGGCACACAAAATGTGGTAGCATATAACCTTTCAGAAAATAATAAACCAAACATATGCCCAGTAATGATGATTTCCCTTGTGACAACCTAGTTGCACATATAGAATTCGCAAAACCCAAATGCTCTGTCGTGGTGGTTTTTATGAGGAAAGTACCTCTAGAATTAAGAGGGAAGTAGAAGAGGAAGTCATATTAACTTTATCTACAGTTTCGTGGTATGCTGACTACATCAACTACCTTTTGGTGGGAGTACTACCTCCAAAATTGACTTACCAACAAAAGAAGACATTCTTCAACGATCTTAAACAATACTATTAGGACGAACCTCTCATTTTCAAAATAGAAGTAGTTGGTATCTCCAGCTTTGTGTTGTTGAGGAAGAGATTAAAATTATAATGATCCATTGTCACGCCACCAGTTATGGAGGACATGTAAGCACATCAAAGACATGTTAAAAAATTCTTCAAGTAGGCCTTTACTATCCCCACATGTAGAGAGATGTCCATGCCATGGTCGCCAAATGTGACTGATGCTAACGTACTTGAAACATTTCCCAACGAGATGAGATGTTATGAAAAACATTTTAGAAATCAAAGTCTTCGATGTATGGGGAATTGATTTCATAGGTCCTTTTCCATCTTCGATGGGAAACAAATACATTCTCATAGCAGTAGAATAAGTATATATATGGATAGAGGTCGTTGCTCCTTCTACAAATGATGCATCAATAGTAACCAAAATATTTAAGAACAACATTTTCCTAGGTTTGGTGTTCCTATGATTAGCAACCGTGGGTCTCACTTAATATTTGTAATACTCAGAAAAACTTTTACTTTAGTATGAAGTTTGACATCAAATAAAAACCCATTATCATCTTTAGACCAGGGGTAGGTAGAAGTCTCCAACAGGGAGATAAAACAAATACTTGAGAAAATAATAGCCACTTAGAGGAAATATTCGTCCCCTGAGCTCCAAGAAGCTTTATGGGCTAATAAGACAGCCTATCAGACACCCATATGGACTACGCCCTTTATATGGAAAATCATTTCATATACTGGTAGAGCTTAACATAAAGCATATTGGGTCATAAAGACCATGAATATGGACTATGTAGTTGCTGGTGGAAAATAAATTATAAACATACACCAGTTCGAGGAAATGAGGTTGGACACTTATGAAAGTGCCTAGATTTATAATGAAAAGAACAAAGATATGGCATGATAAGAGAATAACGAAGATATAATTCACTGAAGAGGATTTACTTCTTATCTTTAAATCTGAATTAATACTTTTTCCTTGAAAACTTTGCTTCGGTTGGTTGGGACCATTTGAAATGACTAGAGTTTTCCAATCTGGCGCTATTGAGATAACAAGCAAGTCAACTAGACCTTTCATAATTAATCGAAAAATATTAAAACACTATCATAATGATGCAGACTTGTACTACTACACTAGTTTTAAACTACATCAACTTCCTAGAATTCGACCTGTAGATTGAGCTTAAGCACGTCGAGCTAACGACATAAAAAAATTTTTTGTGGGGAGGCAACCTACATAATTTCCTTTCTAAATTTTGTTCACCAAATAAAATAAACCGCAAAAGAAACCATTAATGATCAGTACTAAATTTGTTTTTTTCTCGTCTCGGGTCATCTTCGTTCTGTATAATTTCATTATACTAATATTCGTTTGAGAATATAGCATGTTGACAACATGAGGATTATTTTCAAGAATGATGACCACCTCTATGAAGACTTGTCTTACAGAACCTTCGCTCTGACTAGGTATCTTGATTTCCCGAGCCTAACAACATTTGGCCTATATGATAGCCTTAAGTACATGCTTAACAAACTTGGCTGAGACCGTTTATCTTTTGCAAAACACCCCACCTACCTGAACCTCGAACTTAAGTTTCATAGATCATTAAATTATTACCCAAGTAGACAAGCAGGCGAATATACGGCTAAAAATATTTTTAGGCTGTTTAGGAATGACCATCGCTTTAAGCATACTGAACTTGGTGAGTTACTTGGATTTGCCATTTTTTGTAGATCTGATTCCCTCACTGAGGTGGCCACTGAAATGCTCGTGAAGTATGACCTAGAAATTGGAAGGATCCCATTGAGTACAACAGTGGTAAGTGGCGTCTAATACCTTCCCTTTACTTAACCAACTAGTGAACCCACTAATCTATAAACAATTTGGGTTTTTCCGTTCTTTCCCGTCCATATGACAAATAAATAGTGGTGGTAGCTTCATTTTTTCTGCTACGACAAAAGTAATTTCAAATCTTTTGGCATCGACCTTGTGTCTACATCGTGATAATGCACCGTTAAAACAAATTTGGATAAAGTTCTCTTCTATAATCATTCCTTTGATGTAATTAGTATTTGATTCCTATAATTGTTGGGCAGTTTGGGTCAACAGCGGATTCAGAAACACCTAGGAGCATAGAGGACCCGTAGACTGCACATCGGACGAAAAACGTGATCAAAATTCATAAGTGACATTGGTGGAAACAAAATAATCAAACTTTTGAAAATCGAAGTCGTTGTCTCCAGATTTAATAATATATGTAGCTAAATTATCGCTTTTAGGTCTCAACTAACATTTGACTAAGATCTTCGTTCCCTGATTTGGAAATCTATTCTCCAACGACGGCCCTTCCTCGTTGCTGACTCACGACCCATCAACAAATTACAATAAGATTTTCGACTCAAACTCGATGAGACAAATGCTTTACCGTTATTCGATGACAACAACAAAATTTCAGATCTTTTTCAAATTTCGCATAGCCACGATTAAGTGATTTCTCTGTTCAACTTTTTGACATGCGTGAAACAACCGGCTGAACATCAGCCGATAACTATATTAATGAAGTCGTCATCGAACGTTTTTTACCTCACAAAAGGAGAAAGGTAAACGCATCGCGAAAACCTAAAAGGGATAAGACACAGTCTTGCGACTGAGAGATAGGGTAAGGGAATCTATTACGTGACGGGAAGGTATTAGCACCCCACACGCCCGTAGTACTCTACGGTATCCACTTCTATTTTCTGTCTAATGGGTGCATTTCTATCTATTTACTTCTTAATTGCTATATTTGTATGCTAAAAGAGAATGCCTATGAAAAAAAGGAAAATAAAGAAAACACGGGGAAAAGAAGGAAGTATTTACAAAGTTTGCTCGATCGAGCCCCGTGACAAGATGCCTATGTATTCCCACGTGCAATGGGAAAGTCAGAGCACCGTAGTTCGGCTCATATGTTTTGGTGGGTTATGTGTTTTTTACTTATACAAAATAATTTTAAACACAAAATAAAACCCGTAGGCAAAAAGTTTGCATTGGTTGGTTGTTTTTACCTTAAAAAAGGAGTTTTAACCATTATTAAGTGTTTTGGTTTGCACAAGAAAAAGAAAACAAGTTTTAATCTTATTACATGCATGTATGAAAAAGAAACTAGAAAACAATCAAGGGAAACTATCTAACGCTATCCCTAATGTTATCATGCATGTATTACAACCTAAGGTCTAACTCGAATCACTACCTGAAGTAGATTCAAGAGAATCCTAAGGGAACATGGCAAAGGTTTACAACCTAGATCTATGTCTATCTCGAATCGCTAGCTAAAGTAGAGTCGAAGATGGCAAAAAGGATGGAAAAGGTTTAAAACCTAAGTCTATGTCCATCTCGAATCACTAACTAAAGTAGAGTCGAAGACGACAAAAGGGATGAAGCAAACAAGTGCTTTAGCCAAAGCACACAAACAATGCAATGCAAATAAACAAATGGCACACAAGCGTAGGAAAAGGAGGAAGTCCCATAGCCTCGAACAGTAACGAGCATACTGTGAGTCAACCAGGAGCCAACACATCTGATTCCTGTGAAAAGTATCACCGCATGACATGAATTGTCAAGTGTGAAGAGCAAATGATGCAAGCTCTGCAATAAATGCGAACCCCAGGAAAGCGTGGAGAGTCAGAATAGGGAACTCTTTCCACTTTATTATTATTGACTCGATAAAGGAAGCAACACGATTCGCGTGTGCTGAGCTGACACGGACTAGAACTGTACGGGGGTCGATTGCAGACCCTTTCCACTTGCCCATATATCAATGACTCGATGACAGGAAATATAAAAAAGCGGGACTTTGCTTGGTGGTGCCACGTCGGGTGTCCTAACCACTCTTGACCTATGCAAGCACAAATGTAAACACTTACTGAAAATTACCTCCCTATACGGATGGAGGATTTTAAACAAACCAAGCATAATTAGCAAACAGAATTGCCCTAAACGGGTCTTTAAATAAACCAGAGGGGTTCCTGAACATGCTCCAACTACGGAAGCCCCTTCATACATCTCTATTCCTACTTCTCATGGCAAGGAAAGCGGTAAAACCCTACTTCTCATGCTCTCTAGAAAAGCGGTAAAGAAATGCGGTAAACAAAGTAAAATAAATACCAAACGGATAAATATCCGAAGAGCACTGCGAGCTAAAAAAAATACTCCGAAAAACTTCGAGTCAACTGCCATCAATAAAGCAATAATAAGAAACAACTCGATCAATATAATCCATAAGGTGATATCGTGCAACATTTGTGTGTAGCAAACAAGTCCTCATAACAATCAGAACACCTGCACAAAGGTACATATCCAGACAAAACAACAGAATATGTGTTTCTCGTAACATGAGAAGACACAAAGCAAAATGCGTTTAAAACGCAAACAGAACCACGTGACAAGTGGTATGTTAGTGTACCAAAATTAGACACCTAAACAAAACATCCTCAATGTACCTTGCACAAGTCAACAAACATGTCAAAAATAACAAGGAAATATAATTGCATATTCACATCCCATGTCAAAATGTGATCCAAAGGTGAAGAAATAGAATGTAAATGTGTATAGAAACATAAGAATGGAAAACCGGGAAGAAACACACACATAATGCAAAACAACACATGAATGATATTAAAATTGAGCTAAGTCCATCACAATAGTCCTCAAATGCAATGCTAAACATAGTTAGAGACCTAGAGTAGTTAGAAATCAAAAATCTACACTAAAATGACTTAAAATGCATTATTTACAAAGAAAGCAAAGCATGAAAGGTAAGTTCTTAATAGATGGAAGCAAATACATTCTCTAAAGCTTTTCTAAACATCTAAATAAATAGAGGAAAAACTGCAAATTAAACATGCAAAAGGAAGCTAGAATAACTATACAATTATCAACTAGTTCCTAAGAATCGAACTATTAAAAGATAGCTTTGAAATTCTATTTACAATTCTAAGGTAAGGTATACATTTAACTACAATTAGATGGTAGAAAAACACCCTAAAGTTTCTAAGAAACACATGTCATTACACTCCTAAGATTAGTCAATTCACGCTACCAAGGAAGAAAATACTTCTAAACATATAATCGAAAATTGATCAAAAATTAAAATAAATTAATTGCAAAAATATCACAAAAAATATCAAAAATATTCTAAGATCCTAAAATGTCAGAAACTAATTTTTATGCATTTTTTATAAGTCACTTGAATCGAAATTGGGAGCTAAATCGAACTATGTGTCAAGATGTGAAATATGGAAACAAGGGGGGTGCACAGACTAAACCAAGATCTAGTATTCAGCAATATGATCCTAAGTGTAAGGCTCATTCTGAAACTCGTTTAAGCCCATTTATCCAAAAAAATAATAAACTTCCAGAAATTCCCTTTTTGCTGTCACGTTTTTATTTATGTACTACATTATCAATTGGTCATGGTTGGTTTAAGTTATATTACTAGATTTTTATTATTACTATTATTTTATTATTTTTTAAAACAAATAGAAAGCGATACGTGGCGGGATCCTAGTGGTTAATATGGGAAACTACATCAACTAACGAGAGAAAGCCACGCCCAGGGCTGCGAGCAAGGCCACCGGAACAGGGAGCTTTCCGGTCGTCCTCTCCGGCGTAGGGGTTGCCAGAAAAACGAATCTCAACGGAAAATGAAACAATCCGACGCTTCCTAACTCGGTTTTCCATGACGGTTACGAATCTGACCTCGAATCTCCGTAAATCTAACTCTAAGGCCACGGGATCTTGACATGAAGATTAACGCAAAAAATGGAAAATCTGCAAATTATGCTCTTAAAGCACCACACATAGCCGGAGATAAAGTATTAATCGCTGATTACATGACTCTAATCATGAAGAATTCGTAAACAACGCAAAAGTTTCGAAGTAACTTACTTGTGGGAAGCTACGAACAAAGCGATCTTCAGAATACTTCGTTATGCGCCTGAAATCTGTTGCAGACCAAGAAAACTGACGAGAGAGAAATTCATAATTCCTCGCAAGTTCTGATAATAACTCTGTTGATCGGAACCTCACTGTAATTTCGAGTTCACGGACAACCGATAAAGGTAACGAGGATACCACTTGCTGAGCGATTCTTGACACGAAATAAACGCGTGTTGCAGAGGAAAAGATGATGAGCACGAGCTTATGGCGGACTGTAGACGAGATAGTAGAATCTGACAAGCAACGGTGCAAGAAACTGATTCACGGATGGCGGAGATAGAAAGAAGGAGTCTTTTCGATTGCCATGGCTTTTTGAGTTTTTCCGTTTGATATCATGATGGTGAAACTGGTGATTAAGGAAAGAGATGGAGGTGATGATGATGGTTGTTGGTTATTATCATTCTGTTATGGCCGCAGTAGTCTTGTTCTGGTGGTTGTTAGTTTTTTAGGATGGGGATGAAGGTGGGAAGAAATGGTGGAGAGGATTGAGAGTGCGAGGAAGGGGAAAGAAGAAGAGGGAATGACCATGGTAATGTGGTTCTGTTGGAGATTGTTAGATGGTGGGAAGAGATTGAAACCGAATCATGATTGAGGGAGTTGGAGCAGAGAGGGTTCTGTTATCGTTGTCAGAGTGAGGGAGAGGAAGAAGATAGCAGTGGAGGATAGTGGAAAGGAATGAAGGAAGTGAGGGTATCGTTAATGGCGAGAAGAAGTAAGGAGAGGGAATGGATCCTGGTTGTTGTTAGAGAAAAAAAAGAAGGAGGACTGAAGGTGATGCTGATGATTCAATGAAAAAGAGAAGAGAAAGTTCGTGCAAGAGAGAGCATCACCAAAAAAAAAGTGGAAGGTGTTTGTTACTTTTTTGTCAAAGTCCCCCCGGATCATGAAAGATGGAGCCGTTTTTGTTAGAGTTTTTTACTAATTCCGTTAAAAAATTCCAGTGAGAACCCTGCTTCTACAATGAATGATGAGTTGGCATTATCTTGATACCAATGCTTGGATTCCTTGCAAACAGAACAAACCAACAACTCTTCATCACAATTCGATCATAAAGCAATTTCTCAAAAACATGGTCTTGCCACCCTCTTCAAGGATCAAAAACCCGATTTATAAGCACTTTTCGGCTAAGACATCAAAACCAAAATTGTAGAGTAAATTAGAGTGAACAAGTTCCGTGTTGAAGACTCTTCGAATCGGAGCCCGTAGCATGCCTTAAACCGGCTTTGAAGTCGTGACGTCGAAAATGATTGCAAAACCATGGGATTTCCTAGACATGGTCCCGACATTCACTCATGCTAGGTGCACTACTTTGCAGCCCCGTAACTCTTTCGATATTTGACCGGACGACGCAAACCCGATACCGTTAGAAAGATCAAGTGGGATAGAAACACTTTGTAGTTGGACAAAAATCTAAACAATGCCTTAATCACCAAATAAAAAGTGTTTGAACATTGTCACATGACTGATGAAAGTCGTGGCTGGGCTGGGCAAGTTCCAAGCATGACTTGCAGCAATTTTCCAACTTCGAACTGTCACTTACGGCACTTCATATTTTTCGCTCCGACGTCCGAAACGAAAAAGTTTTTAAACGAAACTTGTAGATTACATGACAAACTACAACTTTCATGTTTGGAGTTTCTCCGTGCGGCGATCGAATCAACGAGAAAACAATCTCAAACACGTGCACAAAAACTGTTCGATAAAATCTTTCCGTATGCATGGCAGAAAATGTGTGCGTCATCTTGCATTTGGCAATTTCAAACTGTCACTTATGGTGTTCCATATCTTTCGCTCCGACGTCCAAAACAAAAAAGTTTCTAAACGGAACTCATAAAGGGCATGGTAAACTCCAACTTTCATGTTCGGAGTTTCTCCGTACGGCGATCGAATCGATGACAAAAACAGCCCTGAACATGTGTACAACGACTATTCGAATATTGCAAACATGATGAATCCTTATTTTCCAGGCTTCGTAATTTTCGATCCAAGTCCCGAATGAATTCGACTCCTTCAACAAAGTTATAGATTGCCGTGAGATGAACAACTTTTCAGTTGAACATTTTTTAATTCGGAGCCACGAACTATGGTAAAAGCGAACCCGAAACTGTCAGCTTGAGCATAAAAACAAACACTTCAAAAATATTTCTAAGTGTTGAATTTTTGAGAAATGATAACCCGTAACTTCTGAGCTCCGTAATTTTTGATCCAATTCCCGAATGGTTTCGATTTCTTCAGCAAAGTTGTAGATTGCCACTAAATGAACAACCTTGATTTTGAACTCAACTCGAATCGACGCCTCGAAACAAGTGTAAAATACCTCCGAAGTCGAGCACTTGAACACATTGAAAAACACTTAAAATTCCACTAAGTGTAAATTTCAAAAGTTGTGAACATTAAACTTCGGAACCTCATAACTCGAAATCCGGGCATTTCTGGAAAAATCTTCACAAGGACAAATTCGGAGTATGAAATGCGCTCTTTCCAATGACTGCTCATTCGTGAAATTTCGACCACAGGCGGGTGAGATAGAGAGTCGACAACATGGCTCCGTGAACACAAAGTACTTAAAACTTAGAAAAATTTTCGACCCGAAATTCCACTCGGTCAAACATTGACTTTTGTTGACTTTTTAATACACGCACTCAAATATGTTTTTATTCGACCGTTCTTGATTTTCTAATGAATCGCGCAGATTGATAAGCCATATGCAGATGCTTCAAGACTCATAGAAGGCAATATAATCAATTCGGGCTCAAATATTCGACCACAACACACTGTAGCTCGAAACTGTAATCAACATCCACCTGATAGGCAATCAGAACTTCGAAACCTTGATTCTCGAGAGATAATCAGAAGCTTCTGGATACACACGTCTCGTATATTGAGATGAAGCTTCAAATAACATAACCTCGAATATTCAGCTTTTGCAACCAAACCTCTTCTTCAAAATTGTACAAGTTCATACGATTGGAAGATCTGGAACCCATGGCTAATAAATGAATGATATGTATGCAATGCACCTATTGATTAAGTGTTAGCCAATTATTTATTAACAAAATGAAGAGGGAGAATTTTGGGGTGCAACAGCTGCCCCTATTAAATCTTCTTCGACCGGAGGGTGAGATTGGCGGAAGCCTTTCGAACCAACAAGGTAGAAGATGATTGAATACTTAAATGAACCGTAACATTCGCGCTCTGAATGCGAGCGGACATTATTATATTTTGGATTTTTTGTTTGAACATATACTCTGGAGAGACATAAGAAGTGGACACTTATACCAACGAACTCGGGCATTCCGCTCACGAGAACATTTGTATTGAAGTGACCCACCAGAAATGATGAAGAGAGGAACCCACGAAAGAGCGACTCAGTGTGAATGGGAAATAAAGGAGACAAATTCGTACGAACGAACTCGGGCATTCCGCTCATGAGAACAATTGTATTGAAATGACCCATCCAGGATGATGCATAGGGATATGAAGAGGGAAAACGTATACACGCGATCTCGGGCATTCCGCACACGAGGATAATAGTATTAAAAGGACCCTCTAGGGATGAGACAGAAGACACCCATGAAAGAGCGACTCACTGACCACTAGATTTCAAAGAGGCACTAAAGGGCTCTAAAAGGAAGGACACACTTGTCCTTCCGAAGATACCAGACAGCTGGATTTTGAAGAGGCACTAAAGGGCTCTAAAAGGAAGGACGCATTTGTCCGACCGAGGATACCAGACAGTTGGATTTCAAAGAGGCACTAAAGGGCTTTAAAAGGAAGGACGCACTTGTCCGACCAATGATACCAAACAACTGGATTTTGAAGAGGCACTAAAGGGCTCTAAATTGCAATGTTAGTTAAGCTAACGGAAGGAATACCTGACCTAAGGTACAGGTGCCAACCAAAAAGGAATTGATCCAAACAAGACCTCTAAATTGCAATGTTAGCTAAGCTAACGAAAGGAAATACCCGATCAAAGATACATGTAAACCAAAAAGGAGAGACTGACCAAAACAGAGCTCTAAACCGCAACGTTAGTTAAGCTAACAGATGGAAAACCCGATGTAAGATACAGGCAAGCCGACCAAAAGGTATCGATCCAAACGAAACCTCTAAATTGCAGTGTAAGCTAAGTTAACGAAAGGTGATACCTGATCTAAGATACAGGTAACCCAGAAGGGAGAGACTGATCAAAACAGACATCTAAACTTCAACATTAGCTAACCTAACGGATGGAAAACCCGATCTAAGATACAGGTAAACCGAACCAAAGGAATTGATCCAAACAAGACCTCTAAATTGCAGTGTTAGCTAAGCTAGCGAAAGGAGATACCTGATCTAAGATACCGGAATAAAGATCTCAATAGCAAGACCCCACTGGGGAAACTTCGACTGAGAAATGCACATCGGTGTAAAAATACCGGAATAGATGAACGATTAATCTTCACTGGGAAGAGAAATCTGATTTGGAAGAGAGCTCCATTGGGGAATACATTCAGATATCCAACTCCATTGGGGAAACAACTATTCTTGTCTTAACATGGCTGATCTGAGAAGAAGACTCTCGAAGATACTCAGAATAACTTCACATGGTAGAGTGCGACTTACACCGGGGAATAGAATCAATTGACCGGGGCGCAATTCCCAATGGGAAGTTTGATGTGATCAGACAAAACTCGCTGGAGAATACAACAACAATTCATCTGTCAAACATTGCTCACTGGGGATATCAACCCTAAGTCAACGGTTCAAACACCATCTTCACTAAGAATAAAAGCGAGAACTTTCCATTGATGATGATTTGAGAATTCGACCGACATTCACTGGGGAATTTATCCTAGAATAGGTATCAACAAACCCATTGGGGATTTACTTGAGATTGGTACCTATAACTTGCCCTGGGGATCATGATAATGTCTATATATCGAAGTGTGTATCACTGGTGAACTAATCAACCCGTCAGGCCCTTATGGCGAAAAATTCTGCTTAGGAATTTAAACTCACTGGGGATAAGCCTCAACCAACATCGAGACTTATACTGGGGAGTACGATAATATCAATATGTCGAAGCACGAATCACCGGTAGCAAAATCAGTCCATCAGGACCTTCCAGAAATGAATTCTGCTTAAGAATTAGCTTCGCAGGGGAGAAACCTGGATTAAGATGTACTCTTCATTGGGGAAAAGAGGACATATTGATAACCAACCACATACTTGCAAGTTGCGAGTCATAACAATGTCTCCAAGCATAGAGTGGCAAACTTTGGATACCGTCATTAACACCCAAAATCTTAAGCAGTTTCAAAAATTTACATCATGCGTTGTAGCAACAACAATATTTTAAAAATGTAAAATTTATCAAAAATTTCGGACGTATTTTTTGCAAACAAACTAGTAAAATAAAAATAAAACTAAAACAAAGAAGAAGCAAAATTTCGATCAACATTTGAAGTTTTATTGATTTCATGGCCCGTGAATGGGCATTTACATCAAGAAGCAATTCATAAAAACAGTTAATTGCATACACTACAAAGTGATGGAGAAACATAAATGGCAATGTAACGACAGATTTCAACGGATCTGACTTCGCTATAACCCTCCATGTCTTCAAAGCACCCCAGCCATCTTGCTTTCTGGACAAACTGATTGGATTGTTTCTATACCCTTCCAGGTTAACCAATATAATGAAGTGAAGCAACACAAATGCAATACAGACCGTAGTCATTCGCTTTAAATCCCTTTTTTCCCTGGATCGCCCTATTGGGTTTTCGATCCACCGGGATACCCTTTTTTGCCTAAATTGCCCCTTGACGGGCTCAACTTAGCAGGTGTACTTATTTTTCACTCTACCACTCTTTCTTGTCCCTAAATTTTGCCCGAACCTCTCACCAGGTTCGTCGGGACTGGCCTTTTCTGCCTGAGCTAGTCGACTCAGAGGGTCTATTTTATGCGAAGTATTTTTTTACTACGTCTGCATTGACAGGGTGAGGAAAACCCTCTCCATCCATAGTTATAAGCATCGTGGCTCCTCCGGAGAAAACCTTCTTTACAATATATGGTCCTTCATAATTCGGAGCCCATTTGCCCCGGGCATCTATATTGCTTGGAGGCAAGATTCTCTTCAACACGAGGTCGCCAGCCTGAAAATTACGGGGACGTATATTCTTATCGAAAGCAGCTTTCATCCTTCTCTGGTACACTTGTCCATCGCAAATTGCCGCCAGCCTCTTCTCGTCAATGAGATTCAACTGATCTAAATGATTCTTGGACCCATTCAGCTTGATCTAACTGAACATCTGTCATAATTCTCAAGGAAGGGATTTCAACCTCCACAGGTAGGACAGCTTCCATGCCGTATACCAAAGAAAAGGGGGTTTCCCCGGTTGAAGTACGTATCGAAGTGCGATAACAATGCAAAGCAATGGGTAACATCTCCTGCCAATCTCTATAGGTGACAACCATCTTATGCACGATCTTCTTAATGTTTTTATTTGCTGCCTCCACAGCCCCATTCATCTTTGGGCGATAAGGAGAAGAGTTAGGATGCTTAATCTTGA
This sequence comes from Vicia sativa, assembly GCA_021764765.1. Taxonomy (NCBI): domain Eukaryota; kingdom Viridiplantae; phylum Streptophyta; class Magnoliopsida; order Fabales; family Fabaceae; genus Vicia; species Vicia sativa. The sequence goes on along the minus strand of CM038794.1, from coordinate 90,802,803 downwards.
AGCTATCGCATAATTCCTTCATCATCTTGCTGTTGAGATTGAAGCCATTATCTGTGATGATCTTCTCAGGAACTCCATACCAAAAAATGATATTGTTCGTAATGAAACGTGTAACCACTTGCTTGGTCACGTTGGCATAAGACGCTGCTTCAACCCACTTAGTGAAGTAATCAATGGCGACCAAAATGAAACGATGGCCATTGGAAGTGGTCGGTTCTATCCTTCCAATCATATCGATGCCCCACATTGCGAATGGCCAAGGAGAATTCAAGACATTCAGAGGAGAAGGAGCCACGTGCATCTTATCGGCATAGATCTGGCACTTGTAACATATTCTGGAATGATTATAACAATTTGTTTCCATCGTTGACCACTAGTAACATGCTCTCAAGATTTTCTTGGCCATAGTGTGTCCACTAGAATGTGTCCCGAAGGAACCTTCATGAATTTCTTCTATAATTTTGCTTGCCTCGTGTTTATCCACGCACCTGAGCAAAAAGAATCATAATTTCTCTTATACAGCACGTCATTGTTCAAGAAAAACTTGGCGGAATACTTCCTTAGAGTCTTTTTATCAGTGATCGAAGCATCCTCTGGATATTCTTGAGTCTCAAGATACCTTTTGATATCATAAAACCAAGGCTTTTTGTTAACTTCCTCTTCCATCTCATAACAAAACGCTGGCTCATCCAACCTCATGATGGTGATAGAGGGGGCCTCATTAGCCCATTTGACTTTAAACATGGACGACAAAGTAGCCAATGCGTCTGCCAAGTTATTCTCTTCTCTTGGAACATGATTGAAAGTAATTTCAAAGAAGTACGAGATCAATTTCAAGACATGCTCTCTATACGGAATCAGATTAGGGTGACGAGTCTCCCAATCTCCGTTGATTTGGCTAATTACTAGAGCTGAATCTCCATATACCTCCAATATTTTGATTCTCAAATCAATGGCTGCCTCGATCCCAAAGATACAAGCTTCGTACTCGGCCATATTAGTCATACATTCAAAACAAATCCTGGTCGTGAAAGGGATGTAAAACCCTATCGGTGAAGTAATAACAGCACCAACACCGTTACCCAAGGCATTAGAGGCACCATCGTCCATCACGATCCTGGTTCAGGTCCTTCATCTGGGCCTGGAATATTACAATCCCTGATAAACATAATATCCTCGTCCTAAAATTCGAACTTCATTGGTTGATAATCATCATCCATACGCTGATGAGCAAGGTAATCCGCCAATACACTACCCTTGATAGCTTTTTGAGTAGTGTACTGGATATCATATTCCGTGAGAATCATTTGCCAACGGGCCACTCTTCTCGCGTGAGCCGGCTTCTCGAAGATGTACTTAATCGAGTCCATTTTGGATATCAATAAAGTGGCATGGGTCAACATATACTGCCTCAGTCGGCGAGCAGCCCAAGCCAAAGCACAACATGTTTTCTCGAGCAGTGAATATTTTGTTTCACAATCGGTAAACTTTTTGCTAAGGTAGTATATGGCATGCTCTTTTCGACCAGACTCGTCTTGTTGCCCCAGGACGCACCCCATCGAGCTTTCAAGCACTGTCAGATACATGATCAAGGGTCTACCTTCAATTGGAGGCGAAAGGATCGGAGGTTCCTGCAAGTACTCTTTGATTTTGTCAAAAGCCAATTGGCAATTATCGTTCCACCTGTCCGTCTGATCTTTTCTCAATAATTTGAATATAGGCTCACACGTGGCTGTAAGATGAGAGATGAATCTAGCAATGTAGTTCAACCTCCCTAAGAAACCACGAACCTCTTTTTCAGTCCTCGGCACAGGAATTTCTTGTATATCTTTCACTTTGGCAGGATCAACCTCGATTCCTTTTTCACTTACAATAAAACCCAACAGTTTCCCTGACCTCACTCCGAAGCTGCATTTGTTAGGATTCAACCTTAGCCTGAATTTCCGTAATCTTTTAAACAACTTCAGAAGATGAACAAGGTGTTCCTCTTCCGTATGGGATTTCGCAATCATATCATCAACATAAGAGTGACCATCGCCCGTTGATATGTTGCCCCAGCATTCTTCAAACCAAAAGGCATCACTTTGTAACAAAATGTTCCCCAAGGTGTAATGAACGTAGTCTTCTCCATATCATCTGGCGATATCTTGATTTTGTTGTAGCCAGAAAAACCATCCATGAAAGAAAATACTTTAGCCTGGGCAGTATTGTCAACCAATATGTTGATATGTGGGAGCGGGAAATCTTCTTTAGGGCTTGCTCTATTCAAGTCCCTGTAATCGACACACATCCTAACCTTACCATCTTTCTTCGGTACTGGTACAATATTTGCAACCCATGGAGGATAAGAAACAACTTTTAGAAAACTAGCGTCAAACTGCTTTTGAACCTCCTCTTTAATCTTCTTTGACATCTCAGGATGAGTTCGACGAAGCTTCTGCTTCGCAGGCGGACAATCTGTTTTCAAGGGTAACTCATGCACAACAATATCAGTATCCATCCCAGGCATGTCTTCGTAGGACCAAGCGAAGACATCAGCATACTCTTGGAGCATCTCAATCAACCTTTGCTTGACACTTTCTTCTAAGGGAGCTCCGATCTTGACTTCTCTTTTGACCTCCTCAGTACACAAGTTGATAACTTCTAAAGTCTCTTCATGCGGTTGAATGGATTTTTCTTCTTGCCTCAACAATCTGGCTAACTCTTCTAGAACTTCACAATCTTCTTCAGCTTCTTCATCAGCTTGATAGATCGGATTTTCGAAGTCATAAGTAGCCATAGCAAAGTCATTACCATTGAAATCTCGGAATAATGGGGAACTAGATCTGCATGATTGATTTTACTTCCTTATGTTAGTTTTAGATTAAAAAAAGAAAAATAAAGATCACATTGCCAATGTTAAATTTGTAAAAACGCAAAAAAGAAAGACAATGAGCAAAATATTTGAATGCAAAAAAAACGTCCTTTATTGATGATAAACTTTGAAAATTCAAAATATTGGTGGCCCTACAACATGATTCACTATACCTTGGGCAGAGTGTAGGAATTATTACATGTTAGCTGGAATTATTACATGATTCACTACAAAAGGAAATTACTCTTGAGGACGAGTGATGACGGTGATATCTTTAGAAAACCAGTTAGCTGGCTCTTGCCCTAGAGTAGTAGGACGAATCCACTGATCCATATAGCAACCACTGTCGGTCTCATCCCCAATAACATCAACCTCATCTGTAGCCCTTTGAGCATTTACAAACACTTGTTGAAACTATAAGGTCTTCTTCTCAATCAGACTTTGGAATTCCTTCCTCAAAGATTCACAACCATCATGTTGCACTAAACAATCCTTACAATCAAGGTCACACCCAGGAAAATCTCCCTGCATCAACAATTGTTCTTTCACCCACATCAGAGGAATGGTCAGTTTTTCCACATTCATAACTAGATCAAAGTCTTTATCATCATAGATTGCATTAGCAGCGGCGCCACCATGAGAAGGCAACGGTTGTTGGATGACATTCGGAGTTGACGGCAGGCCAAAATTGATGGCCTCGGAATCAAGCAAGTCTTGAACCTTGTGCTTAAAGGCAATACAATTTTCAACAGTGTGCCCCTGTCCATCAGAGTGTAAGGCGCATCTAGCATTAGCATCAATATATTTTGGCAACTTGTTCGGATCAACTTTCCAAGTGCGTAACTCAACCATCTTTAACTTTAACAGATAACTCAGAATATCAGCATATGACATGGGCAAAGCATCGAACTTCCTTGGCGGTGCTTGCAAACGATTCCCTTGCCTGGGTACATAGGCTTGTCCTTGAGGTGCCGTAGTAGCAAGAATAGTCACTGCAGCAACTTGGTGATCATATTCTTGATACTTTCCCTTACCTTTCCTGGATTCTAGAGCACTAGATTCTCCCTCCTTCTTCCTATAACCTCCAAAAGCTTTCTTGACCCCGCTAGCCTGGCCTCTGTCAACACTAGTGTCTTGGATTTTCCCCAATTTGATTCCAACTTCAATTCATTCGCCAAACATCACCATGTCAGTGAAGGATCCAGACATACTGCGGCTTGTATTGTATTGCCCCTGTAGAGTGCCAGCAAACAAATCCACCATTTCATGCTCCACCATGGGGGGCTGGACCTTCGCAGCTATCTCGCGCCACCTGTGCGCATATTCTTTGAATGATTCATTATCCTTCTGGGATAAATTCTATAACTAAGTTCTAGTTGGAGCCATGTCTCTATTATATTGGTATTGCAGCACACAAGCTTGGACCAAGTCTCTCTAAGTTTTAATGTGATAACTCTCGAGACTCATGTACCAATCCAAAGGACCACCAACCAAGCTATCCTGAAAGAAGTGCATCAGGAGCTTCTCATCTTTAGAATACGCGGACATCTTCTAGTAGTAAGACCTTATATGAGTTTTGGGACAGCTATTCCCCTTGTATTTAGTAAGCTTTGGCATCTTGAATTTGGGAGGGATCTTTACACCTGGCACAAGTCCCAGATCAATCATATCAAAACCCATAACCCCTTGATTCTCAAAAACGTGCATATGTTCCTCGAGCATATGCAATTTTCTGTCAGAATCGGTTTGTTCATCAGCATTAGAATACCAATCTTCCATATAGTCTTCCTCTAGTTGAGGAATAGGGATCAGACCGCCTCTGCGAACCTGTGGTTGTATCACAACTTGTTCAACTTAATGGTTCATCACGGGTGGGGGTACCACTCCATTGCCATTCTCAACATGAGTAGCCTGGTTCATCATATGATTTGTCAAACCCCGAGTAGGACCACCAGTTGGACCTCTATTCAGCCCATTCTTCTAATTCACACCCCCGTTTTCAACTTGATTATCGGCCAGGTCGTTGCCAGGGCCGTTGTTGATGGGAGCATTGACCGCAGCTTGAGCCCTCTCATTGGTTTCAACAGCATTTCTCAAAACTATAGCCCTCAACTCAGCTTGTTGAGCAGCCATGTTCTGAATGACCTCGAGCAACTGGTTAACTCTAGTATCCATCCTGGTATTCAGATCCACCAAATCAGCCTGTATCTGTTCCATTTGTCTCCTTGAATTCCCCCTGGTATTGTATCGGTAAGAAGATGAAGAAGCAATCTTTGAAAAACACCAGATGCAGAGATAAGAAAAACCGGCATGAACCACCTGTTATGCACAATATATGTATATGAATGCTTGAGTATATGATAATGCATGTAGTGGTATATTTAAATATTTCCAGGATTCTAGCACGTTGATTCAAGTTTTGGGCACACCAAGTAAGCAAGATAATTGATACTGAATTCCCCAATCATCATTAAATTGAAACAAAGAGTTCTACAAATATTTCAGGCATTGGTTTTTTCATACAATAAAATGAGTAATCCCATCAACATGTTTGATGGTGATCCTCCAAATTACACAAACAAGGCCTACATCTAAACATAAGACATAGGGTATCCCTCTGCATCTTGAATCCCCATCTGAATTTTGAAATGCTCCAACTCTTCTATGGCGAGAGACAGTTGAACATCTTTCTCCTTGATCTGAGCTTCATGTGCTAATTTCTGATTATGCATCTTCTTCTTTAACTCCTCTATCTGAGCCTTGTACTTCTTTTCCATTTCATCTTTTGAAGTTTTAAGGACCTCAAAGTCTCGGCTTTTTTGCTTTTATTTCTCTTTAACTTCAGCAACGGCTTTCTTGAGACCTGCAGCAGGAATAGGATAATCTTCAACTCTTGATCTCTTATTTGTAGCATCAGAGGCTTCTCCTTTGAAGTATTTGAGTTCATGCATTAGTTGATTCTTCTCTTGAGTTGCAACAAGACAATTCACTGATAGTGTTTCTTTCTCTTCGAGTAGAAGGCGATTTTGAGCCCATACTCGCTCGTAATCTCCTTTTAAGACCACATCTGGAACTAACTCCTGAGGGTAAAAGGATGCAGCTCCGATAATAGATGGCCACTGACGGTCACAATTTTTCTCTTTAATCCACTGAATATAAGAAGCATAGGTTTTAGGATCTTTCTTGCCAAAATATTGCCCTCCTTCAAGACGAATACTCTTCCAGGCTTGAATTGCTTTAGTCATCGATCCGGTAACATCAGGCACATCATAATATAGAGTTTCTCGTACAAGAGTCAGATTGTAGTTGACACCGCCTCTTATACCCCAACTGCCTCAAAGCAAGAGTCGGATTATAGTTGACACCGCCTCTTATACCGATAAGGGGCTCATTAGGGAAATCACCACAACGGATGATAATCTTCTCATTTTCAATTTTGGATGTATTACACCGATACCAACCAATATCCTGTGATGTGAGAGCCATTAACCTTGGAACCCACCTCATAGTGTGCTGAGTATCAATAAAGGCACCGCTACGAGGAAGAAAGCATTGGAACCAATGGTACAACGAAGGTGCACAACAATGAACGATTCCACCCTTTCCTTTGAAACTCCTAGCATGTATGGAATGATAGACATCTCCCAAAAGAGTTGGAACAGGATTCTGGTGGATAAAGATGGAGATAACATTCATATCAATGAATTTGGGCTCATTTGGAAACAAAACCATCCCATAAACGCAACAAGCCAAAATAACATTATAACCTTTCCAATTCTTTTTAGCAGCTTTAGCATTGACTTCTCGTAATAAGAAACCCAAATGAAAACCCTTCACCGCTCCCTTACTAGCACCGTTACTTGACAATATAGATTTCTCAATACAAAGAGCTTTGGCAATCTGATCATCGGTCGGTTTCTCCATGGAAGCATGGAAAGGAATTTGCTGAAGTATAGGAATGTCCAAGATGTGGGAATACTCTTCTAGAGTTGGCATCAACAAGTAATCAGGGAATACAAAACACCTCAATTCACGATCATAAAATTAGAATAGAGACCGAAGACCGTGCTTCTGATATTCGGTGAGAGGAGACTTCAACCATGTCAGAATTCTCCCATAGTCTTTAGCGAAGATGCTAACATTCTCAGGTGGAGACTTATTAGCCAACTAGATAAGATTCTCAAGAGCAGGTGTAGGAAATTTATACATTGGATGACGTCTCTGATTGTCTTTCTTTTCAGTATCCATCTTCCAAAATGACCCAACAACTAGACTCAAATGCTAGAAAATCCTGGAAATAAACAAATATGTATGTTAAAAAAATGCAAATTAAAAGCTTTTATGAATGCAATGCATTAGAGTCATATTTTCTGTAGGTTAAACCACTGTTGTACTGATGATAAGATCCTTGGTCAAACGTAACAAGGTCTAAGATTCGGCACCAATTCAAAATATCATAAAGAAACCAAGTCTGAAAATCATAGGATCAAAGGTCCGACGTCATTTCAGAATGTCACAGAAAATACCAGGTCTGAATATCATAATATCAAAAGTCCGACGTCAAATTAGAACTCCATAGAAAATACCAGAAAATACCAGGATCAATGGAACATAAAGTCTCAAATCACAGATCCAGCATCAATACCTGTAGTAATGATATCCCTCCCCACCTCATAGGGTAATTCTAGACACAACGGGGGTCCCTAATGATAAGCAAAGTCGAGGATCCTTTATCGAGTACTCCGCTATCTACCCAACAGGGTGTAGGGCGAAAGCACCGTCAAACGAATCTCGTCTGAGTTCGGTACTTCATGCCTCCTCACACACACCACGGGATGCGGGATTCGACAAGAACATCCATCTATCCTTTATGTCTCTGGCCGGGGTAGGGGGCCTTTTACCTCATGTAACTCCCACCCAATCAAAAGGATAACAAGTACAGCAGCAGCCCATATACAGGATATATGAAAGCGATAAAATGTCACATAGAATGCAATGCAAACATACAAAGGATGATGCGATAAAGCAAGTAAATAAAAAAACAAATAAATAAACACCCAATAGACAAGAAAATAAAAGCTAGGATCGACTCCTGATTGGACCAGAGCAAGAGGTCTGTACGATCCCCAGTGAAGTCGCCAGCTGAAACAACCGGCTGAACATCATCCGATAACTATATGAATGAAGTCACCATCGAACGTTTTTTATCTCACAAAAGGAGAAAGGTAAACGCATCGCGAAAACCTAAAAGGGATAAGACACAGTCTTGCGACTGAGAGATAGGGTAAGGGAATCTATTACGTGACGGGAAGGTATTAGCACCCCACACGCCCGTAGTACTCTACGGTATCCACTTCTATTTTCTGTCTAATGGGTGCATTTCTATCTATTTACTTCTTAATTGCTATATTTGTATGCTAAAAGAGAATGCCTATGAAAAAAAGGAAAATAAAGAAAACACGGGGAAAAGAAGGAAGTATTTACAAAGTTTGCTCGATCGAGCCCCGTGACAAGATGCCTACGTATTCCCGCGTGCAATGGGAAAGTCAGAGCGCCATAGTTCGGCTCATGTGTTTTGGTGGGTTATGTGTTTTTTACTTATACAAAATAATTTTAAACACAAAAGAAAACCCATAGGCAAAAAGTTTGCATTGGTTGGTTGTTTTTACCTTAAAAAAGGAGTTTGAACCATTATTAAGTGTTTTGGTTTGCAAAATAAAAAGAAAACAAGTTTAAATCTTATTACATGCATGGATGCCAAAGAAACTAGAAAACAATCAAGGGAAACTATCTAGTGCTATCCCTAATGTTATCATGCATGGATGCCAAAGAAACTAGAAAACAATTAAGGGAAACTATCTAGTGCTATCCCTAATGTTATCATGCATGGATTACAACCTAAGGTCTAACTCGAATCACTACCTGAAGTAGATTCAAGAGAATCCTAAGGGAACATGGCAAAGGTTTACAACCTAGATCTATGTCTATCTCGAATCGCTAGCTAAAGTAGAGTCGAAGATGAAAAAAAAGGATGGAAAAGGTTTAAAACCTAAGTCTATGTCCATCTCGAATCACTAACTAAAGTATAGTCGAAGACGACAAAAAGGATGAAGCAAACAAGTGCTTTGGCAAAAGCACACAAACAATGCAATGCAAATAAGAAAATGGCACACAAGTGTAGGAAAAGGAGGAAGTCCCATAGCCTCGAATAGTAACGAGCATACTGTGAGTCAACCAGGAGCCGACACATCCGATTCCTGTGAAAAGTATCACCGTATGACATGAATTGTCAAGTGTGAAGAGCAAATGTTGCAAGCTCTGCAATAAATGCGAACTCCAGGAAAGCGTGGAGAGTCAGAATAGGGAACTCTTACCACTTTATTATTATTGACTCGATAAAGGAAGCAACACGATTCGCGTGTGCTGAGCTGACACGGACTAGAACTGTACGGGGGTCGATTGCAGACCCTTTCCACTTGCCCATATATCAATGACTCGATGACAAGAAATATAAAAAAGCAGGACTTTGCTTGGTGGTGCCACGTCGGGTGTCCTAACCACTCTTGACCTAAGCAAGCACAAATGTAAACACTTACAGAGAATTACCTCCCTATGCAAATGGAGGATTTTAACCAAACCAAACACAATTAGCAAACAGAATCGCCCTAAACGGGTCTTTAAATAAACCAGAGGGGTTGCTGAACATGCTCCAACTACGGAAGCCCCTTCATACATGTCTATTCCTACTTCTCATGGAAAGGAAAGTGGTAAAACCCTACTTCTCATGCTCTCTAGAAAAGCGGTAAATAAATGCGGTAAACAAAGTAAAATAAATACCAAACGGATAAAGATCCGAAGAGCACGGCGAGCTAAAAAAAATACTCCGGAAAACTTCGAGTCAACTGCCATTAACAAAGCAATAATAAGAAATAGATCGATCAATATAATCCATAAGGTGATATCGTGCAACATGTGTGTGTAGCAAACAAGTCCTCTAAACAATCAGAACACCTGCACAAAGGTACATATCCATACAAAACAATAGAATATGTGTTTCTCGTAACATGAGAAACCACAAAGCAAAATGCGTTTAAAACGCAAACAGAACCACGAGACAAGCGGTATGTTAGTGTACCAAAATTAGGCACCTAAACAAAACATCCTCAATGTACCTTACACAAGTCAACAAACATGTCAAAAATAACAAGGAAATATAATTGCATATTCACATCACATGTCAAAATGTGATCCAAAGGTGAAGAAATAGAATGTAAATGTGTATAGCAACATAAGAATGGAAAACCGGGCAGCAAAACACACATAATGCAAAACAACTCATGAATGATATTAAAATCGAGATAAGTCCATCACAATAGTCCTCAAATGCAATGGTAAACATAGTTAGAGACCTATAGTAGTTAGAAATCAAAAATCTACACTAAAATGACTTAAAATGCAATATTTACAAAGAAAGCAAATCATGAAAGGTAAGTTCTTAATAGATGGCAGCAACTACATTCTCTAAAGCTTTTCTAAACATCTAAATAAATAGAGGAAAAACTACAAATTAAACATGCAAAAGGAAGTTAGAAAAACTATACAATTATCAACTAGTTCCTAAGAATCGAACTATTAAAAGTTAACTTTGAAATTCTATTTACAATTCTAAGGTAAGGTATACATTTAACTACAATTAGATTGTAGAAAAACACCCTAAATTTTCTAAGAAACACATGTCATTACACTCCTAAGATTAGTCAATTCCAGATACCAAGGAAGAAAATGCTTCTAAACATATAATCGAAAATTGATCAAAAATTAAAATTAATTAATTGCAAAAATATCACAAAAAATATCAAAAATATTCTAAGATCCTAAAATGTCAGAAACTAATTTTTATGCATTTTTTATAAGTCACTTGAATCGAAATTGGGAGCTAAATCGAACTATGTGTCAAGATGTGAAATATGGAAATATGGGGGTGCACAGACTAAACCAAGATCTATTATTCAGCAATATGTTCCTAAGTGTAAGGCCCAGTCTGAAACTCTCTTAAGCCCATTAATCCAAAAAAATAATAAACTTCCAGAAATTCCCTTTTTGCTGTCAGGTTTTTATTTATGTATTACATTATCAATTGGTCATGGTTGGTTTAAGTTATATTACCAGATTTTTATTATTACTATTATTTTATTATTTTTTAAAACAAATAGAAAGCGATACGTGGCGGGATCCTAGTGGTTAATATGGGAAACTACATCAACCAACGAGAGAAAGCCACGCCCAGGGCTGCGAGCAAGGCCACCGGAACAGGGAGCTTTCCGGTTGTCCTCTCCGGCGTAGGGGTTGCCGGAAAAATGAATCTCAACGGAAAATGAAACAATCCGACACTGCCTAACTCGGTTTTCCATGACAGTTACGAATCTGACCTCGAATCTTCGTAAATAACTCTAAGGCCACGGGATCTTGACATGAAGATTAACGCAAAAAATGGAAAATCTGCAAATTATGCTCTTAAAGCCACACATAGTCGGAGATAAAGTATTACTCTCTGATTACATGACTCTAATCATGAAGAATTCGTAAACAACGCAAAAGTTTCGAAGTAACTGACTTGTGGGAAGCTACGAACAAAGCAGATCTTCGGAATACTTCAACGTTATGCGCCTGAAATCTATTGCAGACCAAGAAAACTGACGAGAGAGAAATCCACAATTCCTCGCGAGTTCTGGTAATAACGCAGTTGATCGGAATCTCACTGTAATTTCGAGTTCACGGACAACCGATAAAGGTAACGCGGATACCACTTGCTGAGCGATTCTTGACGCGAAATAAACGCGTGTTGCAGAGGAAAAGATGATGAGCGCGAGCTTATGGCGTATTGTAGACGAGATAGTAGAATTTGACAAGCAACGGTGCAAGAAACTGATTCACGGATGGCGGAGATAGAAAGAAGGAGTCTTTTCGATTGCCATGGCTTTTTGAGTTTTTTCGTTTGTTATCATGATGGTGAAACTGGTGATTAAGGAAAGAGATGGAGGTGATGAAGATGGTTGTTGGTTATTATCATTCTGTTATGGCCGCAGTAGTCTTGTTCTGGTGGTTGTTAGTTTTTTAGGGTGGGGATGAAGGTGGGAAGAAATGGTGGAGAGGATTGAGAGTGTGAGGAAGGGGAAAGAAGAAGAGGGAATGGCCGCGGTAATGTGGTTCTGTTGGAGATTGTTAGATGGAGAGAAGAGATTGAAACTGAATCATGATTAAGGGAGTGGGAGCAGAGAGGGTTCTGTTATCACTGTCAGAGTGAGGGAGAGGAAGAAGATATCAGTGGAGGATAGTGGAAAGGAATGAAGGAAGTGAGGGCATCGTTAATGGCTAGAAGAAGTAAGGAGAGGGAATGGATCCTGGTTGTTGTTAGAGAAAAAAAAGAAGGAGAGGGAATGGAACCAACAGCTCTTCATCTCAATTCGATCATAAAGCAATGTCTCAAAAACATGGTCTTTCCACCCTCTTCCAGGATCAAAAAACCGATTTATAAGCACTTTTCGGCTAAGACATCAAATCCAAAATTCTGGAGTAAATTAGAGTGAACAAGTTTCGTGTTGAAGACTCTTCGAATCGGAGCCCGTAGCATGCCTTAAACCGGCTTTGAAGTCGTGACGTCGAAACTGATTGCAAAACCATGGGATTTCCTATACATGGTCCCGCCATTCACTCATGCTAGGTGCACTACTTTGCAGCCCCGTAACTCTTTCGATATTCGACCGGACGACGCAAACCCGATACCGTTAGAAAGATCAAGTGGGATAGAAAAACTTTGTAGTTGGAAAAAAAATCCAAATAATGCCTTAATCACCAAATAAAAAGTGTTTGAACATTGTCACATGACTGTTCGATGAAAGTCCTGGCTGGGCTGGGCATGTTCCAAGCATGACTTGCAGTAATTTTCCAACTTTGAACTGTCACTTACGACGCTTCATATTTTTCGCTCCGACGTCCGAAACGAAAAAGTTTCTACAGGAAACTTGTAGATTACATGACAAACTACAACTTTCATGTTCGGAGTTTCTCCGTGCGGCGATCGAATCAACGAGAAAACAATCTCAAACACGTGCACAAAAACTTTTCGATAAAATGCTTCCGTATGCATGGCAGAAAATGTGTGCGTCATCTTGCATTTGGAAATTTAAAACTGTCACTTACGGTGTTCCATATCTTTCGCTCCGACGTCCGAAACAAAAAATTTTCTAAACGGAACTCGTAAAGGGCATGGTAAACTCCAACTTTCATGTTCGGAGTTTCTCCGTACGGAGATCGAATCGATGACAAAAACAGCCCTGAACATGTGCACACCGACAATTCGAATATTGCAAACATGATGAATCCTTATTTTCCAGGCTTCGTAATTTTCAATCTGAGTCCCGAATGAATTCGACTCCTTCAACAAAGTTATAGAATGTCGTGAGATGAACAACTTTGCAGTTGAACATTTTTTAATTCGGAGCCACGAACTATAATAAAATCGAACCCGAAACTGTCAGCTTGAGCATAAAAACAAACACTTCAAAAATATTTCTAAGTGTTGAATTTTTGAGAAATGATAACCCGTAACTTCCGAGCTCCGTAATTTTTGATCCGATTCCCGAATGGATTCGATTTTTTCAGCAAAGTCGTATATTGCCGCTAAATGAACAACCTTGATTTTGGACTCAACTCAAATCGATGCCTCGAAACATGTGTAAAATACATCCGAAGTCGAGCACTTGAACACATTGAAAAACACTTAAAATTCCACTAAGTGTAAATTTCAAAAGTTGTGAACATTAAACTTCGAAACCTCATAACTCGAAATCCAGGCATTTATGGAAAAATCTTCACAAGGAACCTCATTTTCACCCGATTCTTCCGATTTTTCTCATTAAATGATCGCATTTTCTCAAATGTCGACTTTTGACCATAATTTCGACCCGAAATTCCACTCGATCAAACTTTGACTTTTGTTGACTTTTTAATACACGCACTCTAATATGTTTTTATCCGACCTTTCTTGATTTTCTAATGAATCCCGCAGATTGATAAGCCATATGCAGATGCTTCAAGACTCATAGAAGGCAATATAATCAATTCGGGCTCAAATATTCGACCACAACACACTGTAGCTCGAAATTGTAATCAACATCCACCTGATAGGCAATCAGAACTCCGAAACCTTGATTCTCGAGAGATAATCAGAAGCTTCTGGATACACACGTCTCGTATATTGAGATGACGCTTGAAATAACAGAACCTCGAATATTCAGCTTTTGGAATCAAACCTCTTCTTCAAAATTGTACAAGTTCATACGATTGAAAAATCTGGAACCCATGGCTAATGAATGAATGATATGTATGCAATGCACCTATTGCTTAAGTGTTAGCCAATTATTTATTAACAAAATGAACAGGGCGAATTTTATAACAATTTCAAGACTATTTGATCGACTATTTATAATGGATAGACGTTTATTCAACTTTTCATAATCAAAAGAATAGCCCTGAATATACATGGACTATAACCGCTTATAGATTGTCGCTGGACAAATCAGTTTTATCCGAACATTAATAAAATCTGAAACACAAGAAGTAATATAAATTATTTTTGAACTTAAGTATTACAGATATTTAATAGAATCCGAGACTAAAATAAATTTGAGGCACGCCGAAAGTGAACACCATGGATATATTTTTAAACTAAGATAAAAGAACACATATAAATAAAATTAAGCACAAAATAAAATTCTTGAAATGAAAGAGATAAACTAAACAAATTATGATTTTGCAATACAATAACTAAGTTATAGCTCATAAAATATTCCGGGGGAGAAATGGTGTACTGGCTATAGGATAGACACATAGACATCGTTTAGTGATGCACATCACCATCCTTTTCAGCGGGCAAAAAGCCCCAAGATTATAACAATGAATGTCGTTTCTACATTTACCATATCCTATATTGAAAAATAGAGAATAAAAGAATAGATAGCATTTGATAAACATTCTGTACAGATTAACAAAGAAAATTTCTGAGTATTAAATAATGGATTACTTTTAGATGTCACGAACAATAAAGAAATCGAGATAATCATGATATAAATAAATTTGATACTCTCAGCCATATTTCTTAAAATTGTTTTAATATTTTATATCTTTTAAAGTTTGAACTCTTCTTACGTCAATTAAATACTACTGTCTTTTAAATGAAATATTTCACAAAATAAAATATATTATTTATTTTTTCAACTACATCAATGTATTGCATTTGTGCCTCTAGCATATTTAGTAGGGGTTATATATTAAAAAAAACTAACCATGTTACTAGATAGTTAACACCTTGAAAGGTTATGATTAAAAACCTTAATAATTCCTTTTTAATTTTATATTGTACATGATTCAAGGCTTAAATATATGTCTATTCACATGAAAATGAAAGTTTACAATCAATAATTCGATAAACATTGACAATTCAATAAACATTTACACATTAATTTTGAATAATCACTTTTTTGAGAATTGCATATTTGTAAAAATGCTTATTTTAACTATCCGATTCCAGATTTAAAAGACACGATTCGATTCACAATTTTAGTCCACAATTAACTTTCAATTCACTACTAGAAAATTTACTTTTAGTGACTGAATTATAGACCGGAAAGTTGCTGTAAGATCGAATAGGAGATCGCCGATGTCAAATTGAAGATAAAAGAATTTTGATAGGGATAGAGAGAGAGGCGCGATAATAGGGAGGGAGAGGAGAAAATTCCTCTTCCAAATCTTGGTCAAGCTCTTGAAGTTGTTGTGAGTTCTTGAGAAATTTGGAGAAAAATCTTTTTTGATTCTTGAGAGAATTCAGAGAGAATAGAAGAGTGTGTCAGAACTTTGTGCTAAATTATTTCAAAATCTATCATTTAATTGAGGACAAGCAAAGGTTCAAGTATAGGGGAGTTCGATAACACAAAAATGTATCGATTATTTACGCCAATTTATATTATTTTTTTCGCATTTTAATTAAATAAATTATTCTTTATTCGTATTATGTCGGTATTTTCTATGTTTTCAAGTTTCTACCGATTATTAGGCATGTACGAAGAAAGTCGAGAAAAGCTGGATAAATCACGTTCAAAAACCATAAAAAGAGAGTATTTAGTAAAGTAGGTATGCATAGCATGAAATGGGGATGTGAAGTAAGCAAAAATTAAAATGAGATTCAACAAACAAGGCCCAGCCCACTCAAAGAAGCACACTGAGACCGTAGCGACCGCTACGAAGGAGATTTAGGAGGCGAGATTTCTCAACCTCTTCGTAACCGTAGCTCTCACACGCCTAAATATAGGTTGCTTCCGTTCACTCTCAAGACACGTTTTTCCCCTCATTCCAGTATCGTTACTCTGCCGATTTTAATTTCGATTCCACATTTAATTTCAGTTTTATTTTCCGTATTCAGTTTCTTTTCTCGTAGCAATCTTCACATCAGAGATTGCTGCAAACTTTTGCCATTTCTAACCTTACGTTAGGATTGCGCCTTTTTACCTTTTTTTCACCGCATTTGGATTATTGAGCAATTAAAGTCGATCTCACCGACATGTGGGAGACACCTGGAACCTGTCAAATATTCAACCTTTTATTTTCAAGTTTATTTAATTAATATTATTTTTAGGTTTATTTAATTGTTTATTTATTTTATGCCCGATTTATTTGAAATGCATATTTTATCTGAATTGTATGTTTATTTCTGTTGTGCTATATTTGAATCATTAACCATGCTAGGCTAAATCTAGTTATCGGTATGTAGGATCACATAGCCAATAGGGTTTAGCAACTTCACTCAACTTATTCTATTTTTAAAAGATCGATTTTCCGGTTTCAATTATTAGTAATTAATGCAACTGTTTTGTTACGATAGTAAAACACAGATTAGAAGTTAGGATCAATAAAGAGAGTGATTGAGCATCAACTTAAAATACAACGAGAGTGATTTTAAGTTGATTAGGTTTTATTTATTTCCAAAAACTATTTTTAAACTCTAATTGAAACAGTGAGAGCACTTAGTTAGGTTTGATCATAGGATATGAATCAATAAACACAGGAGTGTGAGAAGAGGATTTTTTAAAAAGTACTTCCTACTGAAATACATTTTACTAATGCAATTTAAGTCGATAAGTCGTTAAATCCCTAAGCCTGATCATTACATACCGATACTCGTATTCTGAATCTAAACTAGATCTCAATCGGTTAGGTTCCCTAAACCAAACATCATTTATATTAGTCCCTATGGATTCGATAATCTTTAAAACTACAAGCGATATGGCTGTATACTTGCAGTCTAGGTTCTATAAGACGATAAAGTCGCGATCACTGTCTCTAGATTTCATAATATGTGTAGCTAAATTGTCTCTTTTAGGTCTCGACTAACATTTGACTAAGATCTTCGCTCCCTAATTTAGAGATCTATTCTCCAACAACGACCCTTCATCGTCGCTGACTCACGACCCATCAACAGATTACAATAAGATTTTCGACTCAAACTCGATGAGACAAATGTTCTACTATTATTCGATGACAACAACAAAATTTCATATGTTGTTCAAATTTCTCATAGCCACGATTGACTGATTTCTCTGTTCAACTTTTTGACATGCGTATGTTTAGACTTCATTGGCCAAAACAACCACTTCAGAGGAGATGAAAATTTTCAATCAGTCTACTCTCCTCTTACCCTATTTTTTTGCGCCTCCTAAACATATGTGGGTATGGAGACAATGAGATTTGAAAAATTTCTCGTCCAATTTTGATTGTGTAACCCGGTAAAAGTTTACCACGCCTCACGGTAGGCGCCATATGTTCCTGATAAAGTATTATTTAGATAATCTCTCTGATGTGAATCAGGTGACCACAAATGTACTAAATTTAGAGAGCTTTTTAGAGGAAGGATTTTACGGTCTTTTCTCCTTTCTATCTTGTTTATGCACTCATCCATTATGGAAAATCCCTGATTTCTCTTTTATAGAGTAGATACACTTAATAACCCACAAGAAAACGTCACTCCCTTACTAACCATTTGTAGCGGATTTATTAAATTATACTATAACAATTTCATGACTATTTGATCGACTATTTATAATGGACAGACATTTATTCAACTTTTCATAATCTAAAGAATAGCCCTGAATATACATGAACTATAACCGCTTATAGATTGTCGCTGGACAAATCAGTCTTATTCGAACTTTAATAAAATCTAGAATATATAAGAAGTAATATAAATTATTTTTCCACTTAAGTATTACAGATATTTTAATAGAATCTGAGACTAAAATAAATTTGAGACACGCCTAAAGTGAAAACCATGGATATATTTTGGAACCGAGATAGAAGAAAACAATATAATTAAAATTAAGCACAAAATATAATTCTTGAAATGAAAGAGAGAAACTAAACAAATTATGATTTTGCAATACAATAACTAAGTTATAGCTCATAAAATATTCCGTGAGAGAAATGGTGTACTGTCTATAGGATAGACACTAAATGCATAATCATATGGGAACTCAATCAAAGAGAGTTGTCACGCTAACACATAGACATTGTTTATTGAGGCACTTCATTATCCTTGGTGGCGGGCAAAGAGACACAGGATTTGAATGATAACAATGATTGTCGTTTCTACATTTACGATATCCTATATTGAAAAATAGAGAATAAAAGATTAGATAGCATTTGATAAACATTCTTTACAGATTAACAAAGAAATTTTCTAAGCATTAAATAATGGATTACTTCTTTCAGAGTTAGATGTCACGAACAAAAAAGAAATTGAGATAATCATGATATAAATAAATTTGATACTTTAAGCCATATTTCTTAAAATTATTTTAATATTTTATATCTTTTAAAGTTTGAACTCTTCTTACGTCAATTAAATACTACTGTCTTTTATATGAAATATTTCACAAAATAAAATATATTATTTATTTTTTCAACTACATCAATGTATTGCATTTGTGCCTCTAGCATATTTAGTAGGGGTTATATATTAAAAAAACTAACCATGTTACTAGATAGTTAACACCTTGAAAGGTTAAGATTAAAAACCTTAATAATTCCTTTTTAATTTTATATTGTACATGATTCAAGGCTTAAATGTATGTCTATTCACATGAAAATGAAAGTTTACGATCAATAATTCGATAAACATTGACAATTCAATAAACATTTATACATTATTTTTGAATAATCACTTTTTTGAGAATTGTTTATTTATAAAAGTGTTTATTTTAACTATCCGATTTCGGATTTCAAAGACACGATTCGATTCACAATTTTACTCTACAATTAAATTTCAATTCACTACTAGAAAATGTACTTTTAGTGATTGAATTATAGACCAAAAAATTGCCGTAAGGTCGAAGTGGAGATTGCCGATGTCGAATTGAAGATAAAAGGATTTGATAGGGATAGAGAGAGAGGCGCGATAATAGGTAGGGAGAGGAGAAAATTCCTCTTCCAAATCTTGATCAAGCTCTTGAAGTTGTTGTGAGTTCTTGAGAAATTTGGAGAAAAATATTTTTTGATTCATGAAAGAATTCAGAGAGAATAGAAGTGTGTCTGTGATTGAAACTTGACAAATGATTATCCCCCCTCCCCTGAATCATGAGAGGAAAAAATTGATTTATACTTGAAAGATTGAGTCTAAAATGAATTGGAGTCAAATTTGGTCATAATTGCCTTTATCCGATTAAAATTCGTCCACATCACATGTTCATCGGGATCCGTGCGAAATTTCGATTCAGACTCAACACGAAAAATGTCTGAAACAAAATTTCATGTCGCTTACTCAAAATTTAAGCTCAAACGGATGGACGGCGAAGGAGATATGCATTTTTTAAGTTTCCGGTGACGATGAGAAACCTCGAAACATCCAGAATTTTCACTACGCAACTATGAGAAAACGCCACGAATAAAAATCTTCTAATCTAAATCTGCACTTAGGATATGAACGAAGATCGAAGCTAAAGAAATTTGTGAATGTTTGGCACCAGTCCCGTCAAAATTAGATAAAAATTTAGAGAGATATGAATTTTTAAATATTGTGCGTCAAAGAAACTAATACTTGGTTCAACTTAAATAAACCTTCAGAGATTAAAATTCTTGTCCTTATCCCTAAGGAATCAGCTCTCGTCTCGATCATGGGGAGATGGGCATGTTACTGATGGTAAAGAACTTGTTGGGAACTAGGTACTTATCTAAGGCAGTTGTAATAACCTGATTGAGTTGCAGAAGTTGTAATCTTTTGAGATTTTTTGGTGTTTATTGGGAGCATCTTAAAGGACTTCTTTGCATAATAAGTTCTTTGTATTGTATGAGGAAAAACCATGGAGTTTGGGTTCTGTGATATAAAGTTCTTGTCCTAACTAATGTTGTAATATCTTGCTTGGGATAATTTTTTTGAGCATATGGAGTTATCTTGCTTGGAATGATTCTTAGGTATAGTAGTTCTGACAATACATGACTACTATTGTTTTGAAGTCTTCACTAATATCAGCAATTTCTACTGATGAAAGGGAATGAGAAGAGGATTAGATAGTGTAATATGATCACAATGCTTGTTGGGGAGGTGACGTCTTCTAGTATAAGAAGAGGTTGTGTGAATCTGGATCTTGTGGTGTAAGCTATCTGAATAGAGTTGTTTGGGAGTATGTGAGAAAGTTCAAAACAAGTGTGCATGTTTTATTCCTTTACAAAGAGTCATGATATTGTATGTGTTTCCTCAAGGATCTAGAATACTATGATCCAACCACAATGAATTATGGTCCTGAATGTTTGACTACCCTAAATAGTATATTGGAAGGGTACTATCAGGAAGAATCAAGGGAGACAAATTGATTTAAAGAATTTGAAAATTATTTGTGTTATGCCATGATTAAGTCTGTTCTAAAAACATAGTTGAGGGGATCTCCTCTGTAGGTACAGACTATGGCATCCATCATCTCAAAATCAGAATGAAAGTCTGAAGAAAAACTTATTTATATATGGCTCATATTATCCCTTGGTTATTTTGATTGTTTGGTCGTACATTTGGTGTTTTTTGTACTTCCTATGTCCCCCCCCCCCAATTATTATGGATGAGATACTATAGATGTTACCCCCAGAACCATAATGGATGATGTCATATCAGATGTTGAAACATCTTCTCAATGTCTTCATTAATGAAAGTTTGTATTGTTTCAAAGAAGTAAGTGTGTGTGTGTGTGTGAAGATGTAATCAGTCAAGATAATCTATTGTGAGTAGACTGTTCTTACTGACCAACTGGTAGGTACTTTGACAGGATACTTAATACTTATTAGGTGTGTAACCTGAATACCAAAACTGCATATACTTTGTCGGGAGTTGAGTGTTTGTCTAAAGGATACATGGTATATTGTGAATTAAATTTCAATATTAAAGTTCACAGTGATATTCCCAAGTTTAGGATGTGTGGCAACATTATCTGGTGATTATTTAACAAGCTTATTCAATTAAGAAGATGTATACAGATGATTTCAAATATCTTCATGGTAGTTGGATATTTGTGATAATTGTGTGTTGAAATCTGAAGAGATGAAGTATGTGATGAAGAGAATGTTCTTCATGAAGATGTAACATCATAACTGTTGAAGACACCAGAGATTGAAGAAGGCAGATAAGGTACAGACTTATCTTTTGAAGACATATCTATGGTTATACACATAGATTAGAATGTAGTTTCTTCTATTACAAGTTACAGAGTGTGACAATCTGAATCTTGTATAGCAAGTAAACTAAGGATTCCTCATTTGGAAACTGTGGCAATTCCAAAAAAACAATACTTCATGTAATATAAGGATTAACAACAAATATGTCCTTATTTTATATAACTCAGGGGGAGTAACAATATTATGGAAAACTTCATCAGGGGGGAAGTGTTGATATTAAGATGGAGAAACTGTATATATGAAGAGCAATTGTCAATTGTTAGTTGTTAAAACAGCCATGTCTAGTGCGATTGAAGTGTTTATTAAAGGAGGAACAAATGCTATATGTGTTGATCTGAATATCTTTCAATCTCCAGCTGGTATTAAGGGAGAGAAATTTAGCTGATGAGAAGAGGAAAGAATACTGCTATAGCCTAAAAAGTCCTGGAGACAAAACCTTGAAGAAGCAATATTATTATAATCTTAGAGCCAAGGCAAATGGACTATGCTTGAATGTCTCAAATGAAGTTGGAACATCAAAAAATTTAGATGTTGAAAAATATGATTATTAAAACAATATTACTCTCTAAAGGGAAATTAGAGTAAATAAACTTAGAATATAACTACATGACTTACCTCCAATTCAATTGTCATGAGAATGTATGGACACGTAGGAGTATCATAGAACGAAAATACTATTTTAGAAGCTATTGAAAGGAATCTGGTCAAAGTAATAAGTTATGATATCTCAGAAAGAAGCAGTCCAGATTGGTGAAATAAGAGGTGGCAATCACATGCTCCTGCATGGTGTACGAAATTGAGGTGACCCATGCAATTTATTGAAACTAAATCCATCAAAAGAATATGGCAGAAACTAGTAAAGATAGTCAGAGTTAGTTGGACGGTACATGTTTGTTTCTAGTGCAGTCCTTTAACCAAAGCTTGACCAATGACCAAAGACTGTAAATTCACACGCCTCACTTGTGCCTATATATAGAGTACTCCTCTACCTCTATCTTCAAGTATATAATTATGTTTTCAACATCATGAAAGTTGTTCGAATATGGGCTTCCTGTGCTTGGAACTGGTTTTGTGAAGGCTCTCATTGTCCAATTTTTGCTAAAAAGGGGGAGAAAAGTTGTAAAAGTAGTGTTGTTGATGCTATTATTATTGGTCTCTTTACTGCTGCTATGAATGACAGAGTATGTTCACAAAATATATCTAAACCAAACATCAAAATCCTATTTGGAAATCTCTTGTGACATGTGTTGTGAGTTATGATCACAATTGTGACCTGTGTTCTGAGTTACATGGAGAAAATTCAGAATTCCATCTGAACTATCTCTCATGCTACTAAGGAGGTATTTCAACTCTAAATGTAGCACCGAGTCTCTTCCTTCTCCTACCTTGAACGCCTGATGTTGGTTCAATGGAGAAAAGAAGATGTCAAGACGGATGTTCAGACATCCCATGCAACTCAAGATTTAAAGTTTTGAGAAGAAGACCATATTTTAATTATAAATTTTCAATTGTAATTGTTGTTGCTATTTATGTAACTACTTGTAATTGTTCTTATTTGTTTTAGCTAAAATTTGCCAAAGGGTGAGATTGTAAGTTCATGGTTTTTATAGATTGCCTAAAATTTTAATAAAACAAATAATAACAGCAACAATATATTATGCAATATGATATATGCAGCAGAAGTCCTATTGGAATGCTTGAACATGTTGTGCTGAAGACTTTCAACATCTGGAATAGCATGTGAAATGAGATGTCGAGACATTAGATATCAGGACATCACACTATAGAAACTGTTAAGTTTGGTACAGTTTTATTTTAATTAGTGCAAAATATTTTGAGAATATTATGCATCATAGGTAGCGTGTTATTGAATGAATTTGTGGAGATCCAAGAGCTAAGGAGAAAAATCAGCAAGGACCTTGATTGTAGAAGAAGTTATCTATGTATTTGATTATGCAAAAGTTTCTTACTATAGAAGTTTGTTACAGCTTAAAAGCTGTTATTTGAAGGCCTAAATCCAGTTGGGTAATAGGTTATAAATAAGGACATTGTAACCTAGTTTTATAAGCTAGCCAGTTTTAGAAAGCTGTATTCTTTAGGGCTAGCCATTTAAGTGAACCACCCGGATTGTGGGATGGTTACTGATATGTGCCTCGAAGCCTGAAGGCAAGAGGTTTATTTTACTCACTCAGAAGCTGTGAAGTAATGAGTGCAGTTATGTCCTTAGAAGAAGCTGTGAAGTAATTCCAAGTTTATTTGAGTCACAAGTTTGACTGTTTTATGTTTGGAGTGAGGAATCTCCAAACTGGTTTTGAGTTGATAGGTATCAAGTTGTTGATGCAGTGGCTGGGATAGTGACTGATAGACATCACTGCAGTGATTGGAAGTGGAATGGGGATATTTCATATCAAAGTGAGGTATCTTAGGTAGAATGAACATTGGGTAGGGATTAAGTTAAGAGTGTAAACAAGGAGGTTTAACTCTGAATTAGGACTACTTAAAATGGACTTCATTCCTGGCTTAGTATTCCCCAAGATGTAGGTTGGTTAGAACCGAACTGGGTGAACAATTTTGTGTGTTCTTTTGTTTACTGCACTGTTAATTATATTTCTACCGTGTCTATATTTTTAATGTCAGATCAGATATCAAGATATCCTTATATGACATCTGAGTCTGCTGTTAGCACCAGAATATCAAACTCTTTCTACGTCTTGTTAAATTGTTCCTGAAATCCATCCATTCGATCATAGAAGTCTATGCTTTTACTCCGAGGAGGGAGTGGATTATCAAACTCTTTGTTGAAAAAAGGAGTAGCATGCATCACAGGATGTGCAAAATCAATAGCAGGTTGGGCCAAAGAGGTCACTTGAGCAGCATGATTGTAACCTTAAGGCATGAAATTCTCTAGCATACCCCAAGGATAACCAGGTGGCATACGGTGCTAGAAGGTAGAAACCATTGGCACAACGTAAACACGAGCATCTTGAACTTCAGAGATAATAGTTGTTTGTTGAGGTGGAATGATATGGGGAGAAGGCAAAGAAGTAGGTGGTGGCTGATTCTGAGTAGCTACCTATTGTTCCACCATAGCAGTCAAGTTGGTCATACATGTCCTCAAGGAAGTAACCTCTTCGCGCAGCTCGATATTCTCTTGCTCTAGATTTTCCATCTTCTTCTTGGATTTGGCTCGAGTGTTATACCGATGCAACAACTTGAAGACTGAATGAAGCAGACAAACAGATAAGACACCTGGGAGAGTATGAAAATGCAAGAATGTGTGTGTCATAGTGCATGACATGTAATGCATATGATTTGTTTATTGTTATTTTCTTCATATCAGCAAAGTAACGAGCCTTCTTGAACAGAAAAGCAGTTGGTAATCCTCTAATACAACCCTTGGTAGTTGTTCGCGTTAAAAAGTGACGCGCAAGGGAATCGAATCTGAATTCGAATCTCTGGCTCGAAACGATTTACTCTTTTGATTTGTTTATCAAGATGCCGCGAGCATCAAGATTTATTATTTCCAAGACAAGAAAAATGAGATGAAAAAGGGGAAAGATGCAATACCCTCAATTGATGTAATATGCATTACGACTAGCGCGAACTAGATGCAACGCATTGGGGAGATTCCGGGTAAGGGGGTTTGTTATATAAAGGGAATAGATGTGGCACCCTAAATATATATAGTTATCTATAGCTTTATATATGAATACTTTGATATGTTTTTGTGTTTTAATTTGCTATTTCTATTTTTGGGGAAAGTTTCTCCTTTCGATTTTAAGAAGGGTAGATTATGTGAGATCCTAGGTTTTGTTGTTATTGTGCTCGCAAAGATCATTGGGATCTTCTGCATACATATCCCTTAATGGGAATCAGAGCATTTGTAGCT
Source organism: Vicia sativa (assembly GCA_021764765.1). NCBI lineage: Eukaryota > Viridiplantae > Streptophyta > Magnoliopsida > Fabales > Fabaceae > Vicia > Vicia sativa. Next base: position 90,777,295 of record CM038794.1, on the reverse strand, counting down.
TAGATCTAAGGGAGCTATGGTTTTGTTTGGTTTGAGGGAGAAAGAAGTATGCTCGCCAAGGATGAGACCTTGTGCCTACGTATTCTCAAAGGGATGTTGAGAAAGTCAAAGCAATCGTAGTTCCCACTTATGCTATTGGAAGCAACGGGTGTTATTAAGAGACAAAGACAAATGTCATCTTAATGAAAAATGTATCTAATCTATTTCATCACATACATTTTGAAGGATTCATTGATTGAACCTTTCATCGTAAGTTATAGGTGTTTTGCTTGAGTGTACAAGCGTTACCACTTACGAGTTAAGAAAGATGATTGAATCTTTAATTGTAAGTATTAGGTGTTTTGCTTGAGTGTACAAGCGTTACCACTTACAGATTAAAATATTTTTTTGTTTGAAAAGAGTTTGATTTTGAAAAGTATTTGATTGTATGTGATGTGATAGATGAGATACTTCTTCGATAGAGATGATAAATGTCTAAATATCTAGGAGAAATTGATTGGATTAGGGGGATTCTTTTAAGAAGCCTGTGGGTCCTTGTATTGTAAGCCCAATAGAAGGCATTCCGAGGGTCATCGAGGGCCTTGTATTGTTAGCCCGAGAGAAGGAATTCTGAGGGTCATCGAGGGTCCTTGTATGAAGTTCAAGAGGAAGCTATAGGGTATGGATGGTTTTTGCTTTAAGAGTGGTTTCACCGGGAAACCATCCTCTTTAGGATTTCAACAGTGATTTCACCGGGAAATCATCCACTTAGAGTTCTATCCTAGCGCGGGTGATTCTTTGTATTGGAAGCCCAATAGGAGGCTGTTAAGAGATTTCCAGGTCTCTTTCTTGTTTGATGCCCAAGAGAAGGCTAAACTCAATGAGGATTTCTTTTGAACGAAGCCCAAGAGAGGCTGACTCAGCAGGGGAGTGTTGTCTTATATGAAGCCTAAGCGGAGGCTAAACTCAGTGAATGAGCTATCTTATACGAAGCCTAAGAGGAGGCTAACTCAGATGAATGAGTTATCTTATATGAAGCATAAGAGGAGGCTAACTCAATAAATGAGTTATCTTATACGAAGCCTAAGAGGAGGCTAAAGGGGGACCTAGTTGTTAGGCTAATAGTTATGTTATAATTGAACAGTTATATAAACAAGTGTGTGATGTGTATTCACAGGAATTTATGAAGGAAATATAAAAAAGTGTATAAAATAAGCATTTAAAGCAAGTGTAACTTGAATATTTACAAGGTTTAGGACTTACACCTTAAGGGAGGCCCATTGGTTTAAGAGCAGTTTCATTGTGAATAATGCTTCTCTTAATACCAATGGAATCGGTGTATAAACAAGCGGATGAAAACAAACGAAAGAAGTTTGTTTATGCTTGAATAATTAATGTGTACAAGAAAATGAATATGTACATAGGAGGGTTGGGACTTACACTGTGAGGGAGGCCCATGATCAATTAAGAAAATCAAGGAGAAACCTGGTTTGGTTTATCTTTAAGTCTAATTGATCATGGAAAAAAGGTGTTGTCGCAACTCGATTTCAAAAATCATTTAAATTTCGAAAATTAAGTGAAATCGCCACCTAATTTTATTTGTTCTAAAACGAACGGGAAAATATAGATAAAACCCACAAAAATTGGATAAGGCGGTCTACGTGACCAAAAATATGGAATCCGGAGTCGGTTATGTAAGGGGAAGGTATTAGCACCCCTTACATCCATCATACTCGATGGGACCCATTTAGTTCTAAGTGTTTGTGTGTGTGTTAAATTGCTAATTTCTAAGTTATGATTGAGAAATAAAGGAAACGAGATTTATTCATTATTATTTTGAGTTTGACACGGTTTCAAAACCGTGTGCCTACGTATTCCCTTGTGCAATGGGAAAGTCAAAACTCCGTAGTTCTTGTTGAAAATGTTCGAATTGATTGTATTGATTTTAATTGAAATGTTCTTGATAATCACGTACGAGCGAAAAAGGATTTGAATGGGTTGAATTGATTTTAGGTGGGTGAAAAAGTACCGAACAATAGGACTAGCATCCTACGATTCAAATACTAGAAACAAGATGAGCTCAATGCCCAACGAGTCGTCTATCATCCAAAAGTTTTTCTTGGAAAAGAATCTTGAAAATGCACTCGACGTTGGATCGAGGTTTGTAATTTAATTATGAAAGCGTTTTAGAACTTGACGCGTGGGAAAGGAAATTTATAACGGACAGTTCAAGCATATGAAAATCAAAGGATCAAAGAACAATTAACTTATCCAAATAAATTTCGTCAAAAAAATAAAATTTAGTAAATAAAATGGGTTAAAAAGAAATAAAAAAATATAATGATTTAGTAAATAAAATTAAAGATTAATTTGGAAATCTTTTGTTTTTTTTTATATAAAAAAAAAAGGTAAAATGAAAATAAATAAAGAAAAAAAGAGTAAACAAAATTTATATATATAAAAAAATAATAAAATAAAATAATAATAAAAAAAGAAAATATGAAGTAAACCGGTTGGATCATTGGGCCGGACCGGTTTAAACCGGATCCAAGCCCTCACCAACAGATGGAACGAACTGGGTAATTGGGTTTAGAACCCTAATTCTCGAATCAGCTCATCCCCTTCCCTTTCGAAATACAGAAGGCGAAACAAAAAGAAAGCAAGCCATGGCCGATTCAGGAGGAAACTTCGTGAATCAACACCTCACCTTCATCGATTCCGATGTTCTGACACCGATCTCCAGTCAAAACCTCCTTCAGTCCCAACCAAATCTTTCAAAGAAAGACCCTACAATCGGACCACGCGAAGGCTTCCCCAAATCGAAATCCTAGGTTTCAAATGTTATTGAGAATAAAAAAACGGTTCAATTCAGAACTCGGATCTCCCTCACGACTTCAACAAAATCAAGGATTCGTAATCATTTTCTGGATAATCTCCGAGTATTCAGTAGGTAAGATTAACATTTTTTTCATAACTTTCAATTTTCGAAGTTTCAATGTTCAGAGTAGTAACCTTCGTTACCCTTTTGCAAGGAAAACCATCAAAGTGTGGACACAGCATCAGTATATCGCCTCAGCCCTATGGAGTACCAATCAATGATTAGTTTCCTCCTTGAGCTTTCATCGGCGATACGTTCAGATTTCGAAACCTCCAGACAGCAAAAACCATCTCAGGTAACATAAAAATTTCAAAATATTCGTCTCATGGTTTGCGTTGTACTGAAATTTCACGTTTGTTTACGACATGGTATGAAGGGTATCCTAGACTGGCAGAATATCTCAGCTCTGTGGAGTACTAATCAAAGTTTAGTTTCTCCTTGAGCTTGTCATCGATATCACACAGATTTCGGATATAAGGCATTTAAACTGGCAGGAATGTATCAGGTAACATAAAAACTAAAAGAACATTCATCTCACACTTAACTTGTATTCTAAATGTAAGCTGCCTATTCATGACAGATGATACAGGATTTAGATGATACAGGATTTAAAAGACTGGCAGAATATCTCAGCCTCATGGAGTACTAATTGAAGGGTAGCTTCTCCTTTGGCTTGTCATCGATATTATACAGATTTCGGATACAAAACAATCAGGATGGCAGAAAATAGTATCAGGTAACATAAAGAAAACCTTAAATATCTATTTTGTATTTAATCTGTATTATGGTGGCATTTATGATTAGTCATGAAATATGGTGCAGGATAGTGAAACTGGAGTATACAGAAGAATATGCTGAAGCTCAAAGTTAAAATGCAAAGAGGAAAGTAGCAACTATGTTACCTGAGTGAAGTTGTGATGGCTGTTGGTTTTGGTAAGTTTCTTTCCCTCTACTTTCTAGACTGAATGAAATAAGTGTGAGTGGTATAGCTCTTTCCACTTCAAATTTTAGTTTGAAATTTGAAGAAGAAATTAGGGTTGAGAGCTCTGAGTGAATAGGTGTTTAGGGAGGAATTTCTGCAGAGTTTTGCTAGGCTGAGAGTGGCTGCCCACTGAGAGAAAACAGGGTGGTTTATATAGAGTGCAGGTTTGGGTGAGAGAGGGTTGGAGTGAGGTTAGAAAGGTGGCTTGGATTTAGGTTAGGATAGATGACTAGGCTTGGAGTTAGTTAGAGTGGAGAGACAACAGCTTGGAGTTGGATTCAAAAACTGACTTTTTAAGGTATTCTTTTTTTGTTTTTCATGAAGTTTTACTGATGTAACAATAAAGGGAGTTGGGTAAAAATGCTAGTAAACAACAGCCCTTAGATGTTACCATGAATGGTTAGGATTAGAATAGGTTTGTGAGCTGTAAAAGTGAGCTGTCAATAGGACAAAATGAAAGTAAAGATGGTGAAAAATCTGAATTCTTTATCTGTGGTAAAAATCTCATAAGGTGCGCCCTCTAGCTTGCACATGTATGTGCAGGAACACAAGCAAAAATGTTCTGGTTTATTCAAAATATGTGCATAACATTTCTTGCGTTTGAAGCTTTCTTTTTTTTCAAAACAAATTCAGACCAACATTTCCTCAATGCTGCAGGTTTGAAGCACAGTGTATTACAGTGTCGTGTCGAGTCATAAACTACTCAAGTCCCTGCAACTGGATACCAGACACACCTAATTTATTTTCCATCCTGTAAGTCAAATTCAACTTCTGTTTCGTGACTAGAGTGTCTGATTCTGCGGTATTTAGAGACACTTGAACCATATATACAATTTTGGTTTGTTTGTCACTTACAGAAAAAACACGAGAAATGGTTTATGGTTTATTGTTGGTGTATGCAGGTTTGCAACTATTCTCAATGAGAACGTTTTTTCTATTGATGAAACTCCACTTGGTTGCCTTGTAGTAATTGATTTAAACCTGCTTACATCAGAATCTATGACAGTGCTTTATTCCTAATTGTATGTGCGTTTAAAAGTCGTCGCATTTGCTAATTGAATTTGCTTCGTGACCCTCTCCTTCGTTTATTCTTAACTGAATTTTCTAACTATAAAATTCTTGTTGCAAATTGGTGCAGGTTGTTTTTATGCATTCGGGGAGTCAACACATTAGTAGTTACTTGATCAATAACGGACCGCTCATATTACTGATGTGCTTACAACATGAATTTGAGAAGACGGCAAATCCAAATTCGAACTCGTTTGTAAATTCGTTAGTAAATCAAACTCGGATCCATTTGACATCACTCTCTGGAACACTAAGATCAAGCCTATCTACATATTGCAGTGACGCAGCTCCATCTGGTACAATTGCATATCTCTCAGCTAAGGAAGCAAAGGTTTTTTCCTGATAATTGATCTGTGTTTAAGGATTCTATGTGCTGCTCACAAGTTCCATCAACACTCAAAGCCTCGATAATCTTTGGACTATTCCAGTCAATGGTATCACCGATCCCAAGTTGCCCATTTGTGCCTCTTCTCCAAGAATATACATTGTCTTTTTTCAGTAACTGCAATTGTGTGTATCCACCCATATCTTCTTTAATTAGTCAAGACAAACTTGTCTTTTAGGATAATTGTAAGGTCATATTCATATTCTTTTTGCATTTGAATTAAAGGAAAACTACTATCTTGACTTCCAAAATAACTTGTTTCAAATTCCGGTGGTAACTTAAATTTGTAATTGAAATTCAAACATATTGAATCAACGAAAGAAAGGGTTACGAACGACATGACCAAAGTATTTTGTATAGGTGCTTTTAATTTGCTTCTTGTAATTTCAATAGAAATAATGAATGTAGTAATTCACTATAGGATTTATAACGATGCAATACTCTATTTTATCACCTCATCGTCTCTTCTTCAAAAATTAATGAAATGTGACAAAGACTCCACCAAGCCTAAAACTTGTATGCACGTGTACGCTCTTTTAAGGAAACAAAATCCATCAAATTTGGCGTCTATCTTGAACAAAGACCAAAACGGGATCCAAAACAAACAAACATATTGATTGACATTGGAAGACGAATTACACATAAGTTATAATAAAACCTTGATTACAAATGAAACCTTTGCCAAACAATAAAATCCTTTGCCCTTTTTAGCTTTTACTTGATATTGCGCCATTGTTGATGAAATCCCACTCACACCTTAATCACTAGTAGAATTCTGGCCAGGTAAATAACTTTCCACGACGAGAAGCCAACCAGACTGATTGCGAAATTCACACCTTGATTTCGATCCACTTTACAGATAATGCTAACAGTCGTGCTCACTATGATTAGTAAAACAGAAAGTGAGGCAAATTTTGGGGTGTGACAGGTGTGTAAGTTTGTTGAAATGTTTTTGAAAAGGTTTTGAAAATTATTTTGAAAAGTGAAGGATATTCACAAGATGTTTTGAAAAAGATTTAAGTTTGAAAGTTGGAAAGAAAACAGTTTTGAAAAGTATTAAGAAATACTTAAAATGTCTCACTTTAAACTTAATTAAAATATAATCAAAAAGAAAAAAAATTTGGATTTTTTTGACATAATCATAAAATAGGTATATTAAATGACAAGTGTGCAAAAAATCATCTCAAAATGATATGTTTTGATTAGTTTTTGAAAATGTTTAAAGTTTGCTAGAAACTTGAGAAAAAAAGAGTTTTTTTGTCCTAAGGAGGTTTGAACCTTGGACATTTGGCTTAGAAATGAAGATTTTCCATTAAGCCATTTGCTTGACTTGTCATTTAATTACCTTGCTTAGAAGGAGTTTTGAAAAAAAAGAAGTTTGGAAAAAGTCCAGAAGTTGGACTTCTGAAGGGTTCAGAAGTTGACTTGCTTCTGAAGGGTCAGAAGCTAACTTGCTTCTGGAGCGTGTGAAGGAGATTTTGGAGCGCTTTATCTAGCAGCGGCTGGTGCTCGGCTTGCAGCTTCTGGGCATGAGAAGGAGCGCTTGCTTCTGGCTGCTTCTGCTGGCTACTTCTGGAGCTTGTGGGTGCGTGTGAAGCATTAGAAGCTTGAGGCTTCTAGAGATGGAAGTAGTAGAAGTACTTCTGGAGAGAATGTAAATGAAGAGCTTCTAAGGGTAGAAGCTTCAGAAGCACTTCTGGAGGCTGAGCCTCAGAAGGACTTCTGGAGAAATAAGCTTCAGAAGCTTGTTATTTCCTTTTGTAAAAAAAAGGACTTCTGGAGAAACAAGCTTCAGAAGCTTGTTATTTCCTTTTGTAAAAAAAAAGGTTCCAGGGGGATTCGAACCCTGGACCTTGTGGCGAAGGAAAGTGTTAAGGCGTGTTGGCTTTACCATTGGGGTGGCTATACATCCGTTGTTTAAACTTAAACTACAAATATATATTTTAGAACCAACTTTTAAATTTCTGAAACTCAACTTCATGTTCTTCGTTTGAACAGGCGCGGACATGGCCATGGCTGGGATTCGAGTTTTTTCATTTCTTGATCAATTTTAAAAGTTTAAAATACCATTTTGTCTAGATTTTCATCACGATTCTGGCCATGTATTTTGTTAACATTATTAATCAAAGACGGCCACGAATTTTAACAATCCCAATTTAAACCCTAACTGAAAAAGTGATTAATTCTTGAACTCAGTTGATTTTAGTTTAAATTAAGGATCCAGATAGCTTTACTGATTGAATATCTACATTTTCCTATTCAATTTTAAAGCTAAAAGCGCATGTATGGAGGTATCAAAGTTTTGAAAAACTCACCTCTTGGTATGAAATACCAGATCGAGTTTGACTGCTTCCTGGTGCAAAGTAACGATTCATTTAGCTTCCTTGAACCTCATTGTGTGTGTTCCTACTCTTAGTTTATCCTGAAAGTGGCTGGAACTTTCTGACCAAGTCAAGTTACAAGTTGCTTAATTTGAATATGGAAGATGGTGATGGAGCTGTTCCAGAACTTGTTTAAGTGTATGGACAGTCTCTATATGTTGTATAGGATGTGTTTGAAGTGAGAAATCAAGGCTAGCACGCGTAGTTTTCTGGTTTGGCAGTTTTGGCTCAAAACTTGCACAAATGGAGTTTTGTGTAGAAAACTATTTCTTAGCTTGTTTTCTGGTGGTTTTAAGTTTTAAACTACTTCTAAATAATGTTTAGAACATGTTAGAAACTTAAGTTTGCTCAGATTTTGCAAGGTTTGAAGATTGCAAAATTTCCCTCTTTGAACTTTGAAACTTGGAATTTAAGAAAGAAAGAAGGAAAGCTTAATTATGATAGCTTTGGTGTAGTTTGAAAATTAAGAAATGACCTCTATTTATAGGCCAAGAAATCTGAATGACAACGCAAGGTTATCATTGATAGAGCTTTGCAACTTGCTTAAGAGGTAAGAAGGAATCTTTTGCATTTAATGCAAAAGTTACGTTCTAACCATGGTTAAAAAATTTCTTTGATTCAATCCTCTTCTTCAATCATGTCTAACTGATATTTATCAATTATAATCTATCCCTAGCTGATCACAAGGCTTCTAGAAGAGAGATTTATGAAAAATGACTTATAATTTTGAAGCACGATCTTGGAATTCCATGGTTTTGGAGCTCTATGTTTCAAAATCAAAAGCATAGCTAGACAAACTGTTTTTGCAAGTTCTTGGACATTTTGGAAATCTTGTAACAAGGGCTACAACTTTAATGTTTTGAGTTTTTCCTGAATCCAAATGGATCTAGGTGAAAAATGGTCAAGAAAGTGAGGAAAAACCATGTTTCTTAACACTTGAAAAGTTTTCTAAGTGTTAGAAAAAATTCAAATCTTGACTTTTTGTTGACTTTTTCACATTTCTTGATTTTTTATGATCATGATGGATTATTTGAAATGTTTTTATGATTGAAAAGGTTTAGTCTTGAAAAAGTTGACCAAAAGTCAAAGTTTGACTTTTTTGAGCAGATGAATTTTCATTAGATGGTTCAGAATTTGTCTGATGAAGAAACATAGACTTTGCAATGTTTTGAACCAAGAAATTAGGTCAATATGTTGCATTGAAGATGTAAAGATCATTCTTCAAGCAAATAGATCATTCATTGAGAAGAAAGTCAATGATTATTTATCTTCGATCAAAACCATAATTGGTCGATTCAAGGTAGATCATGAGAAAAAGTTGGGAATCTCAAAATCAAATGTTGGTGATTGATTAAGATAGATGACTTGAGGTGATTGGAAACTCAAACCCTAATTGATCATATCTTGAATAGATGATATTTTGAAGAAACCCTGACTTTGACTTCTAGAAGCCACGCACGATCTATTCTGTTTTGAAATTGTTAGTGATGCAGTGATGCAAATGTAAGGTGATATATTAGGTCAAAAATTGGGGTGTGACGATAGTTATATTGTCTTAAATCTCAGATCTCTTCATATGGGTAATAGTAGAAATCTCACGAGACATAGGCTCCTCCTCTAAACTAGTGAAAGGAACAACACTAGGAATAGGTCGACAAAACAGATAAGAATACTCCTCCAACGTAGAAACCAACTGGTAGTCAGGAAAAGTGAAGCAATGGTACAAAGGATCATAGAATTGAACCAAAGTATAAAGAAGACCATCCTTCATCTTAAGCTTCATCAAAGATAAAATAGTCCCATACTTCTTCCTGAAATCCTCTAGACTCTCAATGTCATCAGTCAAACTCATCAATTCCTCAATATTAGGTTCCTTGAAACTGTATTTTTGAGTCCTCATGTGTCCATAATCCATGGTCAAAGTATACCTGAGATATTTTCAAAGGTTAGTCTTAAGTTCCTTGAACAACTATTTGGAAAAAATGAGTATGGGTGCATGAATGCATAATGCAACAATTGCCCACAAAGATAACAAACACGGGGATTCATAGGTTCGACGTCACGAGCATGGAGTCAGAGTGTACTATCCACAAGGTATTCTAAGCTTTTTCACCTGTATATCAAGGTTCTAAAAGGAATCCCTATGGTTTTCATTCCTCTATCAAATACTACTAACTTCCCGATGTACTCGGTAATTAGCAATACCATCAGGTGAAACTCGTCTGATTGTAGTATTGCATAGCGACTACTTCTAGATAACTCCATAATAGTCCCTGCACCACCACTAAAAAGGCCAGGATAAGTTAAGGGTTCTACGGTTGCGCAGCTTCAGGGGTTCTCAGGTCGAAAGTAGTTATGTCTTCCTGATCGCTCGGTAAATAAAATACCACTATCAAGGAGGTCTCCACTGAGTGGGGGACCTCATGTCTCCTTCTTCAGGATTACTCCTTAAAATTTAACATGACTAAACTACCCGTCCTATCTTAAATTTTCCCAAGTCCGAGTATAGGACTCAAAAATAAGATCACCAAGCACCCTTGAAAAACCAGAAAAAACCAGAAAAATCCAGACAAACATATATACAAAAAATATAGCAAATATAGCACATATATACAAATAAACAAAAAAAATAAGGTAAATCCACTTAGATATGGTCGACAAACATCCCTAGCAGAGTCGCCACTTTTATGTAGCGGTAAAAACTTCGAGTATAAGCCATTGAATTGACTTAACTCAAAAAATAACAAAAGAGTCGCCATCGCGCTTTTAATTTATCCCAAGGACAAGGAAAAAGAGTGAATAAAATCCTAACAAAAAATCAAAGATCTGGGACTGGGGTTTGAATATGAAAAGGGAAGGTGTTAGGAACCCAGAGCATCTACAGTACTCCGCATGAACCTTTTTTTGAAAATTTATATATGTGTGCTAAAAAGAGTATATGTACAAAATGGATGGTGGGGGAGAAAAGACGTGTTTTTTACAATTTTTGGTTTAATAGAACTTCTAATGAGTTCCAGGCCTACATACCAACAATGTGCAATGTTGAAATCAAAACCCAATGTAGTTCGGGTAAAAAAGACTAAAATTGTGTGTTGGTTGATTTTAAGAAAATGTTTGTTAGAAAAGCCACAAAGGGTTCAAAACGTTTGAATGAGGTTAGTTGTGTTTTAGTCTTAACAAAAAAAAAGTAAAAGTATTATTAAATGAATTGAAAGTTTGTTAAGAAAATAAGTTTGAGAATTCATGGACCTAAGTCTAAGTGTTTTACGAAAGCAGGTCGAGTTTTGAAAAACAAGAATCCTTTGAAAAAGAGGGAAGATTTTGAAAATTAAAGAATAAGGGAGGAGGTGAAGAGGCTAACCTAAGATCATAAAGTAAAAGGTAAGGGTAAAAAAAGATCTAACTGTGTGAGAAAACTAGTACTTAAAATAAATATCCAACACCATATCCCATCTTTTGGATTACCACATAAGCAACAAATAACTAGACAAAAAAACCAAGCTTCAGATAAGTCAATGCCTCGGATGAATTCATGTCTCAAGAAAAGAAACGGGCAGAGTAACGGCTGTATTTGGAGGAAATTCACTCTTAATCGAGTATAACAGAATAACCCACATACAAACATAATAACCAAGCAAGGCAAAATAACACCAAGGGCATAGAAATCTCCAAGCTGATGCACGGTTCCAAATCCTATGTCCAAACATCAAACTCCGAGCACAACGATAGTAACCAAGTCCAATTAAAAGTTTTTTATATTTAAATTTAATTATTTGGTATCTTGGAAAAATAAAAATAAAGCTGAAGTGAGCAAATTCAAAATGACAAGAAAATAAAATGCTCAAGTGAGCAAAGTGGAAAAAAAATAACATGAAATGTAAAATGGTAAAATTAAAATGCATAAAAGCAAAGAGTATAAAAGTAAAAGCGGAAAGTAAAGAGCATAAAATAAAATGAAATTAATAAAGGTTAGCAAGATGACCATCTTGAAAATTGTCAAGTATATCATCTAATTATTAGTAATTAGTCGTCAGCAAAGTGACCATCTTGAAGCTTGCGCATGAAGACTTTCTAGAAGCTTGATAGAAGCAACGCGACCACATGACAAGTTTCAATTGCTTTTTGTCAAGTATATCACCGGGTTTGGAATTATCACACCACTGGATCAAATATGATTGAGAATTTCAAATGGACAAGGTTAGTTGAAACTTGCAAGAAGCTTGATTAAAAATCATAGCGACCAGACAACAAGCGGCACAGGTGTTGAGCCAAAAACAAAGCTCAAGTCATCTTTTGGGGCTCATGCCACCAATTGATCACTTTTTCTGAATCGGGACAACAGAAAAATAAGATGAAGAAGAAGAAACAAGTTACAATTTTACAATGCATCGGATGAATTTACGTATCCTGATTTCCCGAGCCTAACAACATTTTACCTATACAATAGCCTTAAGTACATGCTTAAGCAACTTGGCTGAGACTGTTTATCTTTTGCAAAACATCCTACCTACCTGAACCTCGAACTTGAGTTTCATATATCATTGAATTATTACCCAAGTAGACAAGCAAGCGAATATAGGGTTGAAGCTATTTTTAGGATGTTTAGGAATGACCATCGCTTTAACCATACTGAACTTGGTGAGTTACTAGGATTTTCCATTTTTTGTAGATCTGATGCCTTCACTAAGGTGGCCACCGACATGCTTGGGAAGTATGGCCTAGAATTAAGAAGGATCCCATTGAGTAAAGCAGAGGTAAGGGGCGCCTAACTCCTTCCCTTTACTTAACCAACTAGTGAACCCCCTAATCTATAAACAATTAGGGTATTTCTGTTCTTTCCTGTCCATATGTCAAATAAATAATGGTGGTAGCTTAATTTTTTCTGCTACGACAAAAGTAATTTCATATCTTTTGGCATCGACCTTGTGTCTACATCGTGATAATGCATCGTTATAACAGATTTGGATAAAGTCCTCTTCTATAATCATTGCTTCGATGTAATTAGTATTTGATTCATAGAATGGTTGGGCAGTTTGGATCAACCACAGATTCAGAAACACCTAGGAGCATAGAGGAGCCGTAGACTGCACATTGGAGGAAAAGCGTGATCAAAAGTCGTAAGTGACATTGGTTGAATAAGAATAATCAAACTTTTGGATATCGAAGTCGCTGTCTGATAACACGAAAATGTTTTGATTATTTAAGCCAATTTATATGCTATTTATCCGCATTTTAATTAAATAAATTATTCTATATTCGTATTATTCCGATATTTTCTATGTTTTCAGGTTTCTACCGATTATTAGGCATGTGCAAAGAAAATCGAGAAAAGTCGGATAAATCACGCTCAAAAACAACAAAAAGAGAGTATTTATTGAAGTATGCAAAAAATAAAAAGAGATTCTACAAATAACGCCCAACCCACTCAAAGGAGCAGACTAAGGCCCAACGCGCTACAACATGTAACGACTCTTACACGCAAGCCCTAAGCTTGTAGCGACCGTCACGGGTCACGCAGTAACACTTCCTCCTCACGCGAGCTTGTAACAACCGTCATGGGTGGAAGCCAGCTCCGTAGCGACCGCTACGGAGGAGATTTAGAAGGCGAGATTTTCTTAACCTCTTCGTAACCCTAGCTCTCACACGCCTGTATATAGGTTGCTGCCGTTCACTCTCAAGACACATTTTTTTCCCTCATTCTAGTATTGTTACTGTGCCAATTTAAATTTTGATTCCGCATTTAAATTCAGTTTTATTTTCCGTATTCAGTTTCTTTTCTCGTAGCAATCTTCACATCGGAGATAGATGTGAACTTTTGCCATTTCTAACCTTACGTTAGGATTGTGCCTTTTTACCTTTTTTTTCATCGTACTTGGATTATTGAGCAATTAAAGGCTATTCGCGGTAAAAAGTGATGAACAAGGGAATTGAATCGGAATTTGAATCTCTGGCTCGAAACGATTTACTCTTTTGATCTATTTTTAAAGATTTCGCAAGCATCAAGATTTATTATTTCCAAAACAAGAAAAATGAGATGAAAAAGGGGAAAGCTGCAATACCCTCAATAAATAATGATATGCGGTGCGACTAGCGTGAACTAGACGCAACCCATTGGGGAAAGATCTGAGCAAGGGGGTTTGTCAAATAAAGGGAAAGATGTGGCACCCTATATATATATATAGTTATCTATAGCTTTATTCATATATATGAATATTTTTGATATGTTTGTGTGTTTTAATTTGCTATTCTATTCTTCGGAGAGTTTCTCCTTTGGATTTTAAGAAAGGTAGGTTATGTGGGATCCTAGATTTTGTTATTATTAACCTCGCAAGGATCATTGGGATCTTCAGCATACATATCCCTTAATGGGAATCAGAGCATCTGTAGCTCGGATCTAAGGGAGCTATGGTTTTGTTTTGTTTGAGGGAGAAAGAAGTATGCTCGCCAAGGATGGGACCTTGTGCCTACGTATTCTCAAAGGGAGGTTGAGAAAGTCAGAGCAATCGTATTTCCCACTTATGCTAGTGGAAGCAAAGGATGTTATTAAGGGACAAAGACAAATGTCATCTTAATGAAAAATGTATCTAATCTATTTCATCACATACATTTTGAAGGGTTGATTGATTGAATCTTTCATCGTAAGTATTAGGTGTTTTGCTTGAGTGTACAAGCGTTATCACTTACGAGTTAAGAAAGATGTTTGAAAGATGATTGAATCTTTAATTGTAAGTTTTGGTGTTTTGCTTGAGTGTACAAGCGTTACCACTTACAGTTAAAAGATGTTTTTGTTTGAAAAGAGTGTGATTTGTATGAGATGTGATAGATGAGATACTTCTTCCATGGAGATGGTAAATGTCTAAATCTCGAGAGGAAATTGATTATGGATTAGGGGGATGCTTTTAAGAAGCCTGTGGGTTCTTGTATTGTAAGCCCAATAGGGGGCACTCCGAGGGTCATCGAGGGTCCTTTCATTGTGAGCCCAAGAGAAGGCATTCTGAGGGTCATCGAGGGTCCTTGTATGAAGCTCAAGAGGAAGCTATAACGTATGGCTGGCTTTGTCTTTAAGAGTGATTTCACCGGGAAACCATCCTCTTAGGATTCAAGAGTGATTTCACTGGGAAATCATACTCTCAGGGTTCTATCCTAGCGCAGGTGATTATTTGTATTGGAAGCCCAATAGGAGGCTGTTAAGAGATTTCCAGGTCTCTTTCTTGTTTGATGCAAAAGAGAAGGCTAAACTCAACGAGGGAGTTCTTTTGAACGAAGCCCAAGAGGAGGCTAACTCAGCAGGGGAGTTGTCTTATATGAAGCCTAAGCGGAGGCTAAACTCAATAAATGAGTTTTCTTATACGAAGCCTAGAAGGAGACTAACTCAATAAATGAGTTATCTTGTAGAAAGCCCAAGAGGAGGCTAAAGGGGAACCTAGTTGTTAGGCTAATTGTTATGTTATAATTGAACAGTTATATAAACAAGTGTGTGATGTATATTCACGGGAGTTTATGAAGGAAATATAAACAAGTGTATAAAACGAGCACTTAAAGCAAGTATAACTTGAATATATACAAGGTTTTGGATGTGTACAAGGGAATGAATATGTACACGAAGGGGTGTTTATGTACAAGGAAATGAATATGTACATAGGAGGGTTGGGACTTACACCGTGAGGGAGGCCCATTGGTTTAAGAGCAGTTTCACCGAGAATAATGCTTCTCTTAATACCAATGAAATCGGTGTATAAACAAGCGGATGAAAAAAAAAATGAACGAAGTTTGTTTATGCTTGAATATTTACAAAGATGATTGGATATGTACAAGGAACTGAATATGTACATAAAAGGGTGAATATGTACTAGAAAATAAATATGTACAAAAAAGGGTTAGGACTTACACCGTGAGGGAGGCCCATGATCAATTTAAGAAATTCAAGGAAAAAACCGGTTCGATTTTATCTTCAAATGGAGTCGATCATGGAAAAAAGGTGTGTAAGATTGTTGAAATGTTTTTGAAAAAGGTTTTGAAAATGATTTTGAAAAGTGAAGGATATTCACAAGAAGTTTTGGAAAGAAAACATTTTTAAAAAGTATTAAGAAATACTTAAAATGTCTCATTTTTTGACTTAATAAAAATATAATCAAAAGAAAATATTTTTGGATTTTTTTAACATAATCATAAAATAGGTATATTAAATGACAAGTGTGCAAAAAATCATCTCAAAATGAGAAGTTTTGATTAGTTTTTGAAAATGTTGAAGTTTGATAGAAAATGTGAAGAAAACAAGTAGTAAAAATTTGATTTTGGTCCTAAGGAGGTTTGAACTCAAGACCTTTGGCTTAGAAGTGAAAAGCTTTACCACTGAGCCATGTGTTTAAATTGTCATTTACACACCTTCATTTAATTATATTTAAAAACAAGTTTTTGAAAATGTTTTAAAAATGAAGGAAAAGTGGAAAAGATGAAAAAAATGGTCTCAGGGGGACTCGAACCCTGGACCATAGGCAAGGCAAAGGACATGAAAAGCGCGCTGACTACCACTGGGGTGGCTATACATCCGTGAATAAAACACGAACCATTAAATATATTCTAAAACGAGAATTTGAATTTTCCAGAAAACTGAAAAACGCGCGCATCTCCATCTTCTTCTTCCTCAAGTTTTGATTTTGTAACTTCTTCATTTCTCAATGAAATTGAAAGATGTAAACATCAAAGTTGCTCGTTTCAATCCCAGGAACATGATGTTGATGTTTAATTTCATTTATTTTGAAGTTAAGATGATTAATTTTGAACGAGGACAGATGAACCCTAATTCTAAGAATCAATATGAAATCGTGTATGGATCATGATTTGTGAAATTGATTGAGGGTTATCATTTAGTATGAGTGCAGAAACAAGATGGCCAAGAAATTTTTCATCTGTAATGCATGAATCATAGAGTTCAAAGTCTAAGCAACTTACCTCTTCGAACTGAAATCGAATTCTTAGTTAGAGTGTTTCTAGTTATGTTTTGAGGATTGCTATAGCTTCATTGGACCTTATGGAAGGTGTGGAAGTGCTTAGCTTGAATTGAAATGGTCTGGGTCATTCCACCCAAGTCCAACTGCAGCCACTTGGAGTGAGTTTCGAATTTGAAGTTGAAGATGTTACAGGTCAGTGATGAGTACATGGATCATTCATATGAAGTGTATGGAAGGTATTTGAAGTGAAAATTGAGATATGCACGAGTGGAATGGAAGTTTGGATGTTAAGGCTCAAAATTGCAATTTATAGAGTTGGAGACAATTATGAGTTTGGATAGTTTAGAACATGTTAGAAACTTAAGTTTGCTCAGATTTTGCAAGGTTTGAAGATTGCAAAATTTCCCCCTTTGAACTTTGAAACTTGGAATTTAAGAAAGAAAGAAGGAAAACTTGATTATGATAGCTTTGGTGTAGTTTGAATTTGAAGAAATGAACTCTATTTATAGGCCAAGAAATTTGAATGACAAGGCATGGTTATCATTGAGAGAAACTTGCAACTTGCTTAAGTGGTAAGAAGGAATCTTTTGCATTTAATGCAAAACTTACTTTCTAACCATGGTTAAAATTTTCTCTTTGATTCCATCCTCTTCTACAATCATGAAAAAATGATATTTATCAGTTATAATCTATCCCTAAGTGATGAAAAGGCTTCTAGAAGTGAGATTTATGAAAAATGACTTATAATTTTGATACATGGTCTTAAAATTCCATGGTTTTGGAGCTCTAAGTTTCAAAATCAAAAGCCTAGCTAGACAAAGTTTTTTTGCAAGTTCTTCGACATTTTGGAAAGCTTGTAACAAGACCTACAACTTTCATGTTTTGAGTTTTTTCTGAATCCAAATGGATCTAGGTGAAAAATGGCCATGAAAGTGAGGAAAAGCCATGTTTCTTAACACTTGAAAATTTTTCTATCTGTTAGAAAAAATTCAAATCTTGACTTTTTGTTGACTTTTTCACATTTCTTGATTTTTTATGATAATGATGGATTATTTGAAATGTTTTTATGATTGAAAAAATTTAGTCTTGAAAAAGTTGACCAAAAGTTAAAGTTTGACTTTTTTGAGCAGATGAATTTTCATCAGATGGTTCAAAATTTATCCGATGAAGAAACATGGATTTTGCAATGTTTTGAATCAAGAAATTAGGTCAAGATGTTGTATTGAAGATTTTAATATCAACCTTCAAGCAAATAGGTCATTCATTGAGCAGAAAGTCAATGATTCACTATCTTCGATCAAAACCCTAATTGGTCTATTCATGGTAGATCATGAGAAAACGTTGGGAATTTGAAGATCAAATGTTGATGATTGATTAAGATAGATCAATTGAGGTGAGTGGAAACTCAAACCCTAATTGATCATATCTTGAACAGATGAAATTTTGAAGAAACCCTAATGTCGCACCCCAAAATTTACCCTCCGTTTATTTTTATAATTTGTGTGGCTCCTTTCATTTGTCAAGCTTTTCAAAGAATATGAAATTTAGTTATGTTGACAATTAGTATAAGGGGCTCTCGTATTCATTCGAGGTTGGGTTTCCTGGTCACTGTGATTTCCTCTGTCGGATGTTAAGGTTGTACACTCAGACGTTCGTCCTGTGCTTGTCATTATCTCTGTTGCGGGTTTCATTGAAAAAAAGACGCACGGATTCGAGGATGTGAATGACCTGGTAATTCTCGGATGCGTCCTCGTGTGTTCCGCTTGCATCAGATTAAAAAGTTTGGAGCAAAATCATCTGTTGGTTTATAATTAAAAGTTTCTCATATGTGCGCATTTTGTTGATGTTTTATCTACCAATGAGAGGTTGATTGAGAATCGGGATGAATATCGCTTCCTCAAAAATATCATTGGCAAGGTTTGGATTTTAAAAAATGGCTACTGTTGGCTTTGTCGTTTTGTTTAGAATGGTGGACATTTCTAACTCAAATTCGAAAAAGAAGTTCAGAAGGTTATTTCTTTTTAACTCAAGTTTCAAGAATAACTTCATTTTAGTTCGTTTAGAATTTCGAAGTGGGGATGGAATAATGCCATTTTTTCTATGGAAGTTTATTGTAAAAGAAATTTGTTCTTACAAATACCATGGCAAGAGATTTAAGGTGCAAGAGAAATATTGTTCATTCAACGTTCAAATCTCATTCAAATTCAAGAGAACAATTATATTACAAGGTTCAAGGGTACAAAAGAGAAGTTTGAACGTATTTGTTCCGAACCAATTCAATGTGGCGAGCTGTGTAAAGTAGGACATTTTCATGTGTTAATTCAAATTCTATTCAAATTTCAAGAACAATTCAAGATTGTTACAAACAATAATAGAATTACTCTATATCTATTCAAACTCAAATGTTTACATTGATATCAATTCCAAATTTCAAGATTTGTTACAAGTAGTAATAAGAACTATTCAACATCTATTCAAATCCAAGACGGTTTACATTTGTATCATTTCCAACTACATAAGACGGTTTACATTTGTATCATTTGTTACATTTGTATTCAAATCATAAGAGTTGATTGTTTACAAGTTTCTACAAATTCTAAATCCTAGAACTACTAATTACACTCCGACAACGTCTTTAAATCGTCGCCATCTTCTTTTCAAGCTTGCCAATTCTTGCTCCATCCATATTCTTCATCCATCACCATCTTCTTTTCGAGCTTGCCAATTCCGTCACATGAAACAAGAAAGAACACAAGTTAGAAGCATAAACATAATTGAAACAAAACGAGAAATTATAAGAAACTGTTTTTCAAGGGTCATCATTAGGCATTTAGGCGGGAATCAGGGTTTTGCTAAAAGCCTCATAATCGTGAAGATTAATCATCGGCGAGGAACACTTGCTCGCAAATCACGGGCTAGCCCGGTTCACGAACAAGAAATAAAGCGACATTTTCCGGGCAGCAAGCATACAACTAGCATACGAAAGCGACAGTTTATTCCGGACGACAAGCATACGTATCGGTTTGAAGTTCCGGCCAGCACAACAAGCAATATCTTAATCCCAACATCCAACAAAAGTCAAAAGGCAACAAGGCAGCATAAATCAATCCAGCATTTTAATCCCACAGTGTGGATTTCAAGTCAACATAACAGGGACAATTGAGAAAAATCAGAGAAAAAGAAGATGAGACAAGCACCAGAGAAAGATTCAGAGCAGAAAAGCATGGTGTAAGCTATCAAAAGTCAGAGCAAACATAGCAGGGCAGCAGTAACAAGATGGCAACCACAAGCATGTATCAATTCATGATGAACAATTCAAAGCTTGCCAGCAAATGCACCAGACCAGCATACAAACATATGCAGTTGAGAAAGAAAATAAGCCTCAAAAGTCAACAAAGTTGACAAGCACACATCACAGGTCAGCAGGTAGCAGCAGGGGCAGTTTTGAGAAAGCAGAAAGCAAGCCACAAACACTCAATGCAGTGCAGAGCAAAGCAGAGCAGTTGAAGCAAAGTCAAAGAAGCAGGACAGAGTTTTCATCATGATAAGCAACTGAGACAGATGGGAAGAGACTAAGATAAGGCAGAATCTGTTCAAGTTGAGGAGGGGATATAGTTCACAGAAAAAGAAAAAAGAGGGATTCATTTTTCACAAGTTCAGACAGTTCATTTTCTCCAAAAGAAAAGTAGTATCCATCCTTATCAAAGACCAGAAAAAGCATAGCATTAACCCAAAAGTGCAGTATTCTGTTCTGACATTCAAAACTAAACCAGGAAAAGAACAAGTGAGTATCCATTCTTACACCGACATAGGCAGCAGAGAGAGAGAAAGAAGATGAAAAAATGAAAACGCAAGCAAACAGAAATCCCAACAGCAACATAATCAACTAAACATAACAGCAACACAAAACGAACAAACCCTAGTCCATCATCATTTTTGCCGCCTAAAGCCTTCAGAATTGAAAAAGAAGAGAGGAAGAAGAGTTCGGAAAGGTAGTACCCGATTTGTTTGACCGAGGAGGTTGCGACTTCCGTCGCCGTCCTTTCCCCTTTTCGCTTTCATCTGTAACACAAATCAGAAATCAACATTAACATCAAATCGAAGCAAACAATCAAAAGAGGAATCAGAATCGGAACATGCAAACGCCGTGAGAGAGAGAAGACAGATCGGAAATCGCGGCGAAAGTGAGAGCGGCCCAATCGCGATCGGAGAGAGACCGGTCACGGCGAGAGAGATGTCCGTCGCGACGGGTTGAGAGAGGTCGCAGTGAGGGATAGATGAGAAACGCGTGGGAGAAACCCAGAACGCAAACACCACGCGAGAGAGAGATGAGAAGGAGATATTGATTTTCTGTATTTTTGTCCCTTTGAAGAAGTATATTTTGTTTAATTGCTTTTTTTTTTTTTTAATTTGAAAATATACAAAACAAAATTTATTTTTCTTTTATTGTATGTTAAATCTAGTGGTGACAAGTGTCACCACCTTGTTTTTTTATACAATAAAATAAAAATCTGTTTTTATTTTTGCTATTCTTAAACAATTTTACTAAAAAAAATGTGGTAGTATTAAATAAAAATATATGTGGTGTAATATGTCACTTGGGCCGGTTGAAACATTTTTCGAAGAAGAAAGATCCGATGCACTCAAATCGCCAGTAATATGACGAATTCGGCGGAATAATCAAAGTTCAGATGGATTTCTTTCCACACCGTCCAGAATCACTGCAATCCAGGCTACTTCTGAACTCTTTCTATTTCCATTGATTCATTTTGTCGTAAATAATTTTGTTGCGATGTACTAGATAATTATTGGATATGATAGTTTTTGTTTGATGATTTATCGATTAAACTATTAGCCGATTTTTCATCAAACAGAAAAGATCGTCTCTACTAATTATTTAAATTTCCGATTGTATTGCATGGTATTTTGCCTGTTTATTTACTTATTCATCATCTATTCACCATTGTACACTTCGCACACAACGGAAATTAAAATCAATTCGACTTCATCTTGATTGGCTCATACGCCGATTTCTTAAAGGGTCTCATGGTTGGGGATGGGCATGGCCATCCTCACGAGATTGGTTAAAGCCCTTGTTGCTTTAATCGATCATAACCCGAAAACAACATTGGTCTATACCAATTTTCCATGCACCAGGGTCTCATGGTTGGGGATAGGAGCATCTATCCTCACGAGGTTAATTAAGTCCATATACTTGATTAACCATAACCCGCTTCCATTTCATCTCAGCACGCGTATCAGATTACCTTCGCAATTCAATTTCAAACCTCGATCCAACGTCGAGCGCATTTTCAAAACCTTTTTCATAATAAATACAAATTTTTAAGCCGTTGGACGCTAGACCAGTTGCTTAAAAACTTGTCCCAAATGAACTTTCAGTCTTTAAGTCGTCGAACGCTAGCCGGTTGCTTAAAGACTTCTAATTAACCTGAGATTTGTTTCACTTCTTTTTTTCTTAAGAAGACCTCTTGGCTCATAGGCCGATTTCTTAAAGGGTTTCGTAATCGAGGATGGGCAGGGCCATCCTCACGAGGTTAATTAAAGCCCTTGTTGCTTTAGTTAATTTTAACCCGAATCATTCTTTCTCTTCCGGTCCGTTACCGAATTCCATCTAAAACACTTTCATAATTACAATTTCAAACCTCGATCCAACGTCGAGTGTCTTTTCAAAAGTTCTTTTCATAATCAAATACAAGTTTATAAGTCATTGGACGCTAGACCAGTTGCTTAAAAACTTTTCCTAATCGAACTTTAAGTCTTTAAGTCGTCGGACGCTAGGTCAATTGCTTAAAGACCTCTAAACAACGTGAAATTCGTTTCACCTCACTCTTTCATAAGAAAATCTTTTTGGGTGATAGACGATTTCAGCGAACATTCGTTCCTCGGGTTTCTAGTATTTGAATCGTGAGACGCTAGCCTCGTTGTTCGGTACTTTTTCATCCACCTAAAAACAATTCAACTCACTCAAATTCTTTTATCGCTCATACGCGATCATTAGACTCTTTTCGGACAAAGAGTGTGCAATAGTCGTTTCAAATACGAGCGAAGACTTAAGCTTTTCAAACAAACAAAACAAGTCCTAGCACAAGGCATTTGAAACGTCTAAACGCACGATTTTTCAGATAAAATCAATACAACCAATTAAAGCCTTTTTAAGAGGAACTACAGAGTTTTGACTTTCCCATTGCACGAGGGAATATGTAGGCACACGGTTCTGAAACCGTGTCAAACTCAAAATAATAACAAACAAATTCTGTTTTCTTTTAGCATCCATAACTTAGTAAACACACACACAAAAGCGTAGAATTAAATGGGTCCCATCGAGTACGATGGATGTAAGGGGTGCTAATACCTTCCCCTTATATAACCGACTCCCGATCCCACTTTTTGGTCACGAAGACCGCCTTATCTGCATCTTTGGGGTTTTATCTATATTTTCCCGTTCTTTTCAGAACGAATAAAATTAGGTGGCGATTTCACCGTTTTCGAGAATTTAAAAGATTTTTGAAAATCGAGCCGCTTCACCTAACTTTGACTTTAGGAGCACACGCACGATCTATCCTGTTCTGAAACTGTTAGTGATGTAGTGATGCAAATGTAAGGTGGTATCTTAGGTCAAAATTTGGGGTATGACAAATGTCATATTCATGCTGACAATACTTGACAAGACAACAAAAACGTATTTGGGAAAAGGACTACGTCATAGTTCAAACAAATACTCAGCAAAATCTTCAGCAATGGTGTAGACGTTACTGATAATGAATCTGAGTTGCATGCTTTAAAATTTTCTGGAAAAGAAATTTGATTGGAAACCTTGTTGGTGATTCTATTTCGGATAAGAATATCATCCTTTGATGATCTCTTTTGAGGAAAAGAAAATTTCTCAACAGTTGTTTATCTTTCAGAGGTCAAAACACTCATGGAAAGACTGTTGGAATTCTTTCTGTGTTCATAGTTCAAAGGAAAATTTCGCTTTTATTTCAAAATTTTGAAGTAAAAATTCAATTAAAACTTTTTCAGTTTCAAAAGTGATTTTCACAAGAAAAAGCATTATTTTGCAAAACAGAATAAAGCAAGAATTGCAAACAAATGGGCACAGGGCTCAAATTTTATTGATAGAATGGTAATCAGCCAAAGGCGTGATTCCATGGACTATTTACAAAAGTTGGAAATGATAATTTATTGGGAAAAGGCTATATTGATAGAAAATAACCACTATTTTCCCTAACAACTTTGAATTTCAACTGTGCTTGTTGCTTTAGAAGATTTGATTGAAGATCCGTTGATGGAAGATTCTTCAGATTGACGAAGTACGGACTGATGCAGTTACTTTGTCATTTTGATCCTTAATTTTTTCCTAGATTTTCTTTTTAGGTTTTCAATCTACCAAGATAAATTTCTGTTTATTGTCTCTAATTTATTCAAGGACAGCCTTTTCAGGTTTTCAATCCACCGAGACGCTCATTTTTGCCTAAGCCACCCTTTTCGGGTTTTCGACTTACCGAGCTGTTCATTTGTCATTTTAGACAAAGTATTTCTTGAATGCATCAGCATTCACAGGATACGGGAGTTCATCACCGTCCATGGTTGTGAGAGTCATAGCACCGCCAGAAAAGCTTCTTTTGACGATGTATGGGCCTTCGTAATTAGGAGTGCATTTGCCCCTAGAATTGGTTGAAAAGACAAAATCTTTTTAAGCACGAGGTCGCCTTCTTGGAATTCATGAGGTCGAACCTTTTTGTCGAAGCCTTTCTTCATCCTTATTTGATATAATTGTCCATGACACAGAGCGGTCAGACGCTTTTCTTCGATTAAGTTCAGCTGTTCGTATCTGCATTGACACCATTCAGCCTCAGATAACTTAGCTTCCATGAGAACACTCATTGATGGAATTTCAACTTCTACGGGGAGCAATGCTTGCATGCCGTATACTAAAGAAAAAGGGGTTTCCCCTGTTGAAGTACGTACTGAAGTACAATATCCATGTAGAGCAAACGACAGCCTTTCGTGCCAGTCTTTGTAGGTGATGACCATCTTCTGGATGATCTTTTTGATGTTCTTGTTGGCAGCTTCCATGGCGCCGTTCATCTTTGGTCGGTAAGGAGATGCGTTATGATGCTCAATCTTGAATTCCTCACACAGTTCTTTCATCATTTCGTTGTTCAAGTTTAATCCATTGTCTGTAATGGTCATACTTGGAACTCCATATCGGCAAATGAGGTTGTTCTTGATGAACCTCACAATAACTTGTCTTGTAACGTTAGCGTAAGATGCTGCTTCGACCCATTTGGTGAAGTAATCAATAGCCACTAAAATGAAGCGATGTCCGTTTGACGCTTTTGGTTCGATCATCCCAATCATGTCGATGACCCACATGGAGAAAGGCCACAGAGAGCAGAGAACATTGAGTAGAGTCGGTAGCACATGGATCTTATCTGCGTACTTGTGGCACTTGTGACATCTCTTGACGTGTTTACAACAATCGGATTCCATTGTTATCGAATATTATCCTGCTCTCAAGATTTTTCTAGACATTGCACGCCCATTTGAATGGGTTCCAAAGGACCCTTGATGCACTTCATGAATTAACATGTCTGCTTCGTGTCTATCGACGCATCTGAGCAAGACCATGTCGAAGTTTCTTTTGTATAACACATCTCCATTCAAGAAGAAATTTCAAGAAACCCTCCTTAGAGTTTTCTTATCTCTGTGCGATGCCCCCAGTGGGTACTCTTGAGTTTGAAGGAAGCGTTTGATGTCGTGGAACCACGGTTTATCATCGATGACTGCTTCAGTTGCAAACACATATGCAGGTCTCTCAAGGTGTCTGATATTGATCTTAGGCATATCGTTCCAATGGTTGACTTTGAACATGGAAGATAAAGTAGCCAAGGCGTCTTCCATTCGATTCTGATCTTGAGGGATATGATGCAATTCAACTTTGTTGAAGAAAGTCAACAAACGTCTTGCATAATCTCGGTAGGGAATCAAACCAAGATGATGAGTTTCATACTTGTTTTTGATTTGATAGATCACAAGGGTGGAATCTCCATATATGTCAAGGATCTTGATCCTTAAGTCGATGACTTCTTCAATACCCATGATACAAGCTTCGTATTCTGCAATGTTGTTGGTGCAATCAAATAGTAATCTGGCGAAAAACGGGATATGAGAACCCTCGGGAGTAATGATGACTGCCCCAATTCCATTCCCAAAAACGTTAACTGCTCCATCAAAAATTAAGCCCCATCTACATTCTGGATCAAGACCTTCTTCAGGTAACGGTTCGTCACAATCTTTCATCTTTAAGTACATAACATCCTCGTCAGGGAAGTCGAACTTGAGAGATTGGTATTCGTTGATCGGTTGATAAGCCAAGTGATCGGCGAGAATGCTTCCTTTGACCGCTTTTTGGGCGCGGTATTTGATGTCATATTCAAATAATAACATCTGCCTGATCGCGACTTTATCGTCTACAAATCGGGAGACTTCAAGTGCACAATCATATCGCGTAGTTTTAAAAGATATCGAATCCACAGGGACTATAAATCGATCTATTGTTATCCTAAGTTACTATATATAACTAAGGCCAATAATTCTTTTGGATGATGATTAAAGAAAATATTAATAAAACGGATATCGGTACCTAATTCGTCTAACTTAGTGGATCCGAATTTCCACTGGCTTGTTTCTCAAGTTGATAAAAAGTCCTTTTTAGCAAACAATACTTATCTAAAAATCCTATCTCAAACTCTCGCTCTATTGAATCAGATTATATGGTTAAGTCCTAACGTATGCTCTCGCTATCCCGCCGAACTCAAAAATACATTTTGAAAATAAATAAGGTTTAATCAGGTTTAAAACGCTTTCGAAGTCTTTAAAATCAATACCTAGTATCCACTATCCAGTTTAAACCTCAAACTCTCGCTCTATTGGTTTCTAACCTTAGTCCAGTTTATTTAACCTCAAACTTTCGCTCTGTTGGTTTCTAAACCTTTAAATGAATAAATTTGGATACCAAAGTCAGATAGAATATTTTTAACAACGTAATATTACGCCAGTTTATTTTGGATTCCTTCAGTTCGATTAATTTAAATACCGATATCAGAAAGATTTAGCCAGACATATTAATTAATTCGGACATGCATAAATAATAATATTCAATACATTTAAACATCTCCCTAATCAAACAAATAAATATCAGGCAACAATACTTTGAATAAATTAAGACAATTAGATTAAAAACCTGAAAAATAAGAATACTGCAATAAATCTTGTTCTTCAAAATAAACGAACACTCCACCACAAGTCGGCTGAATCTGCTCGGAGACTCTTGAATTTGAAAGAAGAAAATAAACAAGGAATAAAAAGCACTAGATCTAACGTAAGGTTAGATCAGTGAAAAGTACACAACAATTTCCGGTGTAGAAATTGTTGTGAGAAAATTATAACAGGCTTAGAACCAAAAGAAAATCTAAAACTAAGAAACGAAAATATTGCAAAACTGAAAAGAAAATAGAAATGCGAATAAAGAAAAACTAGAAATCGATTGTTCGATAAAAATGCCGACCCCTTTTGTTGGTCCAATGTGTTCCTTATATAGTTCTTACTTGCAACTTCCTTCTCCAAAAATCTAGCACGTCATGGTCTTTGTCTTCCTAAAATGTAGCAAATGAAATTCACTTAGTGCGTAGAAACGTGGCAAGAAAATAGGAGAAGTTGGAAGTGGTTGGATAACGTGGCAGTGAAGAAAGTGGGTATTGGAGGCGTGTGTCATACCCCAAAATTTGCCCTCCATCTTCTCAAGATATTTCATACATCCATATTCAAGGATTCCTCAAGAGTTGATCAGACAAACTCTCTCCTAGACAATCAACCCAAACTAGGGTTTGGTATTTCTCAGCTCCAGATGGACTTCCAACATCTCCAATGTTCATCATGCCACCTCATATGCTTCAAAGATTCTCCATGTCAAGTTTCAAGCCTCACAAGTCAAGTTTCCTCAGACAATTGCTCAGATGGTTGAAAATCAGTTGTATCGGACAAAAAAATCAACTGTGGTCAACATACAGTCAAACTTCATAATTTTTGGTCAACATCCTCATTTTGAAGTTACATTCATCATTTGATCAAGGGTTGATCATGATTCATCAAGAAAACTCAAGATTAGGGTTTCTAGGTGAAAAGTCAACTGAACTTTGACTGATCATAACTTCTTCATACTTTCTCATAAATTTTTCCACCACCTCTTGTTTTGAAGGAAATTCAATTCTCTACAACTTCATGTCTCACAAGAATGTCCAAAAAATGCTTCATTTGAGAGGTATGGCTCAAAACATTACGTGTCATTTTCAAAGTCAACAAAAGTCAACTTTTTGTTTTGAAGATATATTGAGCATGGAAACTCCAATTGAGATGAGACCAAAAAGGTTGGTTAGAGGACTCTTAGAGCTTTCCAAAAAGTCCAAGAACACTCAAAAATATGGAAAATTGAACAAGATACACCATTCACAAGTTGGGCAATTTTGAAGGAATGCACAAAGAGAGATACTTCTAAAAATCAAATTTTTTGCAAATGGGCTTGCTTTTTCTTCATCCAAACTTATTCCTCATACAATTAGGAATATCCAAGCCCAATGCCACGAATTTTTATGTTTTTTTTATTTTTCTATTTAATTTGGAATTTATTCATTTAAATACAAATTAAATTTAAAAATAAAGTATAAAATCAAAATTAATTACAAAATTGGTTTTTATTCCTTCCTTGAGATCCAAGCAACTCACAAAGGCCAGCAAATTTCGAAATTTGATCAATATGGCAAGATTGGATTGAAAATTAATCAAGTTTTGAAAATTTGATTTTGTACAAAAATCAAATTTGATTTGCATTGAATGTTGATTGATTCTCTCTCAAAACCATCCCAAATCCATCCAGTATAAATATATGATGCATACCTATCAAGAAAAAACGGAAAAATTGGCTCAAGAACCCTAACCTAGAACTCAAAAATCCGTGGCAAACAAGCAAGTGGCAATCATACTTCCAGCCGTTTTCAATCGCTTTTGAGGATTCAAACATATTCCTTGACATCCCTGGAAGCATTCCAGACCTTTACTTTGCCAAAAACCATCAAGAATCGTGGAACCAAATTGGTTTGTTCTTGAAATTTCAAAAATCGTATTCTTTCATTCATGCATTATTAACATGATTTGTGTTTGTTTTTGTGATTAGTAGGAAGATTGCAAGCTTTCTGGGTACTTTAATTGCATTTCCATGGCCGGGAACTCGAGATGCCATTACTAGGGTTTCTGAGGTCGATTTAGGGTTTCTCTTAAATGGAAAAATTGGACCATAAGACCTATACCAATGCATTCGGAATGATCCCAGGAATCGAACCATGGCTTTAGAATTTATTTATATTACGTGTGCTTGCTTTTTGATTTTGCCAGGGACCATAGCGTCAATAACAATGACGCTAGCTTTGAAAAATTTAAATCGGGGACGATGAATGCCATGAAGAGACGGAGACGACACTTGTCTTTCTTTTACTCGATTCGGATTTCAAACACACTTGCACACATGGCGTAGTGGTAAAGGCGCTTCCTGTACACAGATGCTCTCACATGTCCCCAGTTCGAACCATGCCAGGACCATTTGGTTTTTTCTCTCTTTTTACAAACTTTTCCATTTTCTTTCTATTTTATTTAATATTTTCATACAATTTTAATTCTTTTCATAATTTTATTTCTGCATTAAAAAATTACCAAAAAATATTTTTCTTTTTACGTTATTTTCATAAAACCTTTATTTAATTTATAAAATTAAAAAACATAATTTTGCATGCATATTTATTTTTATTCATAATTTTGCATTTTAATTGCTTTTAATTCATTTTTAATTATTAAATTGCATCCAAAAAATCCCAAAAAATTATTTTAGCATATTTATATTATTTCCAGCATGTCATATTTTTCTCATATAAAAATTTGCATTTTTCTAACATTTTTTCTCTTATTCGATTCATCTCGTATTTTCCGATTTCTTATTCTTTCACAGGTTTATTCCGATTCAGACGATTCCTTTTACTGTTTTCTTTTTTCCAATAATGTAACTGCTTATGGGATGTAATAGTTTAAAATTAGGCTTTTATTTTCCGCACTCTCAATTATGTATCTGCCCCAAAGCCATGTAATAGCGTAGGACATTTATCTTTTCGCATCTTTACATTCCACATTTTAATTTTCGCACCCTATAAATTGCTAGTAACTAGGCGTGTATGGCAAGATAATAATGAACATAGCTCACTCTAAATCTTCAAGATAAAATATCTGAATTCAACACACTCTTTTCACACATGCACCCCTTAGGGTAATTCTCTCTCGTTGCCTTTTCGAATTCAAATGGTCATGTCCCTCGAATGTAGAGGTATTCTAGCACCGTTGCCTTCAAAACAAATCATCATAGTCCCTTCGATACAAAGATCATAAGACCCACGATGTCGCCTCCGAATACATGATCTTGACCCTCGATTGTCGCCTACGAAAAATGATGATAGTCCCTTCGAATGTGCTAGGATACCTCCTACAAGTTGCCTTCTATGACCATCCGATGTCCCTTCGAATGACCCGCTTACATCCAACGAATAGGGTTACCTACCAACTAATGGTATGGATAGCACTATTCTAAAGGAACGTAAAACAACACGAAAACGACCAATTCGAGTAGGTAATAAGACTTTTAGTTGCTTGCTCAAATCAAATACTTTTTGCACCTCACACTTTTGTCAAAGTTCAAACTCTTTTCAAAATGAAACATTTCCGAACACTTTGTATACATTCCTACATGAATCATTACAAAGTCAAAGCGAAATGTCTTTTCAAAAACATTTTCAAACACACAGAAAGCACAATTTTAAAGTGATCTAGAGCAACTAAGAGCCCAGATAACTACGGATGGAAAGGGTGCTAATACCTTCCCTTTTCATAACCTTCTCCCACGTAATCTAACGAAGGTCTTTTTCTCGTATTTTACCTTCCCTTAATTGATAAAATAAAAGTCGGTGGCGACTCTTGCTATCCGCACATTTGGATACAAAATCCTACAAAGTCAGTTCACAGACATGTAATCGACGACGACTGGGAGACACCCTAAAAAAGAGAGAATGCCTTAGGGATTTCTAGATAACTTTTACCGCTTTCTGTCTGACTTGCTTGCTTTACTTTTAAGGGGTTCTTGGGTATTATATTGTTGGGGGATCCTACACCGGATCCGGTTTTAGGTAAGTAGCAATAATCGTCATGCTAGACGATATCAAAACGGTCAACATGATGGCTACGTTAGCGTGACACTTTGGTTGTCCCGATACTCTTCATTCCCAACTTGAGGATAGTATTTGGCTTCTGCGTGGTGTCATCAAGCGCTAACTAAAATTTTAGAACCTTAATTGACCCATCTTAGCCATTAGATGGTAGCGAGATGGCCGGCTTTGGTGTAGACCGAGGTTGGTTGATACTCGATGCTACGCTCATTGAGATCAAACTTTTGGGATATTTTCGATCGACCACTTGGCCGTCGTATTGAAATAAACGCCTCTCCGAGAAAGATCAATGATATGAGATTCCTAGAACCCGGTTACTATTATAGGACAGGATGAACCAACTCAAAGTTTTGGTGGGGTAATCACCTATACCTCTTGCAAGCCTTAAACCTAGGCTCATTGTCTGAATTGCTTGTGTGTGCCAAACATGACATCATGACATCATTTGCATTGCATATCATTTCTAACTATTTCAAGGACCTAGGGATTTATCTTTGCTCTGTTTTGTAGGAATTATGGCTTCTAGAAAGACTATCCGAATCAACTTCATGGGTATCCCTTCTCAGCTCAAAGAATTGGTTTCAGAGATTCCCGACCATGCTCAGTTCATCAAAAGACATGGTTATCTACTTGATTTGGTTATCTCCGGTTTTGAAGAAGATATGATGCATGTCCTATTCCAGTTCTTCGATCCGAAACACCATTGCTTTACATTCCCAGATTATCAGTTGGTTCCTACCTTGGAAGAGTTCTCTAAGCTACTTGGGGTACCTATGCTTGACCAAATTCCATTCACCGGTTTAGAAAAGGCTCCTAAGTACGAAGACATTGCATCAGCCTTACATCTTAAGCGCTCAGACATTGAAGCCAATTGGGAAACTAGAAGTGGAGTTAAGGGTTTACTTGCCAAGTTCTTAATTAAGAAAGCCCGAGAATTCCTCAAAGCTATGAGTTTCCATGCATTCGAAGACATTGTGGCTTTGCTAATCTATGGTTTGGTTCTATTCCCTAATTCAGATCAATTCATAGATGTCAACGCCATTAAGTTGTTTCTTACCCGTAATCCAGTGCCTACCTTACTTGGAGACATCCTACATTCTCTCTCCACACTCGTACCATCAAAAGACAAGGAACTCTCATGTGTTGTGTACCGTTACTTTCCAGGTGGTTTATTTCGCACCTTCCTCCATCAGTTTTGAAGAACGAACAAAGGTTAAGATGGTCTCAAAGATTAATGTCACTCTCTCATTCAGATATCCGTTGGAATCTTTTCTCTCAAAAGGACTTCACATTCATCGAGCGTTGTGGAGAATTCCCTAATGTACCACTACTTGGTATAAGGGGAGGTATTACTTACAACCCTTCTCTAGCTCTACGTCAGTTTGGTTTCGCTCGAAGAGATGGCCCACATGATATGCTTCTCCAAGATATTGTGTTTGACTACAACCAAGATCTCCAGAATTACCGACGAAGGTTCATACACGCTTAGGGCATGGTAAAGAAGACTGATACCAAGACTTTGGGGCACCATAACTCCATTCCTTGGGAACCTTACCTCAAATGGGTGCGAGCTCGAGCTCAAAACCTCATGATGCCATTCACGCCTATTTTACCAGTAATTATGGAACCTGTTGCTATAGGTGACGTATCCTATACTATTCTCCATCCTGACATGCCTATTGATTTTGAAGACTTGAAGAGATCTTGGATTCAGCTTAAAGAAGAAAGGGATACCTTTGAAGCTCAGTGTTATGCAAGCGAGAAGAAAGTACTAGAGTTGACAAAGCTACTTCACGAGGAGCGAAACATCAACGCCTACATCGGCACCAAGAGGAAGCGCCCGTGGGAGACTTAGAGCTTTTGATTTATCTGTCTTTCTTTTAGTGTTTTGAACTATCTCTTGTACTTAAAAAGAAAAAGAATAATAAAGAAGCACTAATAAATGTTTGTTCATTGCTTGTTTAACAAATTTAAATCTCTAAGGTCCTTGAAAACATTGCATTGCATCCGCATAAACATTGCATATCATAGCATAACATTGCATCACAGGTACATTGAAGATTGGTTTTCTCATTCTCTCGCTATTTATTTTAGCAGAAATGGCTCTTGAACAGTCCGTCAAAGATCTTTAGGTTCAGAATACTCAGTTTCAGCAGATGTTCACCAGCTTGGTCCAAGGCCAAGAAGATCCGAAGAAGCTCATCAACAGAAAGAAGAAGGTTGTTGGTCTTCTCAACATGGGCAGACGCTACAAGGGTGGTCCTAAGAGGGTCAGTCGCATAGAGCTCTCTGAAGGAAGTGTCAAGAAGGAGGATGAGCAAAGTAACAAGGGTGATGGTGAAGGCAGTCAGCCTGAGCCTGAGAAGAACTACGATGATGGCCAATACTCTGATGAAGATGATAGGTACAAACAACTTGAAGACCGTCTGAATGCCGTGGAAAACCTGAAGATGTCCGGGCTGAATTTTGATGATCTGAGTCTTGTTCCCGGTGTTGTGATTCCTCCCAAGTTCAAAGTTCCAACTTTTGCTAAGTATGATGGCGTGTCTTGTCCTAAACTGCATTTGAAGTCCTATGTTCAGAAGATCAATCCCCACACTGATGATGTAAAGTCAGGATGCATTATTTTCAAGAGAGTTTGTCCGAACTCGCTAGAGTGGTACTATCAGCTAGAGAATGACCGTATCCGTACTTGGAGTGATTTGGCTGATGCTTTCTACAAACAGTATGAGTACAATGCTGAATTGACACACACTCGCATGCAACTACAGAGCATGTCTATGGGTCGTGATGAGAAGTTCAAGGAGTATGCTCAAGTGGAGAGATCTAGCAGGTAGTTCAACCACCCTTGTCCAATAGGGAGTTGGTTGATATGTTTATGGGAACATTGACAGCCCATTCTTTAATCATCCGATTGAAACTCTTCACCGGATTCACCGAAATGATATTGACAAAGTAGCGATGAAGCGGTATCAAGAGTGGAAAGATTCATGTAGAGTCATCTTCCAATGCGCTAAGAGATCTTTGGTGGTAAGAAAGAAGCTAATGCTGTGATGATCGAAAAGCCGAGCCAAGACCGACCGTGCTCAACTGGGGGCTGGTCTCCAATCCCGCATCAAGACAACCTCACGAGACAACGACAGCCGAACGCGCCACGAAGACAGCTTACGAAGATCAACATGCCTTTGTCGCAAGCCTTGCAACACATGTTGAAAGCAGAGTGACCTTGAGGGATCCTCCTCGAATGTCAACACTTCCTCTCCAAGATACAATCCTAATGCTAATCAGTGCTTACCATTCCAATAGCCCGGGACATGATCGATGATTGTTGGGCTCAAGAACAAGATTCAAGATATGATTGAAGCTAAGCATTGAGTTTGTCCCTCCTGTTGAGACCCCGAATGTGATCAACGCACCTATGCCTATCCATGAAAAGAGTTCCAATGCTGTTGGAGAGGATACTTATGTTTTCAACATAGATGACTTGACCATTCCTCTGATGACTGTTAAGAAGAATTTGCTGCAAGCCGGTGTCAATCCAGGATGCCCAGAGAATTATCGTTGGTGCCCATCCGCACCTGATGGTTGTGCTTGGTTGAGAAGACGTGTTCAGTGCATGATGGACAACCGTGAGATACTATTTCTGAAACCACCTGTGCAGAAGCTGTGTGAAGATATGTCTAAGTTGAAGATCGAAGATGTGAACAAAGCCGCACCATCTGTGTGGGATACCTTGGGGAAGCCAAGTGGAAAGTACGATTACATGGTGCAATATACTGTTCCTGATAGCTACAAGATTCCTCTTGAAGATGTTAAGGCGACCGGATGGGGTGACGATTTCCCAGAAGACTATGCTGATGTTAACACCATAAAGATTTCCTCTGCTAATTCCGTGCCTAGAGTGGCACCTCTCATCATTACTTCTCCAAGACCAGTTCTGTATTCCTCTAACAAAGCTATTCCTTGGAATTATGGAGCTGATGTATACTATCATGGCGTCAAGCAAGACCCTCTGACCATTGAAGATCTTACAGTTGAAGCTACCATTCCTGACATTGACAACATCACCGGATCAAGTAAGGTGACCGAACTGAAGAGTATTCTCCGATATCTCCTCCAAAAGACACCGCGACTCAAGCTCGCATTCCAGCTATTCAATCCATTCCCAAGCTAGAGGGAAAGAACCTGACTCATCCCCGCCAAGTACCAAAGGAAGTTATCAAGACACCTCCAAACAAGAAATGGAGGAAATTCAAGATTATCAAGAAAAGTGACTACAATGTTGTGGAATGCTAGGACAAACTCCGCCCAAGATATCCATGCTTGCTCGCTATTGTGCTCCGAGGCTCATGCCAACGCCTTGGTGAAGTTTCAAGAATGCTCACGCATCGCAAGACACTACCACCGACCGCTCAAGTTTGTATTACTAGCCGGCTGCCAACAACGGCCTAGGCTTCTCGATGTTGATTTGACTCACGGAGAGAGACAACAAAGCCTTGCACATCTCTCGCTGAGTGCAAGGGCGCTTTATCTCATGTTTTGTTGATACCGGTTCGCCTCGAATATCCTTCCAAGACCGCTTTTGATCGACTTGATATCAAGGGTTGGTTCGAGACCAAAGGACATTATTGTGAGAGCTTTTGATGGTTCTAAGCGAACAAGATTGGAGAGCTCACTGTTAAAGTCGGTTCCTAGACTTTGACTCCACTTTTGTCATGGACATCCGTTCCGCCTGGATACATGGGCAGGGCATACTCTACCTTACATCGGTCGAAATACCGGTGAGAGGGAAGGTTGTTACAGTGTGTGGTGAAGAAGAATACATGGTCAGTCATCTACAGTCATTCTGTTACCTCGAGGTAGAGGGTGAATTCTTTGAGACTCCCTATCAAGCCTTTGAGACAATCCCCAGAATCATGCCTGTTGACTCTCCTGTCACTCCTAAAGTTACACCAGTTCCACCTAAGATGGCCTCGCTGAAAGATGCTCAAACTGCTGTTGAACAAGGAGGTAGTGCTATTTGGGGACAGCTCCCTGATCTTCCTTTCAAATCTGACAAGACTGGTTTAGGCTTCACTATCGAGGGTCAGAAGATGATACGCCGCGAACGTGCCGGCCAACTTCCTTTCTGCATCAGCCAGAGTGGAATCCATGCTATAGGAGACGACGACAACGACTTCGACATCAACAAGTGGATCTTCCCGACTCCAGACAAAGGGCTCAGCAATTGGAAGACTGAAGACGTCATACCAATTTCCTTTAGCCAGGAGTAATTGCTCTTGTTTTGTTTTGCTTTTCGTATTTCTTTATGTTTTGAACGATAAACTTTGAAAGCCTAGTGCCTTGCCCGGGGCATCGTGGCTCGTTTGCGAGGGTTATTATCTGTTGTTTGCGCGTTTTCATTCAATAAATTCGTTGGACTTTTGCATTCAATTGTTTGTTTTCTTTCTTTTACGTTATCACCCCTTCAAAAAGCTATATGTTTCTTACACACACCCACGTGACACATCGCGTAATCACCGAATCTCGTTAATAACACTATGCTATTTCTAAATATGACTTCGATAATCCGATCTACCAAGCCAAGATGAAAGTGAGGAAGATTGTGAAGTGCCGGAGAACTTGTCGCTACAAAGAAGAAGAGCGAGTGGAAACATCCGAATCTCATTCCAGACGAGCATGTTCTGAGTTTGATTCCCTACTTTGAAGAGATTACTTTCAATCACATTCCACGAGAAGAGAATCAGTTGGCAGACGCATTGGCTACTATGTCATCTATGTTCAAGGTCAGATGGGACAATGAGGCTCCCCAGATCATCATTGAGAAGTTTGACGAACCAACATATTGTTATGAACTTGATACAGAAGAGAAACCTTGGTACTATGACGTGAAGAGATACCTTGAGACTCAGGACTATCTCGCAGGGCATCTGTTAATGATAAGAAGTTTTTGAGAAGATTTGCATCCAAATTCTTCCTCAGCAATGGCATCTTATACAAGCGCAACCACAACTTGTGTTTACTTCGCTGTGTGGACCAGAAAACAGCAATACGTATCATGGAAGAATTGCACGAAGGCGCATTGGGTACCCAGTCCAGTGGACATAT
Source organism: Vicia sativa (assembly GCA_021764765.1). Taxonomy (NCBI): domain Eukaryota; kingdom Viridiplantae; phylum Streptophyta; class Magnoliopsida; order Fabales; family Fabaceae; genus Vicia; species Vicia sativa. Next base: position 90,740,224 of record CM038794.1, on the reverse strand, counting down.
GATGGCTAAGAAGATCTTGAGAACAAGTTACTATTGGTCCACCATGGAAGCTGATTGTCACCGCTATGCTCGATCTTGTCACAAATGCCAGATTTATGCAGACAAAGTGCACAAGACTCGAATGTTCTAATGCTCCTTGGCCTTTTGCAATGTGGGGCATTGACATGATCGGAGAAATCAAGCCCACAGCTTCCAATGGATATCGTTTCATCCTTGTGGCAATTGATTATTTCACCAAGTGGGTAGAAGCAGCCTCGTACGCATCTGTGACCAAGAATGTCGTGGCTCGATTCATCAAGCATAATCTTATCTGTCGGTATGGCACACCCGAAAGGATTATCACGATAATGGTTCTAATCTCAACAACAAGATGATCACCGAACTCGCACGCAGCTCAAGATCAAGCATCACAATTCTTCTCCTTATCGGCCTAAGATGAATGGCGCATGGAAGCCGCCAAAAGAACATTAAGAAGATTATACAAGATGATGTTGACTTACAAAGATTGGCATGAGATGTTACCATTTGCTCTTCATGGCTATCGCACTACAAAGACGAACATCTGGGCAACCCCTTCTCTTGTATACGGTATGGAAGCAGCCCTACCAATCGAGGTTCGATACCTCAACCGTAGTCCTCCAGACGCAGAGTTAGCGAAGACGATGGGTCCGATCGCCTTGACCGATTAATTTGATTGATGAGAAACGACTCGCATCTATCCGCCATGGACAAATCTATCGTAAACGAATGATCGAGCATTTAACAAGAAGGTCAAGCACCGAGTCTACCAAGTCGGTGATCTAGTAGTCAAGCGATCATTCTTCCACAAGGTGATCCTGTGGGAAAATGGACTCCCACCCACGAGGGACCATTTGTAGTCAAGACAGTGTTTTCCGGCGGAGCTATGATACTTAGCACTATGGATGGTGAAGACTTCCCACACTCTGTGAACGCAGACATAGTCAAAAAATACTACGCATAAAAGAGACCCGCTAGGTCGACTGGCCTAGGCAAAAATAAGGGCATCCTGGCAAACCAAAAGGGTTCGGGCAAAAGTTAAGGATATATACAAAACATGTACACCCGGCAAGTCGAAAACCTGAAAAGGCGGCTTGGGCAAAAAAGGGTATCCCGTTAGACTGAAAACCCGAAAGGGCGGTCTAGGCAAAAGTTAGGGATTTAAGCGCACGACTATGTCTCATCCAGATCATCTACTTCCAGACTACTACTATCAGCATTCAAGGTTCAAATGGCGACGATCAATTCACTCACTTTCTACTGACAGCAAGAAGATGAGATAGTTGAAATATATGAGTACTAGCATAGTTGGAACTTAACGAGATTGTTTCCACATAGCTTTTTACCTTTCTTGTGTACAAACTGCTTGGCCATACGCCACATTTCAAATAAATACAAGTCTCTTTCTCTTTACAAATTTCATTGTTGTTGTTTGCATAAAGTCCAATGTCTGCTTTGAATGATTATATGCATCTAACAATAAGAATCTATTCGCAAACATACGAAAAGTAAACATACAAAAGTAATTACTACAGGCTCCAGGATTTGAGAAGACGGCGAAAGTCACCAAAACATTCCCCTACAGAGCATTGATCCCCACAGAAGTGTTACTCACCTCAAACCTTCCCCAGCGGAGTAGAGGAGAGTCCCCAAGCAGTGATTCCACTCAACTTAGCAGTAACACTTCATCCCCAGCCGAGATATTTATCCCCAGCGGATATCTCGCAAGTATTCCCCTTTCCCCCAGCAGCAGTGTCTAGACCCGAAACTTGTTCAGATAGTGCACCGGAGGAAACCTACACCTCTTTTCCCAGTCAGAGAGTACAACGGGCTCCAGATTCTTCTAACCCGGTCTCACAGCAACTATCAAACGCTCTCCAGCGAGATCTACACTCAAAATCCCCAGTAGAGCGCCTCCTAATTTTTCCCAGCAGGGTCTACGTACAACAGACTACATCCCAGACTCTCCCCAGCAGGGTCTATGTGTGAGATCTCCAACAACGAGTTTCTCAAATCTCTACCTTCCTCAACAATATCTAGGCCTGAGACTTGGTCAGATAGTGCACCGGAGGAATCAAAGTTATCTTTCTTCTCAAGATCTCCATCCTCAAACAGAAGTCAGAAATCTCCAAGCAGAACATCCGCGTCTTCTTCAAGATGGATATGTTTTGAAATACCACAACATCTATCATTCATACATTTCTCATAATTCGTGCATATGTCATTCATATACATCTTCATGCATCATACTTTGCATAAAACTAACCAATATTCTATAAAAGTTTCTCTTGTTTTCTCCATAACAGGTAAAAAATCACTTCCAACGCAAACAGGTCCAAGATTAAGCCCCGAATCTCGACGGGAAAACTATCTAGAAGACCGCCCCGGGTTGTCCTCCGACAACAGGTCCAGGATTAAGCCCCGAATCTCGACGGGGAAACTATCTGAACGACCACCCTCGCTGTTCTCCAACAGTGGATCCAGGATTAATACCCGAAGCTAGACGGGAAACCCTATCCGCACAATCACAAGTTATCCTCCGATAACAGGCAGTGGATCAACACCCGATGCACAACAGGAAGGCTGTCCACACTTTGCCAGCTACTACCCCCCTCAGAGTAATCAGCACGAAGATCTATTCTGACTCCTTCTTATTATCAACAGCAACTACAAAGTCTGGCATACGACTCAGTTGCCTTGGATGGCATCTTAAGCCCATCTCCGACTACTTGTCAACATTTCTCCACTTTCAAAATGCTGCATATTTGGTTAAAAATCAATACAAACCAATAACTTCATTCAAAGATGAGCACGAAGTCTAGCGTACGACTCCCTCCGGATGGCATCTTAAGCCCATCTCCGTGTTTCTTCCACTTCCGAAAATACCTACAAAGCCTAGCGTACGGCTCACTCCCCAACGTCGACCTTTCCAAATGGCATCTTAAGCCCATCCCCGTCAATTCTCCTATCAACAATCTTGAGTCTAGTGTACGACTCATTCCCCAGCAAAGTCTTCAACTTCTCCAAATGGCATCTGTAAGCCCATTCCCGTTTCACCAGCGAGTGCAAATTTTCAGGTGTATTCGAGTGTTCAATCATCTTCTACCTCCAGGTCACGAAAGACAAGCGTGTCCATCTAACCTTCCAGTATAAGAAGATTGAACATGGGCAGCTGTCATACCCCAAAATTTGCCCTCCATCTTCTCAAGATATTTCATACATCCATATTCAAGGATTCCTCAAGAGTTGATCAGACAAACTCTCTCCTAGACAATCAACCCAAACTAGGGTTTGGTATTTCTCAGCTCCAGATGGACTTCCAACATCTCCAATGTTCATCATGCCTCCTCATATGCTTCAAAGATTCTCCATGTCAAGTTTCAAGCCTCACAAGTCAAGTTTCCTCAAACAATTGCTCAGATGGTTGAAAATCAGTTGTATTGGACAAAAAATCAACTGTGGTCAACATACAGTCAAACTTCATAATTTTTGGTCAACATCCTCATTTTGAAGTTACATTCATCATTAGATCAAGGGTTAATCATGATTCATCAAGAAAACTCAAGATTTGCTCAAAAGTCAAACTTTCCAAATTAGGGTTTCTAGGTGAAAAGTCAACTGAACTTTGACTGATCATAAATTCTTCATACTTTCTCAGAAATTTTTCCACCACCTCTTGTTTTGAAGGAAATTCAATTCTCTACAACTTCATGTCTCACAAGAATGTCCAAAAAATGCTTCATTTGAGAGGTATGGCTCAAAACGTTACAGGTCATTTTCAAAGTCAACAAAAAGTCAACTTTTTGTTTTGAAGATATATTGAGCATGGAAACTCCAATTGAGATGAGACCAAAAAGGTTGGTTAGAGGACTCTTAGAGCTTTCCAAAAAGTCCAAGAACACTCAAAAATGTGGAAAATTGAACAAGATACACCATTCATAAGTTGGGCAATTTTGAAGGAATGCACAAAGAGAGATACTTCTAAAAATCAAATTTTTTGCAAATGGGCTTGCTTTTTCTTCATCCAAACTTATTCCTCATACAATTAGGAATATCCAAGCCCAATGCCACGAATTTTTATTTTATTTTATATTTTTCTATTTAATTTGGAATTTATTCATTTAAATACAAATTAAATTTAAAAATAAAGTATAAAATCAAAATTAATTACAAAATTGGTTTTTATTCCTTCCTTGAGATCCAAGCAACTCACAAAGGCCAGCAAATTTCGAAATTTGATCAATATGGCAAGATTGGATTGAAAATTAATCAAGTTTTGAAAATTTGATTTTGTACAAAAATCAAATTTGATTTGCATTGAATGTTGATTGATTCTCTCTCAAAACCATCCCAAATCCATCCAGTATAAATATATGATGCATACCTATCAAGAAAAAACGGAAAAATTGGCTCAAGAACCCAAACCTAGAACTCAAAAATCCGTGGCAAACAAGCAAGTGGCAATCATACTTCCAGCCGTTTTCAATCGCTTTTGAGGATTCAAACATATTCCTTGACATCCCTGGAAGCATTCCAGACCTTTACTTTGCCAAAAACCATCAAGAATCGTGAAATCCGAAATTGGTTTGTTCTTGAAATTTCAAAAATCGTATTCTTTCATTCATGCATTATTAACATGATTTGTGTTTGTTTTTGTGATTAGTAGGAAGATTGCAAGCTTTCTGGGTACTTTAATTGCATTTCCATGGCCGGGAACTCGAGATGCCATTACTAGGGTTTCTGAGGTCGATTTAGGGTTTCTCTTAAATTGAAAAATTGGACCATAAGACCTATACCAATGCATTCGGAATGATCCCAGGAATCGAACCATGGCTTAGAATTTATTTATATTACGTGTGCTTGCTTTTTGATTTTGCCAGGGACCATAGCGTCGAATAACAGCCGACGCTAGCTTTGAAAATTTAAATCGGGGACGATGAAGCTTCGCGCGCGGACGAAGAGACCAGGAGACGACACTTTTCTTTCTTTTACTCGATTCGGATTTCAAACACACTTGCACACATGGCGTAGTGGTAAAGGCGCTTCCTGTACACGGATGCTCTCACATGTCCCCAGTTCGAACCATGCCAGGACCATTTGGTTTTTTCTCTCTCTTTTTACAAACTTTTCCATTTTCTTTCTATTTTATTTAATATTTTCATATAATTTTAATTCTTTTCATAATTTTATTTCTGCATTAAAAAATTACCAAAAAATATTTTTCTTTTTACGTTATTTTCAGAAAACCTTTATTTAATTTATAAAATTAAAAAACATAATTTTGCATGCATATTTATTTTTATTCATAATTTTGCATTTTAATTGCTTTTAATTCATTTTTAATTATTAAATTGCATCCAAAAAATCCCAAAAAATTATTTTAGCATATTTATATTATTTCCAGCATGTCATATTTTTCTCATATAAAAATTTGCATTTTTCTAACATTTTTTCTCTTATTCGATTCATCTCGTATTTTCCGATTTCTTATTCTTTCACAGGTTTATTCCGATTCAGACGATTCCTTTTACTGTTTTCTTTTTTCCAATAATGTAACTGCTTATGGGATGTAATAGTTTAAAATTAGGCTTTTATTTTCTGCACTCTCAATTATGTATCTGCCCCAAAGCCATGTAATAGCGTAGGACATTTATCTTTCCGCATCTTTACATTCCGCATTTTAATTTCCTTACACTATAAATTGCTAGTAACTAGGCGTGTATGGCAAGATAATAATGAACATAGCTCACTCTAAATCTTCAAGATAAAATATCTGAATTCAACACACTCTTTTCACACATGCACCCCTTAGGGTAATTCTCTCTCGTTGCCTTTTCGAATTCAAATGGTCATGTCCCTCGAATGTAGAGGTATTCTAGCACCGTTGCCTTCAAAACAAATCATCATAGTCCCTTCGATACAAAGATCATAAGACCCACGATGTCGCCTCCGAATACATGATCTTGACCCCTCGATTGTCGCCTACGAAAAATGATGATAGTCCCTTCGAATGTGCTAGGATACCTCCTACAAGTTGCCTTCTATGACCATCCGATGTCCCTTCGAATGACCCGCTTACATCCAACGAATAGGGTTACCTACCAACTAATGGTATGGATAGCACTATTCTAAAGGAACGTAAAACAACACGAAAACGACCAATTCTGAGTAGGTAATAAGACTTTTAGTTGCTTGCTCAAATCAAATACTTTTTGCACCTCACACTTTTGTCAAAGTTCAAACTCTTTTCAAAATGAAACATTTCCGAACACTTTGTATACATTCCTACATGAATCATTACAAAGTCAAAGCGAAATGCCTTTTCAAAAACATTTTCAAACACACAGAAAGCACAATTTTAAAGTGATCTAGAGCAACTAAGAGCCCGTAGATAACTACGGATGGAAAGGGGTGCTAATACCTTCCCTTTTCATAACCTTCTCCCGTACTCAGAATCTAACGAAGGTCTTTTTCTGTACTTTTACCTTCCCTTAATTGGATAAAAATAAAAGTCGGTGGCGACTCTTGCTATCCGCACATTTGGATACAAAAATCCTACAAAGTCAGTTCACCGTATTACAGCGTGCGCCTCAAGTATGGGGTCGGGGGCCTCAAAGGCCAGAGGCGAGCGCCTCCCCTTGCTGGGCTCATTTTGGGCCTTCATTTTGGGCCTTCACATATTTATCTTTACTTCTTCAATACCCCTCCTTTGCTATATCACCCCTATCTTCATTTCTTTGCCTTTTTACATCAATTTCCTCTCAATTTTATTTCTTTTCTCAAGCAATCTCTATTTAATCTAAATACCTGAAACATTAAAAATACCAGCGTAATACGAAAATAAAATAATATAATTAAACAAAAATACTAACATTACTTATGCTAATTAAATCAAATTATGTTATATAAATTCATGTTATCAAACTCCCCTATACTTGAACTTTTGCTTGCACTCAAGCAAATGCTCGGTACAACGATTTTTAAACATTGGTCAAATGCACATACATGACTTAAATCAAGTTATACACGGTTGCATCGTGTTTTTGTCAAAGAATCAAAAGTTCGATTTATACTCTAGCACTACGGTAATGACACTATATAATCCCATCCTACATAAACCAGTTGTAGATGTTATCATAGCCCGCCTCAAGTAATCTTCTTGTTTTACCCATTTCATTCGAGTGCAATCACATTAAGCCCTTTATCCTTACACGCACATAGAAGAATAGCCGGTTAGTGGTTATGATCTTTTTAGCACAATGGTTTCTGGCACAATGATGTGGCAACCTTTTCTATCCAATTGCAAGATGCGGGGGATCAGACCGTAGTCTGCCCTACCAAGTTCAGTACCAGATGCTTCTAAACCACCTAACAATGGACTTTATGTTACTTAGTAAGGTTTGCGTCCGTTGGATTAAGCGATCGGGTGAGGATCGCCCAATTTAATTGGTGCATTACATATTTTCTTAAAGCATGTAACATTTTTCTAAATAATTAACCGAGATCATCCACTTATATTCATCGATTTTCTGCGTAGTTTGTGTTTAAGACGGTGTTGACTGCTAAATAAACTACTCAGGGTTACTTCAAGAATAAAACTCAGGGTTTCAGAATAATAGGTATTTTAACTAGTTTATTATACTCTGGGGTTGTAGAGTGTCAAGACGATAGTGATTTCGTCTAATCTTGCTAAAGTTTCTAACTAGTTTAAAAATTGGCAACCTATGTACTTGTCGAGTGAGTCAAGTTATGCATAAAATCGTTCAAAAATTGTTGGGGCTCAATAAAATAGAGGAATCGGAAAAACAACAAAAACGTTGCTTAAATAATTTGATGAAGACAAAAATTTTATTGAAGGGAAATAACTAGAAGGGAAATTACAAAGAAAATATAAAATTACTAGAAAAATGGAAATACTTCCTCACCCATACTTAAATCGTACATTGTCCTCAATGTATTGATGAAAGATGAAAAAGGGAAGTGGAAACTAAATATTCACTCCTCAGTTGAACTTTTAGCGATATTCGTTTTACATGGCCACTTATCAAGCCATCTCACATATCCATCACCTTTTCTTTTCTTTCTTCTGTGGGGTGGTTCATTCTTTTGAACTCGTGGTGGTGGTTCTGGATCTATCCTAAGTATCAACTTTTCAAGTTTGGGCTTAGTGATTTCATCCACCACCTCAAAGGTTAACCTTACCCTCTTAACAGTAATTTATCCCTAATTTCATGGTCCTCTAATTTTCTCTTTTTAGGAAAGACTTCAAACAGTGTTGCATCGGTGTGGATATTTTTCAATACCTCGACATACGTTTTAGATTGGGAGTCTACCTGAGCTTCCATAAAACTTTTCGGGAAAGGAATCAGTGGGGTGTAGTGATTTGGGATAACAATATGCACTTCCTTCTCTACCTCTTTTACAAACCTCTCTTTCGAATGGTGTTGGTGGATTTTTCTCAACCTCTACTCTTTTCTCGTCAGAACTCTCCTCGGCCACAATATCACTCTCCTCAACCTCATTATCACTCTCAGGATTTTCAAATTATTTTTCGCTAATGGTTGTTTCAACATCCACATTCTCCTTGGGGAAAGGTCCTAGAAGGTTTTATTCAAGTTGGGAGATCAAGGGCCATGTTGTGAGTCACGAGGGACTCAACCACAGTGGTCAGTTGCCTAAGGGTTTCATTGTTTCGAAGACTTTGTTCCCTAACCTCTTCATTTTGGACAGTTTGTGTCTCTATAAAGTGCTATATCATAGACTCTAACCTAGAGTTAGTTAGCATCTCATCGGAATCCTCCATTGATGTTTCGAAGTTGAGATCTTGTGATTCTTCTGATTCTTGAAAGTGAGTTAGAGTCTCCTTTTGTGTTTCCCCAAAGCGTTCTATTATACTGGATGTTTCATTAAAATTTTCCATTAATATTTCGAGGTCGGATTTATATGGTTCTGGTGATTTCTCAAAGTATTGGGTGTGGCAATTGTAGAGGAAATTGGGTTGAGGATAAGTTTGGTTGGAGTTATAAGTTTCTTGTGGCTCCTCAAAATGTCGGAATAGGTAGTTTTGGAGGTAATTTGGGTAAGAGTGAGTTTGTGAAGCATTGAAATCTTCCATCAATATTTCGAGGTCGGATGTATGGGTTTCTTGTGATTCCTCAAAATACTGATAATGGGTGTAGAAAAAAATTGGGTGATACATAGTAAGCACAGTAAAAGTGCCTTAGTCTATACGGTGTTACACGGGGAGTTACAATATCGACTTAAATAGTCCCCGGCAACGGCGCCAAAAACTTGATCGCGACTTTATCGTCTACAAATCGGGAGACTGCAAGTACACAGTCATATCGCGTAGTTTTAAAAGATATCGAATCCACAGGGACTATAAATTGATCTATTGTTCTCCTAAGTTACTATATATAACTAAGGCCAATAATTCTTTTGGATGATGATTAAAGAAAATATTAATAAAACGGATATCGGTACCTAATTCGTCTAACTTAGTGGATCCGGATTTCCACTGGCTTGTTTCTCAAGTTGATAAAAAGTCCTTTTTAGCAAACAATACTTATCTAAAAATCCTATCTCAAACTCTCGCTCTATTGAATCAGATCATATGGTTAAGTCCTAACGTATGCTCTCGCTATCCCGCCGAACTCAAAAATACGTTTTGAAAATAAATAAGGTTTAATCAGTTTTAAAACGCTTTCGAAGTCTTTAAAATCAAAACCTAGTATCCACTATCCAGTTTAAACCTCAAACTCTCGCTCTATTGGTTTCTAACCTTATTCTAGTTTATTTAACCTCAAACTTTCGCTCTGTTGGTTTCTAAACCTTTAAATGAATAAATTTGGATACCAAAGTCAGATAGAATATTTTTAACAACGTAATATTACGCTAGTTTATTTTGGATTCCTTCAGTTCGATTAATTTAAATACCGATATCAGAAAGATTTAGCCAGACATATTAATTAATTCGGACATGCATAAATAATAATATTCAATACATTTAAACATCTCCCTAATCAAACAAATAAATATCAGGCAACAATACTTTGAATAAATTAAGACAATTAGATTAAAAACCTGAAAAATAAGAATATTGCAATAAATCTCGTTCTTCAAAATAAACGAACACTCCACCACAAGTCGGCTGGATCTGCTCGGAGACTCTTGAATTTGAAAGAAGAAAATAAACAAGGAATAAAAAGCACTAGATCTAACGTAAGGTTAGATAAGTGAAAAGTACACAACAATTTCCGGTGTAGAAATTGTTTTGAGAAAATTATAACAGGCTTAGAACCAAAAGAAAATCTAAAACTAAGAAACGAAAATAGAAAATAAAATAAAATTGCAAAACTGAAAAGAAAATAGAAATGCGAATAAAGAAAAACTAGAAATCGATTGTTCGGTAAAAATGCCGACCCCTTTTGTTGGTCCAATGTGTTCCTTATATAGTTCTTACTTGCAACTTCCTTCTCCAAAAATCTAGCACGTCATGGTCTTTGTCCTCCTAAAATGTAGCAAATGAAATTCACTTAGTGCGTAGAAACGTGGCAAGAAAATAGGAGAAGTTGGAAGTGGTTGGATGACGTGGCAGTGAAGAAAGTGGGTATTGGAGGCATGTGCCTCAAGTATGGGGGCGGGGGCCTTAAAGGCCAGAGGTGTGCGCCTCCCCTTGCTGGGCTCGTTTTGGGCCTTCATTTTGGGCCTTCACATATTTAGCTTTACTTCTTCAATACCCCTCATTTGCTATATCATGCCTATCTTCATTTCTTTGCCTTTTTACATCAATTTCCTCTCAATTTCATTTCTTTTCTCAAGCAATCTCTATTTAATCTAAATACCTGAAACATTAAAAATACCAGCGTAATACGAAAATAAAATAATATAATTAAACAAAAATACTAACATTACTTATGCTAATTAAATCAAATTATGTTATATAAATTCATGTTATCACTGCCATCGAGCGATTCTCCCTGTTAAGGCAGGCATTTCAAAGACGTACTTGATTGGATCCATTTTGGAGATTAACCAAGTCGTGTGATTGATCATGTACTGGTGGAGACGTTTTGAAGCCCGCACCAAAGCACAACATGTTTTCTCGATCATGGAGTAACGAGTTTCACAATCTGTGAACTTTTTACTCAAGTAGTAGATGGCATGCTCCTTCTTACCAGTTTCATCCTTCTATCCAAGTACGCAGCCCATGGAATCTTCCAACACGGTAAGGTACATGATTAATGGTATTCCTTCGATTGGAGGAATCAATATTGGAGGTTCTGACAAATATTCCTTGATACTGTCAAACGCTCTTTGGCAATCTTCTGTCCACACAACCTCTTGATTTTTGCGGAGAAGCTTGAATATTGGTCCACAAGTAGCAGTTATTTGAGAGATAAATCTGGAGATGTAATTCAACCGTCCAAGAAATACTCTTACATGCTTCTCTGTATGTGGCGTAGGCATTTCTTGAATAGCCTTGACTTTTTCAGGGTCAACTTCAATACCTCTTTGACTGACAATGAAACCTAGGAGTTTTCTAGATCTCACCCCAAAGGTGCATTTGTTAGGATTCAGACGAAGCTGAAATTTCCTCAGTCGTTGAAACAACTTCAAGAGATATTCTATATGCTCTTCTTCAGTGTCAGACTTTGCTATCACGTCATCCACGTAGACTTCGATCTCTTTGTGCATCATGTCATGAAAGGGAGTGGTCATTGCCCTTTGGTAAGTTGCGCCTGCATTCTTTAATGCAAACAATGTTACTTTGTTGCAAAATCTGCCCCATGGCGTCATGAAAGATGTCTTCTCCATGTCTTCGGGAGCCATTCTGATTTGATTATAACCAGAGAAACCGTCCATGAAGAATAAGACGTTGAACTTAGCAGTGCTATCCACTAGCATGTCCATATACGGTAGTGGGAAATCGTCTTTTAGACTAGCCTTGTTCAAGTCCCGGTAGTCAACACACATTCTGACCTTTCCGTCTTTCTTTGGGATAGGCACTATGTTGGCTAACCATTGAGGATATTCGAAGGTGACGAGGAAACCTTCGTCGAGCTGCTTTTGAACCTCCTTTTTGATTTTGTCGGCCATATCTGGGTGAATCCTTCTCAGTCTTTGTTTAACTGGTGGACACTCCGGTTTTAATGGCAAGTGATGCTCTACGATGTTGGTATCCAACCCTGGCATGTCATGGTAGGACCAAGCAAACACATCGACGTACTCTTTGAGAAGATCTATCAGTTTACTCTTGACATCGCTGTTGAGTAGAGCTCCGATACTCACTTCTTTTATATTTTCCTCAAAACCTAAGTTGATTGTTTCCAAAGGCTCTTTGTGAGGCTGAATGATTCTTTCCTCTTGCTTAAGTAGTCGGGAAATCTCATCCGGGATCTCTTCTTCATCCTCTTCTTCGGCGACGAACACAAGGAATTCAAAGTCGAGAGAGAGCGTAGAGTTATTGCGTTCAATGGATTTGTTCATTGTTAATCTGCATGTTCAATTTATGTTTGATTTTTTTAGGAAAAGTTAATGTGAAAGTGTATGCAGATTATTGTTTTTTTTTTAAGATGCTTGTTTTTATTTGTTTTTTTTAAGATTACCATTTCCAGAAAAAAGGGTAAAAAACAAAAAACAAACACAAAATGTGGGAATCAAAACAAGCTTTATTTATGATTCACAATATGAAACAAAGCCCTAAATACAAACTAATTTGTCTTGGGCAAGACAAAGAGAAATTATTTAAAAGATAACCCTATAAAAGATCTCTCTGCCTTGGGCGGGACGAGAGTTAAAAACGAGATAAACTACTTAGGACTATGAACATCAGTCTGAACCTTAACAGCTTTCCAATAGTGACGAACTCCTTGGAAGTCTAGATATTCTGGTAGTTTTCCCTTTGAATTATTTTTCGTGTAGACTTTGATCATTGGTCGAACAGGTTTTGAAGACTGTGGTCGGTTGGCCTTGCCTTTTGTACTGCTGAGGCGATCTTCTTCTGCTTGATTGACAGGTCGAGGAGCATAGAATGCAGCATATGCTCTTTCAAGTGGCATATATTCTGGATTCTTGGGATGTACTTCCCAATCCTATGGGTGAAGAGACTCATTATCCGAGACACTTTCCAAATCATTTTCAAAATTGTCTTCTTGATTCCCTCCAGAAATTGCGTTAACTTGGTGGTAACCAAAATCTGGTTCAACAACCCCGGCAGGCGTATCGAAGCAAAGATTTTCATTTGGGATCTCAAATTGATGAGATCGAGAAGACGTGTATGACTCTTCTGGTTGACTGATATATTCAGGAGGATCGTCCCATCTAGTTGGTTGGATGTCTTCAATTCTGATTCTTGAACTTTCAGGAGCAGTATATCTCACCATAAAGTCAAATTTCCCGCTTGGTTCTCCCAAGGTATCCCAAACCTCAAGTGGGATAGGTGGAATTTCATCTTCATCATTTGGTAGGAACATGCCTTTAAATTTGTTTGAAGGAGGATAGAACGGCGCATGCGATTCTTCCTGGGGAACATATTCAGAGTGATTAGGATAAGTGTTCTATTCTTCGGATCCGGAGAGATTGTCTTCATTTCCTTCATCAACAAGGACATTAACCTCTTGAGGAATAGGGTTTAGGAAACATCCGCTATGGAATACTTCTTTGATTGGACGAAAAGTTTCATCCCTTTCATTGGCTTTTGGAAGAACTGGAACAAATCTGAGCCCTGTTTTAGTTTCGTTGTTGATAGGATTTATCACTTGTCCCCAACCTGCGACAATACCTTTCTTCACTATTTGCGTTGCTTCTTTGTAAGAGGAGATAGATGATCTGTTTTTCTTTGTAGATTCATCTTTTAACGAAAGTCCTTGGAACTGTGTCCCTTCAACATTGTTAGCAGTGATGAAAGAAAAAGCGGACAAATGGCTTACCAATAAAGCTTGTTCACCAATAATGGTTACTAGCTTCCCATTTGTTATGAATTTCAATTTCTGGTGGAGCGTGTGTCGCACCCCAAAATTTACCCTCCTAAGTTCAGAACTTCGTCTTCAGGATTAACTTTAATTGATTTAGGGGTTATTGCAGTTCCATTAACATTTGACTATGTTTCATAAGAATTGAAGTTGTTGGTTTGTTATGCATTCCAATCATTTTATAAGAGAAGAAGGTGACTGATGGAATCAAGTTGATTTGCTTAAAAATACATGTTTCAAAAGAAGATTGGTGCTCAAGCTGTTCTGAGCAATAATTCAAATGGACTCCATTTCAAATCTTTCAAATGTCAGGTATTCAAATATCCTTAAGAATCTTGATTCATGATAAAGCGGATAGATTCATCCGTGTTTGATTCCTTGAAATATAATTTCCTACTTAGAAAGAAAGGAAACCTTGTGATAACATTCATTCAGGATTGAAGGATAAGACTTGAATTTAATTCATGGTATATCGTTCAAGTTTTCAATTTACATTTGGTCAAATCCTTAGAATCCGAATCGTTCAGGATGTTTTTCTTTCATCTCAAGTTACAAAGAATCGTTACAAGTGTGCTGTTAGCTTACAAAGTTCTACAAAAGAAATCCTAACTCCTAAAAACTATTATAGCGGTGTCTTCGAATTGTCACCATCTTCAAGCTCTATCCATGTTCTTCATCCATCGCCATTTGATCCGACCTCCAAATGCCACATGAAACAAAGAAAAAAATCAAGTTAGCAAGTAAACATAAATGAACAAAAAGCAAGAAACTATCAGAGAATTATTCTTTTGTCGAGGGATTCATCATTAGGCGTTGGCGGGAATCAGGTTTTTTGCTAAGCCTCAGAATCTCATTTAAAAGATTAATCATCGGCGAACGGCTTGCTTGCAAATCGCGGGCTAACCCGGTTCACAAACAAGCATACAACGGGCTGCAAGAAAAAGAAGCAACAATTCTAAATTCCGGGCAGCATACATATCGTATCAGTTCAAGGTTTTATTCCCAACAGCAACAGAAAATTCCGGGCAGCATATACATATCGGTTCACAGTTTAAAATTCCGGGCAGCAAGCGTATATCAGTTCAAATAATTCCCACAGCATCATATATAATCAGTTCATGACTTATATCCAATGGAAAGCATACATAAATCAATTCACAATATAATATTCCAACAGCAGTAAGTATAATCAGATAAGAAGTAAGATAAAAGTCAACACAACAAGGCCAACATGTATCAAGAAGTAACAGGGGCAGTTGAGAAGTCAGAGGAAAAGAAGAGCAAAGCAGGGACAATTGAAGAAAATTCAGAAAAAGTGGCATCATCACAGCATACATTGAGCCCAACAATTTAAGCCACAAAATTCAAGATTCAGAGCAGAAAGTAGAGCAGCATGGCCATGAGCAACAAAGTCAAAAGCAGAACAGAAAAGTTCATCATTTCAACATGGTTCTAAACCATAAAGCAGAAGCAACTGCGACAGAGGGAAGGGACAGACTAAGACAGGGTAGATATCTGTTCAGAGATAGAAAACCACCATAAAAATATAAAAGAAGGGTTGATATTGAGAGGACAGAAGAGAAAAAAGGAGAGAGTTTGGTTTTACAACTCAGAGTTCACACTCACAACCAAAAACGACCAGAAAACTCTCAAGCATCCAGTTCATTCAAAACACAAAAAGAAGAAGAAACCTTGTTTTCAAACCCAAACCAAAAAGTGCATCTGTTCTATCAGCAACAACAACCAAACAGAAAACGTTGACACAATCAAAAAACGAAAACCAAACAGAAAACATATAGCAAGCCTATACTCATCATTTTCTCAACACCAACAACCTTCAGAGTTATTTTTTCTTAGAAATTAATTATGTAATTGAGAAAGAAGAGAGGAAAATCGAAACTGTCTCACCCGGAATGAGGTCGGAAAGCGAGCTATCACAGTTGAAGCGTCTCCAAGGCCGGTATTTTCACTGTTGCCGGAATCACCTCAAGCCTAGGGTTCATCGTTCCCTTTCTGTTTTTCGCCCCAAATTCATCCATCTGTAACACAAATCACAAATCAAAGCAACATCAGAAATCAAACATTCGGAAATCAAACATGCAAACAGAGATTCTAGAGAGATGAGCGATGGTGAGATTGAGAGAGATGAGAGCGAGCGATCGCGTTCTCAGCGCGGCGAGAGAGAGATCGCGACGGTGAGACGGAGCGGCGCCGATGAGGATTAGAGACGGTGAGAGAGCGGCGGGTGAGCGTTTCAGCGAGAGAGATTGAGAAGGAGAAATGGCGAAAACGATGAGTGCGTGAGAGAGTGAGGAGTGGGCTTCGTTTGTTTTGCCCCAAATTCTTTTGTTTTTATCATTTAATTATTCTCTAAAAATGTAAAACAAATTATATTTTCTTTTCCTATTTAATCTGGTGGTGACAAGTGTCACCACCTTGTTTTTTAGAAAAAATGATAAAGCTCTCTTATTTCTTTTTGTTTATTTCATTTTAATTTAAATTTAAGAAAAAGAGAGAAAGTTTTGGTTAATTAGAAGATTTGTAAGTGGTGCGATGATATGTCACTTGGGCCGTTGAAATATTTTCGAAGAAGAAAGATCCGACGCTCCCAAATCGCCGGCAGTACAATGAAGTTTTGCGGAATGATCAAGCTCAGATGGTTTTCGTTCCACACCGTCCGGAATCACGACAATCCAGGCTATTTCTGAACTTATTCTATTTCGATTAATTTATTTATTGTAAATAATATTTCATTGCGATGTATTAAATAATTATTGGGTCGGATAGTTTTTATTTGATGAATTATCGATTAAACTATTAGCCGATTTTTCATCAAACAGAAAAATCATCTCTAATAATTATTTAAATTTCCGATTGTATTGCATGGTATTTTGTCCGCTTATTTACCTGCTCAAGATTTATTCACCAACGACACTTTGCACACAAGTAAAAATTAAAAATCAATTCGATCTCATTCCGATTGGCTCATACCGATTTTTGAAGGGTCTCATGGGTCAGATGGGCATGGCCATCCTCACGAGAATGGTTAAAGCCCTTGTTGCTTTAATCGATCATAACCCGAAAACAATATTGGTCTATATACCAATTACCATGCACCAGGGTCTCATGGTTGGGGATAGGAGCACCTATCCTCACGAGGTTAATTGAGTCCATATACTTGATTAATCATAACCCGCTTCCATTTCATCTCAAAGCACGCGTGTCAGAACACTTTCGCAATTAAGGTTTCAAACCTCGATCCAACGTCGAGTGCATTTTCAAAATTCTTTCATAAGAAAACTCAAATGTTTAAGCCGTTGGATGCTAGTCTAATTGTTTAAACATTTGCAAAAAAAATGAACTTCGAATCTTTAAGTCGTTGGATGCTAGACTAATTGCTTAAATATTCTTAATAACGTGAACCTTGTTTCACTTCACTCTTTCATAAAGAAAACCTTTTGGGATGATAGACGACCTGCTGAGCATTCGAGCTCATCCTGCTTTAGTATTTGAATCAGTAGGATGCTAGTCCATTGTTCAAGACTTTTCATCCACCTAAAACAATTCAACTCACTAAAACCCTCTCATATGCGATCATCAAGCTCTTTTCCGATAAAGAGGGTGCAATAGTCGCTTCAAACACGGCCAAGACTTCTGCTTTCAAACAAAACAAAACAAGTCCTAGTTCAAAGCATTTGAACGCCTAAACGCACTAATTTTTCAGAAAAAATGCAAACCAATTAAAGCCTTTAGAGGAACTACGTAGTTTTGACTTTCCCATTGCACGAGGGAATATGTAGGCACACGGTTTTGAAACCGTACAAACTCAAAATAATAATAAACAAATTTTGTTTTCTTTTAGCATCCATAACTTAGTAAACACACACAAACCAGAATTAAATGGGTCCCATCGAAGATGGCGGATGGGTGCTGCTACCCTCCCCTTACATAACCGACTCCCGATCCCATTTTGTCACAAGACTCGCCTTTTATCCGCTTGTTTGGGTTTTATCTATATTTTCCTTGCTCTTTTCAGTAACAAATAAAATTAGGTGGTGATTTCACTAGTTTTAGAATTAAAAGATTTTTGAAAAATCGAGTTGCTTCAGTTGGAGACTTCATCGTACTTTAAAGCGAAGTTAACCCTAATTTAATTCTTCGCTGTGTGTTTACTATTCATTGCCTATTATATCTTTATATCCTGATGTATACCATATTGGGGCATTTATTGGTTATGATTCATAGATAAGCTCAATACCTGTGCTTCTAGTGAACATAAGCTTAGAGTGGTCGAGCAGCTTAGGTCCACTAGACATCCGTGTCTTTTGATTACCAAGAACCACAACTTAGAGTTGGTCTTTAAGGGAGTTATTGCACCGCATTTATAGCGGATGATAATTCTGGACAAAAGGCCTATAACTCTGGTATTAGGATGTCCAAACAAACCGACCGCCTAAAGGATTTTTAGTATCCCTTTAAGAGCCGCTTGGAGTATACTTTGAAGTATTATCCCGATATAGTCCGATCATGGGTGATAATATTTCAAAAAGGATCCGAGACTAGAGGCATTTAGCATGAAAACGCTAGAACCAACCTTGTTTGGGGAATTGTGTAGACGCCGAAACCATGTCCGACCGCCCTTTAAACCCTTGTCTGCTTAACTTTACATGTGATTTTGCGATAACATCAATATGTATCGTGATCACATCGCATTCTACATGCGCCACCGCTATTGCATTCTTACATGCATCACCATCATCGCATTCTTACATGCATTACCATCATATGGCATTCTTATATGCATTACCATTACATCTGATTCTTACGCTATTACTATATTACATCGCATCTACACAGCGCTGTCATTATATTACATTTGCATTCTTTTCATACATTACCATGCATTCCATTTTCACCGTAAAGCTCATTTCATTTCTTCCTCGTCTCAAATATCAAACCCACTACCGAATGTTCTAACTCCAAGGATGTCCTCGAGGACTATAGACGAGCTTAAACGTCGTGAACTATTGTAGGCGTAGTTAGCACTTGAAAAGTCATCCGAATCACAAGTCAAGACGAGCTCTAGTCTCCTCAACAAATTTTTACTTCTTTCACCCATTGTGTATCTTGTTAAACTGCTTAAACTTTGTTTGCTGTAGAAACTTGTTTGTTTTCATCTCAATGCAATGAGTATGTTTGTCTTGAAGTAATCCATTCTATTACTCAATCCATTCGCTATCACCTCTAAATGATTGCGAGCATTTTGACATGTCAACCAACTAACTTTTCGCCTAGGCAAAGATTGAGGGAGGATGCTGATAATTGAAAAACACTAGGTCTCCGAATGTATGCTCGAGTAGAACTGCCATGATGTACATGCCTTGTTTCAAATCCCAAACACCGAGTTATATGAGATAGACCCCTCGTTAACCTTCGAGCCTTGAAGTGGAGTTTCTTTTCGCTCGTAAAACCCCGCTTTTCAAACCTGTGGACGTAAAGGTTCGCTAATCTAATCGAGCGCTTAGAACTCATCAAGAGAGTGTGCATCAAAGGATACAACAATGGCTATCCTTCAAAAGGCTGAGAAAGGTCAAAACCGCAGAGCTTCCACCTCCATCTATCAACAGTGTGCACCCAGGAGAATGATACCGTGTTGGGTATCTCTCGACATCGTAAAGGTCACAGATGATGACACCATAACAATGTATCCTCATCTACCTAAGGACTTGACAATACCATCACTTTAACAAATCAATGATTGTAAATCCACGACTTGTTCAAAAAAAGATGAATAGAAAAAGACAAAATCCTCAAGGGGAACTTATTAATAAGTCGCTTAGGCAAAAGTCGCAAAAGTTAGGAAAAGGAAAATCTCAAATGCATTTTCGTGAGAAAATTATCAAAAAGAACAAGTCGCAGTGATTAGGAACCAAAGAAAAGTGAGTGTCTCTGTGTCCAAGAAACTATCTATATTGGTCCTCAACCATCATAACGCCTCAAGAGATGAGTGCTTGTATCGTGATAGTTGAACTTAGGACCCAAGAGCATCATGGAGAATGGGCGGCACCAAATATTTTGAGCCTAAAAATCCTTTTTTCTAAAAACCTAGAACCAAAAGCCACGCCACAACCCTTAAAAGTCCTAATTGAAGCGTGGTTAATCAACAGCCACGAAGAGATCGCAGTTTACCGACTCCCAGCAAGGTGTGCTAAGTATCCGTGTTGCATCATATGCTGCCTTATCTTCAAAAAGAAATTTTCAAGCAGTTGCACCCAAAAGTGTTTCACCACAAAAAAATTGTTCATACAAAACTTCAAGACGCAAATGTTGCATTATAATTGTCACAAACAAATATTCTTCTACCAGAAACAATTGTTTGACATTGAAGAGGTTCTCATAATGAACATCAGAAGAGTTTAACTTTGTTCAAAGAAGAGAAGACTTGATTATTCTGAGTTAGCAAATTATTTGTAGCAAGGGGTGTGATCGCCCATGACTCTCTTGAGTATATCACAAGTTGTCTTCTCAAGACTTCTAATTTGGGCAATCAAATCAAATTCAGCCCCGACCCCCACAATCTAGGGTGTCCTTAAAGAGCAACTGTGATTTGGTCTTTCTCAAAGAGCGGTTAACTGACAACCGCGCTTCATGATTCAATCAATCGAGACATTTACTTCGAGATGTTGTGCCTTCAGAAAGTTCTCGCTCCATCAAGTTAGTTGCTCATATGTTGTTGGTCCGGCATTACCGAGACATAGGAGTCTCTAGAGCTCATCCTCGGGCAAGTCTTCCCTATGTTTGCATAGCCACTATCCAAATGTCAATTTGAAGGAATCACCTTGACGCTGAAGTACTTCCAAGGAGCACATTGGTTCATGCTATTTCTATAGTACAATGAAGTCCATCCTTCAAGATTCAAATAATCTAGGGCGCCTACTAAACGTAGATACTCCCGCATTGTACATCTCTCAAAGGATTTGCT
>CM038794.1:90549122-90719151 GCA_021764765.1 Vicia sativa | reverse complement strand
TAAAGTACACTTTCCCCTTACATAACCTACTCCCCGATCCCACTTTTGGTCACGAGACCGCCTTATCCGCTTGTTTACGCTTTTATCTATATTTTCCCGTTCTTTTCAGAACAAATAAAATTAGGTGGTGATTTCACTAGTTTTCGAGAATTAAAAGATTTTTGAAAATCGAGTTGCTTCAGCGTGGATGTCACTACTCCTACTTCGTGTATCCAAGGTCGTCCTAACAAACAACTCAGAAGTACTGGCACCGCCCATGACTCGGAAAGTGATTTGAAAAGTATGTGGACCAATCATCATCGGAAATTCAACTTCTCCAACAATAGATTTTCTTGATCCATCGAAGGCTTTGACTACTATATCATTGGATTTCATTGGCGTTCCTTTGGAAGATAAACGAGCAAGAGTCTTTTTTGGAATTACATTCAAGGATGAGCTAGTGTCCACTAGCACATTAGACAGAGAGTCTGATCGGCCATTCATACAGATATATAGAGCAAGATTGTGATCTCTTCCCTCCTCTGGGAGTTCTTAATCACCTGCTCAAATTGTTGCAAATCATATAAGGCCTGGCAATTCCACCAAATTGATCCTGTAGTCACGCCGTGATTCACGAAGCTTGATCCAACACTTTCATCAAGGCTTCTGTGGGCTTCGTAATTCGTATAAAGAGAGTATTGAGATTTTGAGGGAGTTTGCATCACTTGATCCACAACTCGTACTCACTCTTCTTGATCGCCTTTAGAATTTCATCAAAGTCTGAATTGACATTGGTTCTATCAGACGGACCAATATTGTTGTCTGGATTATCAACAGGAATTCCCATAGGATTCTCAACAGGTGCCTCAACAGGATTTTATCCAACTCGGGAGCAATGGTCGCTTTGTGGCAACGGGTATGACACGCCTAATTCGAAAGTTACTCATTCTATTTCAACGATGTTAACTACGGCAGTAAAGAGTTTGTATGGGTTTCTCCTTCCCATTTTCCATCATCATAGTTGTGTTGTATCGATAGGAACCGCTTTGTCGAAAGTTGTGGGACAGACCGTAGATAGATTACCAAAGGAGAGTTTCGAACTCGACCGTTATATTTAACTTCTACACTCGCATATTGAAGTAGGGGATAATGACGTTTACTTCGGGATTTTTCGAGTTGATATCTGACACTAAAAGCTCATGCGGATAATACCCTACCATATTTACGTCATAATCATTCCTATTTCTGAAAATTTGAATTTTGCCGATGTCTTTTAACCGTCAAGGTCCGCTTTTCATCGTCATTCTCGAGAATCAGAACAGATTCTCGCAAGCCGTAGTCATGTTTAGAAAAGCCCATTATGTTGAATGTAGCGCAGTAGTCAGAAGCTTTCTCTTATCAAACTTATATAAGAGATAAGATATCGATCTGAATTTCTGATTATCAAATTCACAGCATGTCCTCCATGATTGGGAAGTGGATTCGCTTGCACATTCGGATTTGCATTCCTAAAATAGAGAAGATTAGCCCTCACTAATCTTTGAACTTCGGCTTTTAATGCTATACAGTGTTCGAGATCGTGACCCGGTACCCCTAGATGAAAAGGGCAAGACACAGCTGCTTTGTACCACCAAGGTAACTTGTCTGGTACTCGAGATGGTAATCTTATTTGCACAATATTTCTTTCTATCAAGGCAGGATATAATTCCGTGTAAGTCATTTGGAATTGGATCAAACTACGAGATTCGAGGAGTACGATTCTAATTGTTGTTGAATTGTGTCATACTGTGATACGGTGAACTGACTTTGTAGGATTTTTGTATCCAAATGTGCGGATAGAAGAGTCGCCACCGACTTTTATTTTTATCCAATTAAGGGAAGGTAAAAGTAACAGAAAAAGACCTTCGTTAGATTCTGAGTTCGGGAGAATGGTTATGAAAAGGGAAGGTATTAGCACCCCTTTCCATCCGTAGTTATCTACGGGCTCTTAGTTGCTCTTAGATAACTTTTTAAAATCTTTCGGTGTTTGACAAAAATGTTTTGAAAAGGTATTTCGCTTGACTTTGTAATGACTCATGTAGGAGTGTATACAAAGTGTTCTAAATGTTTGTTTTGAAAAGAAATTGAACTTTGAAAAAGAGGTGTGTATGTGAAAAGCATTTGATAGAGCAAGCAACTAAGAGACTTATTTACCCACTTAATTGATCGCTTTGTTGTACTTCTACATTCCTTTAGAATAGCGCTAGCCATACCATTAGTTAGTAGGTAGCTCCATTCGCTGGATGTGGGGCATTCGAAGGGACATCGGATGGTCATAGAAAGCAACTTGTAGGAAGTATCCTAGCACATATCGAAGGGACTATCATCATTTTTCGAGGCGACAATCGGGTCAAGATCATGTATTCGGAGGCGACATCGGGTCTTATGATCTTTGTATCAAGGGACTATGATGATTTGTTTGGAAGGCAACGGTGCTAGAATACCTCCACGCTCGAGGACATGACCATTTGTAATCGGGCATCGAGAGAAACTACCCTAGGGGTGCGTGAAAGAAGTGTGTCAAGTCGGATATTTTATCTTGAAATTAGTGTGAGCTATGTCCAATTATTATCTTGCCATACACGCCTAGTTACTAGCAATTGATAAGATGCGGAAAGTAAATGAATGTAAAGTGCGGAAAATAAACCTACGCTATTACATGGCTTTGGGGCAGATACATAATTTAACTTGCGGAAAATAAAACCCTAAATTAAACTATTACATCCCATGAGCAGTTACATTATATGAAAAAATTAAAATAGAAAACGGAAGAAACGTCTGAATCGGATCAACCTGTGAAAGAATAAGAAAATTGGGAAATATGATGAAATTGAAATAAGAGAAAATGTTAGAAAAAATGCAAATTTTAATATGAGAAAATTTATGCATGCTGGAAAGAAGATAAATAAGCTATAATAATTTTTTGGGATTTTTTAGAAAAGATTTAATAATTAAAATGCAATTTATAATGATTTAAATGCTAAAATCAAAATAAAAATAAATATGCATGCAAAAAGGTATTTTTTAATTTTATAAATTAAATAAAGATTTTTAGAATATAAATGCAAACGGAAATATTTTTTTGGTGAATTTTTAATGCAGAATAAAAATATGAAAGTAATTAAAATATAATGCAAATATTAAAAAAACATGAAAATATTGAAAATATGTGAGTTTGGAAAAGAAAAACCAAGGTTGGTCCTGGCATGATTCGAACCCACGTCCTGGGCTTCAAACCTTGAGATTCATCACACGACCAACCGAGCTTTACGCATCCGTGTTTGAAAACGGTTAGTGGAATACAAGCATCGCCACCTTCCGATTGCATCGCTTCCGCGCCAAGAACTTCATCTCTTTCATTTTGAATTTCATATTTTGGCGCTTCTCAGAGCGACGCTTATAGTCCCCTAAATTCCAAAATCCAAGACACGAATATAAATTCAGCTTTAAAGGCATGGTTCGATTGATTTGTCATTCTAAACACAATGGTAGCATTCTGCTTTAACAATTTGTCCTTTTCGTGGAATCCAACTGTCCATGAAACCCTAGCCATGGCAAGCTCGATTCCGCCATGAAAATGCAATCAAACTATGCAGAAAGCTTGCAAACTTCCATCAAACTCGGATTCCTTGATTCTGGATGGTTTTGGACAAAGTGAAGGTCTGGATCGATTCAGTGGATGGCAAGGAACAAGATGGAATGCTCAAAATTGTCTGAAACCACCTGAATCCAAGGCTGCTTGTTGCTTGGGAGGCACGGATTTGTGAGTTTGAAACTAGGGTTCGGAGCAATTCTTTCGTCCCTTTTTCATATGCATTGTGTATTTATATTGATGGATTGAGCCGATTCGAGGAAGAAATCATCATCAATCAACAAATCAAATTTGATTTTGTACAAAATCAATTTTCAATTTGATTAATTTTCAATCCAATCTTGCCATATCAATCCAATTTTCGAAATTTGTCGGCGTTGAGTTACTTGATGTTAAGGAAGAGAGAAAAATCAATTTGCATTAATTTTGATTTTATACTTTATTTTTGAATTTAATTTGTATTTAAATGAATAAATTCCAAATTAAATAGAAAAATAAATCAAAAAGCCTGTGCATTGGCTTGGATATTCCTAATTGCTTGAGAAACAAGTTAGGATGAAGAAAGATAGGCCCATTTGCAAAAGATTTGATTTTGAAGTATCTCTTTGTGCATTCTTTCAAAATCGCCTGACTTGTGAATGGTGCAATTCAATTTTCCACATTTTTGAGAGTTCTTGGACTTTTTGAAAGCTCCAAGAGTCCTCTAAACAATGTCTGGTCTCATCTCATTGAGTTACCATGCTCAAAATATCTTCAAAACAAAAGTTGACTTTTGTTGACTTTGAAAATGACCGTGAATGCCTCGAGCATAATCAATGAAATATTTTTGACATTGTAGAGAGTTGAATTTCCTTCAAAACAAAATCGAGAAAGACGAAAGATCAAACAGTTCGCCTGACTTTCATCTAGAAACCCCAATTTAGAAAGTTTGACCTTTGGCAATCTTGAGTTTTCGATGAATCATGATCCCTCGATCAAATGATGAATGTAATCAAAATGATGTTGACCAAAACGTTGATTGTATGTTGACCACAGCTGACTTTTGTCCACACCGATTAACCATCTCGAGTAGTCGAGACTTGACCTGTGAGGCTTGACATGGAGACTTTGAAGCATGAGGAGGCATGAAGGTTGGAGATGTTGGAAACTCATCTTGACTTGAGATACCAAACCCTAGTTTGTCATTTAGAGAGAGTTTGTCTCATCAACTCTCGAGAATTGAAGATGATGTATGAAACTTGGAGGAAATTTTGGGGCATGACACATACCCCAAAATTTTCCCTCCTACTTCTCAAGACATTTCATACATCCATATTCAATGACTCCTCAATGGTTGATTAGACAAACCCTCTCCTAGACAATCAACCCAAACTAGGGTTTGGCATTTCTCAGATCCAGATAGACTTCCAACATCTCTCAGATAGACTTTCATCATGCTTCCTCATATGCTTCAAAGATTCTCCATGTCAAGTTTCAAGCCTCACAAGTCAAGTTTCTCGTATAATTGCTCGATGGTTGAAAATCGCTTTATCGACAAAAGTTAACTGTGGTCAACATACAGTCAAACTTCCTGATTTCTGGTCAACATCCTCATTTTGAAGTCACATTCACCATTTGATCAAGGGTTGATCATGATTCATCAAGAAAGCTCGGGATTTGCTCAAAAGTCAAACTTTCCAAATTAGGGTTTTTCAGTGAAATGTCAACTGAACTTTGACTGAGCATAACTTCTTCATACTTTCTCAGAAATTTTTCCACCACCTCTCATTTTGAAGGAAATTCAATTCTCTACAACTTCATGTCTCACATGAATGTTCAAAAAATGCTTCATTTTGAAGATATGGATCAAAACATTACAGGTCCTTTTCAATGTCAAGAAAAAGTCAACTTTTTGTTTTGAATATTTAGTGAGCATGGAAACTCCAATTGAGATGAAACCAAAGAGGATGGTTAGAGGACACTTAGAGCTTTCTAAAACGTCCAAGAACACTTAAAAATGTGGAAAATTGAGCAAAATACACCTTGCACAAGTTCGGCATTTTTGAAGAAGTGCACAAAGAGAGATACTTGTTTAAATCCAAAATTTTGCAAATGGGCCTAGTTTTTCTTCATTCAAACTTGTTCCTTAGACAATTTGGAACATCCAAGCCCAATGCCACGATTTTTAGCTTTATTTTTATATTTAATTTGGATTTTATTCATTTGAAAACAAATTAAAGTAAAAAATAAGGTATAAAATCAAAATTAAATGCAAAATTGATTTTTCTCTCATACTTGAGATCCAAGTAACTCACACAAGCTGGCAAATTTCGAAATTTGCATAGATTTGGTAAGAATTTGATTGAAATTTGATCAAAAAAGGAAGATTTGATTTTGTACAAAATCAAATAATTTTTGCATTGATTGATCATTATTTGTTCCTCAAATCAGCCCAAAATTCATCTACTATAAATGTACAATGCATACCACATGAATGAGAACAAAAAATTTTCTTGAAGTACCCTAACCTAAAGTCAAAAAATCGTGCTCTTCAAGCAAGTGGCAGCCCTAGTTCCAGCTCGATTCAGCCAATTCTAAGCATCCAAACACATTCCTTGGAGTCCCTGGAATCATTTCAGACCTTCACATCTCTCAAAAACATCAAGAATTGAGAGAACACGATTTCGGTTTGTCACACTTTTTCAAATTTCGATTTCTGTCATTCATGCATCATTAACGTGTTTTGATGTTTGCTTTGTGTTTAGTTTGAAGTTTGCAAGCTTTCTGGACAATCCAATTGTATTTCCATGGCCTGAATCGAAATATACCATTGCTAGGGTTTTCTGAACCGATTTAGGGCTTCCTTAAAATGGAAAAATTGGACAAATCTAAGACCACCATCGTGTTTAGGACGATGTTTCCAATCGAACCATGGCTTCAAAACTTATTTATATTGCTTGTGCATGATTTTTGAAAGTTGTAGGGGCCATAGCGTCGAACTCAGCCGACGCTAAATTTCCAGAAATTCAAATGAAGAAGATGTGGTTCTTCGCGGGTGATTTGAATTCCCAGAAATCAAGTTTGTTTAAAAACGCTTCGTTTCATTTACTTGACACCAAGTGCGTTGGCCTGAAGGTTAAGGGGCACAAGCGTGACGTGTTGCCAAGAGGTCTCCAGTTCGAATTCTGGCAAGACCAATATATTTTTGCTCTTTTGAAACTAACATACTTTTCCTTATTTTTTTCTTTAATATTTTTCATTCTATTTAATTTATCTTTAAATATTTTTATCATGCATCTAAAAAACACCAAAAATATTAATTTTTTGCATAATCATCAGAAAAATGCTTATTTAATTTTTAGCATTAAAATTATTATTTTTGCATGCATATTTAATTTAATTATAAATTAATCGTTTAAATGACTTTTAATTGTTTTTAAATTATCAAATCAATTCCAAAAATTTATCTTATCATATTAATGTCATTACTAACATAAAACCTTTTTCTCCATTCAAAAATACTTATTTTTACTAACATTTTCTTCTTATGCAATTTTCTCGTATTTCCCGATTTTGTATCTGTTCACAGGTTGTACTATTTCGGACGATTTTTCTTGCTTTTCTTTTCAATTATGTAACTGCCTATGGGATGTAATAGTTTAATTAGGGCGTTTATTTTCCACAATCATATTATGTAACTGCCCCAAAGCCATTTAATAGCGTAGGACATTTACTTTCCGCACTTTACTTTCCGCAATTTAATTTCCGCACCCTATAAACTGTTAGTAATTAGGCGTGTATGGCAAGATAAAATTGGACATAGATCACTCATAACTCCAAGATAAAATATCTGAATCAACACACTCTCTTCACACATGCACCCCTTAGGGTAATTCTGTCTCGCTGCCTTTACGAATTCAAATGGTCATGTCCCTCGAACGTAGAGGTATTCTAGCACTGTTGCCTACAAACATATCATCATAGTCTCTTCGATACAAAGATCATAGACCCACGATGTCGCCTACGAATACATGATCTTGACCCTCGATTGTCGCCTACGAAAAATGATGATAGTCCCTTCGAATATGCTAGGATACTTCCTACAAGTTGCCTTCTATGACCATCCGATGTCCCTTCGAATGTCCCGCTTACATCCAACGAATAGGGTTACCTACCAACTAATGGTACGGATAGCACTATTCTAGAGGAACGTAAAATAACACGAAAACGACCAATTCTGAGTAGGTAATAAGACTTTTAGTTGCTTGCTCTATCAAATATTTTTCACACCTCACACTTTTGTCAAAGTTCAAACTCTTTTCAAAACGAAACATTTCTGAACACTTTGTATACCTTCCTACATGAATCATTACAAAGTCAAAGTGAAATTCCTTTTCAAAACTATTTGTGGGGGATCCTACACCCGGATCCGGGTTTCCTTTTAGGTAAGTAGCAATAAATCGTCGCGACCGTTAGGCGATATCAAAGCGGTCAACATGATGGCTACGTTAGTGTGACACTGGATGTCCCGATACTCTCCATTTCCAAGTTGAGGATAGTATTTGGCTTGCGTGGTGTCATCAAGCACTAACTAAACTTTAGAACCTTAATTGACCCATCTTAGCCATTAGAAGGTAGTGAGATGGTCGCTTTGGTGCACTGGTTGGTCGACACTGGCGCTCATTAAGATCGACTTTGGGATATTTTCGATCGACCGCTTGGTAGTCGTATTGAAATAAAAGCCTACGAGAAAGATCAATGATATGAGATTCCTAGAACCCGGTTACTATTATAGGACAGGATGAACTAACTCAATCTTTTGGTAGGATAATCACCTATACCTCATGCAAGCCTTAAACCTAGGCTCATTGTGTGAATTGTTTGTGTGTGCTAAACATGACATCATGACATCATTGCATTGGATATCATTTCTAACTATTTCTAGGACCTAGGGATTTATCTTTGCTCTGTTTTGTAGGGAATTATGGCTTCTAGAAAGACTATCCGAATCAACTTCATGGGTATACCTTCTCACCAAAGAATTGGTTTGAAATTCCGACCATGCTCGTTCATCAAAAGACATGGTTATCGCTTGATTTGGTTATCTCCGGTTTTGAAGAAGATATGATGCACGCCCTATTCCAGCTTCTTTGATCCGAAACACCATTGCTTTACATTCCCAGATTATCAGTTGGTTCCTACCTTGGAAGAGTTCTCTAAGCTACTTGGGATACCTATTCTTGACCAAATTCCATTCACCGGTTTAGAAAAAGTTCCTAGGTACGAAGACATCGCATCATCATTACATCTAAAGCGCTCAGACATTGAAGCTAATTGGGAAACAAGAAGTGGAGTTAAGGGTTTACTTGCCAAGTTTCTGATTAAGAAAGCCCGAGAATTCCTCAAAGTTTTGAGTTTCGATGCATTTGAAGACATTGTGGCCTTGTTAATCTATGGTTTGGTTCTATTTCCTAACTCGGATCAATTCATAGATGTCAACGCCATCAAGTTGTTTCTTACCCGCAATCCAGTGCCGACCTTACTGGAGACATCCTACATTCTCTCCACTTTCACCATCAAAAGACAAGGAACTCTCATGTGTTGTATACCGTTACTTTCCGGTGGTTTATTTCGCACCTTCCTCCATCGGTATTGAAGAACGAACAAAGGTTGAAGTGGTCTCAAAGACTAATGTCACTCTCTCATTCAGATATCCGTTGGTGTCTTTTCTCTTAAAAGGACTTCACATTCATTGAGCGTTGTGGAGAATTCCCTAATGTACCACTCCTTGGTATAAGGGGAGGTATTACTTACAACCCTTCTCTAGCTCTACGTCAGTTTGGTTTTGCTCGAAGAGATGGTCCACATGATATGCTTCTCCAAGATATTGTGTTCGATTACAATCATGATCTCCAGAATTACCGACGAAGGTTCATACGCTTGGGGCATGGTAAAGAAGACTGATACCAAGACTTTGGGGCACCAAAACTCCATTACTTGGGAACCTTTCCTCAAATGGGTGCGAGCTCGAGCTCAAAACCTCATGATGCCATTCACGCTCTACCAAAGAATCATGGAACCTGCTATAGGTGACGTACCTATCTATTCTCCATCCCGACATGCCCACCGATTTTGAAGACTTGAAGAGATCCCGGATTCAACTAAAAGAAGAAAGGATACGTTTGAAGCTCTAAGCGAGAAGAAGGTACTAGAGTTGACCGCTACTTCACGAAGAGCGAAACATCAACGCTCACCTCGGCACCAAGAGGAAGAGACTTAGAGCTTTTGGATTTTTATGCTTTTCTTTTATTGTTTTGAAATATCTTTTGTACTTAAAAAGAAAAAGACTAAAAAGAGAACTAATAAATGTTTTTTCGTGCTTGTTTAACAAATTTAAATCTCTAAGGTCCTTGAAAACATTGCATTGCATCTGCATAAACATCGCATATCATAGCATAACATCTCATAACAGGTACATTGAAGATTGGTTTTCTCATTTTCTCGCTATTTATTTTAGCAGAAATGGCTCTTGAACAGACTGTCAAAGATCTCCAGGCTCAGAATGCTCAGTTCCAGGAGATGTTCACTAAATTGGTCCAAGGCCAAGAAGATCTGAAGAAACTCATCAACAAAAAAAAGAGGGTCATTGGTGTTCTCAACATGGGTAGACGTTACAAAGGTGGTCCTAAAGTGGTCAGTCGGATAGAGCTCTCAGAAGGGAGTGTCAAGACTGAGGGAAATGTCAAAGGTAATGATGAAGGCAGTCAGCGTGAGCCTGAGAAAGACAGAGAAGATCACTATGACCATGACCAATACTCTAATGAAGATGACAAATACAAGCAACTTGAAGACCGTCTGAATGCTGTGGAAAACCTGAAGATGTCCAGGCTGAATTTTGATGATTTGAGTCTTGTCCCTGGTGTGGTGATTCCAAACAAATTCAAAGTTCCAACTTTTGCCAAGTATGATGGCATTTGTTGTCCGAAGCTGCATTTGAAGTCCTATGTTCAGAAGATCAACCCCCACACTGATGATAGAAAGTTGTGGATGCATTATTTTCAAGAGAGTTTATCCGGAACTTAATTGGAGTGGTATTATTAGCTAGAGAATGATCATATCCGTACCTGGAGTGACTTAGCGGATGCTTTCTACAGACAATATGAGTACAATGTTGATTTGACCCCCACTCGCATGCAACTACAGGGCATGTCTATGGGTCGTGATGAGAAGTTCAAAGAATATGCTCAGAAATTGAGAGATCTAGCAGGCAGAGTTCAACCACCCTTGTCCCATAGGGAGTTGGTTGATATGTTTATCGGCACACTGACAGTCCCATTCTTCAATCATCTGATTGGAAACTCTTCAGCCGGATTCACTGAGCTGATATTGACAGGAGAGCGTATTGAGGCTGGTATCAAGAGCAGAAATATTCATGTTGAGTCATCTTCAAGTGCTACGAAGAGATCTTTTGGTGGTAAGAAAGAAGTCAATGCTGTGTATGGTCAGAAAAGCCGAGCCAAGACCGACCGGGCTCAATCTGTGGGGGCAGTTGTGATCTCTAATCCTACATCAGCACTACCTCAGCGAGACAACACGCGTAGCCAGAACGCGCCACGAAGACAGTTTACAAAGATTAACATGCCGTTGTCGCAAGCCTTGCAACACATGTTGAAAGCAGAGCTGATTACTTTGAAGGATCCTCCTCAGAATGTCAACACTTCCTCTCCGAGATATAATCCTAATGCTAAGTGTGCTTACCACTCCAATAGCCCAGGGCACGACACTGACAACTGTTGGGCTTTGAAGAACAAGATTCAAGATATGATTGAAGCTAAACAGATTGAGTTTGACCCTCCAGTTGAAACTCCGAACGTGATCAACGCTCCTATGCCTAACCATGACAAAAGTTCTAATGCTATTGGCGAGAACTCTTATGTTTTCAACGTAGATGACTTGACCATTCCTCCGATGACTGTTAAGAAGAATTTGCTACAAGCCGGCGTCAATCCAGGATGCCCAGAGAATTGTCATTGGTGCCCATCTGCACCTGATGGTTGTGCTTGGTTGAGACGACGCGTTTAGTGCATGATGGATAACCGTGAAATACTATTCCTGAAACCACCTGTGGAGAGCCTGTGTGAAGACATGTCTAAGAAACTGAAGATCGAAGATATGAATGAAACTGTACCGAATGTGTGGGATACCTTGGGGCAGCCAAGCGGAAAGTTTGATTACATGGTGAAGTACACTGTTCCTGAAAGCTACAAGATTCCTATTGAAGATGTTAAGGCGACCGGATGGGGAGACGATTTCCCAGAAGACTATGTTGATGTTAACACTATAAGGATTTCCTCTGCTGATTTTGTGCCTAGAGTGGCACCTCTCATTATTACTTCTCCAAGACCAGTTCCATATTCCTCCGACAAGGCTATTCCTTGGAATTATGGAGCTGATGTTTACTATCATGGCGTCAAGCAAGACCCTCTGACCATTGAAGATCTTACAGTTGAAGCTACCATTCCTGATATTGACAACATCACCGGATCAAGTAAGGTGACCAGAACCGGAAGACTATTCTCTCCAGATATCTCTCCTCCAAAAGACACTGCGACTCCCGCTCGCATTCCAGCTATCCAACTAGTTCCCGAGACTAGAGGGAAAGAACCAGTAACTCATCCTGCGAAGCTAGAAGTACCAAAGGAAGTTGCTGAAGACACCTCCAAACGAGAAATGGAGGAAATTCTGAAGATCATCAAGAAAATTGACTACAATGTTGTGGAACAATTAGGACAGACTCCGTCCAAAATCTCCATGCTTGCTCTGCTCTTGTGCTCTGAGGCTCATGCTAACGCCTTGGTGAAGTTTCTGAAGAATGCTCACGTACCGCAAGACACTACTACTGATCAATTTGAAGTTTGTATTTCTAGCCTGGCTGCCAACAACGGCCTAGGCTTCTCTGATGCTGATTTGACTCCTGCCGGAAAGAAACACAACAAAGCCTTGCACAACTCTGTCGAATGCAAGGGCGTTACATTATCTCATGTTTTGGTAGATACCGGTTCTGCTCTGAACATCCTGCCAAAGACTGCTTTCGACCGACTTGATATTGAAGGGTTGGTTCTGAAACCCAGTGACACAGTTGTGAGAGCTTTTGATGGTTCTAAGCGAACAGTACTTGGAGAGCTCATTCTGCCTGTTAAAGTCGGTTCCCAGATTTTTTACTACACTTTCTTTGTCATGGACATCTGTCCAGCTTACTCTTGCCTACTTGGACGCCTTTGGATACATGGGGCAGACGCTGTTACCTCTACCCTGCATCAGAAGCTGAAGTACCCGGTGAAGGGGAAGGTTGTTACAGTATGTGGTGAAGAGGAATATATGGTCAGTCATCTACAGTCATTCCGATACCTTGAGATGGAAGGAGAATTCTTCGAGACTCCCTGTCAAGCTTTTGAAACAATCCCCAGAGTCATGCCTGCTGACTCTCCCGTCACTCCTAAAGTTGCTAAAGCTCCACCCAGAATGGCCTCACTAAAGGATGCTCAAGCTGCAGTTGAAGAGGGAGGTAGTGCTATTTCGGGACAGCTCCCTGATCTTCCTTTCAAATTTGACAAGACTGGTTTAGGCTTCACCATCAGAGGACAGAAGATGATACGCCGCGAACGTGCCGGCCAACTTCCTTTCCGCATCAGCCAGAGTGGAATCCATGCTATAGAAGACGACGACAGCGACTTCGACATCAGCGAGTGGATCTTTCCAACTCCCGACAACGGACTTAGCAATTGGAAGACTGAAGACGTCATACCAATCTCCTTTAGACAGGAGTAATTGCCTTTGTTCTTGTGTTGCTTTTCGCTTTCTATGTTTTGAACAATAAACTCTAAAGCCTAGTGCCTTGCCCGGGGCATCATGGCTCGTTTGTGAGGGTTATTATCTGTCATTTGCATATTTTCATTCAATAAAATCGTTGGAATTTTGCATTCAATTGTTGTTTTTATTCTTTTACTTTATCACCCCTTCAAAAAGCTATGTGTTTCTTACACACACCCACGTGATACACTGCAGAATCACTCCGAATCTCGTTGATAACAGCTATGCTATTGCTAAATATGACTTCGATAATCCGATCTACCAAGCCGAAGACGAAGGTGAGGAAGATTGTGAAGTGCCAGGAGAACTTCTCAGACTGCTACAGCAAGAAGAACGAGTTATACAGCCACACGAAGAGCCAGTTGAGGTTGTGACTTTGGGTATCGGTGAAGATAGAAAAAAGATCAAGGTAGGAGCGGGTCTTGAGAACAGTGTTAAAGAAAGATTGATTCATATGCTACGAGACTATATTGAGGTTTTTGCTTGGTCATACGAAGACATGCCAGGTCAAGACATTGACAATGTGGTACACCGGCTACCAACAAAAGAGGGTTTTCTCCCACTGAAACAGAAGGTTCATCGTATGCGTCTTGAGATGTCAGAGAAAATCAAGGCCAAGGTTAAGAAGCAGTTCAATGTCGGTTTCCTAGTTGTTACTTCCTATCCACAGTGGGTTGCTAATGTGGTGCCTGTGCCCAAGAAGGATGGAAAGGTACGAATGTGTGTGGATTACACAGATTTGAACAAAGCGAGTCCGAAAGACGATTTCCCACTACCTCATATTGATATTCTTGCTGACAACACCGCGCAGCATAAGGTCTTCTCCTTCATGGATGGTTTCTCCGGTTACAATCAGATCAAGATGGCTCCTGAAGACATGGAGAAGACTACCTTTGTTACACAGTGGGACACTTTCTGCTACAAGGTTATGTCGTTCGGACTAAAGAATACAGGCGCCACTTATCAGCGTGCCATGGTGGCACTATTTCATGACATGATCCATCACGAGATAGAGGTCTACATCGATGATATGATATCTCGGTCACAGACTGAAGAAGAACATCTTGATCATCTACGGAAACTATTTGATAGGCTGAAGAAGTACAGACTGAGACTCAATCCCAACAAGTGCACCTTTGGAGTCAGATCCGGTAAACTACTAGGATTTGTTGTCAGTGGTAAAGGTATTGAAGTTGACCCCGCCAAGGTTAAAGCTATTCAAGAAATGCCAGCTCCCCACACCGAGAAGGAAGTCAGAGGTTTCTTGGGCCAATTGAATTACATTGCCAGATTCATTGCACATCTAACCGCTACTTGTGAGCCAATCTTCAAGTTACTAAAGAAAGATCAAGTAGTAGAATGGAATGACGATTGCCAGATCGCTTTTGACAAAATCAAGGAGTACCTACAGAATCCTCCTATCCTGATGCCGCCTACCGAAGGAAGACCTCTTATCATGTACTTAACAGTGTTAGAGAACTCAATGGGGTGTGTCTTGGGGCAGCATGACGAGTCTGTTCGAAAAGAGTATGCAATATACTACCTTAGCAAAAAGTTTACCGACTGTGAAACAAGATACTCACAGCTCGAGAAAACTTATAGCGCTTTGGCTTGGGCTGCTCGCCGAGTAAGATAGTATATGTTGACTCACACTACCTTGTTGATTTCCAAGATGGATCCGATAAAATACATATTGAGAAACCAGCTCTCTCCGGAAGAATAGCAAGATGGCAAATGATCCTGACCGAATATGACATCCAGTATACTTCTCAGAAAGCAATCAAAGGAAGTGTAGTAGCCGATCATTTGGCTCATCAAGCCGTAGATGACTATCAGCCTATGCAGTTCGAATTTCCCGACGAAGATGTCTTACTAGTTACAGATTGCGAAGAACCAGGACCAAACGAAGGACCTGAACAAGGATCCCGATGGACCATGGTCTTTGATGGAGCCTCAAACGCACTTGGCAATGGCATTGGCGCCATCATTACATCTCCTACAGGCGGACATACTTCTTTCACCGCCAGATTATGTTTCAGTTGCACCAACAACATGGCCGAATACGAAGCGTGCATCATGGGCATTAAAGCTGCTATTGACTTAAGAATCAAGTTCTTACAAGTGTACGGAGACTCAGCCTTAATGATCAGTCAGATTAAGGGTGAGTGGGATACGAAGCATCCGAATCTCATTCCGGATCGAGAGCATGTTTTGAGTTTGATCCCCTACTTCAAAGAGATCACTTTCAATCACATTCCACGAGAAGAGAATCAGTTGGAAGATGCGTTAGCTACTATGTCATCTATGTTCAAGGTCAGATGGGACAACGAGGCTCCCTACATCATCATTGAGAAGTTTGACGAACCAGCATATTGTTATGAGCTTGATACAAAAGAGAAACCTTGGTACTATGACGTGAAGAGGTATCTTGAGACTCAGTAATATCCCGCTGTTGCACCCCAAATTTTACCCTGCTATTTTTCTTACTTGCATTGTATTTTATATTTAAAAAAAATCAGTCATTCACTCATTGCATTTGCATCATTTCGTCGTATTTAAATTGACCAAAAGTTAGTTTAAATTGATGTTTGCATCGTTTTTAGTTGTAAAATACCTGTTATGTTACTTCATGCATTTTTACCTCTCTCTCTGTTTATTGCATTGATTTTTTAAATTATTTATATGTCGATGATATCGATATTTCGATTTTAATAAACAGACTGTTAAAAGCAATTCGATACTGTGCAAAAATTAGCGGAGAAAATATTTCAAGTTTTCATTTTTTACTCACTGCTTTATGAATCTACGTGTCGCGTAGATCATGAAAATGTGTTCTCCCTAATTTTTCGATACAGTTTGAAGACTCGTATTTAACTGTAAGTATTTTAAAATCGGGTATTCTTTATTATCATTTTATTTCAATTTTAACCATTTCAATAATTTTTCTTTAATTTATAAGACCCGTAATTTATTTTAATGTACTCAGTTATTTTTTTTTCCGGATAATTTATTGTCCGAACTTTTACCATTTTTGACAATTTTAGGTGTCCATTTTTTATCTTAAAAAAATCAAACAAAAATACTATTGGGCTTATTAATTTTTACTAGATCCATTTTTGTGGCCCATTTAATTATGAGGGTATTTTTGGCATTTATAAAAATTATCTTAACCTAATTGTTAGTGTATATATAGGATATGTTATAACTTACTATGGAGGAGGCCAATTTGAAAACAGCGTAGAGGCTACAAGAAAACCAAAATTGGAAACACAAAGGAAGCAAAAGGCGAAAACGAAAAGCTGCTACCTCATCTTCTCCGTTTCCATTCTCCAGCCTTCAGTTTCCGTTCCCTCTCTATTTCGACCGAACCCCTATATCATCATCTTCATCCACCCCCTGTAACCCGCGTCTCTTCTTCTCCTCTCAATCCACAGCCACCCCTCCGCGTTTCCTCTGTTCACACCGTTTCCTCACTATTTCGCTAACCGCCGCTGTCCCTCTTCACAGAACTACCTTACATCCAAACTCCCTCCGCTGGAAGCAGTAGCATCCCGACCTCACCGAAACATCCCCACTGTCACGTTCCTAACCCCAACCTTCCACACACCAGCTGTTGTTCCATCCATTTTCACCGACCAACAAAACCATCCTCTGTCTCACAGTCTCCATCGCCGCTGTTTCCTCACCGTGTTCCCTTCATTCCCATCGTTCCAAAACCCCTCTGTTCCTTCTTTCTAGCTCGACACCTCATCTTAACCACGCCGTAAACCCTTGTCGTAACCCCATCCTTCCATCCACACCTATACTTCTGCAGCCTCTCACTCACACCCATCGCCGTAAAACACCCTCATCTTCCACTTCCATCGGCTTTCTTATCTTCACTCCCTACTCATCACCCTGCCGCTGCTTCTTCATCAGTATCCGTCCAACTTCCTTCAATCTCTCGTCGACTTCCGTTCTGCAAACAACAACAACCTCCGTGCGGTACAGCTTGCTCTGTTCAGTCATTCCGCTGCCGACTCTGATTGAGGTAAGTCTGAATCGCTTTTCATTTTCTATGTTTAGTTAAGAGTCATACTGTTTTTTTTTTTGTATTTTTATGTGGAATCTGGTTGATTAAGCCGTTATGATACAAATCAATTTCATATTTTATGGCATGAGTATAAGGTTTCAACATTGCATTTGGTTTGAAAACATTACGATATGCAACTGATCTAATAGTTTGAATCTGTGATTGAGACCGTGACACCGTGACAGCTGCTTGCCTTATGTTCATTTGTTTTTATTAACTACAAATTCTGAGTTGTAATGATCCCTATGATAATAGCAAGTCTAACTGTTATACTTCCGATTTCAATATCTGCTTGATCTTTGTTGGTAATATTGTTTTTATTAGCATATCAGTTTGCGTCATTTCGTTGTGTTTCGATGAGGGTTTGTCGTTTCCGCGTGTATTTGCGTGGAAACCAACCGAGAAACTTTGCGGGGAAACCGATTGTTTTCTATCGTTGCTTTGTTCATTTTGTTCGATTTAGATTTTAGTACAATTTGAGCTTAAAATCAAAGGTTTCGATGATGGCTTGTTATTGATGTCGCGTTTATCCGCGTACGATTTAGCCGAGAAACCATTTGGCATTTATTTGTTTTGTTTCAATGACGGTTTAATGATTATACCGCGTTTAATCGCGTGTGAATCTAACCGAGAAACATGTTGAAATACCGTGTATTATGTTATTCTTGTTTCTTTTAATTTCGATTGAATTTGAGATAAGGATTCCATATTGGTTTCGATGATGGTTCAAGGTCTATGTCGCATTATTTGCGTAAGATTTAACCGAGAATCAATTTGTATTTGAACGATGGAATTTTGGATGCAATGACAATGGTGTTTCGGTAATTTATTTGATTTAAGTGGAATTTTTTGAGTGTTTCTTAATAAAATTAAGTTGCTGCCCGTTTCCGGTTCATGTGGTTCAAATGCACTTAAAACTCAATTTTCGTTTTTTCGATTGATTAATAACGTGAGTTCTTTGGTAAGTCCATTTGTGAATCGATAATCATGTAAATTCTTGATTCTTGAATTGTTAATTCATTCATATCAGTTGCATTCGATTTTAAGTTCTTGTTTACTAATCATATTCTAATTTATATTGCAATTGCATTTCATTTGTTTTTATTTCCCACTCATGCTACTAATGTTTGCTATTTGTGTAGACATCCGAGGATGGTTCAAACATACATTTTTTACTGTTTCATTTCTTTTTACATATGCTGTTTATTTAATTTATGTTACTATTTAATATTTAGTAATGTGTATCTAAAACACATTGTATTTTATTTTTATACTGTAAATTTAATTATACATATTATTTTTATTTCTTATATTTATTATTGTAAATATACATATTATATTTATTTTTTATATTTAATACTGTAAATATATACCATATGCATATTATTATTATTATTATACATTACATATTCATTTGTAATTAAGTTCGAATTATATTATACTAACTTTCTTCGCATATCAATTTCTTAGAATTAGTTCCTACAATAAAATCATTGATATTTAAATTTCCCTGCATTCTATTCCAGTTAATTTACTCTTTTCTCTTTAATTTCAATTTATCCCCATTCGAAAAATTGTATCCCAATCCCCTTGTTGCGTTGTAAATAATTTTATCGCTTTCTATTTTATTTTACCGTTTAATCCTTGTTTATATTTGATGTATCCCTCTCCCAAGAACAATTCTTGTAATAATTTAGTGCACATTTATTTAATTTAACTGTCACTTACACAAAACTAAAAAAAAATCTTTTTTTAAAACTAATATTTGTAAATCAGTTTTAAACCCGTAAGTCGACAAAGCTACGAAGCGTCGCGATGACCACACATGCACACATGTACGCTTGATCCTGGGCCTTCTTACAGTGAGCCTATTTCGATTAATTGTTCCAATTAGTCGTTATAGTAGACTAGCCCACTTTGCTAGTACACATGCAATTTAATTATTTTATACTTAGGTTGGCCACCTTGTATGGGCTTTGTCGATTTTACTTGTGATTTACAATTGTCTCGATCCTATTCTTTCTATTTTTAAAACTTAGAAGATCGTAAAATTTTCACACTAACACACAACCACACTTTGAACTAAATGGGTACCATCGAGTACGATGGATGTAAGGGGTGCTAATACCTTCCCCTTGCATAACCAACTCCCGAACCTACAACTCTTAATTTCGTAGACCGTCTTATCCTTTTCTTTCGTGGGTTTTATCTATATTTTCCCGTTCTTCTTTTAGAACAAATAAAATTAGGTGGCGATTTCACCTTTTTTGAAAATTCATTTAAATGATTTTTTTGAAAAAAATGAGTTGCTTCACCCGCAGGGGCATCTGTCAATGATAAGAAGTTCTTGAGAAGATGTGCATCAAAATTCTTCCTCAACAACGACATGTTGTACAAACGCAATCACGACTTGTGCTTACTCCGCTGTGTAGACCGGAAAACAGCGGAACATATCATGGAAGAGTTACACGAAGGCGCATTTGGTACCCACTCAAGCGGATATACGATGGCTAGGAAGATTCTGAGAACGGGTTACTATTGGTCCACCATGGAAGCTGATTGTCACCTCTATGCTCGGTCTTGTCACAAATGCCAGATTTATGCAGACAAAGTGCACGTACCTCCAGTACCTTTGAATGTTCTGAATTCTCCTTGGCCTTTTGCAATGTAGGGCATTGACATGATCGGAGAAATCAAGCCCACTGCTTCCAACGGATATCGTTTCATTCTTGTGGCAATTGATTATTTCACCAAGTGGGTAGAGGCAGCCTCGTTCGCATCTGTTACAAAGAATGTTGTGGCTCGTTTCATTAAGCATAATCTTATCTATCAGTATGGCACTCCCGAAAGGATTATAACAGATAATGGCTCTAATCTCAACAATAAGATGATCACCGAACTCTGCACGCAGTTCAAAATCAAACATCACAACTCTTCTCCTTATCGGCCTAAGATGAATGGCGCTGTGGAAGCCGCCAACAAGAACATTAAGAAGATTATATAGAAGATGATATTGACTTACAAGGATTGGCATGAGATGTTGCCATTCGCTTTTCATGGTTATCGCACTACAATACGAACATCAACAGGGGCAACCCCCTTCTCTCTTGTATATGGTATGGAAGCAGTCCTATCCATCGAGGTTCGGATACCCTCAACCAGAGTCCTCCAAGACGCAGAGTTAGGCGAAGACGATTGGATCCAGACTCGCCTTGACCAGATTAACTTAATTGATGAGAAACGAATCACATCCATTTTCCATGGACAGATCTATCAGAAGCGGATGATTAGAGCATTCAACAAAAGAGTCAAGCACCGGGTCTACAAAGTCGGTGATTTAGTAGTCAAGCGCATCATTCTTCCAGAAGGTGATCCCAGGGGAAAATGGATTCCCACCTATGAGGGACCATTTGTAGTCAAGACAGTATTTTCCGGTGGAGCTTTGATACTTAGCACCATGGATGGCGAAGACTTCCCACACCCTGTGAACGCGGACATAGTCAAAAAATACTACGCATAAAAGAGACCCGCTAGGTCGACTGGCCTAGGCAAAAATAAGGGCATCCTGGCGAACCAAAAAGGGTTCGGGCAAAAGTTAAGGATATATATACAAAACATGTACACCCGGCAAGTCGAAAACCTGA
Organism: Vicia sativa; assembly: GCA_021764765.1. Classification (NCBI taxonomy): domain Eukaryota; kingdom Viridiplantae; phylum Streptophyta; class Magnoliopsida; order Fabales; family Fabaceae; genus Vicia; species Vicia sativa. The sequence continues at coordinate 90,697,976 of CM038794.1, read as the reverse complement.
AAAGGCGGCTTGGGCAAAAAAGGGTATCCCGGTAGACTGAAAACCCGAAAGGGCCGTCTAGGCAAAATTTAGGGATTTAAGCGTACGACTATGTCTCGTCCAGATCACCTACTTCCAGACTACTATCAGCATTCAAGATTCAAATGGCGAAAATCAATTCACTGACTTTCTACTGACAGCAAGGAGATGAGATAGTCGAGATATATGAGTATTATCATAGTTGGAACTTAACGAGATTGTTTTCGAATAGCCTTTTACTTTTCTTGTGTACAAATTACTAGGCCATACGCCGCCTTTCAAATTAATACAAGTTTCTTTCTCTTTACAATTTACACTGTTGTTGTTTGCATAAAGTCCAACGGTTGCTTTGAATGATTATATGCATTTGACAATAAAAATTTGTTTACAAACATGCGAAAAGTGGAACGAACAAGGATAATTACTACAGGCTCCAGGAATTGAGATGACGACGAAAGTCACCAATACGTTCCCCCTGCAGAGTACAATCCCCACAGAGATGTCACTCATCACGACATTTCCCCAACGGAATACATTTTCCTACACTAGTCCATACATTCGCGGCTCCATCACATTAGTCCCCGAGCAGTGATCCCACTCAACTAAGCCATGTTACATCAGTCTCCAAGCAGTAACGATTCATCACCAGCAGAGGTATCCCCAGCAAAATATCTCTCAGCAATCATCACCTCCCCGACAGCAGCAGTATCCAGACTTGAAACATGGTCAAATAGTGCATCGGAGGAAACTTACATCTTTTATTCCCTCAGCCAGAGACTTCGACGGGCTCCAGATTCTTCTAACCCGGTCTCCCAACAACTATCAAATGCTCTCCAATAAGATTTACACTCAAGATCCCCAGTGGAGTACCTCCTAATTTCTCCCCCGGCAAGATCTATGTGCAAGATCCTCAGTAGCGCGTCTCTCGATCTCTACCATCCTCAACAATATCTAGGCTCAAGACTTGGTCAGATCGTGCATCGGAGGAATCGAGGTTATCTTTCTTCTCAGGGTTTCCAATCCGCTTCGTCCCCAAGCAGAAGCCAGAAATCTTCAAGCAGAGCGTCCGCAGCTTCTTCAAGATGGATATGTTTTGAAATACCACAACATCTACCATTCATACATTATTCATAAAAGTCATAATCTTTGCGCGTGTCATTCATACACATTGTCATGCATCATAATCTGCATAAGACTAACGATTTTCTATCAAAGTTTCTTTAGTTTTTCGCAAACAGGTGAAAATCACTTCTGAAACGACAGGTCCAGGATTAATGCCCGAAGCCAGACGGGAAAACTATCTGAACGACCGCCCTAGTTGTCCTCCGACAACAGGTCCAGGATTAATGCCCGAAGCTAGACGGGAAAACAATCTGAACGACCGCCCTAGTTTTCCTCCGACAACTGATCCAGGATCAATACCCGAAGCCAAACGGGAAAACTATCCGAATGATCACACAAGTTATCCTCCGATAACAGGCATTGGATCAATACCCGAAGCACAACAGGGAAACAATCCACATTTTGCCGACTATTACCCTCTCAGGGTGATCAAGAAGAAGATTTATTCTGACTCTCTCTTATTACCAACAGCAACTACAGAGTCTAGCGTACGGCTCAGTTGCCCTGGATGGCATCTTAAGCCCATCTCCGACTACTTGTCAACATTTCTCCGCTTTCAGAATGCTGCATATTTGGTTAAAAAACCAATACAAGCCAATAACTTCATTCAAAGATGAGCACGAAGTCTAACGTACGACTCCCTCCAGATGGCATCTTAAGCCCATCTCCACGCTCCTTTCACTTCCAAAAACGTCTACAGAGCCTAGCGTATGGCTCACTCCCCAGAATCGATCTTTCCAGATGGCATCTTAAGCCCATCTCCAACGACTCTGCTATTCAGACAACATTCTTGAGTCTAGTATACGACCCATTCCCCAGTGAAATCTCTAACTTCTCCAAATGGCATCTGTAAGCCCATTCCCGCATCATCAGCCAATAGCGAGCGCAAATTTTCAGGTGTACTCGAGTGTTCAATCATCTTCTACCTACAGGTCACGAAAGGCACGCATGCCAATCTAACCTTTCCAGTACAAGAAGATTGAACAGGGGCAGCTGTCATACCCCCAAAATTTGCCCTCCTACTTCTCAAGACAATTCATACATCCATATTCAAGGACTCCTCAAGGGTTGATCAGACAAACCCTCTCCTAGACAATCAACCCAAACTAGGGTTTGACATTTCTCAGATCCAGATAGACTTCCAACATCTCCAATGGTCATCATGCTTCCTCATATGCTTCAAAGATTCTCCTTGGCAAAATTGATTTTTCTCTCATACTTGAGATCCAAGTAACTCACACAAGCTGGCAAATTTCGAAATTTCCATAGATTTGGCAAGAGTTTGATTGAAATTTGATCAACAAAGGAAGATTTGATTTTGTACAAAATCAAATAATTTTTGCGTTGATTGATCATTGTTTGTTCGTCAAATCAGCCCAAAATTTATCTACTATAAATGTACAATGCATACCACATGAATGAGAACAGAAAAATTGCTTGGAAGAACCCTAACCTAATGTCAAAAAATCGTGCTCTTCAAGCAAGTGGCAGTCCTAGTTCCAGCTCGATTCAGCCAATTCTAAGCATCCAAACACATTCCTTGGAGTCCCTGGAATCATTCCAGACCTTTACATCTCTCAAAAACATCAAGAATTGAGAGAACACGATTTCGGTTTGTCACACTTTTTCAAATTTCGATTTCTGTCATACATGCATTATTAACGTGTTTTGATGTTTGCTTTGTGTTTAGTTTGAAGTTTGCAATCTTTCTGGACAATCCAATTGTATTTCCATGGCCGTGAATCGAAATAAACCATTGCTAGGGTTTTCTGAACCGATTTAGGGCTTCCTTAAAACGGAAAAATTTGACAAATCTAAGACCACCATCGTGTTTAGGACGATGTTTCCAATCGAACCATGTCTTCAAAACTTATTTATATTGCTTGTGCTTGATTTTTTAAAGTTGCAGGCGCCATAGCGTCGAACTCAGCTGACGCTAAATTTCCAAAAATTCAAATGAAGAAGATGATGTTCTTCGCGCGTGATTTAAATTCCCGGAAATCAAGTTTGTTTAAAAACGCTTCGTTTCATTTACTTGACACCAAGTGCGCGTTGGCCCAGTGGTTAAGGCATGGAAGCGTGACGTGTTGCCAAGAGGTCTCCAGTTCGAATCCTGGCAAGACCAATATATTTTTGCTCTTTTGAAACTAACATACTTTTTCTTATTTTTTTTCTTTAATATTTTTCATTCTATTTAATTTATGTTTAAATATTTTTATCATACATCTAAAAAACACCAAATATATTTATTTTTTGCATAATCATCAGAAAAATGCTTATTTAATTTTTAGCATTAAAATTATTATTTTTGCATGCATATTTAATTTAATTATTAATTAATCGTTTAAATGACTTTTAATTGTTTTTAAATTATCAAATCAATTCCAAAAATTACCAAAAATTTATCTTATCATATTAATGTCATTACTAACATAAAACCTTTTTCTCCATTCAAAAATACTTATTTTTACTAACATTTTCTTCTTATGCAATTTTCTCGTATTTCCCGATTTTGTATCTGTTCACAGGTTGTACTGTTTCGGACGATTTTTCTTGCTTTTCTTTTCAATTATGTAACTGCCTATGGGATGTAATAGTTTAATTAGGGCTTTTATTTTCCGCACTCATATATGTAACTGCCCCAAAGCCATGTAATAGCGTAGGACATTTACTTTCCGCACTTTACTTTCCGCAATTTAATTTCCGCACCCTATAAACTGTTAGTAATTAGGCGTGTATGGCATGATAAAATTGGACCTAGATCACTCATAACTCCAAGATAAAATATCTGAATCAACACACTCTCTTCACATATGCACCCCTTAGGGTAATTCTCTCTTGCTGCCTTTACGAATTCAAATGGTCATGTCCCTCGAATGAAGAGGTATTCTAGCACCGTTGCCTACAAAATATCATCATAGTCCCTTCGATACAAAGATCATAGACCCACTATGTCGCCTACGAATACATGATCTTGACCCTCGATTGTCGCCTACGAAAAATGATGATAGTCCCTTCGAATGTGCTAGGATACTTCCTACAAGTTGCCTTCTATGACCATCCGATGTCCCTTCGAATGTCCCGCTTACATCCAACGAATAGGGTTACCTACCAACTAATGGTACGGATAGCACTATTCTAAAGGAACATAAAATAACACGAAAACGACCAATTCTGAGTAGGTAATAAGACTTTTAGTTACTTGCTCTATCAAATATTTTTCACACCTCACACTTTTGTCAAAGTTCAAACTCTTTTCAAAACGAAACATTTCCGAACACTTTGTATACATTCCTACATGAATCATTACAAAGTCAAAGCGAAATGCCTTTTCAAAACATTTTTGTCAAACAGACAGAAAGAACTTTTAAAATGATCTAAGAGCAACTAAGAGCCCGTATATAACTACGGATGGAAAGGGGTGCTAATACCTTCCCTTTTCATAACCTTCTCCCATACTCAGAATCTAACAAAGGTCTTTTCCTGTTCTTTTCACCTTCCCTTAATTGGATAAAAGAAAAGCCGGTGGCGACTCTTGCTATCCGCACATTTGCGATACAAAAATCTCAAAGTCAGTTCACCGTATTACAAATTGTTGAGCCTGTTGTCGAGGCTGTTGATTTTGCTAGAATTGTGGGCTAATTCCCATGTTTGAAATTGTATTAACAACTGGTGCTACCGTGGCTACCTGTTGTCGGTGATTGACATTTTTCCTTGGTTTCCCTCGGGATACCATTCCAACGTCATGCTCTTTCTTCTTCGGGAAACTAGTTCCGACTCTCTTGGTTCCGCTTGAAGACCCCATTTCTTTGGTTAAGCGTCCTGCTCGGACTCCTTCTTCTAGTAGCATCCCCATGCTTACCATTTCGGTAAAATCCTCGGGAGCGATGGCAACCATGCCTTCGTAGTGGAAAGGGCGAAGAGTGTTCAGGAAGACCTTGGTCATTTCTTTTTCTTCTAACGGTGGATTAACCTGGGCAGCAATTTCCCTCCAACGTTGAGCGTATTCTTTGAAAGTCTCCTTTTCCTTTTGAGACATAGAACGGAGTTGATCTTGATCTGGAGCCATGTCCAAACCTCTCATGAATATATATGTTGGGAATCAAGCGTTGGAAGGAGAAAAGAGTTATCTATCCTTACAACGACTCTTTTCATCTTAAGGCTATATAAGAAGACTAAAGTTTCAAATTCAAATTGACAAAGATATTGACAATGTTTGATTCCAAAACAATGTCGTTGTTATTAATAGAAAATATCTAACAATGTTGAATAGATAAAATGATAAAGCAAGAAGTTGTTACTCATAAATTTCTTAGATGAAGAAAGAAAGAAGATGAAGGAGTTGTTACTCATAAATTTCCAACTATCAAATCATATACATCTTGGAAGAATCTAAATAAAGCAAGGAGTTGTTACTCATACCTTGCTCAATAAAGAAGATGCAGAAGATGAAACACTACAAGATTGTAATCTATGTAGATTATTGTAAAACATAAGAGTTGTTGCTCAGTTTGTGTTATAGTTTATCATTCTTCATGTAAATAACTTGTACACAAGAGTTCCTACTCAAAATTGTGTTGAACAATATGTACTTAAATTAGGAGTAATCTACTTTTTAAGAAGCACTCATGTAATATATAGAAAAAAATTATGTTTAGAATTGGTGGTTCCTCAAGTGATCGACTGAAGATTAGAAGACTTTAGAAGACGAGTGGTTGCATTCATAATGGATGAAATCCATTCTAGGAGACCATGTTGGTCAGATTCTAGGTGGGTCAATTATCATTATATGTCGTAGAGATCACTGAATTTACCATTATGATGTTACTTGAGAGACTCAGTTGAGTCAAGATTTTCAAGAAAGAAGACACTACAGTCTTTGCAAATGGTAATAAGGATCATTTGAACTTATTGTAGTTGTCAACAAGGTTGATCAGATTGATTGGGGTTAGTCACCAGCGGTTTCTCATGCATTTGTAATCAGTTTTATTATAGTTGATGAAGTCCTCATTGAAGGAAAAATCACCTAAGGATGGTTGACAAGAGTAGCCTAGTTGAGAGGTGAACCTAGATACATGAATGTGTCTCCTTTTATTTATTACATTATGTATTCTTTTATAGTTTAATCAAATAATTTTTAAAGGGTGATATTTTCTTAAAATCTAATTCAACCCCCTCCCACTTTCGTGTGTTTTCTCTACCTTCAATTGGTATCAGAGCCCAACTTTGCTATTTATTTTTAAATAAAACACTTAACCGTGTATAGCGATCCAGCAAGAAAAACTATAAATATTATAGATTGAAATGAAATAAGGAGGGATTCCTTCAAATATTCAGGTTTATATGGAAAGGCATATTTTGAAAAATTCTAGACGGATCAACTCTAGAAGAGAAGAAGCCACCAGCTCTCAGAAACGTACAACCTTAGATCAGAATCCGATCATATTATTTTGTTGACATAATCAAGATGAGTTCGCTTAAAGTCAAACACATCATACCAACAAAAACGACACCAAAAAGATATTCTTCAGAAAACTTCAAATTGGTTTAAAAAATGAGGTTTTAAAAAAATGCTTATTGTTAGAAAACAAGACTCCTTTTTCAAAAACAAGTACAACTATGAAGAAGAACAATCAAAATTCAAGGAAACTAGAAGACATAATTATCTACTTAATCCGTTAGTAAGTTCTGACTCGTTATTTTACAATTATGTTATATCTAGAAATTCCTTTATTCTAAATATATGATTTCTAATAAGTGCAAAAATGTAGTTATTTTGTATATATTTTTTGTTGCACTTAGCGATCTTTGTTGTTAATATAAGTTGAATAACACCTCTTCAATCGAACTTCTTCTTCATCAGAAGTTTCACACCAACACACATCACTTATTAACACAATATTATTCATACTCTTTTTGTTTTTGTTTTTCGAAACTTTTTCATATTTTTTTCTTTTTCTAATCTTTCTTTTTCACATTTATTTTCTTTTCTTTTTATTTTTGTTAACCTCATATCAACCACAATAAAAATGAGCAAACATTACTCTCCCCAACTCGAGTTCAACCAACATCATTATGTGAATACTCCCAACTTTCTAAGGCTAGATGAAAATTCTTACAACAACATATAGTTGAAGGTTCAAGAAACAAAGAAATCAACATCCATACAACAAATGTGAATTGACACTCATAGACAAGTATCAAGTTCAAATAAACATGGATGTTGACAAAAGATCAAAGGGATACTAATAATCACAAACTCACAAGGTGAAATGACTATTTGGTCAAGGTAGTTGTGCTAAAAATCATACAAAATGACTTGACCATTTTCATGCATTCATAAAATCAACTCAAACAAAATATTAAACATAATAAAATCCAGTTATATCAAGAATGTTGTAACACCCCTTCTAAAATACCCCGAATAATATTAATTATATCAATGATTAAAGACATATTCCATCAGAGTTAACACGGAACAAGGGACGTCACAATTATGAAATAAATAAAACTTCCAATAAAACAGTGGTCATGCTACACTGAGGGTCATTATTCAAATAATTCAATCAAATTAAGACCATGTCTTACACAACGGAAAAATACCATAACTAAAACAGAATAAACCAAAACATAATTATTCCCAAATGAGATTCAAAGAAACAATTGAATAACAACTAATTCCTCAACTAAACGTTCCCCAGTGTTACAACCTAATCAGAGCATGATACTGACACGCGGACTTAAATGACAAGATCTAGAGCCATCCTCACCAACTCCTGAGCTGCTAACTTTAATCTGAAATTGTTAAAGTAAGGGTGAGACTTCTCAAAATTAAAACACATTATAAGCTTCTCAATCAACAATATATCACAAGCATATTATTTCACCCATTTTAATATAAATCCAGATTCAATACGTAGTCACAATCTTACAAGTCAATATGCACAATCAATAATCGACAAAAGAATTGTAACACTGGAAGACATCCTAACATGTTACAATCCCATGCAAACACAAATGCAGACACAATGCATGTGGTACCAACACGTGACCAAGTCACTCAACACTGATCCATCATCAACCGGATACAGTAACCATCGATTCGTCCATAAACACCCGGACACGAATCCAGCCTAACCACCCATCCTCACCTGGGTATCGGTTAACGGCAATCCAAGTCAAATTCCACACAATGGGAATTAACTTCACCAAAACAATGCATATGCACGCACATCACTAGCATGCAACATCAAATCAGTCTATGAAGTACATCAATTTATCATAACTGAATCAAAACCAAGAACATGATATCTCAACGATCATGCACACCATCATTAAGAACATAAAAATACTTTTCATCCACACAATACGAATACATCCATTCATCATAGTTCCACTGCTACATACACATCAATGTGCGTCAGTCAATAATCACCTATTTCATAATTCGACTCATTTTCAAAATAATTTCGAGTTTTTGGAAATCTTTTCATTTTATAAAATAGAGCATTAGATTTAAGAAATAACGTCCAAAACGGCGCTCAAAACGGACTTACGGTTTGAAAGTTATGAATTTTCAAAGATTAATATTTTTCAAAAAGTCACAGCAGAACCCGATTCCTACCTATGCAGGAACCGGTTCCTGAGTAGTTCAAAATTCACGTTTCTGGAAAAATGTATGGGAACCCAGTTCCTACCCATACAGGAACCGGTTCCTGAGTGCATTTTTTCCAGTTTTCATAATTTCACATAGTGGAACCCGGTTCCTACCCACTGGGAACCGGTTCCCACGACCTGAAAAGTCAAATTCTGCACTTTTGACAGCATTTATTCATTCTAAACCAAACCCAAACATACCCATATGAATTGCAACATGGGAAACACCAAAATATATCTATTTTGCACCATTATAACATCAAACAACATTATTCCATCATTCCTATTCATTATCTGACACTCTAATTGTTTTCAACCTACAATTCGACGCAATAGGGATAATTCTACGGAACCCTAGAAATTCTAAACCGGGATTCCTAACATACTATGATCCATACTATTGAATATTTAAACCGATAATATGAATTAACTAATCGAAATCACCCCTTACCTTGTGGGTTCTTCGAATTCTGACGCTTCCGGTTTTCTCCTTCTCTTTTCCTCTTCTCACTTTCACGTATGATGAATATTCCAAAATAACTCTCTTTCTCCTCTTTTTCCTTTTAATACTCCTTTTATTATTCCAATAAAATAATTAAATTAGAAATTAGTAAGAGTAGAGTATTTTACTCCTCATACCCTCTAATCACTCTTCACACCACCAACACTTCTTTCCTTTAATTAATTAAATTAATTCCAATAATCCAAAAACACCAATAATTAAATTTCCAATTAAATTAATAATTAAAAATTCCAATTATTTAATAATTGAATTATTTGGGGTGTCACAAATGTCGCCTCCAACATATATGAACAATGGAAAGCATCCTTGTAACACCCATTTTCTACCCAATATTTATAATAGAATCAGATGGCCAAAATTTCAAAACATAAACAGATGTCACATTTAAACATATTATCAAACACTTGTGTTTCATTTAATATAGATACATAGCATTTGGCCTTCATATTTTATAAGTCATATACAACTTTATTCGACTAAATCAAAACATTAATTTATAATTATTCTAGCATTATTGTAATGACAACAATTAGAAACAATTTCAATCAAAAGATAATGACAATTATTCATCATCTTATAATCACAACAACATAAACATCTCCCCGAGTGCTACGTATCAGAGCAATGACACTAATTCGAACTAACAGCAACTAGCGACTTCATAATGCTACTTTGAACATCCACGGCTATTCTTGAGTACCTGGCCATTTCGCATGGTAGGGGAAGTATCAGCAGAAGCGGTGAGATATCCAACAATATAAACAAGTTTAAGATAAATACTATGCTAGGATTAAATCATACAAAATTATCACATCGCAATTAATACCTCACCACCAATTCCTAATTAACAACAACACAAAACACTTCACCGTTAGCAACAACATAGTTCACTTCACAGTTCACTACAAACATAATTCGCTTCATAGTTAACCACAACATAATCATCAACGTGACAACTTAAATCAACACAACATAACAACAACAACTTAATACCAACGCCAACTTATAACAACAACAACTTATAGCAACAACAGCACAACGGCAATCAATAAACAATAAATAATAACAACAACTTTAACATGCGACTCAATATGTGACTCAACTATACAAATGCATGTGGTACCATTTGGAGCAGAACTCCAAACATAAACATATGCCAGTTTATCGAGGCATTAACAAGGCATGAGCCTGCAACATGGTGTCATCAAGGCCAACTTAATCATGCAATGTATGCCATGCGAACTCGATTTCAACAATAATTACACAACAATCCAACCACAATAACAATAACAACGGGCATCAGCAACAACTTATAATATGCATCAATGACATCAATTTAGATCAACACTGGCCATACGGCCTACAACTCAAGCATGTCCATAAATCGGGACGATTCAACTTAATCAACATTGGCCTTAGGCCCACAACATCATCAACAAATCTACGCTTAAAACCTCTTATTTAATACTAGCGCTACTTATTTATTAAACGTATTCTACTAAATTAATTAATTAGTCAACTACTTGATTTTCCATTAATAAGATGCCCGCTATATTCGACATACATGACACCGTTCCAGTTCTTCAACCAACCAATAATAACTACACGCATACACGAGTTTCTCCGCCAATTTCCAACTAATTTCGGTTGATTCCGGACAACTAATGTTACCGTTTAATTTTACTAAACCGGTCAATTCGGTACTGTTTCGTTCACTGCCATTACTACCGATTATTATATACAGCTTCTATTAATTTACCAAACTACTACATTTAATTTCCTGCATCTGCTTTCATGTTGTCATTCAAATTCAACCTTATCGCTACTTATATCTATATTTGATAAAACCTGTTATTTACTACTATCATATGCCCCTGCCGAATGAGTACATACCAATTCTACAACTAAGAGGTACATGTATTTGCACTGTATTTTAATTATTATGATACCTACAGGTTACTACCATTACATACCTGCTACTACTACTACACTACATTGATCCCTACTGTTAGTGTCACCAAAACCAATTGCTTTTTGGCTACTAATAATATTATTGCTATTTTTATTCAATCTACTATCTATACAACAATGTTACTAAATTAGCTATTAACGTTTTAGTTACTTAACTAATGTATTAAAATTTGCCAACATAATTATCTTCATGCTAACCAACGTAAACCAACGAATATTAACAGAATCTAACGACTACAATAACTACAAGGACAATATAACAGACAAAATGGAGGGGTGCCCTACAGACTGCTCCACACCACACGTGCACAGGGACGCCCACCCTGCCTGCTCATCTACGTGGAGGCGTCCGCCTTGCCCCTTCACCTTAACAAGGGGCGTCCGCCTTGCCCTTCACATTAAAAAAGGGGCGTACGCCCCACCACTAGGGTGGCCCGCGCCTATATTCAATCCTTCTTCGTCGTGTACTATATTATTTTTCTTCTTTCCCCTGCAGCGTTCGTCTCATATTTTCTTTTCTTTCAGTTTTTACCTTTTGCGTAAGGTCCCAGCAACGACCAATTCTCCGACGATAACCAATTTTCACAGTCTCAATTAATTAACCGAATCAACACAACAATTAAATATACGACACCCATTATTCTCATATTCGATTATCACTAATAACAGTAATACAAAATCAACAATTTACTCCACACAATCCACAAAAACAAAGATAATTTCACACAATTCCATCCCACATACGATTCATCAAAAACCCGTTTAGAGAGTTAGAATCCCACTCTTACCTTGGATTGACGGTCTCTCCATAATTTCCAGTCGAATTCTGATTTGGCTTTCCGGTCTACAATTCCTATTCCGACGACAGTTTCCTCCAAACCCTTGTTCCTTTTTTCTTTCTCCCATGTACAACTTTTTCCCAAAAATATTCACTAAACCCTTATAATTCTCCTTTTATATCTCTTATAATTCTCGTTTTATATCTCTTATAATTAAATCCAACTTATAAGAGTAATAATAAAGACAATAATAATAATAATGATATTTCTATTGGGTTAATTTTCACACCTCCGTTCTATGTTCCTAACACCAAATAGACCCTAATTAAATAATTCTATTAACCCACACTTATTTCTAATATTATTTCCAATAATATTCTATAATAAAATTAATTCATCATTAATTAATCCCAACATCCGATAATTCACTTAATCACCCTAAATTAACTTATCAATCCATTAATGTTGCTTATAATTATTCCGATAATTCCTTCTTCGACTAAATTCCAATAAATAATTCCTTATATGATTTAAATCAATAATTGATTAAATTTGGGGCGTTACAACTCTCCCCCACTTAGAATATTTTTGTCCTCGAAAATCTATCCGACACATACATCCTTATCGCCGCATTCGCATCCAATCCTTCGGTTCAACAATTCAATCACAGTTTAAATCCAATACTTATGCTTCAATCTTCCAAGTACTCTTGCAACATAATCGTCACTATCCTCCAACCATTCTAGCAATACCTTGAAACATCATCTTACAAAATAGTAACAACTACAACTCGCTTACTTTCTTGTACAACATGGTATCCTCACCTTAACAACATTCTCGTCGTAGCATCCACTACTTACTTACCATTAAGATAGAAAAACAATTTTATATCATCCAACATGATCCCGTCTACTATCAACAAGAGATTAAGGGTGATCAGATCCTCAATTTGTCAATAGATAGCCGACAACCACAATAGAGATTAAACCGTCGTTACTAACATTAATAGTATTCTTTTCTGAACTTGCGCCCACGGTTCAAAGATATCAACAACTCCAACAACTTCTACAACGTTTAAAATCAATCCCAATAATTCTACAGCATGGCCTATTTAAACAACAACTTACTAAATTCCATCTCATTGCAACTATCCTTTTCCAAGACATTCCAACTTGTTAAACAACCAAAAACTTAAATCCCTACTACCTTCGAATTCGAGAAACAACAAGTTCCTACAACTTTTGCACTGTGTCCATCAATAGCATACTAATCTGATATCTCTCAACAAAATACATTAGAGAAGCAAAGATTCTCCCCCACTTAGCTTCAACTTAATTCCTGTAAACAGTCAACCAAATGAAACAAGTACCGACAATGTTCCACACACTTGTCGCGTACGAAGGGAGTAAACGACGTTATACAACACTGGCCAGACCGACCTGCTCTGATACCACTAATATAACACCCATTTTCTACCCAACATTTATAATAGAATCAGAGTGCCAAAATTTCAAAATATAAACAGATGTCACATTTCAACATATTATCAAACACTTGTGTTTCATTTAATATAGATACATAGCATTCAGCCTTCACATTTTATATGTCATATACTACTTTATTCGACTAAATCAAAACTTTAATTTATAATTATTCGAGAATTATTGTAATGACAACAATTAGAAACAATTCCAATCAACAGATAATAACAACTATTCATCATCTTATAATCACAACAACATAAACATCCCACCGAGTGCTACGTATAAGAGCAATGACACCAATTCGAACTAACAGCAACTAACGACTTCATAATGCTAGTTCGAACTTCCACGGTGATTCTTGAGTACCTGGCCATTTCGCATGGTAGGGGAAATATCAGCAGAAAGGGTGAGATATCCAACAATATAAACAAGTGTATGATAAATACTATGCTAGAATTAAATCATACAAAATTATCACATCGCAATTAACACCTCACCACCACTTCCTAATTAACAACAACACAAAACACTTCACCATTAGCAAAAACATAGTTCACTTCATAGTTAACTACAAACACAATTCGCTTCATAGTTAACCACAACATAATAATCAACGTGACAACTTAAATCAACACAACATAACAACAACAACTTAATAACAACGCCAACTTATAACAACAACAACTTATAGCAACAACAACTTATATCAACAACAGCATAACGACAATCAATAAACAACGAATAATAACAACAACTTTAACATGCGACTCAATATGTGACTCAACTATGCAAATACATGTGGTACCATTTGGAGCAAAAGTCCCAACTTAAACATATGCCATTTTATCAAGGCATTAACAAGGCATGAGCCTTCAACGTGGTGTCATCAAAGTCAACTTAATCATGCAATGTATGCCATTCGACCTCGATTTCAACAATAATTACACAACAATCCAACCACAACAACAATAACAACGTGCATCAGCAACAACTTGTAATATGCATCAATGACATCAACTTAGATCAACACTGGCCATACGATCTACAACTCAAGCATGTCCATAAATAGGGACGATTCAAATTAATCAATATTGGCCTTAGGCCCACAACCTCATCAACATATCAAAAACAAATTAATAACAACAACAATTAAAGGAAACACTGCAACAAATACTACACAATTTAACTGTTACGAATCTACGCTTAAAATGTCTTATTTAATACTAACGCTACTTATTTATTAAACGTATTCTACTAAATTAATTAATTAGTCAACTACTTGATTTTCCATTAATAAGATGCCTCCTATATTCGACATACGTGACACCGTTCCAATTCTTCAACCAACCAATAATAACTACACGCATACACGAGTTTCTCTGACAATTTCCAACTAATTCCGGTTAATTCCGAACAACTAATGTTACCGTTTAATTTTACTAAACCGGTCAATTCGATACTGTTTTGTTCACTGCCATTACTACCGATTATTATATACAACTTCTATTAATTTACTAAACTACTACATTTAATTTCCTGCATATGCTTTTATGTTGTCATTAAAATTCAACGTTATTGCTACTTATATCAATATTTGATAAAACCTGTTTTTTACTACTATCATATGCCCCTGCCGAATGAGTACATACCTATTCTACAACTATCAGGTACATGTATTAGCACTGTATTTTAATTATTATGATACTTACAGGTTACTACCATTACATACTTGCTACTACTACTGCTCTACATTGATCCCTACTGTTACTGTCACCAAAACCAATTGCTTTTTGGCTACTAATAATATTATTCCTATTATTATTAAATCTGCTACTCCATACAACAATTTTACTAAATTAGCTACTAACATTTTAGTTACTTAACTAATGTATTAAAATTTGCCAACATAATTATCTTCATGCTAACCAAGGTAAACCAACGAAAATTAACAGAATCCAACGATTAGAAGAACTACAAGGACAATATAACACACAAAATGAAGGGGTGTCCCACAAACCGCTCCACACCACACGTGCACAGGGATGCCCGCCCTGCCTGCTAATCTCCAAGGACGCATCCGCCTTGCCCCTTCACCTTAACAAGGGGCGTCCGTCTTGCACTTCACATTAACAAAGGGGCGTCCGCCCAACCACTAGGGTGGCCCCCGCCTAAATTCAATCCTTCTTCGTCCTGTATTATATTATTTTTCTTCTTTCCCCTGCAGCGCTCGTCTCATATTTTATTTTCTTTCAATTTTGTCCTTTTGCGTAAGGTCATAGCAGCGAACAATTCTCCAGCGATAAACAATTTTCACAGTCTCAATTAACTAACCGAATTAACACAATAATTAAATATATGACACCCATTATTCTCATATTCGATTATCACTAATAACAGTAATATAAAATCAACGATTTACTCCACACAATCCACACAAATAAAGATAATTTCACATAATTCCATCCCACATACGATTCATCATAAACCCGTTTAGAGAGTTAGAATCCCACCCTTACCTTGGATTGACGGTCTCTCCATAATTTCTGGTCGAATTTCGATTAGGCTTTCCGGTCTACAATTCCTATTCCGGCGCCAGTTTCCTCAAAACCCTTGTTCCTCTTTTCTTTCTCCCATGTACAACTTTTTCCCAAAAATATTCACTAAACCCTTATAATTCTCCTTTTATATCTCTTATAATTAAATCCAACTTATAATAGTAATAATAATGATAATAATAATAATAGTAATAATAATATTTCTATTGAGTTAATTTTCACACCTCCGTTCTATATTCCTAACACCAAATAGACCCTAATTAAATAATTCTATTAATCCACACTTATTTCTAATATTATTTCCAATAATATTCTATAAAAAAATTAATTCATCATTAATTAATCCCAACTTCCGATAATTCACTTAATCACCCTAAATTAACTTATCAATCCATTAATGTTCCTTATAATTATTTCGATAATTCCTTCTCCAAATAAATTCCAATAAATAATTCCTTATATAATTTAATTAAATAATTAATTAAATTCGGGGCGTTACATTCCTCACTCTTATGGGTAAAAAGGAAACTAATATGATTCAAGTCATGAGAATGTAATGTAAAAAGAATGAATGGCATGATAATTTACAAATGATAAATTTCCTAAACATGTTATGCTATAAAAAGCGATAAACGAGTACATGGCGTGTACCAACTTTGAAACTATCCAACTCGGATAATCACAAAATACAACTCAAGCTACCAGACCAAAATTCGAGTCCAAACAAGAACAAAAGAATGAGAAAAACAAAAATTTACAATATTTACAACAAACAAAATTCGTCAAGCTAAACACGATAAGCTTGTGAAAAACACATTTAGACAAAACAAAACAAATACAAATAACAATATGCAAACCGGGTGAAAATAAATTAACAAGTTAAAGAGTAAAGATTTGAAATTTAGCACATGTCCTATTTCAACTTGTTAAAACACAAGTGACCACACAAATAAACAAACACAAATCAAACATGCGTGTATTTCGTCATAAGCTCGACGCTTTTATTATGAAAGCTAGTAACTTCCTTTCGTCATGCCATAGTATTGTCACACCGCGAAAACCTTAAGAAAGTTTCCTAGCAACCACACAACAAACGTTACGAAAACGAGAAAATTCACAACAATACTTGAAAGCAAGGAAAAACACATATATGCAAAAGTGTGGAAAGTAAACACACAACATGTAAAAGTAAATGCACAAATATCATATACAAATTAATTTATAAATTATATACAACATATACATTAATTACAAAACTAAAAAACAAAGTAATTATCGTGATGCAAACAGTAAAACCAATCTCCGACAACATCGCCATTTTGCTACGGCTAATACCGCCGCAACAATTTCTTTAAATTGTGTGGTTGTGACTTATTGTGACACCCGTTGAAATAACAATAAATGCGTCGTTTGATTTATATATAGATAGATGTGATTTTCTTGAGATTAGGTTAAAAATCATCATTTTTTCTTCTCAATACGTTTTCTTTAAACTAGGTCTAGGTCATCATTATTTTACTTGTGTGATAAAAACTTACCAAACTATCTTCAAATCTTTAAAAGATTCAAAGACAAATGGTCTTCATGATAATCTAAGAATTTGGGCCAAGATTATTGAATCATCAATCATCCAAGTACCTCCAAAGAAGTATGCATTTGTCATACCTAATGATCTTTTATACATTTTGTACTTTATCTCATTGGGTGTTTGTATAAATTTTGCTTCTCTTCTCTTTTACCATTTAAGAGATAATGTGAGAAAAACAAGAGATGGAAATGATAGGACAAAGAATCTTATTTCTCTCGGAAGACTGTTATCTTGTACCATCAGTGAAAGTATTGAACTAAAATATCTGGATAAAAAAGATCCTGAGATGACTATTGGGGAATCTTTCAATGAGGTAAATCTGGTAGAAATGGAAATTTTAGAAAATGTGTCTAAATCACCTGAAGAAAAGTATGTGAGTGTTAGCCTACCAAGAAAAGATCCACAATTTATAATCCAGAATCAAAATAAAGTTTTTTCCCTGTATTATACAATAATTATTTGATTTGCATACAAGATTTTAGATTAGAAGAAAACTTAAATCATATTTTCCTTCAATGTGGTTTTTTAAGAGGAATGATATACTATGCAACAATTATAACATTGTATACATACACTGTATTACTTGAAGTTCACATTGAATAGACACAAATTTCACTTTTTATAAAAATAATAATTAAAAAATATAAGTTTATTATACCGTATAAGTACACAGTGTAAATGTCAAATTTAATGTCCACTTATTTTTTTTCATAAAAATGTTTAAACAAGTATTATTAAATAGATAAAGTTTTTGTGTTTCTGAAAAGTTATATGAACACCAAAAGAAAAACCAACACTGTATTAAGTTTTTTCTATTTTTCATTAGAAAAACAAAAATTGATGGAATTAATGAATTTAGATGTCCATATAACAACACACTTTATGTTTTTCGTAGTGATGTGTGTCATTGTTTTTAACAAAGATGTTGACACAAGAATCTGACATAGGTTAAAACTCTTGTTTGTAGTGATAAAAAGTAAAGACAAAAATATATTTTGACTTTGTTTAAGATATATGTCGGTTTAATCTTTCTACTTTTTATACATAATTTTTTGTGGTTGTATCATAACCTCAATATGTCTTATCCTTTAATAAGGATTATGTGATTTATGCATCTCATATTTTTCATATTTTTCATGTACATATCTCTCGTCATTTAACAATGCATACATTATTAATTAATAAATGATCATAGGATAAATGTATTCCTTTTAGGAAGCTAAACAAAAAGGATTGTTCCGTCGGGTAGCGCAATAAAGTAAAACTCTGAGTATCAAGGATTATATGTGTTCCGCATGTTTCGCAAGTTATCAAATCAATGAGCAATCAAGCCATCATCGTGACAAGCTCTCATATATTTCAGCACGCTTTGAACATAAAATAAATCGGGCGTTTTGGTGAATTTAAGACAGTTCGAGTCGGAATCAGAATTCTTGCTAGTTGAGTTCAAAATTTCGTAGCTTTTAACCGGGAGACTGTTTTGGAGGTTTCTTCAGGCGTTAGAACCGTCTTGGTATTTTCTTCAATTCATATGTTCATGCTGGAAGCCAATTCTGTGAGGAAAGTCTCTGAAAATGCAACAAAGCAGAGACTTGTACTATGAAATATTTTGCTTATTCATCGTTTTTAGATGTTTAAAATTTCATAACTTCTGACCAAAAATTTATTTTTAAACGGTTCTTCGAGCGAAAAATACGTCTTCATTTTATCTTCAATTCATGTGATCGGGCCGAGAGTTAATTCTTCGAGGGAGATTCTCGAAAATGCAAATTCATAGAGAAACTCATATGCTGAAGTGTATTTTCGATTCTCTGTTTCTTGGTATTGTAAAAATCATACCTTCTTCGATTTTTATCGTATCGGGACAATTCTTATGACACGATGTCACAAATTGTGTTTGCTTCAAATTTTCTGCAAGACCTATGTTCAGATTTTGTTCGAAAGACATCCGTTCATGATATTCTCTTCAAATTGAATAGTGAAATAAGCTGAAAATATGGCGTAAGCTAAAAAATGTTGAATTTAACTCCAGTTTCTCGCCGTTCAAAAATTCATAACTTTCTCTATTTTTATCGCATTGGAGCAGTTTTTCCAGCCAAATGTGACAAATTTTATCATCTTCGATTTTGCTTCAGAGCCCGAGTCTGAATTTCCCACCGAGACTCATGAGCTTGTGGTTCGTTTATTGACCGGTACGAGAAATAAGTCAAAATCTCAACAATATTAGTCAAAAAAAAGGAATTTTTACTCTCTCTGTTTTGTCAAGTCAAACAAGTCCCAAGATATTTTCTATATATTTTGAATATCAAATTTATAAGTTTTTCTTAGCTCATTTTTCACAAATCCACCGATATTTCCAACTCTCTCAATAAAATTCAAAAGAAATCATCCCTCCAAAGAAGTCTCTATCTTCTTCAATCAACTCTTTACCCAGACCTCCACTTTCTTTGATCACCATCATCGTGCCGACCAAACTCCCTATCCGAACAACAACATTGCGACCATGCCTCCTGGCACCCTCCCAAGCTCGCGCCATTGCCCTCTCGCTGATCGAGCTACTGTTCGTTCTCCCCATTGCGACGATCTCTCCTCGGCGTATACTCTCTTTGATCGGGCTTCGCCACCACGAACACCTCCACCACATCTTTTTAAAGTCCGACTAGCCTTCGTCCAGTTCTTCGCTTCCAATTCTGCTTCGGTTCAAGACTTTGACGTCAATTCCGGTAACTATTTTTGCTTTCTCTTGAATTATTTGTTTTGTGATTTAATTGATAGAACAATTGTATGAGTTTATGATAATTTGACGTTAATCGATCTTGAATTGTGCTTATTAATTGATTTCATATATTGATAATGTTGAAATCCGAAATCGGTTGAATTGCTTGAGATTAATTGTTAAGTTCATATGTTGGATTTGATTTTGCTAATTGTTGTGAATTTACGCGTCATAACTCAGTTTCAATTCATCACTTGTGCCTAATTGTTTGAATTCATGTATCCGAACCAAATTTTGAATTATTTGTTTACTTTCGACGCGTAAATAATGCTTAATGCGATAATTGGAATTTGTGATATTGGTACCGGTTGGATGAATAAGACTTGTTTGTGAATTTCGATAGAATTTTCATGTGTCGACGCATGGACTCTGATTGTACATAAAATCTATTGCTCGGGCTAGGGGAGATAAAAAGAGACTGAGATGGGCTTACATGCTATTAACTGTGAAGCACCTCGGTGATACCCCAAGATCGGAGCCAGGTACTTAGGCCGGATACGCTAGATGTGTATCCGCGGCCTAACTGTGTTGGCCGGATAGTACCATACCTGGTTGGTTTCTATTACGGAACCTATTAGAGAGCGGTTATATACGTTACGTTACCTATGAGTCGGTTACGGACGTTATAAGTCATTAAGTAATCAGTTAAAAATGTTACACCATCATGATCATTAATCATGATTACGCTATAAATAGAGACCTGATCCAAGATCTCTAGGACAGGCTCTCATTTTATCTCTTAGCTACACGCTTAAGAGAAGTCACATACACTATATCTAAGGGCTTCCAACTGCGGGGTAAACTAGACCTATAGCTTGGATGCTAAGTCACCGTACTTGATCCTCTGAATCCCTCAAAATCAATAATATAGTTTTTCTAGTAAGAACATTTAGCGCCCACCGTGGAGCCTCGGTAAAATTATTCCTAGGTCATCCAAAAGATCAAAAAATCACGATTATTTTCCATAATAAGTCCTCGCATGCAAACCTTTCATTTTTATGGAGGAAGATTATTCACAAACCACACTAGTACAAGTTTCAGAGCATATACTAGTAATCTATGGGTTCTTGGGATCGTTTGAAGTAAGGAGTCCGCGGTGACCACGACTTTACTTGAGGCAACCTTCGCCACTTGTAGACCCCGGACTATAGGGAGGAAATGATGGCACCGTGTAATTTAGACCTGAGTTGACAATTCGGGGCGACAAGTCATCGACAAAGCTCAAGCTTTAGTCGCCGGAAAGATCAAATGTCCCCATCTACACGAAGGCGATTTTTATCAAGATCGCGGTGTTACCAAACATCATCAATATTTGTCGGAACCAACATCGACAAATTGTGTCTCAGATTCTCCGAAAGAGAAACGACCCTGACACTTAAGATGTCATCCTTACGTTGCTAAGCAAACGATTGTAAAGAAATGGTTAATGGACAAATGAGTCCTATTCGAGCCGTCCCATTACGGCATAAAATCATAACTCCAGTGCAAATGTTGATACAACCATGGAAAGATAAGTAACCAGCGAGCTTAGTATTAATAAATTTACTATGGTTATGTAGTTATGCCCTTGTTACTAATTACTGCTTTCATTGGCAATTATGAATTCAAAATGTATCTGATTTTAATGTGTGTTGAACCTTATTTGAGTTAATTGTCTTATCTATTTGACTCAGATGCTTGCTAACCGAATTCTGCAAGAGGTTTGAACGAGCTGAAAAATCAGGTGAAAGGTTACGACATCCTTAACTGCAGTCGAGGCTTGAGAAGATTGAGATAACGACTTCAACACCTCAATATAAGAATTTGAACGTTACTATTATATTAATATAACGCAGGGACAATAGCGATGCATCTAGAGAGGGAAAGTCACAATTTGAGATAAGTGATGCATCTTTGCCATTGATTAGTTAATGTTTTACGTTTTTAAACGTCTCTATAACCTACATAGTAAATTTGTCATGATTTGTCATTATTGAGAGTTAATTATTCATATGTGTCATGGTGAAAATTTGAAGGGCCCTGGTGCAAATCTCGCAGTGTAACCTATCTTTATTGCCTCCCTGGACCAAATCTTGCTGGTGTATAATAGATGGATCATACAGGGGTCTTGTAATCTCATACACATAAGGAACTTCATTTTGTCAAATTATGATTATAGTAGTGCATTTGAAATAATTGAACATCGCCACCATTGAAAGTCGCAGTCCAAATAATTTTATCATATCTATGGGTACGGCAAAATCTAAAATCTAATGGATTAAATTGTTAATGGATTCAATGAAGATGTTTGGAAAGTCTCCTACCTCGTCATTCAAACTGAGATAAGTACCATGTTTCCTTTATATTAGCTAATTCTAAGCCCATTAGTTAGCTTACTGTTTGAAGGTATGAGTAACACAAGGGGTTATTTATACTGATGAAATTGTTCATACCGTATTTGCACCTTTGACTATTGCATTCTTTGTTCTCCTAAATCTATATCATGATGGATTTCATTATTTAGGAAGGCATATATAATTAAGGTATTTCAACTATGCTGCTACTTAAAATCCTGCTGAATATGTGAATAGAGAACAAAGATGCCGACTTCCTACTTTCTGCCGGCAAGTGTATAAGCATAAGTTCTTGTACCGTAAAAAGATGAACACTATTACTATATCTCTTACTTACTGGACCATGCAATTAGTTATAGAATAATGTTACCTTCTAGTACAACATAAATTCCAGGCAGAAGAGATATTCCTATGGATGCTCTCAGCTTGGTTGCGGCCAACATTGCCGATGAGGACCAAACACCACTTTGACATTTGACAGTCGATGCCACTAACATGGTATCGAAGCGAAGTCGTCATGCCCGATACCACAACAAGGAATACTTCAAAAAGATAAGTGAGGCTTAAATTTCTTAATATCTAAATGCAATCAATGGTTGTTCGATTAGATGTAGTCTTCATTATGTCGTTAGATCGTCCGGACCAAAGTCGGTATATCCATACATGTCGGATCTAAATTAAGCATAAGATGAATTTAAAATGAACTACCCTATTGATGTTAAAAATAAGTTATTATTTGTGTTTTTCATTTGGTTCATATGGATATTCATTATTGAAAAAGCATTCAACACATGAAAAAGAAACCAACGTCTTAATATTCTGTTTCCGTTGTAATTTGCCAATGTTTTGATTGCTACAATAATTGATAAAATAAATATTGCAGAAATAATGTTTTGAGGAGTAACTACCAAGCTGTTACAAAGATCTTTGTAACGTAAGAAATTTGTACAAAGATCTTCAACCTCAACATAATGATGGGATGATGTCGGTACGATCTACAATACCTGAAATCAATTGCCGATGACGGTATAGAATCGGTTTTCACTACAGTATGGGAAACAAACTGATTTTTGATTCTCATCATCGGTGTTGGAATTAGGAGCCTTCTTCTTTATTTTTCTTTTTGATTGATTTTAGTAGGATATAAATGTAACCACTTTGAGACAGAGTATTTAATTTAAAGAAGAGGTTGGAATCAGAAATAGATTTCCGATTTATATTGAAAATTTATTTTTTTATTTTTATATTTATTTTATTAAATTTGAATGCGTACTGAAAATATATTTCTAATTTTAAAAAATATTTATGCAATTTTACGTGGTATTTAAAAAAAGACTTGAGTGAATTAAAAAATTGCATAACTATTAACCTTTTAAAATTGAAAAACATAGATATTTTCGAACTTAGAGAGAAAATCACAATATAAATAATCTAAATCATAATACACTGTAGTTGAAATGATGAAAAAATAAACGAAACCAAATTACTATATTTCATAAATTATACCTAGCGAGCCTTGGAGTACTCTCTTAGTTATACACAATGAAGAAGCATAGGAAATATGATGAATGAGAGATGGTCACTTAAGAGTTAAGACATATACATCGTTTATTGACGCACGTTACAATCCTTGGATGCGGGCACATGTAATACATACGATCACTGACGTTTTTTACATGCACCAATTCCTGTATTACAAAAATGAGAATAAACATTTACTTAATATTTGATAAGACATTCTATATTAAACTAAGAAAGAAAAATTGTAAAAATGAAAAAATAAATTACTTCCATAGTTGGATGATACGAGGAATATAGAGATAAAGATAGTTTTAATGTAATTAAATAACAATTTTAGTCATATTTCTTCCTTTGCTTCTAAGAAATGGTTTTATCAATTCATATCTGTTAAATTTCAAACTCTATTTAATTCAATTAAACATTATTGTCCTTTATATAGTTGCAAATAATCCATTTTAAAAATTAAACTAAATTAAATTTGTTTCAAATACATCAATGTATACTGTTTACTGTTTTCATGATAGTCTAATGTATACTGTTTTCATTTTAGATAAGAGTTTTGAATTCAAGTATTCAAGAATATAGAAATATCAAAATTATGCTGAGCAAACAAGTATTAGAAGTTCTAATGAAGAATGAAACTTCTTGTCACGCACGCTGAAATTAACTTCTGAAGGAAGCATGCTAAGCACAACCTCTGATAGAAGCACCAGAGAATGTTCTAATTAGAAGATGTTTTGAACAAGGCTTACAAAATATCATGAAGTATCAGTACATCATCTTCTAGGACAAAGTCTGGTACAGTAACGTTACCCTACTAAGGTAAGACGGCTAAAGTACTTGAGTGGTTTAACTTTCTAGGCACTTGGAGAAAACAAAGCACGCGAAATTAAACATGCTTAATTACGCTTTCCAGTAACCAAGACACGCAAACGTTGCAATAGAAAAATTCTAGAAGCTCTATATATAGTGCAACATTCAAATAAGCAAATTAACAATTCATTCAGAGAGAACTTATGCTGGCAAAATCAAAATCATTATTCTGTTAAGTTTATTTCTAAGTTCTTGAGCTAAAATACCTTGTGTAAAAATCACTTTTGTGATAAAGCTTTTTAGAAGCAATTATATACACTTTGTCTAGAAGTTCTTGAGTAATTGTTCCTTGAGAGACTAGTTGGGTCAGATTTCTCAAGAGGGTTAGGACTAGTTAAGTCTTAGAGGTGTTAGTCACTTGCAGTTGGCTTGTGCATTATTGTTAGTCACAACAGTTGGTTGTGCACTTGTAATCTTTTGATTATAGTGGATTAAGTCCTCGTTGAGAGAGGCGAAATCACCTTCAAGGGTGGATTGGAGTAGTTTGAATTTCAAACGAACCACAATAAAAATCCTTATGCGTTTAGTTTGTGGTTAAGTAAAAGAAAAATTTAAAAGGGAAAAAACTTATTCACCCCCCCCCCCTTCTAAGTGTTTTCTAAGTCTTCACAAAGTATAACAAGAAAGTCTTACTCTTAATATTCATTTTTTTTCTGGAAAGATAGTGGTTGTCTTGCTTAATGATTATGAAGAACCATCATTGTCACTTTTGATTTGAAGTACATCTTCCACACTTCTTTGGTGTGTGTGAAGGAAAACTTGTAACCGCACCTTTATTGAAAGGTGTCTTGAATGATTTTCTTGTATTTGAATGCAATGTCAAATTAATTGTCAACTACTCATCCCTGAGTTAAGATTATGGGTTTTTCATACATAGAGAAACTCCAACTTCTAGACTCAAAGGAGTTGAAAAGGGACTAAATTCCATATTTCTCTAGTGTTTGAGAATTGGAAATTATGCCTTACGTCGTCATCAAAGTTTTATTTGAAAGCATACCGATAATAATTATGGGTATTTCATTTTCATCATTCTTCCACCAATCTTTGTATAAACAACTGCTTGATAAAGAAAGTAAACAAGAGAGGTATATTTTTGTTTTTTGAAAAAGAAAGCATAAAGTTGCACAAAGTGTCGAATTCCTATGTGCAATAGAATGATGGTCGAAAATAGATGGGGGTAAGTGTAGAAACATTTGCTTATCGAGCAAGATATTTGTTATATTCGTCCTCAGGGAACCACATGCTATAGAGGAAAATAGAATCTTTCTTGTAATAAAGAGGTTTTCCATTGTCAAAAATAGGCCAAATTGTCAAGAGACCAAATTGGGCTGGTAGCTCACCAAAGTGATCTAATTCTTCGAAGGCCCCAATCTAGTGACAGTTACCAATGGGTGATAAACGATTCTCATATGGCCATTGATCGGAAAAATAGCAAGTGTACTATTTTTGCCGATGCAGCTATAATGAGTTTCCCCAAGTATCGATCTCGAGGACTGCGTAGTAAATACCTATTCGTGCTCTTAATTTAATCAAACAAAAACAATGGTTGGGTTGATTTTAACACCTTCAATTAAGCTTGTAACAAGTAACGACTGATGAAATATAATGCGAATGAAGCTAGGGTGAGTGGTTGATTAAACAAAACTATGATTCGAATACCGATTTCCTCATTGCATAAGTAAACTATCAATTACCTATCTCTAGATTGTTCTTCCTTAAGTCCTTAATGAAGACAACTATTAAAACCCTAATCTTTATTCAAATGTCCATTCAAACAAACCTAGGTTTTAACCATGAAAATATCGAGAATTCAAGTGATTAAAAGAGATTTCCTAGTCCTAGGTTAGCCTCCTAATAACCTAATTGTGAAGAAACCCTAACAATCACAGTCCTGCCAATTGTTAGTCAAAGGTCTACATGTATTTGTCCGATACATGATCATAAGAACGCTACACAATTAAATTGAATTATAAAAACATGCATTAAGGAAATCAAGTATCCAAATTCATACAATGATCAAATCAGGACCACCCCCTAGCCTTGGGGGGTTTAGCCTCTCATAGTATTAAAATAAAACATCCAATAAGAAGTAAACATTACAAAGAATAATGGTGACTTTGATCTTCAATAGTGGCCGCCCTTGAATCTCGTCGTCTCTGAATTACTCTCCGTAGCTTTCTCTTTTCCTGATAGTTCTTTCGTAATCTCAAAAGTAGGTTTTCCTAACCTCAAATCCCTTCTAATAGTCTCTGTTCTCATCTCCTTTAGGAAAAAGTCGGAAGTACCCTTAATGATAACACAAGCTCCAAAATAAGAAAAATTCAGGTTTCCACACGCTGGCATTCAACACGGGCTGTGTTGATGAACACGGGCGCCCGTGTTGATCTCTAAGTCAATAAGCCATGCTCCAGACCATTCAACACGGGCCGTGTTGATGAACACGGGTGCCCGTGTTGATCCCCTATTTTGTATAATTTTGCATCTTCCACTTGCTTTTCAACACGGGCCGTGTTGATGAACACGGGTGCCCGTGTTGATTCACTGTTTGTGTCCTTTTTGCGCTTTCCACTGGCCTTTCAACACGGGCCGTGTTGATGAACACACGTGCCCGTGTTGACTTCTGAAATCTTCAAAATCTTCAACTTTCAGTCTTCCGACGTGCTTATCATCCTGCCATAAGTTCCTTCTATCGCATGCATTAACCTGAAACACTGAGACTACCCAACAAAAGCATAAAACCATACTTTTAAAGACACTTAAACTCAAAAATGCACAACAAGACTGAGATAACCGAAGACACATAAACTTCATTAAAAGCAACTAAAAACAACCACAGATGTTACCAAATTGATAAATTTATGCCGAATAGAACACAGAAACTTACTAGAAATGGTGACCGATCACAACCCCAAACTTATCTCATTGCTTGTCCTCGAGTAATGATTGAGTCCAACAGAGGTCACCCACGAATATCTTCTTTCCACAACACAACTTGTGTCTTTCACAAATTAATTTCTTCCTTCCCGATCAAGAGGCTGGCTTCCCGAATCAATCTGTCTACCACACTTCCACATCAGAGGACTCTTTCACCTGCAAGCTTTTCACACTCTCACCAAATCTCTCAGGGTTACAGTATTTTCACTCACAGACTGAAGCATGCAATATCATTCTTAACTTTGAATAGATTCTACTCGCACTACACATACAGATTTTACACACTTTATGAGGTCTTCGGGTTGTAACGGGGCTTAGGTACGATGGCATAAACAAGGAAATTGGATAACAAAGGTTTTTGGCTCGGAATTCATGTAACTTTTCTTCAATCTTATGCTACATTCGTATATTTAGGGGTTCATTCGTTTTGACTCATCTTTACTCATGTTTACTTTGAGCATAGTACTAACTAGAGTCCGACATTTAGGCAAGTGTTCTCTTTCTTTCCTTTTTTCTTTTTTAGAACTTTCATGTTCCATTGGGTTTTCTTTTTGTCTTTCTCTTTTTTTTTTATATATATATTTTTTTTGAAACTTGATCACTTGCTTGCCCTTAATTTTTATGAATGACTACCCCAAACTTACATTCGTGCAACACTAGAAATTGATCACAATCATGCCGAGCAATGGTGAGACAAATGTGGTGAAAGGTTAACATGGGATTTATTACAACGGGGACACAACAAACAAACATGCAAATCGAAACTAGGCTCAACGTGGTTCACGAAGGATAACATTTAATACGGGTAGGCTAGAAGGCTCAAGGTTAAACAAACAACATGCCTCAGTGTGTGTCGTCATGATGTGTTGTGCTAAAAGGACATACGCAATATCAGAATGATAGAGTCATACCTGCCCGATCTCTCATGATGATATTTATGTATTTGGCCTTGGTAATCTCACCATGTTGGTTAAGCTTGCAAACTCAGATGTCCCCCTCGTGTCATGTGGCTTCTTTTTCGACTCGGGCCTACCACCCGACAATTTCGGTCCAGTTCCACTAACTTGCGTCCGACCTTTAATCCTTAAGTTGTGTCAACTTCCGGGGTTCCTTAGGAGATCAAGTAAGGGAAGTGTCGTTCAACCACTCGTTGTCAGTTCCATCTTCATTCAACAATTATCAATCAATCTGTAACATAATGGTGACCGTGCAACAAAACAAAACAACAGAACAAACCAAGGACAGATAACATGAAGTAAAAATGGAAAACATAAAAACTATAAGAACGAAAAGGGAATGCAAAACAAAACAAAACAAAAACAAATATAAACTAAAATAGTGAGCCTCCCCTACCTGAATTAAACATTGACCTCAATGTTTTAACCCCAAGTAGAGGCGACTCACAGAACTCACTGAGATGGAGGAGGTGGAGGGTCGTGCGGAAAATGTAACATGAGGCGTTGCATCATGGTTTGCATGTCATCCATAACAACGCCTTGTCGAAACAGCTCCACACCTTGTCTTGTTTGCCAGAATATGGTGATCACGACTAACAAGGGAATAATACCTAGGATTTACCACAATCATACCTTGATTGACCAAGTTTTGCATGTCAATCTTCTTACCTGCCATAGCCGGTTCTTCCATCAATAACCGACCATAATTAAGATGATCTGCGATCTGAGTGATCATCCCACCCACTGAAATGTCACCGGTGCTGGCATGTCCAACTTGTTTCAGGTGATTAGCGGCAAAGGCAGCGACATTCACCCGGCTGTTCTCTGTCATACAATACAAGAAGAAGAGTTCTCTCTTGGAAGCAACACCGGTACTATCACCGCGTCCAAAAAGTGTAAAAGCTAGTCCCTTCTGGGCATACCTAAAACAAGGATTGTGAATGCCCGATGCTTTAGCAGTGCTCGGGTTATAACCGGTTTACGTAATTGCCATCGAGTCGCGGATGCAAAAGTTTGGGCGGCCAGCGAAGGAAGTTTCAGAGCGGCTCCAACGTCCTGCAAAGACAGGGTGTGCTCCTCACCAAAGAGCTGAAATATCAAGTCACCATAATACTCCGTTTTGGAGCCATTCCACTTGCGTCTCAGCTTAAATTCAACAGTGCTAAAAAATTCTAGAGTAATTTTTTCAAAAGTGGGTGCTTCGAATTGCATAAATTCTAACATGCCTAAGTTACCAAACATGCAATGAATCTCTTCTCTCAAGCCTAATTTATCCAGAGTTTCATTGCAAATGTACCTTGTTGGAAGTAACTTACGCTTTGCGAGTGCTTCGTACCGCTTACAGTGTTCCGGTTTGTCAAACACCAGATCGTGTGCATTAGGAACGCGGCGTGCTCGCTGGTGTGGTCTGGAAGATTCAGCAACTTCCTTTCCTCTCGTGGCTCTTTTGGGAGGCATGCTTGAAACCTACAAGAGAGAAATTTCGAAAAAAAATAATAACACACAAATAGGAAAAACCAAAACTGTGACTGAGTAGAGGATGAAAATTGGGGTCACTTTGGTGAAGAGGGAAAATTGTTTGGAGCAGTTTTTGATGGTGATATTGAACCTTTTTGTTCTTGAGTGCTTATGGAGGCTAGGGTTCTAATGGAGGAAGAAGGTTGAAGAAATTATAAAACAATAAAAGTGAGAGAAAAGTGGTGGAAGGAAGTTATAAACCAAGTGGGGTCCACATAAATTAAAAAACACAAATTCAAATTTCAAACCCGTGCACAACAACACGGGCCGTGTTCCGGAACACGGGCGCCCGTGTGGATGATCTGAGACGCTCCAAAAAATTTTATTCTCCAGGGAAAACAACACGGCCCGTGTTTCTGAACACGGGCACCCGTGTTGATGCTCTGTTTCTCCCAAAATCACATGATCCACTATGAAAACCACACGGGCCGTGTTGCTGTACACGGGCACCCGTGTGGATGCTCTGTTTCCGTCAAAACTTGAAATTTCCATGCTATTTTCGGGTGCACTTGGTCGATTGTTGTTTTCCGCATCAGATTCTATGTACTCCAGCTTATCCAATCTCTCGTTCCCTAATAACAACAAAGAAAACAAAACAAACAAAAATAAAATGCGTTAAAATGAAAATCCGTGGGTTGCCTCCCACTAAGCGCTTCATTTATCGTCGCATGGCTCGAAGGCCGAGCCCCTCATCCGGTGAGACGCATATGATCAATCAATCCCGGTTCGAGTCCTATATAATAGGGCTTCAACCTTTGTCCATTCACTTAGAAAACATCTCCATTGTGGGGATTCTGAATTTCAATCGCCCCATGGGGAAAGACTTTATGCACTACAAACGGACCGGACCAACGGGACTTCAATTTTCTGGGAAATAACTTCAATCTGGAGTTGAACAACAGCACTTGCTGACCCTCCTAAAACTCCTTCTCTAGTATTCTCTAATCATGCCATTTTTTTGTTTGTTCCTTATACACTTTGGCATTCTCGTAAGCTTGATTGCGAAATTCCTCTAACTCATGCAGTTGGAGAATTCTGGATTCACCGGCTTTTGCAAGGTCAAAATTTAATAACTTGGAGGCCTAAAACGCCTTGTGCTCAAGTTCAAGAGGTAGGTGACAAGCTTTACCATAAATCAGTTGATAAGGAGACATATCGATGGGTGTTTTGAAAGCAGTTCTGTATGCCCACAGTGCATCATCCAACTTTACTGACCAATCCTTCCTTGACGCACTCACAGTCTTTTCCAAGATTTGCTTTATTTGTCTATTGGACACTTCAACTTGCCCACTCGTTTGAGGATGATATGGAGTTGCAATCTTGTGTTTCACATTATACTTCTTCAACAAGTTTTCCATGAGCTTGTTTAAGAAGTGTGTCCCTTCATCACTAATAAATGCCCTAGGCACTCCAAACCTCGAGAAGATGTTATGCTTGAGAAAACTCACCACTACTCGCGCGTCATTTATAGGTAGTGCCACAGCTTCTACCCATTTCGACACATAATCCACAGCGACTAGGATGTAGTTTTTCTCGAATGATGGCGGAAACGGTCCCATGAAATCAATGCCCCACACGTCAAACAATTCCACCTCAAGCATACCCTTCTGTGGAATTTGGTTTCTTTTAGAAATATTTCCAGTCCTCTGGCATCTATCAAATTCTTTCACCATTACTTGGGCGTCTTTGAACAATGTGGGCCAATACAATCCAGATTGGAGGACTTTTGCAGTTGTTCGGTCTCCACTAAAGTGTCCCCCATAGTCTGAATCATGACAGGCTTTCAAGACTTCTCTCTGCTCTTCCTCTGGGACACACCTACGGATTAATCCATCCAGCCCTCTCTTATACAGGAATGGCTCGTCCCACAAATAGAACCTGCAATCATGAACAAAATTTTTCTTTTTGTTAAAATCAAAATCCTCAGGTATAAGACCGCCTACCAGGTAATTTGCGTAGTCTGCGAACCATGGCACTCCCGTGACAGCTAGGATTCGTTCGTCAACAAACTCATCCTGGATGGGGTGTGTCTTTTCCGTCTCCATTATTGGCGACATCCGTGATAGGTGATCGGCTACTGTGTTTACACACCCCTTTTTATCCCGAATCTCTAAGTCAAATTCTTGTAGCAGCAAGATCCATCTCAACAATCTTGGTTTTGATTCCTATTTAGAAAACAAATATTTCAAAGCAGCATGGTCAGTGTAAACGATTACCTTTGTTCCCAATAAATAGGACCTGAATTTGTCAAAGGCATACACCACTGCCAACAATTCCTTTTCTGTGGTAGCATAGTTCATCTGGGTAGGATTCAACACATGACTGGCATAGTAGATAACATGCAACAACTTCTTTCTTCTTTGTCCAAGCACTGCTCCCACTGCTATGTCACTCGCATCACACATTATCTCGAAAGGTAGGGACCAATCGGGAGAAATAACTATCGGTGCGGTCACCAACTTATTCTTCAATGTTTCAAAGGTTTCCCCACATTTTTTATCGAACACGAAAGGAGTGTCTTTCACCAGTAAGCTAGTCAATGGCTTTGCGATTTTTGAAAAATCTCTTATGAACCGGCGGTAGAATCCCGCATGTCCTAAGAAACTTCTTATACCCTTCTCATTTACCGGGGGAGGTAAATGTGCTATCACTTCTACTTTCGCCTGGTCCACTTCGATCCCTCTATGTGAAATCTTGTGGCCCAACACGATTCCCTCTCTCACCATGAAGTGACATTTTTCCCAGTTGAGGATCAGGTTGGTCTGTTGACATCTTTCCAGGACCAGGGATAAATTTTCCAAACACTCGTCAAACGAAGGCCCGAACACCGAAAAGTCATCCATAAATACTTCCATGTTCCTCTCGAGCATGTCAGCGAATATAGATGTCATGCACCTTTGAAAAGTAGCTGGGGCGTTACATAAGCCAAATGGCATCCGTCTGTAGGCAAAAATACCATAAGGACATGTGAAGGGGGTCTTTTCCTGATCTTCAGGGGCTACTGCAATTTGGTTATACCCTGAATACCCATCTAAGAAGCAATAGTAATCGTGTCCAACTAATCTTTCTAACATCTGATCAATGAAAGGAAGGGGAAAATGATCTTTCCTTGTAGCAATGTTCAACCTTCTGTAATCAATGCACACTCTCCATCCGGTGACTGTTCTGGTTGGGATCAACTCGTTCTTCTCGTTCATCATAATTGTTGTTCCTCCTTTTTTTGGTACAACATGAACCAGACTCACCCATGAGCTATCAGATATCGGGTAAATGAGTCCCGCATCCAACAACTTCACGACTTCCTTACGCACCACTTTCTTCATAGCTGAATTAAGTCTTCTTTGAGGTTGCACGACCGGCTTATGATCATCCTCCATTAGAATCTTGTGCATACACACTGTAGGGCTAATGCCTTTCAAGTTTTGGATTGCCCATCCTATATGAGGTTTTCCTCCTGCACAACTTTTAGGGCAGAGTTGATAATTGCCGGACATTTCTCTTATGAATCAAGAAAAACATATTTCAAAGTTTTAGGTAGTTGTTTCAACTCCATCCCTTTCTTTTCTTCCCTTTTCTCTACACCAGGTTGTGTATGCCTTAAATCTTCCCACCTGTTTGGTGTATGTTTCGCCCATTTGGGTTGAGTTTCCATCATATCTAATACCTCTAACTCCTTTTCATCAATCTCTCCATCTCTTTCAAAAATGGCCAGACTCAACACTCTCTCTAGGGGTAATTCAGGTACATGGCTACACACCGATTTTGTGAATAATGTATCCAAAACTTCAACAGTCTTGCTTGTGCCAATATCTTCTTTGAACTTCATTGACTCTCTAACATTAATTTTTAGCTCTTCATCGTAGACCTTGAGGGTCATAGTTCCTTCTTCCATGTCTATCATTACTCTCCCTGTTTCAAGAAAAGGTCTTCCCAATATTATTGGAATTTCTTCGTCTTCCGGCATATCCAGAACCACAAAATCAACCGGAAACACAAACTTGTCTATCTTCACAAGAACATCCGTTGCTATTCCATGTGGTCTTTTCATTGAATTGTCAGCAAACTGTAACGTCATCCTTGTATCTTTGACTTCACCAATGCCAAGCTTGTTATAAATAGAGAGAGGCATAAGACTTACACCAGCGCCAAGGTCAATCAGGGCCTTTTTGAATGTCCTATCCCCTATAGCACAGGGGATAGTTACTGCCCCTTTGTCTTTCTTCTTTAGTGGAACCTTCAGACCCTGCAAAATAGCACTACACCTTTCAGTTAGTATAACCGGTTCAGTCTCCAATGAGCGTTTTTTTGAAATGATGTCCTTCATGAACTTTGCATAAATTGGCATCTGCTCTAAAGCTTCAGAAAAAGGAATGTTAATTTCAAGCTTCTTGAATAACTCCAAAAATTTCTCGAAGTTTTTCTCATTCACATCTTTCTTCTTAGTTCTTGCAGGATATGGGAGGACAACTTTAGGTTTCTCTTCTTTAGGCTTTTCTTTTTCTCCCACAGGTCTTCCTATCTTTTTCTCTGTCTCTTTTTGATCCTCCCTGATTTCTAGATCTACCTCAAGCAAACTCTCCTCTTCACTTTCTTTGTTCTCAACATCTCCCACAGTTTTTCCACCTCTTGTCACCACAGCTTTCATCCCCTGATTATCTCTTGGATTTGGTACAGTTGAACTCGGCAGAGAGCCCGGTGCTTGCACATTCGCCAATTGTTGAGCTATTTGCCCCATCTGAACCTCAAGATTTTTGATTGACGCTGAGGTGTTCTTGTGATTGTTTCTTGTTTCCTCCTGAAATTGAATATTATGAGCTGCCATTTTTTCAATAGCTAACTCCTAATCTGCTTTCTTAGGAGTCTGTTGTTGTTGTTGTTGATACTGGTTTTGGTATTGTCCCTGACCTTGTTGTTGAGTGTTAGCTTTTTGATCCCTCCACCCAAAGTTTGGATGGTTCTTCTAACCCGGATTGTAAGTGTTGGAATAAGGCTTATTCTGTTTGAGGAACTTGATTTCCTCAATTTGCTGAGCTGTTGCAAGACAGTGTGCTGTTAGATGAGGTCCACCACAAATATCACATATAGTACTTTGACCTTGTTGGACTTGAGCCACCTGTTGTGTAGTAATATTCATGGCTTTCAACTTCTTTTCAACTTCGGCAGCTATTGCTTCTTCAATTTTTAACTGCTTATTGGCTTCCAGCTTCAAATCTATAACTCCATCTGGGTTGCTTGCAACCCTGTCGTATAATTCCAGATGCTCATTTGCAGCTATCGCTTCAATAATCTTCCTGATGCCGGTGGCTGTTGAGAAGTTAGATGAGCCACCAGCAGCTGTGTCAATGAGTTGCTTCGTTTTGATTCTCAGACCATTCACAAACATCTGCATCTGCTCGGTTTGATCCAAGTTATGAGTAGGATAAGCAACCAAAAGTCTCTTAAACCTCTTGAAAGAGTCTCCCAATGATTCACCCTCCTTCTGTTTGAAATTGAGGATTTCATATCTCTTTCTCATAAACACCGATGCTGGAAAATATTCATTTAGAAAAGTTGTCTCCATCTCTTCCCAAGATGTAATGCTGCCTGCGGGAAGGGAATAAAACCACTCCTCTGCTTCATCAGCCAGAGTGAACGGAAACATTCGCAACTTTTTCTGTTCTTCATTATGCCCATCTATTTTGAGAGTAGTGCTCATGGTCAGGAGTCGTTGCAAATGCTTGTTAGCATCCTTATTCACCCTTCCAGAAAAAGATCTCTTCTCCAACTGAGTGATAGTGCTCGGATGGAGCTGAAAATTAGGAACATTAGCGGGTTGGTTGACAATGGTCAATCTTCCCCCTGGTGCATTTTGTCCCTCCATAATCCCCTAGCAGTCTCTCTTGAGCTGGATTCATGGCCGCGTCTTCTGGCTCTGAGTCGGAGTGTGTCGAATTCCTATCTTCTTCCTCGGCCAGTCTTGCTTGCTTTGCTTCTCTTCGCCGAGCACGGAGGGTTCATTCTATTTCTGCGTCAAAAAGATATTCTACTGAGGCCTGACCTCGCATAAAATATTAGACACAAAGTTAGTTCTAATAAAATGTAATATAAAAATAAATACACAAATGAATAGAAAAATTTTAATTACAGAGCAATAAAATTTCAATCAAACTAAGAGTAAATCAGTATTTTGGCAGTCCCCGGCAACGGCGCCAAAAACTTGATCGGAAAAATAGCAAGTGTACTATTTTTGCCGATGCAGCTATAATGAGTTTCCCCAAGTATCAATCTCGAGGACTGCGTAGTAAATACCTATTCGTGCTCTTAATTTAATCGAACAAAAACAATGGTTGGGTTGATTTTAACATCATCAATTAAGCTTGTAACAAGTAACGACTGATGAAATATAATGCGAATGAAGCTAGGGTGAGTGGTTGATTAAACAAAACTATGATTCGAATACCGATTTCCTCATTGCATAAGTAAACTATCAATTACCTATCTCTAGATTGTTCTTCCTTAAGTCCTTAATGAAGACAACTATTAAAACCCTAATCTTTATTCAAATGTCCATTCAAACAAACCTAGGTTTTAACCATGAAAATATCGAGAATTCAAGTGATTAAAAGAGATTTCCTAGTCCTAGGTTAGCCTCCTAATAACCTAATTGTGAAGAAACCCTAACAATCACAATCCTGCCAATTGTTAGTAAAAGGTCTACATGTATTTGTCCGATACATGATCATAAGAACGCTACACAATTAAATTGAATTATAAAAACATGCATTAAGGAAATCAAGTATCCAAATTCATACAATGATCAAATCAGGACCACCCCCTAGCCTTGGGGGGTTTAGCCTCTCATAGTATTAAAAGAAAACATCCAATAAGAAGTAAACATTACAAAGAATAATGGTGACTTTGATCTTCAATGGTGGCCGCCCTTGAATCTCGCCGTCTCTGAATTACTCTCCGTAGCTTTCTCTTTTCCTGATAGTTCTTTCGTAATTTCAAAAGTAGGTTTTCCTAACCTCAA
This sequence comes from Vicia sativa, assembly GCA_021764765.1. Taxonomy (NCBI): domain Eukaryota; kingdom Viridiplantae; phylum Streptophyta; class Magnoliopsida; order Fabales; family Fabaceae; genus Vicia; species Vicia sativa. The sequence continues at coordinate 90,660,357 of CM038794.1, read as the reverse complement.
ATCCCTTCTAATAGTCTCTGTTCTCATCTCCTTTAGGCAAAAGTCGGAAGTACCCTTAATGACAACACAAGCTCCAAAATAAGAAAAATTCAGGTTTCCACACGCTGGCATTCAACACGGGCCGTGTTGATGAACACGGGCGCCCGTGTTGATCTCTAAGTCAATAAGCCATGCTCCAGACCATTCAACACGGGCCGTGTTGATGAAAACGGGTGCCCGTGTTAATCCCCTGTTTTGTATAATTTTGCATCTTCCACTTGCTTTTCAACACGGGCCGTGTTGATGAACATGGGTGCCCGTGTTGATTCACTGTTTGTGTCCTTTTTGCGCTTTCCACTGGCCTTTCAACACGGGCCGTGTTGATGAACACGGGTGCCCGTGTTGACTTCTGAAATCTTTAAAATCTTCAACTTTCAGTCTTCCGAGGTGCTTATCATCCTGCCATAAGTTCCTTCTATCGCATGCATTAACCTGAAACACTGAGACTACCCAACAAAAGCATAAAACCATACTTTTAAAGACACTTAAACTCAAAAATGCACAACAAGACTGAAATAACCGAAGACACATTAACTTCATTAAAAGCAACTAAAAACAACCACAGATGTTACCTAATTGATAAATTTATGCCGAATAGAACACAGAAACTTACTAGAAATGGTGACCGATCAGCCATGGATTATGCTTCTTTATTTGGCGATGGAGCAGGGTATTTCCTAGTGAACCATTCAAGACCATGTGTTCTGTTGGCAAAATGAGCCATACAAGAAGTAAAGTTGTGTTGCTTGGCAAACATCATCATAAATCAAGTGAAGGAATCCATTAGGACTGATCCTTCATCACTTAGGGTTAATTAGACTAGTATTTTCCCTTCAACCATCATATTATTTATCCATTCATCCTCATTGTTAATGATGTTGTGAGTTAGGAGTGAAGGCTCGAAGGTGGCATTCAACCACAATTGGAGTAGCCAAAATGGACCAGCGAATAAAATGTTTGTCACTAGCTTGTAAGTCTTTAGGATTTTGACAAATTCTCCGAAAGACTCATAAAGAAAATCCAAGATTATTTGGATCAAACATAACTTACATCCACCGTATAGGTTGTTCTCCATGATTAGAAATATTTTTGCAACTTGAAGAGATGTCGAACAAAAGACACAGTGTGATAGCCGTAGAGCTAGAAAAGCAATATGCTCTTTGTCAGAGAACTCTTCCGTTGTTTTTTCATGATGGTATGATATGAAATGGGTGAAGGTGGCTTTGTTTCCTTTAAAGTTGATGGCATTTCATCCTTCTCAAATGGATTAAAAGTTTCTCCAGTCGGTCGAAGACAAGTAATTGCAACAATATCGAAAAGAGTGGGAGTCATCATTCCGCAAGAAATATGAAATGTAATTTGAGAAACATCCTAGAAGTATAATGAAGCTACTATCATGTTTTGGTTGTAGCCAGAGCTAAATGTTGATAGTTGAACCATGTCATGAGTCTCCAACTCTTTTCAGAATTGGCCTTTCTACTTCTGGACATTAGCGACCCAAGAGAGGTATAGATAAAGATATTTGTCTAAGGGTAAAAAGCGAAACACTCTAAAAGTGTTTTTTATATAATCTAAATTGAAGGCGTTTTTTGTTTTTGAAGCATTGGTCGAAGACTTCGCTTGAACATATAAATGTTTTTGGGTGTTAAGTTTAGTGTTGCTTTTGTCATCAACTTTCTTCTTTCTAGCCAAGGGTTTTATGCATTGATAAATAAGAAAAAAAATGGGACAGAGTTTTTTCTAAAAGCGTAAAATTTATCAGTCCCAGGTACTCATTCCTGTAACTAATTCTAGTGAAACTCATGCATATATGGGTACCTGGGACTGATAAATTTTACGCTTTTCTTCAAGAAGATGAGGCTCAGGAATGTATTCATGGTTTCTTACCAGTGGCGACTTTTTATCTGGGTAACAGGCATTGGAGATTATTTCTTTTTAGCATTTATTTGTTCTTGGGTGCTGATCGGTGGTTTTTACATAGATATTTAGCATTGAATTTCGTTATCGTTTCTTTTATTTGTCTAGTGTTATCTGTCATTTTACCGCATTTTACGCTTTAGTTATGTGTTTGAGTGTTTTCAGGGTCATAAGAATAAAACAGGACAAATCAGGGCAAAAGAAGTGCAAAAATCAGAATATTGGAGGCTACAGATGCATCAACACGGGCACCCGTGTTAATCAACACGGGCACCCGTGTTAATCAACACGGCCCGTGTCGAAAAGCAACTAGAAAACGCAAAAAAACCAAAGTCAGTGAATCAACACGGGCACCCGTGTTAATCAACACGGCCCGTGTCGAAAAGCAACTAGAAAACGCAAAAAAACCAAAGTCAGTGAATCAACACGGGCACCCGTGTTAATCAACACGGCCCGTGTTGATGGACGCGTGTGGAAACTTCACTTTTTGAGTTTTGGACCTTTTCTTTGTCATTAAGGGTACTTTGGACTTTGGCTAAGACTGGGATGAAGCTGAGACTATTAGAAGGAATTTTGGAAAGAGAAAAAGGTACTTTTGAAAGCACGAAAGAAATATTACAGAGACGAGAAGATAGCTACGAAGAGGAATTCATAGATGGCGAGATTCAAGGGCAACCACCAGTGAAGATCAACGTCATCGTTATTCTTTGTAATGTTTAAATTATATCTAATGTTTTCTTCGAATATTATGAGAGGCTAAACCCCCCAAAGGTAGGGGTGGTCCTGATTTGATGATTGTTATGAATTTGGATTCTTGATTTCCTTAATGCAGTGTTTATCTATTTTAATTTAATTGTGTGGTGTTCTTATGATTATGTATCAGAAAAATACATGTATACCTATGACTAACAATTGGCAAGAGTATGATTGTTAGGGTTTCTACATAATTAGGTTATTAGGAGTCTCACCTAGGACTAGGAACTCTTTTTAATCACTTGAATTCTTGATATTTTTATGGTTAAAACCAAGAGTTATTTGAATGGACATTTGAATAAGGATTGGGTTTTAATAGTTTTCTTCATTAAGGACTTAAGGAAGAACAATCTAGAGATAGGTAATTGACAGTTTTCATATGCAATGAGGAAATCTGAATTCGGATCATAGTGTTGTTAAATCAACCACTCACCCTAGCATCATTCTCATTATATTTCATCAGACATTATTTGTTACGAGTGTAATTGAAAGTTTTAAAATCAACCCAACCATTGTTTTTGTTCAATTGAATTAAGAGCACAAATAGGTATTTACTACGCAGTCCACGAGATCGATACTTGGTGAAACTCATTATAACTACATCGGCGAAAATAGTACACTTGCTATTTTTCCGATTAAGTTTTTGGCGTCCTTGCCGGGGATATCCAAAATACAGATTTTAATCTTAGATGAATTTAAATTTTATTGTTTTGCAATTAAAATTTTATTTTTCCTGTTAAATTATATCAGTACTAATATTGTGTGTAATATTTTATGCGAGGTAAATCCTCAGCTGATTATATTTTTGACGCAGAGATAGAAAGAACCTTTCACGCTAGGCGAAGAAAAGTGAAGCACGCAAGACTTGCAGAAGAAGAAGATAAAAATTCAGTACACTCAGGTTCAGAATCAGAAGCTGAGACCATGGATCCACCGCAAGAAAGACTACTAGGAGATTACGGAGGCACAAATGCACCGAGGGGAAGACTAGCCATTATCAACCAACCAGTGAATGTTCCTAACTTTTAGCTCCACCCGAGCACCATCACTCATTTGGAAAAGAGATGCTATTCTGGAAGGGTTAATGAAGATGCTAACAAGCATTTGCAACGATTTCTGACTATGAGCACCACTCTAAAGATAGATGGGCATACTGAAGAACATAAAAAGTTGCGCATGTTTCCGTTCACCTTGGCAGACAAAGCAGAGGAGTGGTTCTATTCTCTTCCAGCAGGCAGCATTACATCTTGGGAAGATATGGAAACAACGTTCCTCAATGAGTATTTTCCAGCATCAGTGTTCATGAGAAAAATATATGAGATCTTGAATTTCAAGCAAAAGGAGGGTGAATCATTAGACTCTTTCAAGAGATTTAAGAGACTCCTGGTGGCATGCCCTACTCATAACCTGGATTAAACTGAGCAGATGCAGATGTTTGTGAATGGTTTGAGAATCAAAACGAAGCAACTCATTGACACAGCAGCTGGTGGCTCATCCAACTTCTCAACAGCCACTGGCATCAAGAAAATTATTGAAGCTATAGCTGCAAATGAGCATCTGGAATTATATGACAGGGTTACAAGCAAACCAGAGGGAGTGATTGATTTGAAGGTGGAAGTAAATAAACAACTTAAAATCAAAGAGGTGATAGCTGCAGAAGTGGAGAAAAATCTTAAAGTTATGAACTTGGGAACTTAACAGGTAGCACAGGTTAAAAATGTGATTTGTGACATTTGTAGTGGACCACACATGACTGCGCAATGTCTTGCAACTCCAAAACAAATTGAGGAGATAAAATTCTTGAGGCAGAATAATCCATATTCTAACACCTATAACCCTGGGTGGAAGAATCATCCAAATTTTGCTTGGAAAGATCAACAACAATAAGCTCCTCAGAAGGCAGAATGGGAAGTGGCAATTGAAAAGATTGTTGCCCACACTTCCCAATTCCAAGAAGAAACACGAAGAAACCACAGGAACACCACAACTGCAATTAAAAATATGGAGGTTCAAATGGGGCAAATTGTGAAACAAGTAGCGATGCAAGCACAAGGCAATCAAAAGAACCATGAGAATGTGAATGTTGTCACAACAAGGAGTGAAAACATTTCCAAAGAAAGAGAAGATGAGGTAAAAGTTGATGATGAACTTATAGACGTGGATTTAGAAGTGAGAGAGAACAAGGAAAAAAAAAGGAAGAAGTGGCGCTACCTGTGAAGCTAGCTGAAGTAAAGAGTAAACCTGCGATTAGGCTACCATATCCCTCGCGAGTGGCAAAGTAGGACACAAAAGATAAAGAGTTTGATAAATTTCTTAAATTATTCAAGAAGCTAGAGATCAACATACCTTTATTTGAAGCACTCGAGAAAATGCCTTTGTACCAAAAATTCATGAAGGAGATCCTATCAAACAAGAGGCCAACAGATGATGAACAGGTATGCGTTAATGAGAAGTTATGTGCAATCCCACCCGGGAGAAAAATACCTGTCAAGCAGAGGGATCCTGGATCAGTGGCAATACCATGCACCATAAAAGATAGAACTTTCAAGAGTGTTCTAATTGATTCTGGCTCTAGTATGAGTTTATTGCCATTATCAATCTTCAAGAGGCTTGGTATTGAAAGATAAGCAGGAGTGGAACAAAATTAAAATTTGCTGATCACACCATCAAGAAGTCATATGGGATAGCTGAAGATGTGTTGGTCGAGATTGAAAATTTTGCTTTTCCAGTGGATTTCCAGATCATGGACATACCTGAAGATGAAGAGACCCCGATCATTCTTCGTCGACCTTTTTTATTGACTAGCAGGTGCAAATTTGATATCGAGACAGGTCTTCTAACTTTAAAATATTTTGATGAGAAAATAACCATGAAGGTGTTTGAAGTCAAGAAACAAGGTGCAGGTGAAAATAATAAATTTTCAGTTGGTATGGTCAAAGTAGATGGAGAGAGCAACAGTTCAAAATCAATCCCTGAAGAAGTCTCAGGAAGAATCTCTCAGGTAGCATCAATTAAAATTACAACGTTCAGTCAAGAAGCCAAGCATGGAAAGAAGAAGGTAGAAAAAGGGGAGAAGATGAAAGTTGGAAGTAACGTGAATCATACAGTGGCTAATGATTTTGATGGGGTTGAATTTTGGGTCGCGGAAAGTACAAGCAACAAGGTGTGGAGGCAACCCACGTTTTTCGAAACGTAGCTTTTATTTTTGTTTTGTTTGCAAGTAATAAAAAGGGATCATATCTTGCGAAAGCTAGGAGGTAGCAACGTGTGCTGCATCACCCTTTGTGAGTCACTTCTCTCGAGTTTGGTCTGAAACATTGAGGTCAATGTTTAGTTCAAGTTTGGGGGAGGTTTTGTTGCTTTGTTTTGTTTTATCGCTTTGTTTGATTATTTTTTTGTTAAGTTGATGTTAAATGCAGTGTAATAACACTAGTAGAAATTCTCCCAAATTTTTCTGAATTTTGACCGAAAATTTGGTTTTGTTTTACACAAGAGCTTGTATTTCAATAAGGTCAGGAGTGATTTTGTGTGAGATGCAGGGATGATTGTTTGAAGGTAGGAAATTCAGAATACTGTGACGTTGGTACGAGTCCAACGTGTAGATTCGTACTATAGTGCTTAAAGTCTGCGAAGTACTCCTTGAATAGTTTATCTATACAGTCGGGCATAATTCAGATTCACATGCAAATATGATTGGTTGAGAAGCAAATAAAAATGGCATTAAATGATGAAAAGACTGTGATCAGTGCATTTTAATGCACATTCTTCTATATTTGAATTTAATCATTTCTATGCTTTTCTTTATTTATTTTTATATTTTATAATGTGTTTCGAATTTAGTTTATTTTTGTTTTAATATAATTTCCGTGCTTTATTTTCAGCATTTGCAGCTTTCGCGAAAACATTTATAACTTGAGCTACAGGAATAGGATTGAGGCGTTTGACCATGCATTGGAAAGCTAAGAGAAAGATCTACAACTCTCTAGTTGTGGCCAGAAGCTGATTCGGACAGTAGCAAGGTTGAAAAAGTCGTTGAAGTTGAAGCATTTTTTATATTTAAGTTTTGGGTCATTTGTTTTGGGCCTGGGTTGTGTTTTTGACCCAGTTGGGTTATGACCCGAATCCTTGTCCTTGCTATACCTAGAAGCCGCTACAGTAATTTGAGATTACATTTCATTATTAAAAAAAAATACTTTTTGCTTTGGACGATTATGATGAGGAACTAAACATCCAGAGTCGATCTAGTGTATTCAAGTTCCAACACTTGAGATTATTATAATGTTAATTTCAGTTTAATTCCTTTCAATAATATTTTGTGTTATTGTATGCTTAATTCAATTGCATAAAATATATTGTTTCAATTTGATTGATTGTATGATACTAACTTAGACTCATCGCGTTTGCTTAATTCGTTGTTGTCTCTGATCAATCATGTTTGCTTAATCCATGAAAATTTATCCCGTTTGCTTCGGGTATTAAAATTATAATAATCGATGATAGTAGGAACTGAATCAGTAGATTGACTTATTTTATAATCACTTATTTTAAGCACTTATTTTTTGCTTTTTCTTAATCGATCACCAAACCAACCCCCTAATTCGATTTATCTTCCGTTAGTAATAATCAAGAATCCTTGTGAGACGATTTGAGTCATTGTCGCTATACTACGTTTTCAAAAATTACTCGTTTTGATTCCCGCGCGACAACAAATCAAATTGGCGCCGCTGCCGGGGATTCTTGTTGTTATTAACTAATTTTAGAGTCTTAGGATTAGTGTTCTCGCATTTAGGCCCTAGTTTCCTCACGGTTTTGGCCAATTCGCATTTAGAGTCAGAAAAAAACAGGTTTTAAGAAAATTTGTGTCTGATTGTATAATATTTTTGCCTACTGGAAGCAAAAAAATCGTGCGATCAATTCTCCCTTACTCTTTTACTCTAAAAGTGTAAGGGACTCCGACGTCAAATCGCCAAATTCATCTTTTTTCTATTTTTAATTAATTTATTACTGTTTTCATAGAGTCGAAAAAAATAAAAAAAAATCTCAAAATTATTATTTTACGTCATTAGATTAAATTTGGTGTTTTTGTATTTTTATGAATTTATTTTAATTTTTTTCTTCTTTCTATTTGATTCTGCATGTTTAGGACATAGTTTGTATTTATGTGTTTGTTGATAAGTTGACTGAACAAAAAACTTTAAGGCAATTGGTTTCCCCTTATATGAACTATAATGATTTATGTATTGACTATCCTATAGGTGATGCATCTTTTGAATTGAAATCTAGTTTAATACATTTGCTGCCTAGATTTAATGGTTTTGCAGGTGAGGATGCACATACGCATCTAAAAGAATTCCAGGTTGTGAGCTATGCACCTCCCAAGCCTTCACTAGAGGACATTGTTAAACAAATGGCTGAAAATAATCTCCAATGTCAACAACAAATAGATTATACTTTACAGACTCTGCAAACACAGATTGGATAACTTGCCACTTTGGTGAATGCCATGCAACAAGCTCAAGGATCAAACCAACAATCCTTTGAAGAGAGTTCTGTTTTTCAAATAGAGTTTATTTCTGAAATTGTTGATGATACTTGTAGTGATTTATTTGCAGCTGATTTTCCATCATTGTCTGGTTTTGACGATGTTTATTCTTGTGATGTTTGTACTGACACTAAAATTTGCTCTATTTGTGCTGAAATTGAGGTTGCCTTGCAAGTTGATATTCTTACTGCAGATGAGGTTGCAAATGAAGTTGTTCATGTAGATGAAACTCTCGACACCCCGGCTTCCTGGACAAACCATCCATCGAACAACCACCTTCCCAAGAGCTGAAACAAATTCTTGAAAATCTTAAATATGCTTATTTAGAGATGAATGAAAAGCTACCGGTTATAATTTCTTCTAACCTTAATTTTTATCAAGAAAATAAGCTTTTGCAGGTTTTGAAGAAGCATAAGAAGGAGATTGGGTGGACTTTGGCCGGCATTCCCAATATTAGCCCATCCATGATTTTGCACATGTTCTCAATTAAAGGGGAAGATGAAACAAAAGTAGTGAGGAAGCCCTTCAATCTTTTGATCTCCGGTGTTATTGGAAAGAAGATCACGTGCCCATTCAACACTTTTACTTATCGAAGATTCTTCTTTGATCCTGGAATAAAAGGCGAAGGCAGTGATAGAATTCTCAAGTTCAATGGACATTACCCAAAACTACTCCATGAGAGCCCCACTTTGGAAGAAGAAAATGTAGAAGATCTCTCTTTGAGAAAGGATGCTTATGTGATTACTTATCCTCCTTGACTACTCGGGTGTGTTCTTTCCTTTCTCTCTCTCACTCCTATTTAGTAGTTATGTCTTTTCATTGAGGACAATGCTTGTTTTAAGTGTGGGGGAGAGAATCTTTTGTTTTATTTGCTTTTGTTCCATGTTTTCTTGTTTTGTTTTGTTTTTAGTTATAAAATAAATTGCATCTGGTTTGAACGTTCTGGGGTTAGAGATTAATCTGAGGTTAGTTGTGGAGACTTGGGAAAAGTTCATAAGATCGGTATCGTCTTAACACTATAAGTCTCCTGCATATGGAAATTCATTTAAATTCTTATTATGTTTTAGCCTTGAATTCTCATTCTCTGACAACTCTTGAGTAGTTTATTTCAGCAGTCAGCACCATCTCACACACACTCTACGCAAGGAAGCTGATGAATATAAGTGCGTGTTTCGAAAAAAAATAAATTTAAAGAGAAAGAAAAAGGAATGCGCCTTCTAAGTTTGGTGACCCTCACCCGGTCACTTAACCCAACGGTCGTAGAGCCTACAAAAAAGAGAGTTAGTAATAAGACTCGTTGTTAGTTGGTTCAGCGGTTTCTGGTGCTGAACTTGATAGAGAGGATTACGGTCCGATCCCCTGCAACTACAAATGAGTAAGCAAAGGGTTATGCCACGTAAGTACCAGAACCCCGTGCAAAAAGGATCAGAGTCACTAACCGGTCGCTTTGCTATGAGTGTGTGGAGATAACGGGCTTAATGTGATTGCGCCTGAATGAAAATAGAGCAAAAAGGAGGATGAGTAAGTTAGACTTTAGCATAATAATTTAATTCGAATTGCTTTGTATATTCAGGAGGCAAGATTAGTGTTCCTACGATATCCTTAGTATGCAAGATTAGTACTTGTCATTGCAATATTAACTGAAGAAGAGTTTGTTGCCTAGAATGAGTAAATGTTGATGTTGTTGAGTTTTAATTTTATTTTGCTCGGAGTGCAAAAGTTCAAGTTTGGGGGAATTTGATCAGTGCATTTTAATGCACATTCTTCTATATTTGAATTTAATCATTTCTATGCTTTTCTTTATTTATTTTTATATTTTATAATGTTTTTCGAATTTAGTTTATTTTTGTTTTAATTTAATTTTCGTGCTTTATTTTCAGCATTTGCAGCTTTCGCGGAAACATTTATAACTTGAGCTACAGGAATCGGATTGAGGCGTTTGACCATGCGTTGGAAAGCTAAGAGAAAGATCTACAACTCCATAGTTGTGGCCAGAAGCTGAGTCGGACTATACCAACGTTGAAAAAGTCGTTGAAGTTGCAGCATTTTTTATATTTATGTTTTGGGTCATTTGTTTTGGGTCTGAGTTGTGTTTTGACCCAGTTGGGTTATGACCCGAATCCTTGTCCTTGCTATACCTAGCAGACACAACAGTAATTTGAGATTACATTTCATTATTAAAAAAAATTACTTTTTGCTTTGGACGATTATGATGAGGAACTAAACATCCAGAGTCGATCTAGTGTATTCAGGTTCCAACACTTGAGATTATTATAATGTTAATTTCAGTTTAATTCCTTTCAATAATATTTTGTGTTATTGTATGCTTAATTCAATTGCATAAAATATATTAATTCAATTCATCGCGTTTGCTTAATTCGTTGTTGTGTCTGATCAATCATGTTTGCTTAATCCATGAAAATATATCTCGTTTGCCTAATTCGGACATTAGGATCGTACATCTCACAAACTTCACCACGCTTGTCACTGGGTTTGTATCCAAATAGGAATAGAAAATATGCTTCGGGTATTAAAATTATAATAATCGATGATAGTAGGAACTGAATCAGTAGATTGACTTATTTTATAATCACTTATTTTAAGCGCTTATTTTCTGCTTTTTCTTAATCGATCACCAAACCAACCCCCTAATTAGATTTACCTTCGGTTAGTAATAATCAAGAATCCTTGTGAGACGATTCGAGTCATTGTCGCTATACTACGTTTTCAAAAATTACTCATTTTGATTCGCGCGCAACAGCGGATTAGACGGTAAAAGGCAACCAGCCCGCTAAGTTGGGTAGCTCTCACCAGGTTATTCAGCCCAAAGGGGGTTGATCCCCAAACGTCGTCCGAATAAAGGACAATAACCAAAAGGTTTGAAAATTTCATCGGTATTAAATTGTACGCTTTTCTTCAAGAAGATGAGGCTCAGGAATGTATTCATGGTTTCTTACCAGTGACGACTTTTAATCTGGGTAATAGGCATTGAAGCTTCTTTCTTTTTAGCAGGTATTTGTTCTTAGGTGCTGATCGGTGGTTTTTACACAAATATTTAGCATTGAATTTCGTTATCGTTTCTTTTATTTGTCTAGTGTTATATGTCATTTTACCGCATTTTACGCTTTGGTTATGTGTTTGAGTGTTTTCAGGGTCAGAAGAAGAAAACAGGACAAATCGGGGCAAAAGAAGTGCAAAAATCAGAATATGGGAGGCTATAGATGCATCAACACGGGCACCCGTGTTAATCAACACGACCCGTGTCAAAAAGACACTAGAAAACGCAAAAAAAGCAAAGTCAGTGAATCAACACGGGCACCCGTGTTAATCAACACGGGCACCCGTGTTAATCAACACGGCCCGTGTTGATGGAAGTGTGTGGAATCTTCATTTTTTGAGTTTTGGACCTTTTCTTTGTCATTAAGGGTACTTTGGACTTTGGCTAAAACTGGGATGAAGCTGAGACTATTAGAAGGAATTTTGGAAAGAGAAAAAGGTACTTTTAAAAGCACGAAAGAAATATTATAGAGAAGAGAAGATAGCTACGAAGAGGAATTCAGAGATGGTAAGATTTAAGGGCAACCACCAGTGAAGATCAACGTCATCGTTATTCTTTGTAATGTTTAACTTTTATCTAATGTTTTCTTCGAATACTATGAGAGGCTAAACCCCCCAATGCTGAGGGGTGGTCCTTATTTGATGATTGTTATGAATTCAGATTCTTGATTTCCTTAATGCGTTGTTTATCTATTTCAATTTAATTGTGTGGTGTTGTTATGATTATGTATCGGACAAATACATGTATACCTATGACTAACAATTGGCAGGACTGTGATTGTTAGGGTTTCTACACAATTAGGTTATTAGGAGTTTCACCTAGGACTAAGAACTCTTTTTAATCACTTGAATTCTTGATATTTTTATGGTTAAAACCAAGAGTTATTTGAATGGACATCTGAATAAGGATTGAGGTTTTAATAGTTTTCTTCATTAAGGACTTAAGGAAGAACAATCTAGAGATAGGTAATTGACAGTTTTCATATGCAATGAGGAAATCTGAATTTGGATCATAGTGTTGTTAAATCAACCACACACCCTAGCATTATTCTCATTATATTTCATCAGTCATTATTTGTTATGAGTGTAATTGAAACTTTTAAAATAAACCTAACCATTGTTTTTGTTCAATTGAATTAAGAGTACAAATATGTATTTACTACGCATTCCTCGAGATAGATACTTGGGGAAACTCATTATAACTACATCGGCGAAAATAGTACACTTGTTATTTTTCCGATCAGGTGTCATTGTTGAAGTTTGAAGTTTTGAAGATGAAGTGTATTTGTTTGGAGTTCTAAAGAAAGAAACTGTAAAATACTGAAGTTTTTAAAGCTCAAAGATTGTAAAGTTGTGGAAAGATATAGAGTGAGGTACATATAGGAGAAGATAAAACCGTTCAAGTTCTCATTTGAATGACAAATGGGAAGTTAGTGGGGCACGTGTATGTTTCTAAGGGGTTGTAGAATCGGTCATTTAGTTACCAACATGCTCTTATTTTTTAGGGATGATGATTTTATGAATTAATTAACTTATCGATGAGACGTTTGGAAAGAATGGTTATCATGACCAAGACGTCACAACAGAAAGTATTGTCGCGTCGAAAGCTTTTAAAAATGTCCTTTTTCTCAGTTTGATTAAAAAACACATTTTGGAGAGCAATTGGTTGGCCTTAAATTTGATGCTCAAAAGCAACAAGAAAATTTAATAGTATTGTCGAGGAGAGGTTTTGAGGTAAACAAGCTTCATTTGACGATGAAGCTTAATAGAATTTTGAGTAAAGCCTGGTAAAAAAGCTTCGAAATGGAGAAGTAGTGCAATCATGAGACTTAAAGTTTGTGGAAAATATTCGAAGGGAATTTCGACTAGAAGATTTTGAAACTAGCATGATACTTTAATTTTGTCCTTATCCATTCTTTGAAATAAGACACGTGGAAGCCTGAAAAGGGAAAAGCACATGCAAGCAAGAACGTGTCATTTTTTGAAGAAAAGATTGTTTGTTATCGTTATTGTCGCAGTAGTATAAATAGGAGTCTTAGTATTAGGATTTGGCATTCACATTGTACTTAAACTCACAAATTCTAGAAGTATCTAACTATTATTGAGAAAAGAGTTGTCTAAGAAATGTATGTATGAATCGGTTCGTGTTTATTCAACATCTAGTTACTTATTTCAATATTATTTTCATTTACTTTCTTGCATTATATATCATCATTTCCACATTACTTTTAAATTTTCAATTTCCATCAAAGTAACTATAATCCAAGAAAGTTTAACAATTTCTATGCACTTATGTCCTAGGATCAATATAGCCAATCTTGTGAGTAACACAAACATTAGATTTTGAAGACTAACACTTGTTTACCAAAATTCATGATAAACAGTGCATAATTGGGAGAAATTCCATTTCATTATTAGATAAGGGATAGTACTTAGACACGTAGTGTTCAAAAAAGGAATCGAAGTTGACAAAGAAATGATTGATGTTATTGAAATCTTACAACCACCTAAATTTGTCGAAGAAGCATGTCATTTGGACTATGAAATGCACATGAAACCTTTCAGAGATGCATGCTGGAAATATTCACAGATTATGTAGATAACATGCTGGAAGTCTTTATGGATGATTTATCTAAATGCTCACAAATATTTGAAGGTTGTCTCTCTAATTTAGAAAAGGTAATAGATAGGTGTGTGACAGTCAACCTAGTGCGTAATTGGGACAAATGCAGTTTCTTGGTTAGAGAAGGCATAGTACTTGGACACATAATGTTCGAAAAGGAATAGAATTTGAAAAAGCCAATATTGAGGTAACTGAAAACGTACAACCATCTAAAACTGTTAGAGAAGTCCTTACTTTTCTAGGACACGCCAGTTTCTACACACGTTTCATTAAAAACTTCTCCAAGATCACAAATCCACTTATTGATCTCCTAATGAAAGAAAATGAGTTAACATTTGACGAGAAATGACTTGAATCCTTTTAGCTACTAAAACAAACTTTGGTCTCAGCTCCTATTATGCAACCACGTGATTAGAGTCAACCCTTTGAGATCATGTGCGATGCAAGTGATTATGCAAAAGGTGTTATCCTAGGACCACAGATTCATAAAAAACTAAATGCCATTTATTATGCCAGTATGACCTTAAATGAAGCTAAGATAAATTATGCCACAACTGAAATATAGCTCCTAGTTATGGTCTTTGCAATTTATAAATTTGTCTCCTACGTAGTGGGAGCTAAAATTATCATCTACACGGACTGTGCGACTACAACGTATCTATAAAGCAAGAGAGATGCAAAGTCGAGGTTACTTATGTGGATCTTACTGTTATAATAATTTGATTTGGAAATCAAGGACGAAAAAGGCACACAAAATGTGGTAGCATATAACCTTTCAGAAAATAATAAACCAAACATATGCCCAGTAATGATGATTTCCCTTGTGACAACCTAGTTGCACATATAGAATTCGCAAAAACCAAATGCTCTGTCGCTGGTGATTTTTATGTGGAAAGTACCTCTAGAATTAAGAGGGAAGTAGAAGAGGAAATCATATTAACTTTATCTACAGTTTCGTGGTATGCTGACTACGTCAACTACCTCTTGGTGGGAGTACTACCTCCAAAATTGACTTACCAACAAAAGAGGACATTCTTCAACGATCTTAAACAATACTATTAGGACGAACCTCTCATTTTCAAAATAGAAGTAGTCGGTATCTCCAGCGTTGTGTTGTTGAGGAAGAGATTAAAATTATAATGACCCATTGTCACGCCACCAGTTATGGAGGACATGTAAGCACATCAAAGACATGTTAAAAAATTCTTCAAGTAGGCCTTTATTATCCCCACATGTGGAGATATGTCCATGCCATGGTCGCCAAATGTGACTGATTCTAGCGTACTTGAAACATTTCCCAACGAGATGAGATGTTATGAAAAACATTTTAGAAATCAAAGTCTTCAATGTATGGGGAATTGATTTCATAGGTCCTTTTCCATCTTCAATGGGAAACAAATACATTCTCATAGCAGTAGAATAAGTATATAAATGGATAGAGGCCATTGCTCCTCCTACAAATGATGCATCAATAGTAACCAAAATATTTAAGAACAACATTTTCCTAGGTTTGGTGTTCCTATGATTAGCAACCGTGGGTCTCACTTAATATTTGTAATACTCAGAAAAACTTTTACTTTAGTATGAAGTTTGACATCGAATAAAAACCCATTATCATCTTTAGACCAGGGGTAGGTAGAAGTCTCCAATAGGGAGATAAAAAAAATACTTGAGAAAATAATAGCCACTTAGAGGAAATATTCGTCCCCTGAGCTCCAAGAAGCTTTATGGGCTTATAAGACAGCCTATCAGACACCCATATGGACTACGCCCTTTATATGGAAAATCATGTCATATACTGGTAGAGCTTAACATAAAGCATATTGGGTCATAAAGACCATGAATATGGACTATGTAGTTGCTGGTGGAAAATAAATTATAAACATACACCAGTTCGAGGAAATGAGGTTGGATACTTATGAAAGTGCCTAGATTTATAATGAAAAGAAGAAATATATGGCATGATAAGAGAATAACGAAGATATAATTCACTGAAGAGGATTTACTTCTTATCTTTAACTCTGAATTAATACTTTTTCCTTGAAAACTTTGCTTCGGTTGGTTGGGACCATTTGAAGTGACTAGAGTTTTCCAATCTGGCGCTATTGAGATAACAAGCAAGTCAACTAGACCTTTCATAATTAATCGGAAAATATTAAAACACTATTGTAATGATGCAGACTTGTACTACTACACTAGTTTTAAACTACATCAACTTCCTGGAATATGACCTGTAGATTGAGCTTAAGCACGTCGAGCTAACGACATAAAACAAAATTTTGTGGGGAGGCAACCTACATAATTTCCTTTCTAAATTTTGTTCACCAAATAAAATAAACCGCAAAAGAAACCATTAATGATCAGTACTAAATTTGTTTTTTTCTTGTCTCGGGTCATCTTCGTTCTGCATAATTTCCTTTCTAAATTTTGTTCACCAAATAAAATAAACCGCAAAAGAAACCATTAATGATCAGTACTAAATTTGTTTTTTTCTTGTCTCGGGTCATCTTCGTTCTGCATAATTTCATTATACTAATATTCGTTTGAGAATATAGCATGTTGACAACATGAGGATTATTTTCAAGAATGATGACCAGCTCTATGAAGACTTGTCTTACAGAACCTTCGCTCTGACTAGGTATCTTGATTTCCCGAGGCTAACAATATTTGGCCTATATGATAGCCTTAAGTACATACTTAACAAACTTGGCTGAGACCGTTTATCTTTTGCAAAACACCCCACCTACCTGAACCTCGAACTTAAGTTTCATAGATCATTAAATTATTACCCAAGTCGACAAGTAGGCGAATATAGGGTTGAAAATATTTTTAGGCTGTTTAGGAATGACCATCGCTTTAAGCATACTGAACTTGGTGAGTTACTAGGATTTGCCATTTTTTGTAGATCTGATGCCCTCACTGAGGTGGCCACTGACATGCTCGTGAAGTATGACCTAGAAATAGGAAGGATCCCATTGAGTACAACAGAGGTAAGGGGCGTCTAACACCTTCCCTTTACTTAACCAACTAGTGAACCCACTAATCTATAAACAATTAGGGTTTTTCCGTTCTTTCCCGTCCATATGACAAATAAATAGTGGTGGTAGCTTCATTTTTTCTGCTACGACAAAAGTAATTTCAAATCTTTTGGCATCGACCTTGTGTCTACATCGTGATAATGCACCGTTATAACAAATTTGGATAAAGTTCTCTTCTATAATCATTCCTTTGATGTAATTAGTATTTGATTCCCATAATTGTTCGGCAGTTTGGGTCAACAGTAGATTCAGAAACACCTAGGAGCATAGAGGACCCGTAGACTGCACATCGGAGGAAAAACGTGATCAAAAGTCATAAGTGACATTGGTGGAAACACAATAATCAAACTTTTGAAAATCGACGTCGTTGTCTCCAGATTTCATAATATATGTAGCTAAATTGTTGCTTTTAGGTCTCAACTAACATTTGACTAAGATCTTCGTTCCCTGATTTGGAAATCTATTGTCCAACGACGGCCCTTCCTCGTTGCTGACTCACGACCCATCAACAGATTACAATAAGATTTTTGACTCAAACTCGATGAGATAAGTGCTTTACCGTTATTCGATGACAACAACAAAATTTCAGATCTTTTTCAAATTTCTCATAGCCACGATTGACTGATTTCTCTATTCAACTTTTTGACATGCGTGAAACAACCGGCTTAACATCAGCCGATAACTATATCAATGAAGTCTCCATCGAACGATTTTTATCTCACAAAAGGAGAAAGGTAAATGCATCGCGAAAACCTAAAAGGGATAAGACACAGTCTTGCGACTGAGAGATCGGGTAAGGGAATCTATTACGCGAAGGGAAGGTATTAGCACCCCACACGCCCGTAGTACTCTACGGTATCCACTTCTATTTTCTGTCTAGTGGGTACGTTTGTATCTATTTAATTCTTAATTGCTATATTTGTATGCTAAAAGAAAATGCATGTGAACAAAAAAGGAAAATAAAGAAAACAAGGGGAAAAGAAGGAAGTATTTACAAAGTTTGCTCGATCGAGCCCCGTGACAAGATGCCTACGTATTTCCAAGTGCAATAAGAAAGTCAGAGCGCCGTAGTTCGGCTCATATGTTTAGGTGGGTTATGTGTTTTTTACTTATACAAAATAATTTTAAACACAAAATAAAATTCGTAGGCAAAAAGTTTGCATTGGTTGGTTGTTTTTACCTTAAAAAAGGAGTTTGAACCATTATTAAGTGTTTTGGTTTGCAAAAGAAAAAGAAAACAAGTTTTAATCTTATTACATGCATGGATGCAAAAGAAACTAGAAAAAAATCAAGGGAAACTATCTAATACTATCCCTAATGTTATCATGCATGGATTACAACCTAAGGTCTAACTCGAATCACTACCTGAAGTAGATTCAAGAGAATCCTAAGGGAACATGGCAAAGGTTTACAACCTAGATCTATGTCTATCTCGAATCGCTAGTTAAAGTAGAGTCGAAGATGACAAAAAAGGATGGAAAAGGTTTAAAACCTAAGTCTATGTCCATCTCGAATCACTAACTAAAGTAGAGTCGAAGACGACAAAAGGGATGAAGCTAACAAGTGCTTTGGCAAAAGCACACTAACAATGCAATACAAATAAACAAATGGCACACAAGCGTAGGAAAAGGAGGAAGTCCCATAGCCTCGAACAATAACGAGCATACCGTGAGTCAACTAGGAGCCAACACATCTGATTCCTGTGAAAATTATTACCGCATGACATGAATTGTCAAGTGTGAAGAGCAAATGATGCAAACTCTACATTAAATGCGAACCCCAGGAAAGCGTGGAGAGTCAGAATAGGGAACTCTTGCCACTTTATTATTATTGACTCGATAAAGGAAGCAACACGATTCGCGTGTGCTGAGCTGACACGGACTAGAACTGTGCGGGGGTCGATTGCAGACCCTTTCCGCTTGCCCATATATCAATGAGTCGATGACAAGAAATATAAAAAAGCGGGACTTTGCTTGGTGGTGCCATGTCAGGTGTCCTAACCACTCTTGACCTATGCAAGCACAAATGTAAACTCTTACTGAGAATTACCTCCCTATGAAGATGGAGGATTTCAAACAAACCAAACACAATTAGCAAACAGAATCGCCCTAAACGGGTCTTTAAATAAACCAGAGGGGTTCCTGAACATGCTCCAACTACGGAAGCCCCTTCATACATCTCTATTCCTACTTCTCATGGTAAGGAAAGCGGTAAAACCCTACTTCTCATGCTCTCTAGAAAAGCGGTAAAGAAATGCGGTAAATAAAGTAAAATAAATACCAAACGGATAAAGATCCGAAGAGCACTGCGAGCCAAAACATCCTCAATGTACCTTGCACAAGTCAACAAACATGTCAAAAATAACAAGGAAATATAATTGCATATTCACATCACATGTCAAAATGTGATCCAAAGGTGAAGAAATAGAATGTAAATGTGTATAGCAACATAAGAATGGAAAACCGGGCAGCAACACACACATAATGCAAAACAACTCATGAATGATATTAAAATTGAGCTAAGTCCATCACAATAGTCCTCAAATGCAATGCTAAATATAGTTAGAGACCTAGAGTAGTTAGAAATAAAAAATCTACACTAAAATGACTTAAAATGCATTATTTACAAAGAAAGCAAAGCATGAAAGGTAAGTTCTTAATAGATGGTAGCAACTACATTCTCTAAAGCTTTTCTAAACATCTAAATAAATAGAGGAAAAACTACAAATTAAACATGCAAAAGGAAGTTAGAAAAACTATACAATTATCAACTAGTTCCTAAGAATCGAACTATTAAAAGTTAGCTTTGAAATTCTATTTACAATTCTAAGGTAAGGTATACATTTAACTACAATTAGATGGTAGAAAAACACCCTAAAGTTTCTAAGAAACACATGTCATTACACTCCTAAGATTAGTCAATTCAAGATACCAAGGAAGAAAATGCTTCTAAACATATAATCGAAAATTGATCAAAAATTAAAATAAATTAATTGCAAAAATATCACAAAAAATATCAAAAATATTCTAAGATCCTAAAATGTCAGAAACTAATTTTTATGCATTTTTTATAAGTCACTTGAATCGAAATTGGGAGCTAAATCGAACTATGTGTCAAGATGTGAAATATGGAAATAGGGGGGTGCACAGACTAAACCAAGATCTATTATTCAGCAATCTGTTCCTAAGTGTAAGGCCCAGTCTGAAACTCTCTTAAGCCCATTTATCCAAAAAAATAATAAACTTTCAGAAATTCCCTTTTTGCTGTCACGTTTTTATTTATGTATTACATTATCAATTGGTCATGGTTGGTCTAAGTTATATTACCAGA
The DNA here is from genome assembly GCA_021764765.1 of Vicia sativa. Taxonomy (NCBI): domain Eukaryota; kingdom Viridiplantae; phylum Streptophyta; class Magnoliopsida; order Fabales; family Fabaceae; genus Vicia; species Vicia sativa. The sequence goes on along the minus strand of CM038794.1, from coordinate 90,640,058 downwards.
TTTTTATTATTACTATTATTTTATTATTTTTTTAAAACAAATAGAAAGCGATACGTGGCGGGATCCTAGTGGTTAATATGGGAAACTACATCAACCAACGAGAGAAAGCCACGCCCAGGGCTGCGAGCAAGGCCACCGGAACAGGGAGCTTTCCGGTTGTCCTCTCTGGCGTAGGGGTTGCCGGAAAAATGAATCTCAACGGAAAATGAAAAAATCTGACGCTGCCTAACTCGGTTTTCCATGACAGTTACGAATCTGACCTCGAATCTCCGTAAATCTAACTCTAAGGCCACGAGATCTTGACATGAAGATTAACGCAAAAAATGGAAAATCTGCACATTATGAGCGCGTGTTGCAGAGGAAAAGATGATAAGCGCGAGCTTATGGCGTACTGTAGACGAGATAGTAGAATCTGACAAGCAACGGTGCAAGAAACTGATTCACGAATGGTGGAGATAGAAAGAAGAAGTCTTTTCGATTGCCATGGATTTCTGAGTTTTTTCGTTTGTTATCATGATGGTGAAACTGGTAATTAAGGAAAGAGATGGAGGTGATGAAGATGGTTGTTGGTTATTATCATTCTGTTATGGCCGCAGCAGTCTTGTTCTGGTGGTTGTTAGTTTTTTAAGGTGGGGATGAAGGTGGGAAAACATGGTGGAGAGGATTGAGAGTGTGAGGAAGGGGAAAGAAGAAGAGGAGAGATTGTTAGATGGAGAGAAGATATTGAAACCGAGTCATGATTGAGGGAGTGGGAGCAGAGAGGGTTCTGTTATCGCTGTCAGAGTGAGGGAGAGGAAGAAGATATCAGTGGAGGATAGTGGAAAGGAATGAAGGAAGTGAGGGTATCGTTAATGGCGAGAAGAAGTAATGAGAGGGAATGGATCCTGGTTGTTGTTAGAGAAAAAAAAGAAGGAGGACTGAAGGTGATGCTGATTATTCAAAGAAAAAGAGAAGAGAAAGTCCGTGCAAGATTGAGCATCACCAAAAAAAAAGTGGAAGGTGTTTGTTACTTTTTTGTCAAAGTCCCCCCGGATCATGAAAGATGGAGCCGTTTTTGTTAGAGTTTGTTACTAATTCCGTTAAAAAATTCCAATGAGAACCCTGCTTCTACAATGAATGATTAGATGGCATTATCTTGATACCAATGCTTGGATTCTTTACAAACAGAACAAACCAACAGCTCTTCATCTCAATTCGATCATAAAGCAATGTCTCAAAAACATGGTCTTGCCACCCTCTTCCAGGATCAAATAACCGATTTATAAGCACTTTTCGGCAAAGACATCAAAACCAAAATTGTAGAGTAAATTAGAGTGAACAAGTTCCATGTTGAAGACTCTTCGAATCGGAGCCCGTAGCATGCCTTAAACCGGCTTTGAAGTCGTGACGTCGAAACTGATTGCAAAACCATGGGATTTTCTAGGCATGGTCCCGCCATTCAGTCATGCTAGGTGCACTACTTTGCAGCCCCGTAACTCTTTCGATATTCGACCGGACAACGCAAACCCGATACCGTTAGAAAGATCAAGTGGGATAGAAAAACTTTGTAGTTGGACAAAAATCCAAACAATGCCTTAATCACCAAATAAAAAGTGTTTGAACATTGTCACATGACTGTTCGATGAAAGTCCTGGCTGGGCTGGCCAAGTTCCAAGCATGACTTGCAGCAATGTTCCAACTTTGAACTGTCACTTACGGCGCTTCATATTTTTCGCTCCGACGTCCGAAACGAAACTTGTAGATTACATGACAAACTACAACTTTCATGTTCGGAGTTTCTCCGTGCGGCGATCGAATCAACGAGAAAACAATATCAAACACGTGCACAAAAACTGTTCGATAAAATGCTTCCGTATGCATGGCAGAAAATGTGTGCGTCATCTTGCATTTGGCAATTTTAAATTGTCACTTACGGTGTTCCATATCTTTCGCTCCGATGTCCGAAACAAAAAATTTTCTAAACGGAACTCATAAAGGGAATGGCAAACTCCAACTTTCATGTGCACAACGACAATTCGAATATTGCAAACATGATGAATCCTTATTTTCCAGGCTTCGTAATTTTCGATCCGAGTCCCGAATGAATTCGACTCCTTCAACAAAGTTATAAAATGTCATGAGATGAACAACTTTGCAGTTGAACATTTTTTAATTCGGAGCCACGAACTATGATAAAATCGAACCCGAAATTGTCAGCTTGAGCATAAAAACAAACACTTCAAAAATATTTCTAAGTGTTGAATTTTTGAGAAATGATAACCCGTAACTTCTGAGCTCCGTAATTTTTGATCTGATTCCCGAATGGATTCGATTTCTTCAGCAAAGTTGTAGATTGCCGCTAAATGAACAACCTTGATTTTGAACTCAACTCGAATCGAAGCCTCGAAACATGTGTAAAATACCTCCGAAGTCGGGCACTTGAACACATTGAAAAACACTTAAAATTCCACTAAGTGTAAATTTCATAACTGTCCGCATTTCTAGAAAAATCTTCACAAGGACAAATTCGGAGTATGAAATGCGCTCTTTCCAATGACTGCTCATTCGTGAAATTTCGACCATAAGCGGGTGAGATAGAGAGTCGACAACATGGCTCCGTGAACACAAAGTACTTAAAACTTCAAAACATTTTCTAAGTCCAAGATTACTTAAAATGCAAGGAACCTCATTTTCACCCGATTCTTCCGATTTTTCTCATCAAATGATCGCATTTTCTCAAATGTCGACTTTTGACCATAATTTCGACCCGAAATTCCACTCGGTCAAACTTTGACTTTTGTTGACTTTTTAATACACGCACTCAAATATGTTTTTATCCGACCGTTCTTGATTTCCTAATGAATCGCGCAGATTGATAAGCCATATGCAGATACTTCAAGACTCATAGAAGGCAATATAATCAATTCGGGCTCAAATATTCGACCACAACACACTGTAGCTCGAAATTGTAATCAACATCCACCTGATAGGCAATCAGAACTCCGAAACCTTGATTCTCGAGAGATAATCAAAAGCTTCTGGATACACACGTCTCGTATATTGAGATGACGCTTGAAATAACAGAACCTCGAATATTCAGCTTTTGGAACCAAACCTCTTCTTCTTCAAAATTGTACAAGTTTTCATACGATTGGAAAATCTGGAACCCATGGCTAATGAATGAATGATATGTATGCAATGCACCTATTGATTAAGTGTTAGCCAATTATTTATTAACAAAATGAAGAGGGAGAATTTTATAACAATTTCAAGACTATTTGATCGACTATTTATAATGGATAGACGTTTATTCAACTTTTCATAATCAAAAGAATAGCCCTGAATATACATGGACTATAACCGCTTATAGATTGTCGCTGGACAAATCAGTTTTATCCGAACATTAATAAAATATGGAAAATACAAGAAGTAATGTAAATTATTAAAATCTGGAATATACAAGAAGTAATATAAATTATTTTTCAACTTAAGTATTACAGATATTTAATAGAATCCGAGACTAAAATAAATTTGAGACACGCCGAAAATGAACACCATGAATATATTTTTGAACTGAGATAGAAGAACACAATATAAATAAAATTAAGCACCAAATATAATTCTTGAAATGAAAGAGATAAACTAAACAAATTATGATTTTGCAATACAATAACTAAGTTATAGCTCATAAAATATTCCGGGGGAGAAATGGTGTACTGGCTATAGGATAGACACATAGACATCGTCTAGTGATGCACTTCACCATCCTTTGCAGCAGGCAAAAAGCCCCAAGATTATAACTATGAATGTCGTTTTTACATTTACTATATCCTATATTGAAAAATAGAGAATAAAAGATTAGATAGCATTTGATAAACATTATGTACAGATTAACAAAGAAAATTTCTGAGCATTAAATAATGGATTACTTTTAGATGTCACGAACATTAAAGAAATTGAGATAATTATTATATAAATAAATTTGATACTTTCAGCCATACTTCTTAAAATTGTTTTAATATTTTATATCTTTTAAAGTTTGAACTCTTCTTACGTCAATTAAATACTACTGTCTTTTATATGAAATATTTCACAAAATAAAATATATTATTTATTTTTTCAACTACATCAATGTATTGCATTTGTGCCTCTAGCATATTTAGTAGGGGTTATATATTAAAAAAAAAACTAACCATGTTACTAGATAGTTAACACCTTGAAAGGTTAAGATTAAAAACCTTAATAATTCCTTTTTAATTTTATATTGTACATGATTCAAGGCTTAAATGTATGTCTATTCACATGAAAATGACAGTTTACAATCAATAATTCGATAAACATCGACAATTCAATAAACATTTACACATTAATTTTGAATAATCACATTTTTGAGAATTGCTTATTTGTAAAAATGCTTATTTTAACTATCTAATTCTAGATTTCAAAGACACGATTCGATTCACAATTTTACTCCACAACTAAATTTCAATTCACTACTAGAAAATTTACTTTTAGTGACTGAATTATAGACCGAAAAGTTGCTGTAAGATTGAAGAGGAGATCGCCGATGTCGAATTGAAGATAAAAGGATTTGATAGGGATAGAGAGGGAGGCGCGATAATAGGGAGGGAGAGGAGAAAATTCCTCTTCCAAATCTTGATCAAGCTCTTGAAGTTGTTGTGAGTTCTTGAGAAATTTGGAGAAAAATCTTTTTTTATTCTTCAGAGAATTCAGACAGAATAGAAGAGTGTTTGTGATTGAAACATGACAAATGATTCTCCCCCCTCCCATGAATCATGAGAGGAAAAAAATTGATTTATGCTTGAAAGATTGAGTCTAAAATGAATTGGACTCAAATTGGGTCAAAATTGCCTTTATCCGATTAAAATTCGTCCACATCACATGTTCATTGGGATCCGTGCGAAATTTCGATTCAGACTCAACACCAAAAATGTCTAAAACACAATTTCATTGCGCGTACACAAAATTTAAGCTCAAATGGACGCACGGTGAAGGAGATATGCATTTTTTAAGTTTTCGCTGACGATGAGAAACCTCGAAACATGCAGAATTTTCACTGCGCAACTATGAGAAAACGCCACAAATATAAATCTTCCAATCTAAATCTGCACTCAGGATATGAACGAAGATCGAAGCTAATGAAATTTGTGAATGTTTGGCACCAGTCCCGTCGCAATCAGATAAAAATTGAGAGAGATATGAATTTTTTAATATGGCGCGTCAAAGAAACTAATACTTGGTTCAACTTAAATACACCTTCAGAGATTAAAATTCTGGTCCTTATCCCTAAGGAATCAGCTCTCGCCCCGATCATGGGGAGATGGTCATGTTACTGATGGTAAAAACCTTGTCGGGAGCTAGGTATTTATCTTAGGCAGTTGTAATAACCTGAGTGAGCTGCAGAAGTTGTAATCTTTTGAGATTTTTTGGTGTTTTTTGGGAGCATCTTAAAGAGCTTCTTTGCATAATAATTTCTTTGTAATGTATGAGGAAGAACCATGGAGTTTGGGTTCTGTGATATAAAGTTCTTGTGTTAACTAATGTTGTAATATCTTGCTTGGGATATTTTTTTTGAGCATATGAAGTTATATTGCTTGGGATAATTATTAGGTATAGTAGTTCTGACAATACATGACTACTATTGTTTTGAAGTCTTCACTAATATCAGCAATTTCTACTGATGAAAGGGAACGAGAAGAGGATTAGATAGTGTAATATGATCACAATGCTTGTTGGGGAGGTGACATCTTCTAGTATAAGAAGAGCTTGTGTGACTCTGGATCTTGTGGTGTAAGCTATCTAAATAGAGTTGTTTGGGAGTATGTGAGAAACTTCAAAACAAGTGTGCATGACTTATTCCTTTACAAAGAGTCATGATATTGTGTGTGTTTCCTCAAGGATCTAGAATACTTTGATCCAACCACATTGAATTATGTATTTTCTGCATTGTACATTTAATCCGGATTTGAGTATAAATGTTGCTCCACTCCTCCTTAGCCACATTGAGTCGCTGTTAGCAAGGAATGCAACCACTTCACCTTTTTGTATTGGAGGCATAGTCACAGCTATTGCCCAATATCTAGATTTACAAGACAGGTTGGATGAGCTACCATTCTGGCAAGCCGATTTTTTAGATATTGATTACTGCCAGTCTGGTCATATTGTAAAAGCAAGGAGGGATGGGAGATACAATATGATGGTAAACAACAGAGTCGTTCCAGGTTTTATTCTGCCTAATTTAGTGGCTACTAGAATTGATATCGCTGCGAACTAGATTTACGATCTTCAAGCACCAGCCCCTGGAGCAAACGTACAGAATAATTAATCAGAGGTAAATCCACAACCACCACAACCAGATGTCCCACCGCAGGCACAACTAGGAGATAACCCTCAGCCAGCCGCACTTGACGCGATATATGCATCACTTTTACTTCAAGACCAATGTCAGCAGGAACTGATGCAGTTGATGCAAGAGATGCAGCGCGATCAACGCAATGCCTTTTATTGGAACCATCGCGATATTTCTGACTTGACTGATGAAATGTGCCGCCTATCATTCCGCGTTGAAGGCTTGCATGCACGTGTGTACGGAACCGTTGAGGAGCCTCCTAGACCAAGAAGAAGTAGAGTGAGGATACATGGTGGAAGAAGAGCACAAGGTGAAGCATCAACTAGCAGAAATAATGAAGACAACAATGAAGACTGATATATTTTTCCTACTTGCTGTATTTTATTTTATTTTCCTTATGTTCTTTGTTTCTTTTCTTTTTCCCACTATTAGTTGTCGCGTTGAGGACAATGCTCAGTCTATGTGAAGGGGAGGAAAACTTTGTCTTTAATATTTAGTAAGTTCTAAATTCCAATTTTTTCTCTTTTCATTATATAAAAAGAGAGTTTTCAGATCGATATTCATTTCCGTAAGTTATTCTCACTTCCTCACGTTTCTTGAGCCATAACGAAAAAATTTTAAATTTTTCTCTCAACGAATTAGCTCGGTACTCCCGAAAAGTATATAGGTTGCTCATAAGGTTGCGTTAGATTTATCGAACAAGACTCGACAAAGATAATACCGCCTTAACATCCAAGTTTTCTAGAACGCGTAGATCAGTTTGAGTAACTATGATACCGAAACCTTAAGTTTTAAGTTTTAGATCAACCGCAAGTAGTTTATACAAGCCGTCGACATCGTCTTATCCATAAACTACGTAGCGAGCTGATGAATATAAGTGACTGGTCATTATCAGAAAAGCATTGAAAATCAAGTTATAATAGGGAATGCGCTAATTAAGTTAGGTGACCCTCACCAGGTCATTTAATCCAATAGTTGTAGAACCTATAATAAAAAAAGCAAAAACCATTTGTAAGCTTGTTCAGTGGTATCTGTTGCTGAACTCGGTTGGGAGAACCACAGTTCGATCCCCCAAGACTTATAATTTGGAAGATAAAAGGGTTACCAACTTGCGCAACAGAACCCCATAAAAAAATTGACCAGAATCACTAACCCGCTGCTCTACTATGTGCGAGCGAGAGATAATGGGCTTAATGTGATTGCGCGAGAATGAAAGCGGTTGATTTTGAACGAGAAAAATTAGGTTGAGATATGATAGCATGATTCAGACTAGTTTGCACAGGAAGGAATATTTGGACCATGTCTATGGTTTTGTGTCATTCCCGTATCATCAGTGTCAGAGCCCGTTCCATCTTTCTAAATGTAACGCCTACCGACCACATACAATTCGAGTTGCATCGTGCGATTGTGTCAGAACTTTGCGCTAAATTATTTCAAAATCTATCATTTAATTGAGGATAAGCAAAGGTTCAAGTGTAGGGGAGTTCGATAACACAAAAATGTATCGATTATTTAAGCCAATTTATATTATTTTTTTCCGCATTTTAATTAAATAAATTATTCTTTATTCGTATTATGTCGGTATTTTCTATGTTTTCAGGTTTCTACCGATTATTAGGTATGTACGAAGAAAGTCGAGAAAAGCCGGATAAATCACGTTTAAAAACCACAAAAAGAGAGTATTTAGTGAAGTAGGTATGCATAGCATGAAATGGGAATGTGAAGTAAGAAAAAATTAAAAAGAGATTCAACAAACAAGGCCCAGCCCACTTAAAGAAGCACACTGAGACCGTAGCGACCGCTACGAAGGAGATTTAGGAGGCGAGATTTTCTCAACCTCTTCGTAACCCTAGCTCTCACACGCCTAAATATAGGTTTCTTCCGTTCACTCTCAAGACACGTTTTTCCCCTCATTCCAGTATCGTTACTCTGCCGATTTTAATTTTGATTCCGCATTTAATTTCAGTTTTATTTTCCGTATTGAGTTTCTTTTCTCGTAGCAATTTTCACATCGGAGATTGCTGCAAACTTTTGCCATTTCTAACCTTACGTTAGGATTGCGCCTTTTTACCTTTTTTTTCACCGCATTTGGATTATTGACCAATTAAAGTCGATCTCACCGACCTGTGGGAGACACTTGGAACCTGCCAAATATTCAACCTTTTATTTTCAAGTTTATTTAATTAATATTATTTTTAGGTTTATTTAATTTATTTAATTGTTTATTTATTTTATGCCCGATTTATTTGAAATGCATATTTTATCTGAATTGTATGTTTATTTCTGTTGTGCTATATTTGAATCATTAACCATGCTAGGCTAAATATAGTTATCGGTATGTAGAGTCACATAGCCAATGGGGTTTAGCAACTTCACTCAACTTATTCTATTTTTAAAAGATCGATTTTCCGGTTTCAATTATTAGTAATTAATGCAACTGTTTTGTTACGATAGTAAAACACAGATTAGAAGTTAGGATCAATAAAGAGAGAGTTTGAGATTTTAACTGGACATTAATAATTGAGCATCAACTTAAAATACAACGAGAGTGATTTTAAGTTGATTAGGTTTTATTTATTTCCAAAAACTATTTTTAAACTCTAATTGAAATAGTGAGAGCACTCAGTTAGGTTTGATTATAGGATATGAATCAATAAACACGGGAGTGTGAGAAGAGGATTTTTTAAAAAGTACTTCCTACTGAAATACATTTTACTAATGCAATTTAAGTCGATAAGTCGTTAAATCCATAAGCCCGATCATTACATACCGATACAAGTATTCTGAATCTAAACTAGATATCAATCGGTTAGGTTCCCTAAACCAAACATCATTTATATTACTAGTCTTAGATTTATGTAGTAGCCTAAGATAACGGTAGGTCAACATTTAGTCCCTATGGATTCGATAATCTTTTAAACTACAAGCGATATGGCTGTATACTTGCAGTCTAGGTTCTATAAGACGATAAAGTCGCGATCCTTGTCTCCAGATTTCATAATATATGTAGCCAAATTGTCTCTTTTAGGTCTCGGCTAACATTTGACTAAGACCTTCGCTCCCTGATTTAGAGATCTATTCTCCAACAACGACCCTTCATCGTCGCTGACTCACGACCCATCAACAGATTATAATAAGATTTTCGACTCAAACTCGATGAGACAAATGCTCTACTATTATTCGATGACAACAACAAAATTTCATATGATGTTCAAATTTCTCATAGCCACGATTGACTGATTTCTCTGTTCAACTTTTTGACATGCGTATGTTTAGACTTCATTGGCCAAATCAACCACTTCAGAGGAGATGAAAATTTTCAATCAGTCTCCTCTTACTCTATTTTTTTGCGCCTCCTAAACATATGTGGGTATGGAGACAATGAGATTTGAAAAATTTCTCGTCTAATTATGATTGTGTAACCCGAAAAAAGTCTACCACGCCTCACGGTAGGCGGCATATGTTCTTGAGAAAGTATTATTTAGATAATCTCTCTGATGTGAATCAGGTGACCACAAATGTACTAAATTTAGAGAGCTTTTTAGAGGAAGGATTTTACGGTCTCTTCTCCTTTCTATCTTGTTTATGCACTCATCCCTTATGGAAAATCCCTGATTTCTCTTTTATAGAGTAGATACACTTAATAACCCACAAGAAACGTCACTCCCTTACTAACCATTTGTAGCGGATTTATTAAAGTATACTATAACAATTTCATGACTATTTGATCGACTATTTATAATGGACAGACGTTTATTCAAATTTTCATAATCTAAAGAATAGCCTTGAAAATACATGAACTATAACCGCTTATAGATTGTCGCTGGACAAATCAGTCTTATCCGAACTTTAATAAAATCTGGAATATATAAGAAGTAATATAAATTATTTTTTCACTTAAGTATTACAGATATTTTAATAGAATCTGAGACTAAAATAAATTTGAGACACTCCTAAAGTGAAAACCATGGATATATTTTGGAACCGAGATAGAAGAAAACAATATAATTAAAATTAAGCACAAAATATAATTCTTGAAATGAAAGAGAGAAACCAAACAAATTATGATTTTGCAATACAATAACTAAGTTATAGCTCATAAAATATTCCGTGAGAGAAATGGTGTACTGTCTATAGGATAGAGACTAAATGCATAATCATATGGGAACTCAATCAAAGAGAGTTGTCACGCTAACACATAGACATTGTTTATTGATGCACTTCATTATCCTTGGCGGCGGGCAAAGAGAGAATAAAAGATTTGAATGATAACAATGATTGTCGTTTTTACATTTACCATATCCTATATTGAAAAATAGAGAATAAAAGATTAGATAGCATTTGATAAACATTCTTTACAGATTAACAAAGAAAAGAAATTGAGATGGATTACTTCTTTCAGAGTTAGATGTCACGAACAAAAAAGAAATTGAGATAATCATGATATAAATAAATTTGATACTTTCAGCCATATTTCTTAAAGTTTGAACTCTTCTTGCGTCAATTAAGTACTACTGTCGTTTATATGAAATATTTCACAAAATAAAAAATATTATTTATTTTTTCAACTACATCAATGTATTGCATTTGTGCCTCTAGCATATTTAGTAGGGGTTATATATTAAAAAAGAAAACTAATCGTTAACACCTTGGAAGGTTAAGATTAAAAAGCTTAATAATCCTTTTTAATTTTATATTGTACAAGGCTTAAGGCTTAAATGTATGTCTATTCACATGAAAATAATTCGATAAACATTAACAATTCAATAAACATTTACACATTAATTTTGAATAATCACTTTTTTGAGAATTGTTTATTTATAAAACTGCTTATTTTAACTATCTGATTCCGGATTTCAAAGACACGATTCGATTCAGAATTTTACTCTACAATTAAATTTCAATTCACTACTAGAAAATTTAATTTTAGTGATTGAATTATAGACCAAAAAATTGCCGTAAGGTCGAAGAGGAGATTGCCGATGTCGAATTAAAGATAAAAGAATTTGATAGGGATAGAGAGAGAGGCGCGATAATAGGTAGGGAGAGGAGAAAATTCCTCTTCCAAATCTTGATCAAGCTCTTGAAGTTGTTGTGAGTTCTTGAGAAATTTGGAGAAATATCTTTTTTGATTCTTGAGAGAATTTAGAGAGAATAGAAGTGTGTCTGTGATTGAAACTTGACAAATGATTCTCCCCCTCCCCTGAATCATGAGAGGAAAAAATTGATTTATACTTGAAAGATTGAGTCTAAAATGAATTGGACTCAAATTTGGTCAAAATTGCCTTTATCCGATTAAAATTCGTCCACAGCACATGTTCATCGGGATACGTGCGAAATTTCGATTCAGACTCAACACGAAAAATGTCTGAAACAAAATTTCATGTCGCTTACTCAAAATTTAAGGTCAAACGGATGGACAACGAAGGAGATATGCATTTTTTAAGTTTCCGTTGACGATGAGAAACCTCGAAACATCCAGAATTTTCACTGCGCAACAATGAGAAAACGCCACGAATAAAAATCTTCTAATCTAAATCTGCACTCAGGATATGAACGAAGATCGAAGCTAAAGAAATTTGTGAATGTTTGGCACCAGTCCCGTCAAAATTAGATAAAAATTGAGAGAGATATGAATTTTTGAATATTGCGCGTCAAAGAAACTAATACTTGGTTCAGCTTAAATAAACCTTCAGAGATTAAAATTCTGGTCCTTATCCCTAAGGAATTAGCTCTCGTCTCGATCATGGGGAGATGGGCATGTTACTGATGGTAAAGACCTTGTCGGGAGCTAGGTACTTATCTAAGGCAGTTATAATAACCTGATTGAGTTGCAGAAGTTGTAATCTTTTGAGATTTTTTGGTGTTTATTGGGAGCATCTTAAAGGACTTCTTTGCATAATAAGTTCTTTGTATTGTATGAGGAAGAACCATGGAGTTTGGTTTGTGTGATATAAAGTTCTTGTCCTAACTAATGTTGTAATATCTTGCTTGGGATAATTTTTTTGAGCATATGGAGTTATCTTGCTTGGGATGATTCTTAGGTATAGTAGTTCTGACAATACATGACTACTATTATTTTGAAGTCTTCACTAATATCAGCAATTTCTACTGATGAAAGGGAACGAGAAGAGGATCAGATAGTGTAATATGATCACAATGCTTGTTGGAGAGGTGACGTCTTCTAGTATAAGAAGAGGTTGTGTGAATCAGGATCTTGTGGTTTAAGCTATCTGAATAGAGTTGTTTGGGAGTATGTGAGAAAGTTCAAAACAAGTGTGCATGATTTATTCCTTTACAAAGAGTCATGATATTGTGTGTGTTTCCTCAAGGATATAAAATACTATGATCCAACCACAATGAATTATGGTCCTGAATGTTTGACTACCCTAAATAGTATATTGGAAGGGTACTATCTGGATGAATCAAGGGAGACAGATTGATTTAAAGAATTTTCAAATTATTTGTGTTATGCCATGATTAAGTCTGTTCTAAAATCATAGTTGAGGGAATTTCCTCTGTAGGTACAAACTATGGCATCCATCATCTCAAAATCAGAATGAAAGTCTGAAGAAAAACTTATTGAGATATGGCTCATATTATCCCTTGGTTATTTTGATTATTTGGTCGTACATTTGGTGTTTTTTGTACTTCCTATGTCCCACCCCCCAATTATTATGGATGAGATACTATAGATGTTACCCCCAGAACCATAATGGATGATGTCGTATCAGATGTTGAAACATCTTCTTAATGTCTTTATTAATGAAAGTTTGTATTGTTTCAAAGAAGTAAGTGTGCGTGTGTGTGAAGATGTAATCAGTCAAGATAATCTATTGTGAGTAGACTGTTCTTACTGACCAACTGGTAAGTACTTTGACAGGATACTTAATACTTATTAGGTGTGTAACCTGAATACCAAAACTGCATATACTTTGTCGGGAGTTGAGTTTTTGTCTAAAGGATTCATGGTATATTATGAATTAAATTTCAATATTAAAGTTCATTGTGATATTCACAAGTTTAGGATGTGTGGCAACATTATCTGGTGATTATTTAAAGAGCTTATTCAATTAAGAAGATGCATACAGATGATTTCAAATATCTTCATGGGAGTTGGATATTTGTGATATTTGTGTGTTGAAATCTGAAGAGATGAAGTATGTGATGAAGAGAATGTTCTTCATGAAGATGTAACATCATAATTGTTGAAGACACCAGAGATTGAAGAAGGCAGATAAGGTTCAGACTTATCTTTTGAAGACATATCTATGGTTATACACATGGATAAGAATGTAGTTTCTTCTATTACAAGTTACAAAGCGTGACAATCTGAATCTTGTATAGCAAGTAAACTAAGGGTTCCTCATTTGGAAACTGTGGCAATTCCAAAAAAAACAATACTTCATGTAATATAAGTGTTGCACCCCAAAATTCGCCCTCTTCATTTTGTAAAATAAAAAAGTTGCTTACATTTAATCAATAGGTGCATCGCATACATATCATTCATGCATTGATCAGGGGTTCGAAATTTTCTAAATCGTGTGAACCTGTGTAATTCTGAAGAAGAGGTTTGGCTCCAAAAAGTTGACTATTTGAGGTTCTGTCAATTCGAGTACATTTCAATACGCAAGCGTGTCCAGAAGCTTCTGATTATTATCTCGCGAGTTAAGGTTTTGGTGTTTTGATTGCCTATCAGATGAATATTGATTACAGTTCCGAATTACAGTGTGTTGTGTTCGAATATTTGAGTCCGAATTGATTATATGGCCTTCTATGAGTGGTGAAGTATCTGTATACGGCTTATCAATCCATGCGATTCATCAGAAAATCAAGAGCAGACAGATAAGATGATATTTGAGTGCGTGTATCAAAAAGTCAACAAAAGTCAAAGTTTGACCGGGCGAAATTTCGGGTAAAAATTATGCTCAAAAGTCGACATTTGAGAAAATGCGATCATTTGTTGACAAAAATCGGAAGAATCGGGTGAAAATGAGGTTTCTTGCATTTTAAGTAATCTTGGATTTAGAAAAATTTTCTAAGTTTCAAATACTGTGTTCATGGAGCCATGTTGCCGCATTCGTATCTTGCCCGTCGGTGGTCAGAAGTTTGTGAACTGATAGTCGTTGGAGAGAGCGTATTTCGTACTCCGACTTTGTCCTTGTGAAGATTTTTCCAGAAATGCTCGAATTTCGAGTTATAAAGCTCTGAAGTTTGAAGTTTATAAAATTTTGAAGTGTTTGTTTCTATGTTCAAGCTGATAGTTTCAGGGTCGATTTTATCATAGTTCGTGGCTCCGAATCAAAAAATATTCCACTGAAAAGTTGTTCATCTCACGACAATCTAAAACTTTGTTGAAGGAGTCGAATTCATTCGGGACTCGGATCGGAAGTTATAAAGCTCGGAAAATAAGAAATCATTATGTTTGTAAGATTCGAATAGTTTTTCTGCACGTGTTCAGGGCTGTTTTCGTCAATGTTTCGGTCGCCGCACGGAGAAACTCCGAACACAAAAGTTGGAGTTCGCCATGCCATCTACGAGTTCCGTTTAGAAACTTTTTCGTTTCGGACGTCGGAGCTAGAGGATACAGAGCGCCACAGTTGGTAGTTTGAAATTGCTAAAACACAAGACGGCACATGCATTTTTGCCATGGTTGTGGACGCATTTCATCGAACAGTTGGTGTGCGTATGTTCGGAGTTGTTTTCTCGTAAATCCGATCGCCGCACGAAAAAATTCCGAGCACGAAAGATGAAGTTTTCCGTGTCCTCTATAAGTTCCATTTAGAATTTTTTTCGTTTCGGATGTCGGAGCTGAAAGATACGAAGCGCCGTAAGTAAAGGCTTGAAGTTGGAAATTGCCGCAAGACATGCATCAAAACTTGCCCAGCCAGGCCAGGCATTTCATCGAACACTCATACGACAAACTTCAAACACTTTTTTCTCCTTGATTTAGGCTTCGTTCGGATTTTTGTCGAACTACAAAGTTGTTCTATCACGTGTGTTCTTTCCGATGGTACCGAGTTTACATCGTTTTGTCGAGTATCGAGAGATTTATAAGACTTTAAAGTACATGAAAAATATTCGGCAAATTTTTACCGATGTTGCCGGAGTTTTAGTAATTACTTTTTCTAAACTTCAGAGCCGATTTAAGGCGTGCTACATGCTCCGTTTCAAAAAATGTTCAACATGAAAATTGTTTGCAAAAGTTGGTTCTCCGACTTTGATCTTTGGACCTTTTCCGGAAGAGTTCGGTTTTTCGATTATCCGAGTGCTAAAGGGATGTACGTGAGCAAGGCATGTATGAATTCTTCTTTTTATATTTGGCTAAGCAAGTTATGAAAAGGGATAAAAGGTTGCAGTGCAATTATAACACTGGGGCATACTGACCATCACTTTGGCTCTCACCCTCGAAGCCATTCGGTTACACCACCTTTTCTCCTTCATCCTAACAAACCACACTCTTTTTTTCTTTTCTGGATGCTAACAAACACTCATTTTTCCATTTTCTCCAACACATCCATCCATAACCGCAATTTCTACTTCACCCCTCACGCCATTCATGCAATCCTCCTCACTGCTCACACGCTCTCCATCCCTCATTCTTCTTCCTTCACTTTTTCTCTCATAACAATGATAACAAAAACTTGAATCTTGACCAACAGAACAACTCTTTCTCTTACTCAACCGTAATCAAAAACCACCGTAGCACACTTGCAATGGGGTGGCTCACTCTCTCTTTTCTTGATGGGATCTAACAAACTTTCGAAAAAAGAACTCCATTTCGTTCTACACACAATCACCGTAACAGAGCCTTGAACAATCTTCTTTTACTCCCTCTCTTCCTCGAAACAGAGCCGTCATCCTCTTGCCTAACTGCCATCCACCCTGCTGCAATCTTCACTGCCAACTATCACCTTCTCTCACACTTCCATCAACAACCTCACGGTAGCCATAACATAACAACATCATCACCAATAATCTTGCACCGTTCATCCCCGCAACCACTTTCTTGCACCATCACCACAAAAATAGAATCCGTACTCTTTCCGTCCATCTTCAACTTCAAGGTTCGAGCAAGAAAACTGATTTTCTTCCTGTCATACCCCAAAATTTTCCCTCCTATTGCTCAAGACATTTCATACATCCATGCTCAAGGATTCCTCAAGGGTTGATCAGACAAACCCTCTCCTAGACAATCAACCCAAAATAGGGTTTGGCAATTCTCAGATCCAGATGGACTTCCAACATATCCAATGGTCATCATGCCTCCTCATATGCTTCAAAGACTCTCCATGTCAAGTTTCAAGCCTCACAAGTCAAGTTTCCTCAAACAATTCCTCAGATGGTTGAAAATTAGTTGTATTGGACAAAAAGTCAACTGTGGTCAACATACAGTCAAACTTCATGATTTTTTGTCAACATCCTCATTTTGAAGTTACATTCATCATTTGATCAAGGGTTGATTATGATTCATCAAGAAAACTCAAGATTTGCTCAAAAGTCAAACTTTCCAAATTAGGGTTTTTCAGTGAAAAGTCAACCAAACTTTGACTGAGCATAACTTCTTCATACTTTCTCAGAAATTTGAAGGAAATTCAATTCTCTACAACTTCATGTCTCAAAAGAATGTTCAAAAAATGCTTCATTTGGAAGGTGTGGATCAAAACATTACAGGTCCTTTTCAAAGTCAACAAAAAGTCAACTTTTTGTTTTGGAGATTTATTGAGCATGGAAACTCCAATTGAGATGAAACCAAAGAGGTTGGTTAGAGGAATCCTAGAGCTTTCTAAAAAGTCCAAGAACATTCAAAAATGTGGAAAATTGAGCAGAATACACCATTCACAAGTTGGGAATTTTTGAACACTTGCACAAAAGGAGATATTTGTCAAAATCCAATTTTTTCCAAATGGGCCTATAATTTTATGATCCAAACTTGATCATAATATTATTTGTGACCTATTGATGCCTTGCCATGACCACATTTTATTTTATTGATTTATTTTTAAATTTAAAACCATTTAATTCAAAATTAAATTATATAAAATATGAAAATAAGATATTTTTTCAAAAGGAGTGAATTTCTATCAAACTTGAGGTCCAAGATAGCCCATGAAACATACCAAATTCGTGCTAGCTCTCACATTGAAGAGAAAATCAAATGTTTTCCAAAATTTGATTTTATTTGAAAGGAATTTATTGCACATTCAAGATCCAATCTTTTTTCACTCTCTTTGCTCTCTCAATTCACTCTATAAATACCAAGCAAGCTGCCAAGAACAATACACGAAACCCTAGCCCCAGATACAACCCTTATTTTGTCAAAAAAATTCTCAAATTTCCAAAATTCGAATTCTGATTTCCAGCCAAATTCAAGATGTTTTGAGCATTCAATCTTGCTCCTGAGGTTCCCAGCAATCGAAACCAATCCCTACATCAAGCCCAGGCTGCCCAGATCGTGTCCTTGAACTCTCACCGATTTGAATTTTTTTTCTCAAATTCGATTTCATAAATTCATGCATTGTTAATGTTTTTTGTGTGTTTATTTGAACTCAGGATGTATATTAGATCATGTTTGAACCTTTACATGCAAGCTTGAACGTCCAGAAACCAATTCACCATAGTTAGGGCATCTCGAACTATTTCGTTCGAACCGGTTTATCCAGGCATCTTCAGGGGAAAAGAACACCACCATCGTGTTCGCAACCCTTGATTTAGGGGGGTAGGGTCCCCCTTTGCTCTTTATTCGCGTTGTTTTGCAGGTTTGAAAATCCTACTCGCCGGAGAAGACGACCGGAGCTAGGGCTCCGGCGTCGTTGACTGGTGAAGACCGGTGGGAAGCTGGCGTGGCGCGATGGATCTTTCTGATTAGCTCTCTCGTTCAAACTGGGGTCCACGCACGCTGACTGTGTTTGAAACATATCCATGACGCGTGTATGCTTTTATTCAATTGATTTCAGTTTTACAAACACCAAATGCAACGTGGCGTAGTGGTAGAGGCAAGCAGACTTAAGATTTCACCAAGAGGTCTCCAGTTCGAGCCTGACCAGGACCAAACTTTTCTTTCTTTTTACTAAACTTCATATTTTTCTATTTTCTTTTTCTATTTTCTTTTAATATTTTCATCCATTTTAATTTATCTTTCACAATTTTTATCATGCATTTAAAAAATACCAAAAATATTTATTTTTTGCATACTTATCATAAAAATGATTATTTAATTTTTAAAATTAGAATTATTATTCTTGCATGCATATTTTATTTAATTTCTATTTTTGCATTTAAATAGCTTTTAATTGATTTTTAATTATCAAATTAACTCCAAAGAAATCCCAAAAAATTATTTTATCATATTAAAGTTATTTCTAGCATAAAAACTTTTTCTCATTCAAAAATTCTTATTTTTACTAACATTTTCATCGTATGCAATTTTCTTCCGTTTCCCGATTTTTCATCTGTTCACAGGTTATACCGTTTCGGACAATTTTTATCGCTTTTCTTTTTCAATTATGTAATTTCCTATGGGATGTAATAGTTTAATTAGGACTTTTATTTTCCGCACTTTCAATTATGTATCTGCCCCAAACCACACTCTTTTCTTCTTTTCTGGATGCTAACAAACACTCATTTTTCCATTTTCTCCAACACATCCATCCATAACCGCGATTTCTACTTCACCCCTCACCGCCATTCATGCAATCCTCCTCACTGCTCACACGCTCTCCATCCCTCAT
Source organism: Vicia sativa (assembly GCA_021764765.1). Taxonomy (NCBI): domain Eukaryota; kingdom Viridiplantae; phylum Streptophyta; class Magnoliopsida; order Fabales; family Fabaceae; genus Vicia; species Vicia sativa. The sequence goes on along the minus strand of CM038794.1, from coordinate 90,620,978 downwards.
TCTTCTTCCTTCACTTTTTCTCTCATAACAGTGATAACAAAAACTTGAATCTTGACCAACAGAACAACTCTTTCTGTCACTCAAACGTAATCAAAAACCACCGTAACAAACTTGCACTGGGGTGGCTCACTCTCTCTTTTCTTGATGGGATCTAACAAACTTTCGGAAAAAGAACTCCATTTCGTTCTACACACAATCACTGTAACAGAGCCTTGAACAATCTTCTTTTACTCCCTCTCTTCCTCGTAACAGAGCCGTCATCCTCTTGCCTAACTGCCATCCACCCTGCTGCAATCTTCACTGCCAACTATCACCTTCTCTCACACTTCCATCAACAACCTTCCAACAACCTCACGGTAGCCATAACATAACAACATCATCACCAATAATCTTGCACCGTTCATCGCCGCAACCACTTTTTTGCACCATCACCACAAAAACAGAATCCGTACTCTTTCCGTCCATCTTCAACTTCAAGGTTCGAGCAAGAAAACTGAGTTTCTTCCTCAGTAAAATGGAGCTTCGTGAACGTGCAAGCTTCTTCTATCTTCCTCCTTTCATAACCTGTAAACCGATCTTGGTTTGGTGTCGGGATTCTCTTGCGTTTCAGCGTGATTCAATGGAAATCGGCAATGGATTTAGGGTCATCTCGAAAATTGAGCAAAACAATGCCGTTATAATGAATTCCTGCAGATTTTCGTTTCGTAACGTATTTTCACGTTTGTCTCTCACCGAGCTAGAGCTTGCTTTAGTTGAAATCCATATCAGATCCAAGTTCAGTGCAAAATTCCGCACGAAGTGATGCCTTCCTTTCCCGTTTCCGGCGAAGAGGGAATTTTCCCGCCAGCAGCTCGCCGGAGAAGAAAGCCAGAAACAGCTCCGGCGGCGGCGACATGAAACCCCAGGTGTGCCCTTTCTTCACTGGTCCATGTGATTTTCCATATTGTCCAATCCCGTACTGACACGTATCGTCTTCTATTTTATTTCAAAAAAATATAAAATCTGAATATATTTAAGTTAACTTGACCAATTCATACTTGTGCTAGCATACATAAGAAATAAACGTGACATAAAATCTGAATAATATAAAATATAATAATAGTTTTTTTTTAACAAAAATTGGACTTGGACAAAAAGAATTGAAACGGTACACACAATAACTAGATTTAGTTTATTTAGAAATTCTAGTTTACACCCCCCAGTTTCCATTTTTTTTACACATTGACATATAGTTTAACTTTACTCCCGATTTTGATTTTATCGAATCATAAAAAATGTAATAAAAATATATTCTGATATTTTAGGATATTAGAACATTTTTGATTTTTTTTTTAAATATTTTTGGCATTTTATTTCTTTTAATTCTAATTCATTTTTAAATAATACATTTAGATGTTTTCCTTTTATAATTAACTTAAGAGTATAATGTCATATTTTTTTAGAAACTCTAAGATATTTTTACACCGTTTAATTATAGTTGAAAGTATACGTTGCCTTAGTATTGTAAGTAAGATTTCAAATTTATCTTTGATATTCCGATTTCATTGTAAATAATCATTTTTTTTTGTTGCATTTTATGCTTTATTTAAAAGCCGCATTGCTATTCCTGACACTCTGTTTTGTATGCGAGGTACGCAGAGCGTTATACTATTGATTTGGACGTATAAAATCCATTTTTTTTATGTTACACACATGTGTGTGTACTCTGTATCTGTCTGTTTGGTTTTCACCATCTTTTGCAGGTTATCTGATTGATTTTGGATGTGTGAAATCCATACCTGTTGCTCGCACATATGTGTGTGCCCCCTTTGTCTGTATTATCTGGATATTTTCTGCAGGTTTATTGGATATACGTCGAGTGTGTATAGACACACATTCTTGACTGTGCATATCTACACACATCCTTTATCTGTTTTGTCTGGATTATGATCTTGTACAGGTGTATTTGCTCTAGACGTGTATGACACACATTCTGGTTATGCTTTTTTTGCCTCCGCACACTTCTCACCGGATTTCTTTATTGCGTGCCAGCATTACTTGAAGTTTTCCGGAGTATTTCTATAGTTTGCGTGCTCTTCGGATTTAATATCCGTCGAGTATATATTCTATTTTATTTATCGCATTTTTTTACCGCTTTTCTAGAGAGCATGAGAAGTAGGATTTTACCGCTTTCCTTGCCATGAGAAGTAGGAATAGAGATGTATGAAGGGGCTTCCGTAGTTGGAGCATGTTCAGGAACCCCTCTGGTTTATTTAAAGACCCGTTTAGGGCAATTCTTGTTGCTAACTGTGTTTGGTTTGTTTTAAATCCTCCATCTGCATAGGGCGGTAATTTTCAGTAAGTGTTTACATTTGTGCTTGCATAGGTCAGAGTGGTTAGGACGCCCGATGTGGTACCACTAAGCAAAGTCCCGCTTTTATATTTCCTGTCATCGAGTAACTGATATATGGGCAAGCCGGAAGAAAGGGTCCGCAATCAACCCCCCGCACAGTTCTAGTCCGTGTCAGCTCAGCACACGCGAATCGTGTTGCTTCCATTATCGAGTCAATAATAAAAGTGACAACAGTTCCCTATTCTGACTCTCCACTCATTCATGGGGTTCGCATTTATTGTTGTACTCGCATCATTTGCTCCGTAGGTTATGCCTACACTTATGTGCCATTTATTTTCGCATTGCATTGTTTGTGTGCTTCTGTTAAAGCACTTGTTTGCTTCATCCCTTTTGTCGTCTTCGACTCTATTTTAGTTAGTGATTCAAGATGGACAAAGACTTAGGTTGTAAATCTTTTCCCACCTTTTTGTCATCTTCGACTCCATTTTCGCTGGTGATTCGAGATAGACATAGATCTAGGTGGTAAACCTTTGCATGCTCCTTTAGGATTCTCTCGACTCTATCTTAGGTAGTGATTCGAGTTAGACCTTAGATCTTAATCCATGTATGATGACATTAGGGATAGCATTAGATAGTTTCCCTTGTTTGTTTTACAGTTTCTTTTGCATCCATGCATGTAATAAAACTAAAAATTGTTTTCTTTTTCTTTTTGCAAATTAAAACACTTAATAATGGTTCAAACTCCTTTTCAAAGGTAAAAACACCAACCAATGCAAACTCTTTTTGCCTATGGGTTTTATTTATTGTGTTTAAATTATTTTCATAATTAAAAAACACATAACCCATCAAAACATGTGAGCCGAACTACGGCGCTCTGACTTTCCCATTGCACGCGGGAATACGTAGGCATCTTGTCACGGGGCTCGATCGAGCAAACTTTGTAAATACTTCCTTCTTTTCCCCGTGTTTTCTCTATTTTATTTTCTTTCACATGCATTCTCTTTTAGCATACAGATGTAGCAATTAAGCAGTAAATAGATATAAACACACCCATTAGATGGAAAATAGAAGTAGATACCGTAGAGTACTACGGACGTGTGGGGTGATAATACCTTCCCTTCGCGTAATAGATTCCCTTACCCTATCTCTCGGTCGCAAGACCGTTCCTTATCCCTTTTAGGTTTTCGCGATGCGTTCACCTTTCTCCTTTTGTGAGATAAAAAACGTTCGATGGCGACTTCCTTGATATAGTTATCGGATGATGTTCAACCGGTTGTTTCAATAAGGATTAACAACAAATATGTCCTTATGTTATATAACTCAGGGGGAGTAACAATATTATTGAAAACTTCATCAGGGGGGAAGTGTTGATATTAAGGGGGAGAAACTGTATATATGAGGAGCAATTGTCAATTGTTAATTGTTAAAACAGCCATGTCTAGTGCGATTGAAGTGTTTATTAAAGGAGGAACAAATGCTATATGTGTTGATCTGAATATCTTTCAATCTCCAGCTGGTATTAAGGGAGAGAAATTTAGCTGATGAGAAGAGGAGAGAATACTGCTATAGCCTAAAAAGTCCTGGAGACAAAACCTTGAAGAAGCAATATTATTATAATCTTAGAGCCAAGGAAAATGGACTCTGTTTGAATGTCTCAAATGAAGTTGGAACATCAAAAAATTTAGATGTTGAAAAATATGATTATTAAAATAATATTACTCTCTAAAGGGAAATTAGAGTAAATAAACTTAGAATATAACTACATGACTTACCTCCAATTCAAAAGTCATGAGAATGTATGGACACGTAGGAGTATCATAGAACCAAAATACTATTTTTGAAGCTATTGAAAGGAATCCGGTCAAAGTAATAAGTTATGATATCTTAGAAAGAAGCAGTCCCAATTGGTGAAATAAGAGGTGGCAATCACATGCTCCTGCATGGTGTACGAAATTGAGGTGACCCATGCAATTTATTAAAACTAAATCCATCAAAAGAATATGGCAGAAACTAGTAAAGATAGTCAGAGTTAGTTGGACGGTACATGTTTGTTTCTAGTGCAGTCCTTTAACCAAAGCTTGACCAAGGACCAAAGACTGTAAATTCACAAGCCTCACTTGTGCCTATATATAGAGTACTCCTCTACCTCTACCTTCAAGTATATAATTATGTTTTCAACATCATGAAAGTTGTTCGAATATGGGCTTCCTGTGCCTGGAACTGGTTTTGTGAAGGCTCCCATTGTCCAATTTTTGCTTAAAAGGGGGAGAAAATTTGTAAAAGTAGTGTTGTTGATGCTATTATTATTGGTCTCGTTACTTCTTCTATGAATGAAAGAGTATGTTCACAAAAGATATCTAAACCAAACATCAAAATCTTGTTTGGAAATCTCTTGTGACATGTGTTGTGAGTTATGATCATAATTGTGACTTGTGTTTTGAGTTACATGGAGAAAATTCAGAATTCCATCTGAACTATCTCTCATGCTACTAAGGAGGTATTTCAACTCTAAATGTAGCACCGAGTCTCTTCCTTCTCCTACCTTGAATGCCTGATGTTGGTTCAATGGAGAAAAGAAAATGTCACGACGGATGTTCAGACATCCCATTCAACTCATGATTTGAAGTTTTGAGAAGAAAACCATATTTTAATTGTAAATTTTCAATTGTAATTGTTGTTGCTATTTATGTAACTGCTTGTAATTGTACTTATTTGTTTTAGCTAAAATTTGCCAAAGGGTGAGATTGTAAGTTCATGGTTTTTATAGATTGCCTTAAATTTTAATAAAACAAATAATAACAGCAACAATATCTTATGCAATATGATATATGCAGCAGAAGTCCTATTGGAATGCCTGAACATGTTGTGTTGAAGACTTTCAACATCTGGAATAGCATGTGAAAGGAGATGTCGAGACATTAGACATCAGGACATCACACTATAGAAACTGCTAAGTTTGGTACAGTTTTGTTTTAATTAGTGCAAAATATTTTGAGAATATTATGCATTATAGGTAGCGTGTTATTGAAGGAATTTATGGAGATCCAAGAGCTAAGGAGAAAAATCAGCAAGGACCTTGATTGTAGAAGAAGTTATCTGTGTATTTGATTATGCAAAACTTTCTTACTATAGAAGTTTGTTACAGCTTAAAAGCTGTTATTTGAAGGCCCAAATCCAGTTGGGTAATAGGTTATAAATAAGGACATTGTAACCTAGTTTTATAAGCTAGCCAGTTTTAGAAAGCTGTATTCTTTAGGGCTAGCCATTTAAGTGAACCACCCGGATTATGGGATGGTTACTAATATGTGCCTCGAAGCCTGAAGGCAAGAGGTTTATTTTACTCACTCAGAAGCTGTGAAGTAATGAGTGCAGTTATGTCCTTAGAAGAAGCTTTGAAGTAATTCCAAGTTTGTTTGAGTCACAAGTTTGACTGTTTTATGTTTGGAGTGAGGAATCTCCAAACTGGTTTTGAGTTGATAGGTATCAAGTTGTTGATGCAGTGGCTGGGATAGTGACTGCTAGACATCACTGCAGTGATTGGAAGTGGAATGGGGATATTTTATATCAAAGTGAGGTATCTTAGGTAGAATGAACATTGGGTAGGGATTAAGTTAAGAGTGTAAACAAGGAGGTTTAACTCTGAATTAGGACTACTGAAAATGGACTTCATTCCTGGCTTAGTATTCCCCAAGATGTAGGTTGGTTAGAACCGAACTAGGTGGACAATTCTGTGTGTTCTTTTGTTTCCTGTGTAATACGGTGAACTGACTTTGAGATTTTTGTATCGCAAATGTGCGGATAGCAAGAGTCGCCACCGACTTTTATTTTTATCCAATTAAGGGAAGGTAAAAGTACAGAAAAAGAAGTTCGTTAGATTCTGAGTAAGGGAGAAGGTTATGAAAAGGGAAGGTATTAGCACCCCTTTCCATCCGTAGTTATCTACGGGCTCTTAGTTGCTCTTAGATCACTTTAAAATTGTGCTTTCCGTGTGTTTGACAAAAATGTTTTTGAAAAGACATTTCGCTTTGACTTTGTAATGATTCATATAGGAATGTATACAAAGTGTTCGGAAATGTTTTGTTTTGAAAAGAATTTGAACTTTGAAGAAAGTGTGAGGTGTGAAAAGTGTTTTGATAGAGCAAGCAACTAAAAGTCTTATTACCTACTCAGAATTGGTCGTTTTCGTGTTATTTTACTTTCCTTTAGAATAGCGCTATCCATACCATTAGTTGGTAGGTAACTCTATTTGTTGGATGTAAGCGGGACATTCGAAGGGACATCGTATGGTCAAAGAAAGCAACTCGTAGGAAGTATCCTAGCACATTCGAAGGGACTATCATCATTTTTCGTAGGCGACAATCAAGGGTCAAGATCATGTATTCGGAGGCGACATCGTGGGTCTTATGATCTTTGTATCGAAGGGACTATGATGATTTGTTTAGAAGGCAACGGTGCTAGAATACCTCTACGTTCGAGGGACTTGACCATTTGAATTCGTAAGGCAACGAGAGAGAACTACCCTAAGGGGTGCGTGTGTGAAAAGAGTGTGTTGATTCAGATATCTTATCTTGAAAATTAGTGGGCTATGTTGATTTTAGTCTTGCCATACACGCCTAATTACTAGCAGTTTATAGGGTGCGGAAATTAAAATGCGGAATGTAAAGATGCGGAAAGGTAAATGTCCTACGCTATTACATGGCTTTGGGGCAGATACATAATTTAAACTTGCGGAAAATAAAAACCTAATTTAGACTATTACATCCCATAAACAGTTACATTATTGGAAAAAAAATGAAAACGGTAAAGAAACGTCTGAAGCGGAACAACCTGCAAAAGAATAAGAAATCGGAAAATACGAGATGAATCGAATAAGAGAAAAAATGTTAGAAAAATGCAAGTTTTGAATGAGAAAAATATGACATGCTGGAAATAACATAAACATGCTACAATAATTTTTTTGGGATTTTTTGGATGCAATTTAATAATTAAAAACTAATTAAATGTGATTTAAATGCAAAATTATGAATAAAAATAAATATGCATGCAAAATTGTATTTTTTAATTTTATAAATTAAATAAGTATTTTCTGAAAATAAATGCAAAAGGAAAAAATATTTTGATGATTTTTTAATGCATAAATAAAAATATGAAAAGAATTAAAATGATATGCAAAATATTAAATAAAATAAAAATATGAAAATATGAGTTTTGTAAAAGAGAAAACCAAATGGTCCTGGGGAGAATCGAACCCAGGACCCTGTCTTCATAATGCCATGCTTCTACCACCTGAACCAACGCGCCCACGTGTTTGAAGATCGGAGCGAATGGAATACAAGCACGCGTCAAGCCCTGGTTGCCTCGTTCTCGCGCCATTCTTCATCGTCCCCGATTTGAATTTTTAAAAGCTCAGCGTCGGCCATTGTTCGACGCTACAGGCCCTGGCAAAATCAAAAACCCAGCATACATAATATAAATGAATTCTAAAGACATGGTTCGATTCTTGAGATCATTTCGAACGCATTGGTATAGGTCTCATGGTCCAATTTTTCCATTTAAGCAAAGCCCTAAATCGAGCTCAGAAACCCTAGTTATGGTATATCACGATTCAGGCCATGGAAATGCAATCAAACAACCCAGATCGCTTGCAAACATCGTTCTAAGCATGAAACAAACAACAAAACTTGTTAATAATGCATGAATAATGAAACACGATTTTGAAAAAAGTATGAAAAAACCGATTTGTGATTTCACGATTCTTGATGGTTTTGGATGATGTAAGGGTCTGGATCGACTCAAAACAACCCAAGGAATGCAATGGAGTCCTCAAAATCGATTGAAACCAGCTGGATCAGTGGCTGCTACTTGCTTGTGTACCACGGTTTTTTTGAGTTGCAACAAGGGTTCTTGAGCAAATTTTTCTACCCTAATTCGTGTGGTATGTATCATGTATATATAGTAGAAGGATTCAGAGCTGTTTTGGGAAAGATTTAATCAATGATCACTGCCAATCAAATTTGATTTTTGTACAAAATCAAATCTTCAAATTTTGGTCAATTTTCAATCCAATCTTGCCATATCCATCAAATTTCAAAAATTGCTGGCTTTTAATGAGTTGATTGGATCTCAAGGAAGAAATAAAAATCAAGTTTGCAATGAATTTTGATTTTATACTTTATTTTTAAATTTAATTTGTATTTAAATGAATAAATTCCAAATTAAATAGAAAAATAAAATAAAAATCCGTGGCATTGGGCTTGGATATTCCTAATTGTATAAGGAACACGTTTGGATGAAGAAAAAGTAAGCCCATTTGCAAAATGTTTGATTTTTAGAAGCATCTCTCTTTGTGCACTCTTTCAAAATTGCCCAACTTGTGAATGGTGTATCTTGCTCAATTTTCCACATTTTGGAGTGTTCTTGGACTTTTTGGAAATCTCTAAGAGTCCTCTAACCAACATTTTTGGTCTCATCTCAATTGGAGTTTCCATGCTCAAAATATATTCAAAACAAAATGTTGACTTTTTCTTGACTTTGAAAATGACCTGTAATGTTTTGAGCCATACCTCTCAAATGAAGCATTTTTTGGACATTCTTGTGAGACATGAAGTTGTAGAGAATTGAATTTCCTTCAAAACAAGAGGTGGTGGAAAAATTTCTGAGAAAGTATGAGAAAGTTATGATCAGTCAAAGTTCAGTTGACTTTTCATCTAGAAACCCTAATTTAGAAAGTTTGACTTTTGAGGAAATCTTGAGTTTTCTTGATGAATCATGATCAACCCTTGATCAAATGATGAATATAACTTCAAAATGAGGATGTTGACAAAAAATTATGAAGTTTGACTGTATGTTGACCACAGTTGACTTTTTGTCCAATACAATTGATTTTCAACCATCTGAGCAATTGTCTGAGGAAACTTGACTTGTAAGGCTTGAAACTTGACATGGAGAATCTTTGAAGAATATGAGGAGGCATGAAGACCATTGGAGATGTTGGAAGTCCATCTTGACTTGAGAATTGCCAAACCCTAGTTTGGGTTAATGGTCTAGGAGAGAGTTTGTCTGATCAACTCTTGAGGAATCCTAGAGTATGGATATATGAGATATCTTGAGGAGATGGAGGGCAAATTTTGGGGTATGACAACTGCCCCTGTTCAATCTTCTTGTACTGGAAGGTTAGATTGACACTCCTGTCTTTCGTGGCCTGAAGGTAGAAGATGATTGAACACTCCAGTACACCTGAAAATTTGCACTCGCTGTTGGTGGATGATTCGGGAATGGGCTTACAGATGCCATTTGGAGAAAGTGGAGACTTCGTTGGGGGATGAGTCATACGCTAGACTCGAGGTTGTTGATAAGGAAATTGATGAGGATGGGCTTAAGATGCCATCTGGAAAGATCAATGCTGGGGAGTGAGCCGTACGCTAGGCTCTGTAGATGTTCTTGATAGTGGAAGGAGCGCGGAGATGGGCTTAAGATGCCATCCGGAGGGAGTCGTATGTTAGACTTTGTGCTCATCTTTGAATGAAGTTATTGGTTTGTATTGATTTTTAACCATATATGCAGCATTCCAAAAGTTGAGGAACACTGATAAGTAATCGGAGATGGGCTTAAGATGCCATCCAGGGCAACTGAGTCGTACGCTAGACTCCGTAGTTGCTGTTGATAATAAGAAGGAATCAGAATAAATCTTTGTGCCGATTATTCTGAGGGAGGTAGTAGTTGGCAAAATGTGGATATCTTTCCTGTTATGCATCGGGTGTTGATCCATTGCCTGTTATCGGAGGATAACCAGGGGCGGTCTTTCAGATAGTTTTCCCGTCGAGATTCGAGGCTTAATCCTGGACCAGTCGTCGAAGGACAATTAGGGGTGGTCTTTCAGATAGTTTTCCCGTCGATTCGGGGCTTAATCCTGGACCTGTTTGCGTTAGAAGTGACTTTCACCTGTTTTGGAAAAAACAAGAGAAACTTTGGTAGAATATTCGTTAGTCTTATGCAAAATATGATGCATGACAATGACATATGCATGAATTATGACTTTATGAGAAATGTATGAATGATAGATGTTGTGGTATTTCAAAACATATCCATCTTGAAGAAGATGTGGATGTTCTGCTTGAGGATTTCTGTCTTCTGCTTGGGGATTGAGTAGGTGAGAACCCCGCTTTTGAAGGAGAAGAAAGATATCCTGGATTCCTCCGATGCACTATCTGACCAAGTCTTGGGCCTAGATACTGTCGAAGAAGGTAGAGATTTGAGAAGCTCGTTGTTGGAGATCTCATATATGGACCCTGCTGGGGAGAGTCTGGGAGGAAGTCCGTTGGGGATCTTGCATGTAGACCCTGTTGGGAAAAATTAGGAGGCGCTCTACTGGGGATTTTGAGTGCAGATCTCACTGGAGAGCGTCTGATGGTTGCTGGGAGACCGGGTTGGGGCCCGTTGTAATCTCTGACTGGGGAATAAAAGGTGTAGGTTTCCTCCTGTTCGCGTTAAAAGGTGACGCGCTAGAGGATGCGATCGTGAGTTCGGATTCTCTGGCACGCAACAATTTAAATCTTTTAATTTGTTTATAAATATGCCACGAGCATCAAGCTTTATTATTTTCAACACAAGAAAGATGATTTAATGATTATGAAAAAGGGGAAAGCTGAAATACCCTCAATTGATATTGGTATGCGTAACGACTAGCGCAAACTAGACGTAACGCATTGGGGAGATTCTGAGTAAGGGGGATTGTTATATAAAGGGAATAGATGGAGCACCCTAAATATATGTAGTTATCTACAGCTATATATATGAATATGTTTGATATGTTTGTGTGTTTTAATTGCTATTTCTATGATTGGGAAAGTTTCTCCTTTGGATTTTTAGAAACAGTAGATTATGTGGGATTCTAGTGTTTGTTATTATTGTGCTCGCAAAGATCTGTGGATCTTCTGCATACATATCCCCTAGTAGGAATCAGAGCATTTGTAGCTCGGATCTACAAGGTTCTATGGTTTGTTTGGTCTGAGAGAGAAAGAAATTTGCTCGGCAAGGATGAGACCTTGTGCCTACGTATTCTCAAAAGGATGTTGAGAAAGTCAGAGCAATCGTAGTTCCCACTTATGCTAGTGGAAAGCAACGGGATGTTAGTAAGAGATAGACAAATGTCATCTTAATGAAAAATGTATCTAATCTATTTCATCACATACATTTCTGAAAAGTTTGACTGATTAAAATCTTTCATCGTAAGTATTTAGGTGTTTTGCTTGAGTGTACAAGCGTTACCACTTACATGTTTAAGAAAGATGTTTGAAGAAAAAAAATGATTGAAATCTTCTAACTGTAAGTATTGGGTGTTTTGCTTGAGTGTACAAGCATTATCACTTACTGTTAAGAGATGTTTTTGTTTGAAAACAGTTTATGAAAAAAGTTTGAAAAAGTTTTTGACTGTATGTGATGTGATAGATGAGATAATTCTTCCATAGAGATGATAGATGTCTAAATCTCAAGGAGAAATTGATTGAATTAAAGGGATGCTTTTAAGAAGCCCGTGGGTCCTTGTATTGTTAGCCCAAGAGGAGGCATTCCGAGGGTCATCGAGGGTCCTTGTATGAAGCTCAAGAGGAAGCTATAGGGTATGGCTGACTTTGGTTTGAAAGGGATTTCACTGAGAAACCATCCTTTTCTGAATAAGAGCAATTTCACCAGGAAATTTTACTCTCTGGGGAATTTGAAAGTGATTTCACCGGGAAACCATCCTTTCCGGGTTCTATCTTAGCGTGGGTGATTCTTTGTATTGGAAGCCCAATAGGAGGCTGTTAAGAGATTTCCTGTCTCTTTCATTGTATGATGCCCAAGAGAAGGCTAAACTCAATGAGGAGTTCTTTTGAACGAAGCCCAAGAGGAGGCTGACTCAACAGGAGTGTTGTCTTATAAGCCTAAGCGGAGGCTAACTCTGTGGGGAGAGTTTCTTTGTACAAAGCCCAAGAGAAGGCTAAACTCTGTTGGAGATAAAATATCTTGTATGAAGCCTAAGCGGAGGCTAAACTCAGATGAGTGAGTTTTCTTATATGAAGCCTAAGAGGAGGCTGACCCATGCTGGGGATGGATTGTCTTGTATAAAGCCCAAGCGGAGGCTAAACTCAACTGGGGATGAGTTATCTTGTATGAAGCCCAAGCGGAGGCTATTACTCTGGGAACCTATTGATTAGTCTAATTATTATGTTATTATTAGACGGTTTGTATAAACAGGTGTGTGTGTGTGATATGTATTCACAAGAGTTTATGAAGGAAATATAAACAATGCATGATGTTTATTTACAGCAGTTTATGAAATATAAACAAGTGTCTGTGAAACGAACGTTTAAAACGAGCGTAACTTGATTATTTACAAGTTTGAACTGTGTACAAGGAAATGAATATGTACACGAACGAGTTTTTATGTACAGAGAAAGATGGATGTACATAGGAGGGTTGGGACTTACACCATAAGGGTGGCCCATTGATTTGAAAGAAGTTTTACTCAGGAGAAAGCTCCTTTCAATACCAATGGTATTCAGTTGGTCTATACAGATGAAACGGAAACGAATGATCAAAGTTATCTGTGTTGGAATATTTGTAAAAAGGTATCTGTGTTATGTACAGATGAAAATTTTGTATGAAAAGTATTTGGTATGTACAAAGAAAATATGTACACAAAAGACTATTTTGTTTGAGTATACACAAGTGATGTGAAAACAAACGATCGAAGTTTGTCTGTACTTGAGTATAAAAGAAGTATCTGTATTATGTACAGATGAAACTTTGTAAAAAAAGTGTTTGACAAAAGTTTAATATGTACAAAGAAATATTATGTACATAAAAGAATGTTATGGGACTTACACCATGATGGAGGCCCATTGGTCAAAAAGAAATTTTACTCAGAAGAATTCTTCCTTTAGAACCAATGGATTCGGTGTATAGACGAACGAATGAAAACAAACGAAAGAAATTTGTTTACGTTTGAATATTAACAATGATAATTTGAGTATGTACAAGTAAAACTAAATATGTACATAAAGGATTGGGACTTACACCATAAGGGAGGCCCATGATCGATTGAGAATTTCGAGAAGAAACGAATTCGGTTTTATCGTTTTAAATCGGATCGATCATGGTAAAAGATGCAAGTTTGATGAAATGTTTTGAAAAATGATTTTGAAATGTTTTGAAATGTTTTGAAATGTGAGGTTCATTTATGAAAAGTTTTGAAAAAAATCGGAAGTCGAAAACTTGAAAAATTCACCTTAAAAGGAGGTTTGAAAAGTGTTCAGAACGTCGTTTTCGGCTCGATTAAAATTTAATCAGATGAAAGTTTTTTTCTGAAAATTTTTGCACTATCACAAAATAGATGTATTTATTGACAAGTGTTTAAAAAATCACCTTAAAATAAGGAGTTTTGATTGGTCAAAAAAATTATGAAAGTTAGATAAAAAACATGAAAAAATTTGGAAAGTTTGTAAAAAGAATGGTCCTGATGGGTGTTGAACCCATGACCATGAGGTGGGACGCGTGTCAAATTGACTTAAAGGCAAGCAGACAACCACTAGACCAAACGCGTTTCTGTGTTAGTGGGTTATCACACGCGTTGATATAAGATTGGATCATTTAAAAATTTGAAATGAAGAACAGATGAAGAACACGCGCGTAATGTTCTTCATGTTTTTTATTTTCAAAAATCCAAATCCCAGCTCAAATCTTTGTTTCTCAACCAAATTGAGTGAAATAAAAATCAAACTTGATCGGTTTTTCATCACGAACATGAATATGCTTGTTAATTTCATTTATTTTAAGCCCAGAATGATTTAGGTTTTGAAGAACACGACGAACCCTAAACTGAAAATCTCAAATTAAATGATGAAGGTTTGATGATTCATGGATTTTTTGAGGGTTATCAATCGTTAGGGGTGCAGAAAGAGAATGGCCGTGAGCTTTTTTCAATTAGTGCAAGGAATATGCATATCACAGTTCATATGCATACCTGGAAAAGTGAGGATCGAAAACTGTATTTTGATGCTTCCAGTTGTTGTTTTATGACTGCTTGAGCACCAACGACATGTATGGATGGTGTATGAGTGGTCTGCACATCATGAGATAGCTTGGATTGCTCTGACCAAGTCGACCTGCACAAGCTTAAAATGCAAACTGGAAATCGAGGTTAAAGCAGTTACAGCTTGTTGCTAAAGGTCTGGATCATTCATATGATGTATGGTGATGATGTTCAAATGATCAGAACTCAAGTTGCTCACACCAAACTCAAAATTCGATGACTATGGCAGTTTTGCAAGTTTTGGAGCATGAAAGATGAAAACTGATTTTTAGCTTAGCTTATGTTGATTTTAAACTTGTAACAAGTTTTATAGTGATTATGAAACATGTTGGACACCAAAGATCATCATGTTTTTAGTTCAATTTCAAAAATGCTATGTTTCTCAATTTGCACTATATTGCTTGATTTTCAAGAAAGTAAAGAGAAAGCATCATTTTGCATTGTTTTGGTCTCCCTTGAGCTTTAATTGGTACCTCTATTTATAGGCCATTGTATCTGAAATGTTAGGCAAGCAATTGGACATTGGTAATTCAAACTTGCCTTAGAGGGCAAGGAAGTCTTTTTTGCATTAAATGCAAAAGGAAGCTTCCTTCTTTTAACCATGGTTAATTTCAACTTGATCCTATCCTATAATAATTACATCCAACTGATTTATATCAGTTCTATCCTCTCTTGGCAAGGTGGCAAAGGTTCTAGAAGAGGAAAATGCAAAATGACCTATAATCTTGATGTTTTGACTTTGAAAATCAAGTGTCATGGAGCCTTATATTTCAATTTCAAAAATGTATCTAGACTCCATGGATTTGAGAGTTCTTGGACATTTTGGAAAGAGTTTTCCACAAGCTACAACTTTCATGTTTTGAGTTTTTTCAATTTCAAATTGGAACTAGGTGAAAAAATGGCTTGAAGTTTGAAAAAAATAAGAAATTTCAACACTTTGAAAAATTTCTAAGTATGAAAACTTTTGACTTTTTGTTGACTTTTCCAAATTCTTTGATTTTTTATGATCATGATGGATCATGTGAAGTATTTTGGTGATGGAAAAAGTTTTGTTTTGAAAATTTTGACCAAAAGTCAAAGTTTGACTTTTCTGTGCAGATGAAATTTCATCAGACGTTTCTGAAATTGATTGATGACGTCTGTGAACCTCTGTGATGTTTTGAATCCAGAAATTAGGTCAAGATGTTGTATCTAAGATATAATGACCAATCTCTATCCAAAAAAGTCATTTCTTGCTCAAAAAATCAGAGAATGCCTATGCTCGACCAAAACCCTAATTGGTCGATCCTCGATTGTTCTGTGAGGAAAATGGATATCTGAGGATTGAAGGCTGATGATTTGATCAAGATAGATCAAATGGAGTGAGAAAATCTCAAACCCTAATTGGTTAGCTCTTGAATCAGATGAAACCCTAATTTTGACCTGTTAATGCTACACCCGATTAATGCTGTTTGAACCGTTAGTTGTGCAATGATGCAAATGTAAGGTGGTATATTAGGTCAAAATTTGGGGTATGACACCTCCGGTGCACTATCTGACCAAGTCTCGAGTCCGGATACCGCTGCTGGAGAAAAGGGGGATTGTTAGGAGATATTTTGCTGATGATAAATACCTCGGCTGGGGATGAAGTGTTACTGCTTGGAGACTGATGTAACATTGCTCAGTTGAGTGGAACCACTGTTCGGGGATTAACGTATACTCCGTTGGGGGGAGGTTTGTAGTGAGTGACATCTCTGTGGGGATCATGTTCTGCGGGGGAATGTTTTTGGTGACTTTAGTCGTCATCTCAATTCCTGGAGCCTGTAGTAATTACTTTGCATGTTCTCTTTTCGTATGTTTGCGATTAGATTCTTATTGTCAAATGCGTATAGTCATTCAGAACAAACGTTGGACTTATTGCAAACGACAACAACAAAAATTGTAAAGAGAAAGAAGCTCGCGTTTATTTGAAAGGTGGCGTATGGCCAAGTAGTTTGTACACAAGAAAGGTAAAAAGCTATGCGGAAACAATCTCGTTAAGTTCCAACTATGCTAGTACTCATATATTTCGACTATCTCATCTCCTTGCAGAGAAAGTGAGTGAACTGATCTTCGCCATTTGAATCTTGAATGCCGATAGTAGTCCGAAGTGTGGTCCGAAGAGACATAGTCGACGCTTGAATCCCTAACTTTTGCCTAGACCGCCTTTCGGTTTTCGCCCATGATACCATTTTTTCCCAAGCCGCCTTTTCAGGTTTTCGACTTGCCGGGTGTACATGTTTTGTATATATCCTTAACTTTTGCCCGAACCCTTTTGGTTCGTCAGGATGCCCTTATTTTTGCCTAGGTCACCGACCTAGCGGGTCTCTTTATCGTAGTATTTTTGACTATGTCCATTCACTGGTGTGGGAAGTCTTCACCATCCATGGTGCTAAGTATCATAGCTCCGCCGGAAAACACTATCTTGACTACAAATGGTCCCTTGTAGGTGGGAGTCCATGTGCCTCTGGGGTCACCTTGTGGAAGAATGATGCGCTTGACTACTAGGTCACCAACTTGATAGACTCGGTGCTTGACCTTCTTGTTAAATGCTCTGATCATTCGTTTCTGATAAATCTGTCCATGGCAAATGGATGCGAGTCGTTTCTCGTCAATTAAGTTAATCTGGTCAAGTCGAGTCTGAACCCAATCGTCGCCAACTCCCCCGAGGACTCGTTGAGGGTATCCGAACTCGATGGGTAAGACGGCTTCCATACCATATACAGAGAGAAGGGGTTGCCCCTTGATGTTCATGTCAGAAGTGCGATAACCATGAAGAGCAAATGGTAACATCTCATGCCAATCTTTGTAAGTTACTGTCATCTTCTGTATAATCTTCTTAATGTTCTTGTTGGCGGCTTCCACTACGCCATTCAACTTAGGCCGATAAGGAGAAGAATTGTGATGTTTGATCTTGAACTGCGTGCAGAGTTTGGTGATCATCTTGTTGTTGAGATTGGAACCGTTATCTGTGATAATCCTTTCGGGAGTGCCATACCGACAGATAAGATTATGCTTGATGAAACGAGCCACAACATTCTTGGTAATAGATGCGAACGAGGCTGCCTCTACCCACTTGGTAAAGTAGTCAATTGCCACAAGGATGAAACGATGTCCGTTGGAAGCGGTGGGCTTGATTTCTCCGATCATGTCAATGCCCCACATTGCAAAAGGCCAAGGAGCTGTTAGAACATTCAGAGGTACTGGAGGTACGTGTACTTTGTCCGCATAACCGCATTTGTGACAAGATCGAGCGAAGCGGTGACAATCGCTTCCATGGTGGACCAATAGTAACTCGTTCTCAAAATCTTCTTAGCCATGGTGTGTCCATCGGAGTGGGTACCAAATGCGCCTTCGTAACTCTTCCATGATACGTATTGTTGTTTTCTCGTCTACACAATGAGTAAGCACATCGTGGTTGCGCTTGTATAAGATGTCGCATCGAGGAAGAATTTGGATGCAAATCTTCTCAAGAACTTTTATCATTAACAAATGCCCCCTGGATATTCCCGAGTCTCAAGATACCTTTTCACATCATAGTACCAAGGTTTCTCTTCAGATCAAGCTCATAGCAATACGGTTCGTCAAACTTCTCAATGATGATCCGGGAGCCTTGTTGTCCCATCTCGACTTTGAACATAGACGACATAGTAGCCAATGCGTCGCTAACCGATTCTCTTCTCGTGGAATGTGATTGAAAGTGATCTCTTCAAGTAGGGATCAAACTCGTAACATGCTCTACGGAATGAGATTTGGATGCTTCGATCCCACTCTCCCTTAATCTGATCGATCACTAAAGTCGAGTCTCCATATACTTGCAAGAACCGATTCTTAAATCAATAGCTTTGATACCCATGATGCACGCTCATATTCGCCATGTTGTTCGTGCAACTGAAACATAATCTGGCGGTGAAAGGCGGTGTCCCCTGTAGGGGATGTAATGATGGCGCCAATGCCATTGCCAAGTGCGTTTGAGGCTCCATCAAAGACCATGGTCCATCGGGATCCTCGTTCGTGTCCTTCGTCCGGCCTGGTTCTTCACAATCGTGACTAGTAAAACATCTTCATCTCGAAATTAACCGCATAGACGATAGTCATCTACGGCTTGATGAGCCAAATGATCGGCTACTACACTTCCTTTGATCGCTCGAGAAGTGTACCGGATGTCATATTCGGTCGATCATTTGCCATCTTGCTATTCTTCCGGAGAGAGTGGTTTCTCAAATATGTATTTTATCGGATCCATCTTGAAATCAATAAGGTAGTGTGAGTCAACATATCTGCCTTAGTCGAAAGCCCAAGCAAAGCGTTGCAAGTTTTCTCGAGCTGTGAGTATCTTGTTTCACAGTCGGTAAACTTTTTGCTAAGGTAGTATATTGCATGCTCTTTTCGACCGGAATCGTCATGTTGCCCCAACACACACCCCATTGAATTCTCTAACACTGTCAAGTACATGATAAGAGGTCTTCCTTCAGCGGGCGGCATCAGGATGGGAGGATTCTGAAGGTACTCCTTGATTTTGTCAAAAGCGATCTGGCAATCGTCGTTCCATTCTACTACTTGATCTTTCTTTAGTAACTTGAAGATTGGCTCGCAAGTAGCAGTTAGATGTGCAATGAATCTGGCAATGTAGCTCAATCGACCCAAAAAACCTCTGACTTCCTCCTCGGTACGGGGAGCTGGCATCTCTTGAATAGCTATAACCTTGGCGGGGTCAACTTCAATACCTTTACCACTGACAACAAACCCTGAGAGTTTTCCTGATCTGACTCCAAAAGTGCACTTGCTAGGATTGAGTCTCAGTCTGTACTTCTTCAACCTATCAAACAGTTTCTGCAAATGATCAAGATGTTCCTCTTCAGTCTGTGATCGAGCTATCATGTCGTCGACGTAGACCTCTATCTCGTGATGAATCATGTCATGAAATAATGTCACCATAGCACGCTGATAAGTGGCGCCTGCGTTCTTTAGGCCGAACGGCATAACCTTGTAACAGAAAGTGCCCCACTGTGTAATGAAAGTAGTCTTTTCCATGTCTTCAGGAGCCATTTTGATCTGATTGTAACCGGAGAAACCATCCATGAAAGAGAAAACCTTATGCTGAGCGGTGTTGTCAACCAGAACATTAATATGAGGAAGTGGAAAATCGTCTTTCGGACTCGCTTTGTTCAGATCTCTGTAATCCACACACATTCGTACCTTGCCATCCTTCTTAGGTACGGGTACTACGTTTGCAACCCATTGTGGATAAGATGTAACAGCTAAGAAACCGGCGTTGAACTGTTTCATAACTTCGGCTTTGATTTTCTCTGACATCTCAGGACGCATGTGACGAACTTTCTGTTTTACTGGGAGAAAACCTTCCTTTGTCGGCAATCAGTGTACCACAATATCAATGTCTAAACCAGGCATGTCTTCGTACGACCAAGCGAAAACCTCAATATAGTCTCGTAGCATCTGAACCAATCTTTCTTTAACACTGTTCTCAAGACCCGCTCCTATCTTGATCTCTGTCTTCGTCAAGACCCAAATTCACAACCTCAACTTGCTCTTCATGTGGTGTATAACTCGATCTTCTTGTAGAGATCGGCAAGTTCTCCGGCACTTCACAATCTTCCTCACTTTCGTCTTCGGCTTGGTAGATCGGATTATCGAATTCATATTTAGCAATAGCATAGTGTTATTAACTAGATTCGAGTGATTCTGTATCACGTGGGTGTGTAAGAAACACATAGCTTTTGAAGGGTGATAAAGTAAAAGAAAGAAGACAAACAATTGAATGCAAAAGTCCAACATGAAACAATTAATAACAAACGAGCCATGATGCAAGGCACTAGGCTTTCAAAATTGTTCAAACATAAAGAAATACGAAAAGCAAAACAAAACAAGAGCAATTACTCCTGACTAAAGGAGATTGGTATGACGTCTTTAGTCTTCCAATTGCTGAGCCCTTTATCTGGAGTTGGGAAGATCCACTTGCTAATGTCGAAGTCATTGTCGTTGTCTTCTATAGCATGGATTCCACTATGGCGGATGCGGAAAGGAAGTTGGCCGACACGTTCGCGGCGTATCATTTTCTGACCTTTGATGGTGAAGCCTAAACCAGCCTTGTCGGACTTGAAAGGAAAATCGGGGAGTTGACCCCAAACAGAACTACCTTCTTCAACTGCAGCTTGAGCATCCTTCAGCGAGGCCATCCTGGGCGGAACTTTCGTAACTTCAGGAGTGACAGGAGAGTCAACAGGCATGACTCTGGGGATTGTTTCAAAAGCTTGACAGGGAGTCTCAAAGAATTCGCCTTCCATCTTAAGATAACGGAATGACTGCAGATGACTTACCATATACTCTTCTTCACCACATACTGTAACAACCTTCCCTTTCATCGGTACTTCACCGATGCAAGGAGGTAATACCGCCCCATGTATCCAAGGGCGTCGGAGTAGGCAAGAGTAAGCTGGACGAATATCCATGACAAAGAAAGTGGAGTCAAAAGTTTGGGAACCGACTTTAACAGGCAGAGTGAGCTCTCCAAGTACTGTTCGCTTAGAACCATCAAAAGCTCTCACGATTATATCACTGGGTCTCAGAACCAACCCTTTGATATCAAGTCGATCAAAAGCTTTGGTAGGATATTCAGAGCGTAACCGTATCAACCAAAACATGAGACAGGTAACGCCTTGCATTCAACAGATGTGCAAGGCTTTGTTGTGTTTCCTTCCAGAGTCAAATCAAGATCGAGAAGCCTAGGCCGTTATTGGCAGCCGCTAGCAATACAAACTTCAAATTGGTCGTGGTAGTGTCTTTACGTGAGCATTCTTGAAACTTCACCAAGGCGTTAGCGTGAGCCTCGAGCACAAGAGCAAAGCAAGCATGGAGATTTTGGACGAGCTGTCCCAACTGCTCCACAACATTGTAGTCACTCTTCTTGATAATCTTCAAAATTTCCTCCATTTCTTGTTTGGAGGTGTCTTCAAGAACTTCCTTTGGTACGGTGAAAGTGATGAGTCAATGGTTCTTTCCTCTAGCTTGGGAATGGATTGATAGCTGGAATGCGAGCTGGGGTCGCGGTGTCTTTTGGAGGAGAGATATCTGGAGAGAATACCCTTCCGGTTCTGGTCACCTTACTAGATCCGGTGATGTTGTCAATGTCAGGAATGGTAGCTTCAATAGTAAGATCTTCAATGGTCAGAGGGTCTTGCTTGACGCCATGATAGTAAACATCAGCTCCATAGTTCCAAGGAATAGCTTTGTCAGAGGCATACGAAACTGGTCTTGGAGAAGTAATAATGAGAGGTGCCACTCTAGGCACGGAATCAGCAGAGGAAAACCTTATAGTGTTAACATCAACATAGTCTTCTGGGAACTCGTCACCCCATCCGGTTGCTTTAACATCTTCGATAGGAATCTTGTAGCTTTCAGGAACAGTGTACTTCACCATGTAATCATACTTTCCACTTGGCTTCTGTACAGGTGGTTTCAGAAATAGTATCTCACGGTTATCCATCATGCACTGAACATGTCTTCTCAACCAAGCACAGCCATCGTGATAGGCACCAACAATTCTGGGCATCACGGTTGACACCGGCTTGTAGCAAATTCTTCTTAACCATCGAGGAATGGTCAAGTCATCTATGTTGAAAACATAAGTATCATCCCTAACAGCATTGGAACTCTTGTCATGATTAGGCATAGGAGCGTTGATCACATTCGGAGTCTCAACAGGAGGGTCAAACTCAATCTGCTTAGCTTCAATCATATCTTGAATCTTGTTCTTTGAGCCCAACAATCATCAGATTATGTCCCGGCTATTGGAATGGTAAGCACACTTAGCATTAGGATTGTATCTCGGAGAGGAAGTGTTGACATTTTGAGGGGATCCTCAAGGCAATCACCGCTTTCAACATGTGTTGCAAGGCATGCGACAATGGCATGTTGATCTTTGTAAACTGTCTTCGTTGCGCATTCTGATTACGCACGTTGTCTCGCTGAGGTTGTACTGATGTAGGATTGGAGATCACAACTGCCCCCACAGATTGAGCACGGTCGGTCTTGGCTTGGCTTTTCTGACCATACATAGCATTAACTTCTTTCTTACCCCCAAAGGATCTCTTCACAGCATTTGAAGATGACTCTACATGAATCTTCCCACTCTTGATACCAGCTTCAATATGCTCGCCTGTCAGAATCAGCTCGGTGAATCCGGCTGAAGAGTTTCCAATCAGATGATTGAAGAACGGGCCTGTCAGTGTTCCCATAAACATATCAACCAACTCCCTATTGGACAAGGGTGGTTGAACTCTGCCTGCTAGATCTCTCCATTTCTGAGCATACTCCTTGAACTTCTCATCACGACCCATAGACATGCTTTGTAGTTGCATGCGAGTGGGTGTCAATTCATCATTGTACTCATACTGTCTGTAGAAAGCATCAGCCAAGTCACTCCAAGTACGGATACGGTCATTCTCTAGATGATAATACCACTCCAATTGAGTTCCGGACAAACTTTCTTGAAAATAGTGCATCCACAACTTTCTCTCATCAGTGTGGGGATTGATCTTCTGGACATAAGACTTCAAATGCAGCTTTGGGAAAGACATGCCGTCATACTTAGCAAAAGTTGGAACTTTGAACTTGGGAGGAATCACAACACCAGGGACGAGACTCAAATCATCAAAATTTAGCCCGGACATCTTCAGGTTTTCCACAGCATTCAGACGGTCTTCAAGTTGTTTATACCTGTCATCCTCATCAGAGTATTGGCCATCATCATAGTTCTTCTCAAGTTCAGGCTGACTACCTTCACCATCACCCTTGTTACTTTGCTCATCCTCCTTCTTGACACTTCCTTCAGAGAGCTCAATCCGACTAACCACTCTAGGACCTCCTTTGTAGCGTCTACCCATGTTGAGAAGACCAACAACCTTCTTCTTTCTGTTGATGAGCTTCTTCAGATCTTCTTGGCCTTGGACCAAACTGGTGAACATCTGCTGAAACTGAGCATTCTGAGCTTGAAGATCTTTGACAGTTTGTTCAAGAGCCATTTCTGCTAAAATAAATAGCGAGCAAATGAGAAAACCAATCTTCAATGTACCTGTGATGCAATGTTATGCTACGATATGCAATGTTTATGCGGATGCAATGCAATGTTTTCAAGGACCTTAGAGATTTAAATTTGTTAAACAAGCAATGAACAAACATTTATTAGTACTCTTTTATTCTTTTTTTTCTTTCTTTTTAAGTACAAAGGATAGTTCAAGACAAGAACAACAGAAAAGCATAAAAATCCGAAAGCTCTAAGTCTCCCATGGGCGCTTCCTCTTGGTGCCGAGGTAGGCGTTGATGTTTCGCTCCTCGTGAAGTAGCTTGGTCAACTCTAGCACTTTCTTCTCACTTGCATAACACTGAGCTTCAAAGGTATCCCTCTCTTCCTTGAGCTGAATCCAGGATCTCTTCAAGTCTTCAAAATCAGTAGGCATGTTAGGATGGAGAACTGTATAGGGTACGTCACCTATAGCAACAGGTTCCATAATTACTGGTAAAACAGGCGTGAATGGCATCATGAGGTATTGAGCTTGAGCTCGCACCCATTTGAGGTAAGGTTCCCAAGGAATGGAGTTCTGGTGCCCCAAAGTCCTGGTATCAGTCTTCTTTACCATGCCCCAAGCGTGTATGAACCTTCGTCGATAATTCTGGAGATCGTGATTGTAATCGAACACAATATCTTGGAGAAGCATATCATATGGACCATCTCTTCGGGCAAAACCAAACTGACGTAGAGCTAGAGAAGGGTTGTAAGTAATACCTCCCCTTATACCCAGGAGTAGTACATTAGGGAATTCTCCACAACGCTCAATGAATGTGAAGTCCTTTTGAGAGAAAAGACTCCAACGATATCTGAATGAGAGAGTGACATTAGTCTCTGAGACCACCTCAACCTTTGTTCGTTCCTCAAAACTGATGGAGGAAGGTGCAAAATAAACCACCTGGAAAGTAACGGTATGCAACACATGAGAGTTCCTTGTCTGTTAGTAGTACGAGTGTGGAGAGAATGTAGGATGTCTCCAAGTAAAGTAGGCACAGGATTGCGGGTAAGAAACAACTTGATGGCGTTGACATCCATGAATTGATCCGAGTTAGGGAATAGAACCAAACCATAGATTAGAAAGGCCACAATGTCTTCGAATGCATGGAAACTCATAACTTTGAGGAATTCTCGGGCTTTCTTAATTAAGAACTTGGCAAGTAAACCCTTAACTCCACTTCTAGTTTCCCAATTGGCTTCAATATCTGAGCGCTTGAGATGTAAGGCTGATGCAATGTCTTCGTACTTAGGAACCTTTTCTAAACCGGTGAATGGCATTTGGTCGAGAATAGGTATCCCAAGTAGCTTAGAGAACTCTTCCAAGGTAGGAACCAACTGATAATCTGGGAATGTAAAGCAATGGTGCTTCGGATCAAAGAACTGAAACAGGACATGCATCATATCTTCTTCAAAACCGGAGATAACTAAGTCAAGCAGATAACCATGTCTTTTGATGAACTGGGCATGATCGAGAATTTCTGAAACCAACTCTTTGAGCTGAGAAGGTATACCCATGAAGTTGATTCGGATAGTCTTTCTAGAATCCATAATACCCTACAAAACAGAGCAAAGATAAATCCCTAGGTCCTTGAAATAGTTAGAAATGATATGCAATGCGAATGATGTCATGATGTCATGTTTAGCACACACAAACAATTCACACAATAGCCCTAGGTTTAAGGCTTGCATGAGGTATATGTGATTACCCTACCAAAAGTTTGAGTTGATCTTTCTCGTAGGCGTTTATTTCAATACGACTACCAAGTGGTCGACCGAAAATATCCCAAAAGTCTGATCTCAATGAGCGTAGCATCGAGTATCAACCAACCTTAGTCTGCACCAAAGCCGGCCATCTCACTACCTTCTAATGGCCAAGATGGGTCAATTAAGGTTCTAAAAGTTTAGTTAGTGCTTGATGACACCATGCAAAATCCAAATACTATCCTCAACTTGGGAATGAAGAGTATCAGGACATCCAAAGTGTCACACTAACGTAGCCATCATGTTGACCGTTTCGATATACGTCTAACGGTCGCGACGATTTATTGCTACTTACCTAAAAGGAAGCCCGGATCCGGGTGTAGGATCCCCCAACAATATAATACCCAAGCAACCCTTAAAAGTAAAGCATAAAAATCAAACAGAAAGCAATAAAGGTGAGCTAGAAATCCCTAAAGGCGTTCTCTCTTTAGGGTGTCTCCCCGGCAGAGTCGCCAGTTCTGTAATACGGTGAACTGACTTTTTAGATTTTTGTATCACAAATGTGCGGATACCAAGAGTCGCCACCGACTTTTATTTTTATCCAATTAAGGGAAGGTAAAAGTACAGAAAAAGACCTTCGTTAGATTCTGAGTAAGGGAGAAGGTTATGAAAAGGGAAGGTATTAGCACCCCTTTCCATCCGTAGTTATCTACGGGCTCTTAGTTGCTCTTAGATCACTTTAAAATTGTGCTTTCTGTGTGTTTGACAAAAATGTTTTTGAAAAGGCATTTCACTTTGACTTTGTAATGATTCATATAGGAATGTATACAAAGTGTTCGGAAATGTTTTGTTTTGAAAAGAATTTGAACTTTGAAGAAAGTGTGAGGTGTGAAAAGTGTTTTGATAGAGCAAGCAACTAAAAGTCTTATTACCTACTCAGAATTGGTCGTTTTCGTGTTATTTTACTTTCCTTTAGAATAGCTCTATCCATACCATTAGTTGGTAGGTAGCTCTATTTGTTGGATGTAAGCGGGACATTCGAAGGAACATCGTATGGTCAAAGAAAGCAACTTGTCGGAAGTATCCTAGCACATTCGAAGAGACTATCATCATTTTTCGTAGGCGACAATCGAGGGTCAAGATCATGTATTCGGAGGCGACATCGTGGGTCTTATGATCTTTGTATCGAAGGGACTATGATGATTTATTTAGAAGGCAACGGTGCTAGAATACCTCTACGTTCGAGGGACTTGACCATTTGAATTCGTAAGGCAACGAGAGAGAACTACCCTAAGGGGTGCGTGTGTGAAAAGAGTGTGTTGATTCAGATATCTTAAAATTAGTGGGCTATGTTGATTTTAGTCTTGCCATACACGCCTAATTACTAGCAGTTTATAGGGTGCGGAAATTAAAATGCGGAATGTAAAGATGCGGAAAGGTAAATGTCCTACGCTATTACATGGCTTTGGGGCAGATACATAATTTAAACTTGTGGAAAATAAAAACCTAATTTAGACTATTACATCCCATAAACAGTTACATTATTGGAAAAAAAAATGAAAACGGTAAAGAAACGTCTGAAGCGGAACAACCTGCAAAAGAATAAGAAATCGGAAAATACGAGATGAATCGAATAAGAGAAAAAATGTTAGAAAAATGCAAGTTTTGTAATGATGATTTTTTAATGCATAAATATAAATATGAAAAGAATTAAAATGATATGCAAAATATTAAATAAAATAAAAATATGAAAATATGAGTTTTGTAAAAGAGAAAACCAAATGGTCCTGGGGAGAAACGAACCCAGGACCCTGTCTTCACAATGCCATGCTTCTACCACCTGAACCAACGCGCCCACGTGTTTGAAGATCGGAGCGAATGGAATACAAGCACGCGTCAAGCCCTGGTTGCCTCGTTCTCGCGCCATTCTTCATCGTCCCCGATTTGAATTTTTAAAAGCTCAGCGTCGGCCATTGTTCGACGCTACAGGCCCTGGCAAAATCAAAAACCCAGCATACATAATATAAATGAATTCTAAAGACATGGTTCGATTCCTAAGATCATTCCGAACGCATTGGTATAGGTCTCATGGTCCAATTTTTCCATTTAAGCAAAGCCCTAAATCGAGCTCAGAAACCCTAGTTATGGTATATCACGATTCAGGCCATGGAAATGCAATCAAACAACCCAGATCGCTTGCAAACTTCGTTCTAAGCATGAAACAAACATCAAAACTTGTTAATAATGCATGAATAATGAAACACGATTTTGAAAAAAGTATGAACAAACCGATTTGTGATATCACGATTCTTGATGGTTTTGGATGATGTAAGGGTCTGGATCGACTCAGAACAACCCAAGGAATGCAATGGAGTCCTCAAAATCGATTGAAACCAGCTGGATCAGTGGCTGCTACTTGCTTGTGTACCACGGTTTTTTTGAGTTGCAACAAGGGTTCTTGAGCCAATTTTTCTACCCTAATTCGTGTGGTATGTATCATGTATATATAGTAAAAGCATTCAGAGCTGTTTTGGGAAAGATTTAATCAATGATCAATGCCAATCAAATTTGATTTTTGTACAAAATCAAATCTTCAAATTTTGGTCAATTTTCAATCCAATCTTGCCATATCTATCAAATTTCGAAAATTGCTGGCTTTTAATGAGTTGATTGGATCTCAAGGAAGAAATAAAAATCAAGTTTGCAATTAATTTTGATTTTATACTTTATTTTTAAATTTAATTTGTATTTAAATGAATAAATTCCAAATTAAATAGAAAAATAAAATAAAAATTCGTGGCATTGGGCTTGGATATTTCTAATAGTATAAGGAACAAGTTTGGATGAAGAAAAAGTAAGCCCATTTGCAAAATTTTTGATTTTTAGAAGCATCTCTCTTTGTGCACTCTTTCAAAATTGCCCAACTTGTGAATGGTGTATCTTGCTCAATTTTCCACATTTTTGAGTGTTCTTGGACTTTTTGGAAAGCTCTAAGAGTCCTCTAACCAACATTTTTGGTCTCATCTCAATTGGAGTTTCCATGCTCAAAATATATTCAAAACAAAATGTTGACTTTTTCTTGACTTTGAAAATGACCTGTAATGTTTTGAGCCATACCTCTCAAATGAAACATTTTTTGGACATTCTTATGAGACATGAAGTTGTAGAGAATTGAATTTCCTTCAAAACAAGAGGTGGTGGAAAAATTTCTGAGAAAGTATGAGAAAGTTATGATCAGTCAAAGTTCAGTTGACTTTTCATCTAGAAACCCTAATTTAGAAAGTTTGACTTTTGAGGAAATCTTGAGTTTTCTTGATGAATCATGATCAACCCTTGATCAAATGATGAATATGACTTCAAAATGAGGATGTTGACCAAAAATTATGAAGTTTGACTGTATGTTGACCACAATTGACTTTTTGTCCAATACAATTGATTTTCAACCATCTGAGCAATTGTCTGAGGAAACTTGACTTGTAAGGCTTGAAACTTGACATGGAGAATCTTTGAAGAATATGAGGAGGCATGAAGACCATTGGAGATGTTGGAAGTCCATCTTGACCTGAGAATTGCCAAACCCTAGTTTGGGTTGATGGTCTAGGAGAGAGTTTGTCTGATCAACTCTTGAGGAATCCTAGAGTATGGATATATGAGATATCTTGAGGAGATGGAGGGAAAATTTTGGGGTATGACATCCTGCACTATTAATTATATTTCTACCATGTCTGTTTTTTTAATGTCAGATCAAATATCAAGATATCCTTATATGACATATGAGTATGCGGTTAGCACCAGATTATCAAACTCTTTCTACATCTTGTCAAATTGTTCTTGAAATCCATCCATTCGGTCAAAGAAGTCTAAGCTTTTACTCCGAGGAGGGAGTGGATTATCAAACTCTTTGTTGAAAAAAGGAGTAGCATGCATCACAGGATGTGCAAAATCGATAGCAGGTTGGGCCAAAGAGGTCACTTGAGCAGCAGGATTGTAACCTTAAGGAATGAAATTCTCTAGCATACCCCAAGGATAACCAGGTGGCATACGGTGCTAGAAGGTAGAAACCATTGGCACAACGTAAACACGAGCATCTTGAACTTCAGAGGTAATAGTTGTTTGTTAAGGTGGAATGATACGGGGAGAAGGCAGAGAAGTAGGTGGTGGCTGATTCTGAGTAGCTACCTACTGTTCCACCATAGCAGTAAACTTGGTCATACATGTCCTCAAGGAAGTAACCTCTTCGTGCAGCTCGATATTCTCTTGCTCTAGATTTTCCATCTTCTTCTTGGAGTTGGCTCGAGTGTTATACAGATGCAACAACTTGAAGACTGAACAAAGCAGACAAATAGATAAGACACCTGGGAGAGTATGAAAATGCAAGAATGTGTGTGTCATAGTGCATGACATGCAATGCATATGATTTGTTTATTGTTATTTTCTTCATATCAGCAAAGTAACAAGCCTTCTTGAACAGAAAAGTAGTTGGTAATCCTCTGATACAACCCTTGGTAGTTGTTGGTGTTAAAAAGTGACGCGCGAGGGAATCGAATCTGAATGAGATGAAAAAGGGGAAAACTGCAATACCCTCAATTGATATGATATGCATTACGACTAGCGCGAACTAGATGCAATGCATTGGGGAGATTCTGGGCAAGGGGGTTGTTATATAAAGGGAATAGATGTGGCACCCTAAATATATATAGTTATCTATAGCTTTATATATGAATACTTTGATATGTTTGTGTGTTTTAATTTGCTATTTCTATTTTTGGGGAAAGTTTCTCCTTTAGATTTTAAGAAGGGTAGATTATGTGGGATCCTAGGTTTTGTTGTTATTGTGCTCGCAAAGATCATTGGGATCTTCTGCATACATGTCCCTTAAATCTCAGATCTCTTCAGATGGGTAATAATAGAAATCTCACGAGACTTAGGCTCCTCCTCTAAACCAGTGAAAGGAAAAACACTAGGAATGGGTCGACAAAATAAATAAGAATACTCCTCCAAGGTAGAAACCAACTGGTAGTCAGGAAAAGTAAAGAAATGGTACAACGGATCATAGAATTGAACCAAAGTATAAAGAAGACCATCCTTCATCTTAAGCTTCATTAAAGATAAAATAGTCCCATACTTCTTCCTGAAATCCTCTAGACTCTCAATCTCATCAGTCAAACTCATCAATTCCTCTAAATTAGGTTCCTTGAAACTGTATTTTTGAGTCCTCATGTGTCCATAATCCATGGTCAAAGTATACCTAAGATATTTTCAAAGGATAGTCTTCAGTTCCTTGAACAACTATTTGGAAAAAATGAGTAGGGGTGCATGAATGCATGATGCAACAATTACACACAAAGATAACAAACATGGGGATTCATAGGTTCTACGTCACGAGTGTCATACCCCAAAATTTTCCCTCCATCTACTCAAGAGATTTCATACATCCATACTCAAGGATTCCTCAAGAGTTGATCAGACAAACTCTCTCCAAGACAATCAACCCAAACTAGGGTTTGGTATCTCTCAGGTCAAAATGGAATTACAACATCTCCAATGGTCTTCATGCCTCCTCATATGCTTCAAAGATTCTCCATGTCATGTTTCAAGCCTTACAAGTCAAGTTTCCTCAGACAATTGCTCAGATGGTTGAAAATCAATTGTATTGGACAAAAAGTCAATTGTGGTCAACATACAGTCAAACTTCATAATTTTTGGTCAACATCCTCATTTTGAAGTCATATTCATCATTTGATCAAGGGTTGATCATGATTCATCAAGAAAACTCAAGATTTGCTCAAATGTCAAACTTTCTAAATTAGGGTTGCTAGATGAAAAGTCAACTGAACTTTGACTGATCATAACTTTCTCATACTTTCTCAGAAATTTTTCCACCACCTCTTGTTTTGAAGGAAATTCAATTCTCTACAACTTCATGTCTCACAAGAATGTCCAAAAAATGCTTCATTTGAGAGGTATAGCTCAAAACATTACAGGTCATTTTCAAAGTCAACAAAAAGTCAACTTTTTGTTTTGAAGATATATTGAGCATGGAAACTCCAATTGAGATGAGACCAAAAAGGTTGGTTAGAGGACTCTTAGAGCTTTCCAAAAAGTCCAAGAACACTCAAAAATGTGGAAAATTAAGCAAGATACACCATTCACAACTTGGACAATTTTGAAGGAATGCACAAAGAGAGATACTTCTAAAAATCAAATTTTTTGCAAATGGGCTTGCTTTTTCTTCATCCAAACTTATTCCTCATACAATTAGGAATATCCAAGCCCAATGCCACGAATTTTTGATAGATTTTTCTATTTAATTTGTAATTTATTCATTTAAATGCAAATTAAATTTAAAAATAAAGTATAAAATCAAAATTAATTGGAAGATTGATTTTTATTCTTTCCTTGAGACTCAAGTAACTCACAAAAGCCAGCAATTTTCAAAAATTGATCAATATGGCAAGATTGGATTGGAAATTAACCAAGTTTTGAAAATTTGATTTTATACAAAAATCAAATTTGATTTGCTTTGAATGATGATTGATTCTTGCCAAAAACCATCCCAAATCCATCCAGTATAAATACATGATGCATACCTATCAAGAAAGAGACAGAAAAATTGCTCTAAGAACCCTAACCTAATTCAAGAAATCTGTGACTTACAAGCTACTAGAAGCCATCGATCCAACCACTTTCAATTGCTTTTGAGGATTCCATTGCATTCCTTGGGTTGTTCTGAGTCGATCCAAACTCTTACATCATTCAAAGCCATCAAGAATTCATCAAACACGATTTCGGTTTGTCAAGTTTCTTTCAAAATCGATTTTCATCATTCATGCATTATTAACCTGTTTTGATTGTTTGTTCATGTTTAGAATCAAGTTTGCAAGCGATCTGGGTAAGCCAATTGTGTTTCCATGGCCTGAATCGTGATATACCATAGCTAGGGTTTCTGAGTTCGAATTAGGGCTTTGTTTAAATGGAAAAATTGGACCATGAGACCTATGCCATCGTGTTCGAATGATCCCAGGAATCGAACCATGCCTTTAGAATTCATTTATATTATGCATGCTGGATTTTTGATTTTTGCCAGGGATGTAGCGTCGAACCATGGCCGACGCAGGCTTTTCAAAAATTTGAAACGAGGAAGATGAAGTCTGGCGCGAGCGGGAGGAAGCCAGGGGACGACGCGTGTTTTGATCCCACTCACTTCGTTTTCAAACATCAGACGCAACGTGGCCTAGTGGTTAGAGCGCTCACTGTTCCTGGATCCTCTCCCATGTCCTGAGTTCGATCCCTATGGGCACCGGTTTTGCATTTCTTTTTCCAAAACTTGCATATTTTTCATATTTTTCATTATTTAATATTTTCATGTTATTTAAATTATTTTAATAATTTTATTTCTGCATTAAAAAACCATCAAAAAATATTTTTTCTTTTTACATTATTTTCAGAAAACCTTTATTTAATTTAATAAATTAAAAAATACAATTTTGCATGCATATTTATTTTTATTCATATTTTTGCATTTAAATCACATTTAATTAGTTTTAAATTATTAAATTGCATCCAAAAAATCCCAAAAATTTATTTTAGCATTTTATATTATTTCCAGCATGTAATAATTTTCTCATATAAAAACTTGCATTTTTTCTAACATTTTCTCTTATTTCGATTTCATCATATTTTCCGATTTCTCTTATCGTTTCACAGGTTCTTCCGCTTCAGACGTTTCTTTACCTTTATCATTTTATTTTTTCAATAATGTAACTGTATATGGGATGTAATAGTTTAAAATTAGGTTTTTATTTTCCGCATTTTAAATTATGTATCTGCCCCAAAGCCTTGTAATAGCGTAGGATTTACCTTTCCGCATCTTTACATTCCGCATTTTACTTTCCGCACCCTATCAATTGCTAGTAACTAGGCGTGTATGGCAAGATAATAATGAACTTAGCCCACTAATTTTCAAGATAAAATATCTGAAATCAACACATTTCTTTCACACATGCACCCCTTAGGGTAATTCTCTCTCGTTGCCTTCGCGAATTCAAAATGGTCATGTCCCTCGAACGTAGAGGTATTCTAGCACCGTTGCCTTCCAAACAAATCATCATAGTCCCTTCGATACAAAGATCATAGACCCACGATGTCGCCTCCGAATACATGATCTTGACCCTCGATTGTCGCCTACGAAAAATGATGATAGTCCCTTCGAGTGTGCTAGGATACTTCCTACAAGTTGCCTTCAATGACCATCCGATGTCCCTTCGAATGTCCCGCTTACATCCAACGAATGGAGCTACCTACTAACTAATGGTACGGCTAGCGCTATTCTAAAGGAACGTAGAAGTACGAAAACGACCAATTCTGAGTAGGTAAATAAGTCTTTTAGTTGCTTGCTCTAAACCAAATACTTTTCACACCACACACTCTTTTTCAAATTTCAAACTACTTTCAAAACAAAACATTTCCGAACACTTTGTATACACTCCTACATGAGTCATTACAAAGTCAAAGCGAAATGCCTTTTCAAAACATTTTTGTCAAACACACAGAAAGCAATTTTAAAAGGTGATCTAGAGCAACTAAGAGCCCGTAGATAACTACGGATGGAAAGGGGTGCTAATACCTTCCCTTTTCATAACCTTCTCCCGTACTCAGAATCTAAACGAAGGTCTTTTTCTGTACTTTTACCTTCCCTTAATTGGATAAAAATAAAAGTCGGTGGCGACTCTTGCTATCCGCACATTTGCGATACAAAAACTAAAAAAAGTCAGTTCACCGTATTACAACGAGCATGGAGTCCGAGTGTACTATCCATAAGGTATTCTAAGCTTTTTCACCTGTAGATCAAGGTTCTAAAAGGAATCCCTATGGTTTTCATTCATCTATCAAATACTACTAACTTCCTGATGTACTCGGTAATTAGCAATACCATCAGGTGAAACTCGTCTGATTGCAGTATTACATAGCGACTACTTCTAGATATATCCATAATAGTCCCTGCACCACCACTAAAAAGGCCAGGATAAGTTAAGGGTTCTACGGTTGCTCAGCTTCAGGGGCTCTCAGGTCGAAAGTAGTTATGTCTTCCCGATCGCTCGGTAAATAAAATACCACTATCAAGGAGGTCTCCACTGAGTGGGGGACCTCATGTCTCCTTCTTCGGGATTACTCCTTAAAATTTAACATGACTATACTACCCGTCCTATCTTAAGTTTTCCGGAGTCCGGGTATAGGACTCAAAAATAAGATCACCAAGCACCCCTGAAAAACCAGAAAAATCCAGACAAAAATATATACAAAAAATATAGCAAATATAGCACATATATACAAATAAACAAAAAATAAGGTAAAACCACTTAGATATGGTCGACAAACATCCCTAGCAGAGTCGCCACTTTTATGTAGCGGCAAAAACTTCGAGTATAAGCCATTCAATTGACTTAACTCAAAAAATAACAAAAGAGTCGCCACCGCGCTTTTAATTTATCCCAAGGACAAGGAAAAAGAGTGAATAAAATCCTAACAAAAAATCAAAGATCTGGGACTGGGGTTTGATTATGCAAAGGGAAGGTGTTAGGCACCCAGAGCATCTACAGTACTCCGCAGGAACCTTTTTTTGAAAATTTATATATGTGTGCTAAAAAGAGTATATGTACAAAATGGATGGTGGGGGAGAAAAGACGTGTTTTTTTACAATTTTTGGTTTAATAGAATTCTAATGAGTGCCAGGCCTACATACCAACGATGTGCAATGTTGAAATCAAAACCCAATGTAGTTCGGGTAAAAAAGACTAAAATTGTGTGTTGGTTGATTTTAAGAAAATGTTTGTTAGAAAAGCCACAAAGGGTTCAAAAC
This sequence comes from Vicia sativa, assembly GCA_021764765.1. Taxonomy (NCBI): domain Eukaryota; kingdom Viridiplantae; phylum Streptophyta; class Magnoliopsida; order Fabales; family Fabaceae; genus Vicia; species Vicia sativa. The sequence goes on along the minus strand of CM038794.1, from coordinate 90,585,916 downwards.
GTTTGAATGAGGTTAGGTGTGTTTTAGTCTTAACAAAAGAAAAGTAAAAGTATTATTAAATGAATTGAAAGTTTGTTCAGAAAATAAGTTTGAGAATTCATGGACCTAAGTCCAAGTGTTTTACGAAAGCAGGTCGAGTTTTGAAAAACAAGAATCCTTTGAAAAAAATGGAAGATTTTGAAAATTAAAGAATATGGGAGGAGGTGAAGAGGCTAACCTAGGATCATAAAGTAAAAGGTAAGGGTAAAGAAAGATCTAACTGTGTGAGAAAACTAGTACTTAAAATAAATATCCAACACCATATCCCATCTATTGAATTACCACATAAGCAATAAATAACCATACAAAAAAACCAAGCTTCAGATAAGTCAATGCCTCAGATGAATTCATGTCTCAAGGAAAGAAACGGTCAGAGTAACGGCTGTATTTGGAGGAAATCCACTCTTAATCGAGTATAACAGAATAACCCACATACAAACATAATAACCAAGCAAGGCAGAATAACACCAAGGGCATAGAAATCTCCAAGCTGAGGTACGGTTCCAAATCCTAAGTCCAAACATCAAACTCCGAGCACAACGATAGTAACCAAGTGCAATTAAAAGTTTTTTATATTTAAATTTAATTATTTGGTATCTTGGAAAAATAAAAATAAAGTTGAAGTGAGCAAATTCAAAATGACAAGAAAATAAAATGCTCAAGTGACCAAAATGGAAAAAAATAACATGAAATGTAAAATGGTAAAATTAAAATGCATAAAAGCAAAGAGTATAAAAGTTATAGCGGAAAGTAAAGAGCATAAAATTAAATTAAATTAATAAAGGTTAGCAAGATGACCATCTTGAAACTTATCAAGTATATCATCGAATTATTAGTAATTAGTCGTCAGCAAAGTGACCATCTTGAAGCTTGCGCATGAAGACATTCTAGAAGCTTGACAGAAGCAACGCGACCACATGACAAGTTTCAATTGCTTTTTGTCAAGTATATCACCGGGTTTGGAATTATCACATCACTTGATAAAAGATGATTGAGAATTTCAAATGGACAAGGTTAGTTGAAACTTGCAAGAAGCTTGATTAAAAATCATAGCGACCACACAACAAGCGGCACAGGTGTTGAGCCAAAAACAAAGCTCAAGTCATCTTTTGGGGCTCATGCCACCAATTGATCACTTTTGCTGAATCGGGACAAAAGAAAAATAAGATGAATAAGAAGAAACAAGTTACAAATTTACAATGCATCGGATGAATTTACGTATCCTGATTTCCCGAGCCTAACAACATTTTGCCTATATAATAGCCTTAAGTACATGCTTAAGCAACTTGGTTGAGACTGTTTATCTTTTGCAAAACATCCCACCTACCTGAACCTCGAACTTGAGTTTCATATATCATTGAATTATTACCCAAGTAGACAAGCAAGATAATATAGGGTTGAAGCTATTTTTAGGCTGTTTAGGAATGACCATCGCTTTAACCATACTGAACTTGGTGAGTTACTAGGATTTTCCATTTTTTGTAGATCTGATGCCTTCACTAAGGTGGCTACCGACATGCTCAGGAAGTATGACCTAGAATTAATAAGGATCCCATTGAGTAAAGCGGAGGTAAGGGGCTCCTAACTCCTTCCCTTTACTTAACCAACTAGTGAACCCCCTAATCTATAAATAATTAGGGTATTTCTGTTCTTTCCTGTCCATATGTCAAATAAATAATGGTGGTAGCTTAATTTTTTCTGCTACGACAAAAGTAATTTCATATCTTTTGGCATCGACCTTGTGTCTACATCGTGATAATGCAATGTTATAATAGATTTGGATAAAGTCCTCTTCTATAATCATTCCTTCGATGTAATTAGTATTTGATTCATAGAATGGTTGGGCAGTTTGGATCAACCGCATATTCAGAAGCACCTAGCAGCATAGAGGAGCCGTAGACTGCACATTGGAGGAAAAGCGTGATATAAAGTCGTAAGTGACATTGGTTGAATAAGAATAATCAAACTTTTGGATATCGAAGTCGCTGTCTTATAACACGAAAATGTTTCGATTATTTAAGCCAATTTATATGCTATTTATCCGCATTTTAATTAAATAAATTATTCTATATTCGTATTATTCCGATATTTTCTATGTTTTCAGGTTTCTACCGATTATTAGGCATGTACAAAGAAAGTCGGATAAATCACGCTCAAAAACCACAACAAGAGAGTATTTCTTGAAGTATGCAAAAAATAAAAAGAGATTCCACAAATAAGGCCCAGCCCACTCAAAGGAGCAGACTAAGGCCCAACGCGCTACAACATGTAACGACTCTTACACGCAAGCCCTAACCTTGTAGCGACCATCACGGGCCACGCAGTAACACTTCCTCCCCACGCGAGCTTGTAACAACCGTCATGGGTCAAATCCAGCTCCGTAGCGATCGGTACGGAGGAGATTTAGAAGGCGAGATTTTCTTAACCTCTTTGTAACCCTAGCTCTCACACGCCTGTATATAGGTTGCTGCCGTTCACTCTCAAGACACGTCTTTTCCCTTATTCCAGTATTGTTACTGTGCCAATTTAAATTCTGATTCCGCATTTAAATTCAGTTTTATTTTCCGTATTCAGTTTCTTTTCTCGTAGAAATCTTCACATCAGAGATGGCTGCGAACTTTTGCCTTTTCTAACCTTACGTTAGGATTGTGAATTTTTACCTTTTTTTTCATCGCACTTGGATTATTGAGCAATTAAAGGCTATTCGCGGTAAAAAGTGGCAAATAAGGGAATTGAATCGGAATTCGAATCTCTGGCTCGAAACGATTTACTCTTTTGATTTGTTTTTAAAGATGTCGCAAACATCAAGATTTATTATTTCCAAAACAAGAAAAATTAGATGAAAAAGGGGAAAGCTGCAATACCCTCAATAAATAATGATATGCAGTGCGACTAGCGTGAACTAGACGCAACCCATTGGGGAGAGATCCGAGCAAGGGGGTTTATTATATAAAGGGAAATATGTGGCACCCTATATATATATAGTTATCTACGGCCTTATTTATATATATGAATATTTTTGATATGATTGTGTGTTTTAATTTGCTATTCTATTCTTGGGAGAGTTTCTCCTTTGGATTTTAAGAAAGGTAGGTTATGTGGGATCCTAGGTTTTGTTATTATTATGCTCGCAAGGATCATTGGGATCTTCTGCATACATATCCCTTAATGGTTATCAGAGCATCTGTAGCTCGGATCTAAGTGAGCTATGGTTTTGTTTGGTTTGAGGGAGAAAGAAGTATGCTCGCCAAGGATGAGACCTTGTGCCTACGTATTCTCAAAGGGAGGTTGAGAAAGTCAGAGCAATCGTATTTCCCACTTATGCTAGTGGAAGCAAAGGATGTTATTAAGGGACAAAGACAAATGTCATCTTAATGAAAAATGTATCTAATCTATTTCATCACATACATTTTGAAGGGTTGATTGATTGAATCTTTCATCGTAAGTATTAGGTGTTTTGCTTGAGTGTATAAGCATTATCACTTACGAGTTAAGAAAGATGTTTGAAAGATTATTGAATCTTTAATTGTAAGTTTTGGTGTTTTGCTTGAGTGTACAAGCGTTACCACTTACAGTTAAAAGATGTTTTTGTTTGAAAAGAGTGTGATTTGTATGTGATGTAATAGATGAGATACTTCTTCCATGGAGATGGAAAATGTCTAAATCTCGAGGAGAAATTGTTTATGGATTAGGGGGATGCTTTTAAGAAGCATGTGGGTCCTTGTATTGTAAGCCTAAGAGGGAGCATTCCGAGGGTCATCGAGGGTCCTTGCATTATGATCCCAAGAGAAGGCATTCTGAGGGTCATCGAGGGTCCTTGTATGAAGCTCAAGAGGAAGCTATAAGGGTATGGCTGGCTTTGGCTTTAAGAGTGGTTTCACCGGGAAACCATCCTCTTAGGATTCAACATTGATTTCACTAGGAAATCGTACTCTCAGGGTTCTATCCTAGCGCACGTGATTATTTGTATTGGAAGCCCAATAGGAGGCTGCTAAGAGATTTCCAGGTCTCTTTCTTGTTTGATGCAAAAGAGAAGGCTAAACTCAACGAGGGAGTTCTTTTGAACGAAGCCCAAGAGGAGGCTAACTCAACAGGGGAGTTCTCTTATATGAAGCCTAAGCGGAGGCTAAAATCAATAAATGAGTTTTCTTATATGAAGCCTAGAAGGAGGCTAACTCAATAAATGAGTTATCTTATACGAAACCTAAGAGGAGGCTAACTCAATAAATGAGTTATCTTATACGAAGCCTAAGAGGAGGTTGAAGGGTACCTAGTTGATAGACTAGTTGTTATGTTATATCTGAATAGTTATATGAACAAGTGTGTGATGTGTATTCACAGGAGTTTATGAAGAAAATATATAAACAAGTGTATAAAATAAGCATTTAAAGCAAGTGTAACTTGAATATATACAAGGTTTTTGGGACTTACACCTTAAGGGAAGCCCATTGGTTTAAGAGCAGTTTCACCGGGATTAATGCTTCTCTTAATACCAATGGAATCGGTGTATAAACAAGCGGATGAAAACAAACGAACAAAGTTTGTTATGCTTGAATATTTACAATGATGATTTTATGTGTACAAGGAAATGAATATGTACACGAAAGGGTGAATATGTAAAAGGAAATACAAATATACATAGGAGGGTTGAGACTTACACCGTGAGGGAGGCCCATGATCAATTTGAAAGAAATTCAAGGACAAACCTTGTTTGGTTTATCTTTAAATCTAATTGATCATGGAAAAAAGGTGTGTAAGTTTATTGAAAGGTTTTTGAAAAGGTTTTGAAAATTATTTTGAAAAGTGAAGGATATTCACAAGAAGTTTTGAAAAAGATTAGGTTTGAAAGTTGTAAAGAAAACATTTTTGAAAAGTATTAAAAATACATATAATGTCTCATTTTCAACCTAATTAAAATATAATCAAAAAGAAAATATTTGGATTTTTTTTGACATAATCATAAAATAGATACATTAAATGACAAGTGTGCAAAAAATCATCTCAAAATTAGAAGTTTTGATTAGTTTTTGAAAATGTTGAAGTTTGTAAAAAAAACTTGAGAAAATTAGTGATAAAAAAGAGTTTTTGGTCCTATGGAGGTTTGAACCTTGGAATTTTGGCTTAGAAGTGAAGAGCTTTTCCATTGAGCCATTTTCTTGACTTGTCATTTAATTACCTTGCTTTGAAGGAGTTTTGAAAAAAATGAAGTCTTTGAAAAAGTTCAGAAGTTGGATGCTTCTGAGGGGATCAGAAGTTGGCTGCTTCTGAAGGAAGGTGGGTCAGAAGCTGGCTGCTTCTGAAGAAGGTTAGAAGCGTGTTGCTTCTGGAGATAGTGGAAGCATGTTGCTTCTGGAAGAGTGAGAAGCATATTGCTTCTGGGAGAGTCAGAAGCGTGCTGCTTCTGGGAGGAATAGCCTCAGAAGTAGTTCTGAAGGTAGTGGAAGCTGAAGGCTTCTGGAGAGTGAGAAGCACTAGAAGTGCTTCTGAAGGTAGTAGAAGCTTAATGCTTCTGGAGATAGCAGAAGCTGGCTGCTTCTCGGAGAATGAGAAGCATCAAAAGTACTTCTGGAGGGTTGACCTCAGAAGCACTTCTGAAGAAGCAAGCATCAAAAGCTGATGAGCCTTTTGTAAAAAAAAAGGTCCTAGGGGGATTCGAACCCTGGGCCTTGAGGTGAAGAAAGAGATTTAAGAGCGTGCTGGCAACCGCTGGGGCGGTAATACATCCATTATCTTAACTCAAACCACAAATATATATTATAAAACATGAATTTAAATTTCGAGAAACTTAAAAATGCGCGCAGCATGTCATCTTCAACCTCCAAATTTTTGCTCCATGGATTCTTCATTTCTCAATGAAATTACATGATCCAAACATCATACTTGCTCAGATTTTTTCCAGGAACATGATTATGGCAATTAATTCCATTTATTTTAAGCTTAGAACTATTAATTTTCGTATGAACACGAAGAACCCTAATTCTATGTTTTGATTATGAAATCATGTTTGAGCACAATTTTAAGCAATTGATTGAGGGTTATTACTCAGTGATAGTGCAGAAAAAAATGGCCAAGCCTTTTTTGAAATGGAAGTTAGAAATCAAAGAGTTCAAAGTTCAAGTTTCATACCTCTTGAAACTGAAATCGGGTTCCTTGCTGGAGATGTTCCAGAAGTGTTTTGAAGATTGCTACAACTTAAGTGATGTTTATGGAAGGTGTTGATGTGCTTACCTTGGTTTGAAATGGTCTGGATCGTTCTGACCAAGTCCAACTACAGTCACTTGAAGTGAGAATAGAATTTGATGATTATGTGTTTACAGTGATGAAAAGATGATTTGGATCATTTCTATATAGTGTATAGAAGGTGTTTGAAGTGAAAGTTTGGAAGATGCACGAGTGAATTGAGAATTTGTAAGTTATGGCTCAATATGTGCACACATGAGGTTTGGAAGTGTTTTCTGAGTTTGGCTAGTTCTTGGGCTAGCTTGAGGATTCTAACAACTTTCTAATGATGTTTAGAAAGTATTTGAAGCCTAAGATTGCTCAGAAATTGCAAGACTTGAAATTTGCAAATTCTCCTACTTAGAAATTTGAACATTGAAAATCAAGAAAGAAAGAAGGAAAGTTGGGATTATGATTGCTCTAGGGTGATTTTGAATGAATAAGTGAGCTCTATTTATAGGCCAAGAATTCTGAATGGTAAGTAGAGGAGATTGGCTTGAAATTGAACAACTTGCCTTCAAGGGAAAGAAAGACATTTTTGCCATAAATGCACATGGGATATTCCTTTAACCATGGTTAAAATCTCACTTGATCTTATCTCCCTCATAATTACTTCTCATCTGATTTTTATCAGCTCTAACCTATCTTAACTTGGTGACAAGGCTTCTAGAAGGAGAAGTTTGTGAAAAATGACTTATAGCTCTTGAAAAATGACTTGTAATTCATGGTTATGGAGCTCTAAGTTTAATTTTCAAAACCCTAGCTACACAAAGTGACGAACTCCTTGAAAGTCTAGATATTTTGGCAGTTTTCCTTTTGGCTTATTTCTTGTGTAAACTTTGGTCGTTGGTCGAACAGGCTTGGAAGACTCTGGTCGGTTGACGTTGCCTTTTGTGCTGCTGAAGCGATCTTATTCTACTTGATTGACAGGTCGAGGAGCATAGAATGCAGCATATGTCCTTTCAAGTGGCATGTATTCTGGATTCTTGGGATGTTCTTCCCAATCTTCTGGGTGAAGACACTCATTGTCTGCGACGCTTTCCAACTCGTTTTCAGAATTGTCTTCCTCATCTTCTTCGATAATTGCGTTGATGTAGTGATAATCAAAATCTGGCTTAACAAACTCAGCAGGCGTATTAAAGTAGAGATTTTCATTTGGGATCTCAATTTGATGATGAGATCGTGAAGATGTGTATGACTTTTCTGGTTGACTGGGGTACTCAAGAGGATCGTCCCATCCAGTTGGTTGGATGTCTTCAATTCTGATTCTTGAGCTTTCAGGTGCAGTGTATCTTACCATGAAGTCAAACTTTCCACTTGGTTCTCCCAAGGTATCCCAAACTTCAGATGGGATAGGTGGAATTTCATTCTCATTCTTTTGTAGGAACATGTCTTTGAATTGGTCTGTAGGAGGATAGAATGGCGCGTGCGATTCTTCCTGGGACACATACTTAGAGTTATCAAGATAAGTGCTCCACTCTTCGGATTCAAAGAGGTTATATTTATCACCTTCATCGATAAGAACATTAACCTCTTGAAGAACAGGGTTTAAGAAACCTCTGCTGTGGAATACTTCTTTAATTAGATGAAGAGTTTCATCCTTTTGATTTGCTTTTGGAAATACTGGAGCAAATTCGAGCCTTTTTTATTTTCGTTGTTGACAGGATTTATTACTTGTCCCCAACCTGCGGCATTACCGTCTTTCACTATCTGCGCGGCTTCTTTGTAAGAGGAGATAGACGATCTGTTTTTCTTTGCAGATTCACCTTCTAACGAAAGTCCTTAGAACTGTGTCCCTTCAACATCATCGGCAGTGACGAAAGAAAAAGTGGACAAATGACTTACTAGTAAAGCTTGTTCACCAATAATGGTTACTAGCTTCCCATTTGTCGTGATTTTTAGTTTCTGATGGAGCGTGGATGTCACTACTCCTGCTTCATGTATCCAAGGTCGTCCTAACAAATAACTGTAAGTAGTTGGCACGTCCATGACCTGGAAGGTGATTTGGAAGGTATGTGGACCAATCGTCATTGGAAGGTCGACTTCCCCAATAACGGATTTCCTCGATCCATCGAAGGCTTTGACCACTATATCATTGTATTTCATCGGCGTTCCTTTGTAAGATATACGAGCAAGGGTCGTTTTTGGCATTACATTCAAGGATGAACCAGTGTCCACTAGTACGTTAGACAGAGAGTTTGATTGGCAATTCATAAAGATATGTAGAGAAAGATTGTGATCTCTTCCCTCCTCTGGGAGTTCTTCATCATTGGAGCTTAAATTGTTGCAAGCTGTTATGTTGCCTACAATTCCACCAAATTGATCTGTAGTCACGTCGTGATCTACGTAAGCTTGATCTAACACTTTCATCAAGGCTTCTCGGTGGGCTTCGGAATTCAGAAGTAAAGAGATTATTGAGATTTTGGAGGGAATCTGCATTAGTTGATCTACGACTCTGTACTCACTCTTCTTGATTAGCTTTAGAATCTCGTCGAAGTCTGAGTTGACGTTGGTTCCATCAGATGGACCAACATTTATGTCTAGATTACTAACAGGAATTCCTATTGGATTCTCAGGAGGTGCATCAACAGGATTTTGTCCGACAACGGGAGCAATGGGCTGCTTTGGTGGCAACGGGGTGTACACACGTCCACTTCGCGTTACTCGTCCGATTTCAGCGATGTTCACTACGGCTGAAAGTGTTGGTATGGGTTTCTCCTTCCCAACTTCTATCATAGTTGTGTTGTACTGATAGGGAATTGCTTTGTCAGAGTTGTAAGGAACAGGACCAGGTAAATAGATCACCAAAGGAGAGTCTGCAATTTTTGGACCGTTGTAATCAACTTCTACACACTTGGGCATATTGAAGTAGGGGATAATGACGTTTACTTCGGGAATTTCCGAGTTGATATCTGAGACTAAAACTCATGCGTATAATACCCTACCATATTCACGTCATAATCGTTCCTGTTTCTGAAGATCTGAATGTCGCCAATGTGTATTAACCGTTGAAGGTATGCTCTCACAGTTGGACATCCTCGAAAATCTGTAAAGAAGATTCTGTAGGCTGTGTAGTCATGTTTAGCAAAGGTGCCCATTATGCTGAATGTAGCGTGCATTTTTACTAAGCTTTCTCCTATCATCTTTATGTTGGTGACAAGATAATGATCTGTATTTCTTAGTATCAAATTCACGGTATGTCCACTATGATTAGGAAGTGGATTTGCTCGCACATTTGGATTTGCATTCCTGAAGGAGAGAAGATTAGCCCTCACTAATCTTTGAACTTCGGCTTTCACTGCTATGCAGTGTTCGAGATCACGACCTGGTGCCCCTTGATGAAAAGGGCAAGACACATCTGCTTTGTACCGCCAAGGTAATTTGTCTAGTACTAGAGGTGGTAATCTTGTTTGCACAAGATTTCTTTCTATTAAAGAAGGATATAATTCCGTGTATGTCATCGGAATTGTATCAAACTGCAAGATTCGAGGAGTACGGTTCTGATTGTTGTTGAATTGTTGAGCCTGTTGTTGAGCCTGTTGTTGAGCCTGGAATTGTGGGGTAACTCCCATGTTTGAATTTGCATTAACAACTGGTGCTATCGTGGCTACCTGTTGTCGGTGACTGACATTCTTCCTTGGTTTCCCTCGGGATACCATTTCAATGTCATGTTCTTTCTTCTTCGGGAAACTAGTTCCAAATCTCTTGGTTCCACTTGAAGACCCCATTTCTTTGGTTAAGCGTCCTGTTCGGACTCCTTCTTCTAGTCGCATCCCCATGCTTACCATTTCGGGGAAATCTCCGGGAGCGTTGACGACCATGTGTTCGTAGTAGAATGGGCCAAGAGTGTTCAGGAAGACCTTGGTCATTTCTTTTTCTTCTAACGGTGGATTAACTTGGGCAGCAATTTCCCTCCATCGTTGGGCGTATTCTTTGAAAGTCTCCTTTTCCTTTTGAGACATAGAACAGAGTTGATCTTGATCTGAAGCCATGTCCACATTGAATTTGTACTGTTGCACAAAGGCTTCACCTAGGTCATTGAATGTCTGGATATTTGCACTATCTAATCCCATGTACCACTTCAGTGCGACACCGGTGAGATTGTCTTGGAAATAGTGAATGAGCAATTGATGATTGTCATTATACGTAGACATCTTCCTAGCGTTCATTGTAATATGACTTTGCGGGCAGGAGTTTCCTCTATATTTTTCAAAATCGGGTACTTTGAACTTAGCGGGTATCCTTACGTGAGGAACTAGGCATAGATCGTGGGCATTCTTCCCAAACAATTCCTTTCCAAGGATTATTTTGATCTCAAGCTGCATCTTATGGAATTGTTCCTAGAGATTTTCCATTTGGCCACGAGGATTCGTGTTGTCGCCTAGGTTATAATAGACTTCTTCGTCTGCAGTAGCATGAACTACAGAAGCTGAGTTTGTCATGATTGGTTGAGAAACCGTCATAGTGACTTGAGGAAAAGTTACTCTGTGCTGCGGAGTAAATGCTGAGTTCTGTAAGGTAGGAACCTCAATCGTGGTCGCCTGTACCTCAGAAGTGGGTTAACGAAATCCAATGTCGAAATTGAAAGGCATGCCCCATGGATAACCTCTGGCATATTGAAGAGAGTATTACTGACTGCAACAGCTGAAACTGGAGTAGTAGTGATCTCTGAAATTGTTGTTTGATTTTGACTGTTTAATGTTGTTTGCTGATTTTGTGTAGCTACCAAAGAAGTGAGTCTCTCCACCTCTTCCTAAAGTGTTGTTACTATGCCACGAAGCTCAACATTTTCTTGTTCAGAATCTTCCATTGCTTTTCTCCTATTTGCACGAGTATTGTATCTGCGAGTTGACTGTGAACGTAGTCGAGAAACTCTAAGACGCGATAGCTTGACGATCTTTCTCTCTGGAAAAAATTCCAAAAGATAAGACTCTAAATAACAAACTCGAGATGCAAAGTATGATGCATAATTATGAATGCAAAGAGAAAAGAATTTCCAAAGAATTTACGTTAAAAGAGAAATTTCTAGTAAACATTTGGATGGAAAACTTTTATTTTATTAATATTGAAAGAAGATTACAACAATTTTTTTTTGGAGCATAGCTCTTACAATGATAAAATAAATGATAAAATAAAGCTAAACTAATCTTCGTCTTCATCTGATGAAGAACCAAAGGCTTGATGCAGCTTCAACTTCAGGATTTCTTTCCCATAGTAAGCTTTCAGTTCAGCTTTCTCGGCTTTTAGCTTGTTGATGACTTTCTTCCAATCGTCAGGAGCAGGATTGCTAGTTGTCATTTCTTTAAGCTTTCTTTTCCTTTCTTTGATGTATCTTTTGATCGCGTTATCTCTCTGAAGAATCTTCTCATCTTTCTCCATGAGCCATTCATCTTGGAAGTAGAGCGTTTTTTCATGATCTTTGTCCTGCTTCTTAAGCTTCTCATTTTCAAAGTCAGTCTTAAGAAACTTGTCTTCCAAAGCTTCTTTCTCTAGCCTCATCTTAGCCAAAGCTTCTTGGTATTCTCCCATAGTCTCGATGGGAATGGTGGTCGTTTTAGAGGCCACTGGGAACATGGGTTCTTCATAAGCATAAGGCATTCGGAATTCCTTCGCTCTTTTCTTTACCCAAGAAGAGTAGATTTCCATGGCTACACAATTACTTGCATTTCCCTTTTCTTTCCTTCGAATGTGATGCCAAGCTCTTATCATTCTGGATTTCAAACCTTGGGAATCTTCCCCCCTCATGACTCAGTAGGGGAGTGTTGTCTTATATAAAGCCTAAGCGGAGGCTAAACTCAGTAAATGAGTTTTCTTATATGAAGCCTAAGAGGAGGTTAACTCAATAAATGAGTTATCTTGTACAAAGCCCAAGAGGAGGCTAAAGGGGAACCTAGTTGTTAGACTAATTGTTATGTTATAACTGGACAGTTATATAAACAAGTGTGTGATGTATATTCACAGGAATTTATGAAGGAAATATAAACAAGTGTATAAAACGAGTGTTTAAAGCAAGTATAACTTGAATATATACAAGGTTTTGGATGTGCACAAGGGAATGAATATGTACACGAAGGGGTTTTTATATACAAGGAAATGAATATGTACATAGGAGGATTGGGACTTAAACCGTGAGGGAGGCCCATTGCTTTAAGAGAAGTTTCACCGGGAATAATGCTTCTCTTAATACCAATGGAATCGGTGTATAAACAAACGGATGAAAACAAACTAACGAAGTTTCTTTATGCTTGAATATTTACAAAGATGATTGGATATGTACAAGGAACTGAATATGTACATAAAATGGTGAATATGTACAAGAAAATAAATATGTACAAAAAAGGGTTGGGACTTACACCGTGAGGGAGGCCCATGATCAATTTAAGAAATTCGAGGAAAAAACCTGTTCGACTTTATCTTCAAATCGAGTCGATCATGGAAAAAAGGTGTCTAAGTTTGTTGAAATGTTTTTGAAAAAGGTTTTGAAAATGATTTTCAAAAGTGAAGGATATTCACAAGAAGTTTTGAAAAGATTTTGAAAAGTGAAGTTGGAAAGAAAACATTTTTAAAAAGTATTAAGAAATACTTAAAATGTCTCATTTTTTGACTTAATAAAAATAAAATCAAAAGAAAATATTTTTGGATTTTTTTGACATAATCATAAAATAGGTATATTGAATGACAAGTGTGCAAAAAATCATCTCAAAATGAGAAGTTTTGATTAGTTTTTGAAAATGTTGAAGTTTGATAGAAAATGTGAAGAAAACAAGTAGTAAAAATTTGATTTTGGTCCTAAGGAGGTTTGAACTCAAGACCTTTGGCTTAGAAGTGAATAGCTTTACCACTGAGCCATGTGTTTAAATTGTCATTTACACACCTTCATTTAATTATATTTAAAAATAAGTTTTTGAAAATGTTTTAAAAATGAAGGAAAAGTGGAAAAGATGAAAAAAATGGTCTCAGGGGGATTCGAACCCTGGACCATAGGCAAGGCAAAGGACATGAAAAGCGCGCTGACTACCACTGGGGTGGCTATACGTCCATGAATAAAACACGAACCATTAAATATATTCTAAAACGAGAATTTGAATTTTCCAGAAAACTAAAAAACGCGCGCATCTCCATCTTCTTCTTCCTCAAGGTTTGATTTTGTAACTTCTTCATTTCTCAATGAAATTGAAAGATGTAAACATCAAAGTTGCTCGTTTCAATCCCAGGAACATGATGGTGATGTTTAATTTCATTTATTTTGAACTTAAGATGGTTAATTTTGAATGAGGACAGATGAACCTTAATTCTAAGAATCAATATGAAATCGTGTATGGATCATGATTTGTGAAATTGATTGAGGGTTATCATTTAGTATGACTGCAGAAACAAGATGGCCAAGCAATTTTTCATCTGTAATGCATGAATCATAGAGTTCAAAGTCTAATAAAATTACCTCTTCGAACTTAAATCGAATTCTCAGTTAGAGTGTTTCCAGTTATGTTTTGAGGATTGCTATAGCTTCATTGGACCTTATGGAAGGTGTGGAAGTGCTTAGCTTGAATCGAAATGGTCTGGATCGTTCCACCCAAGCTCAACTGCAGCCACTTGGAGTGAGTTTCAAATTTGAATGTGAAGATGTTACAGGTCAGTGATGAGTACTTGGATCACTCATATGAAATGTATGGAAGGTATTTGAAGTGAAAAATTGAGATATGCACAAGTGGAATGGAAGTTTGGATGTTAAGGCTCAAAATTGCAATTTATGGAGTTTGGAGACAATTCTGAGTTTGGATAGTTTTTATGGCGGTTTTAAGTTATAACCTACTTCTAAATGGTGTTTAGAACATGTTAGAAACTTAAGTTTGCTCAGATTTTGCAAGGTTTGAAGATTGCAAAATTTCCCTCTTTGAACTTTGAAACTTGGAATTTAAGAAAGAAAGAAGGAAAACTTGATTATGATAGCTTTGGTGTAGTTTGAATTTGAAGAAATGAACTCTATTTATAGGCCAAGAAATTTGAATGACAAGGCATGGTTATCATTGAGAGAAACTTGCAACTTGCTTAAGTGGTATGAAGGAATCTTTTGCATTAAATGCAAAAGTTACTTTCTAACCATGGTTAAAATTTTCTCTTTGATTCAATCCTCTTCTCAATCATGAAAAACTGATATTTATCAGTTATAATCTATCCCTTAGTGATGACAAGGTTTCTAGAAGTGAGATTTGTGAAAAATGACTTATAATTTTGATACATGGTCTTAGAATTCCATGGTTTTGGAGCTCTATGTTTCAAAATCAAAAGCCTAGCTAGACAAAGTTTATTTGCAAGTTCTTGGACATTTTGGAAAGCTTTTAATAAGACCTACAACTTTTATGTTTTGAGTTTTTTCTGAATCCAAATGGATCTAGGTGAAAATGGCCATGAAAGTGAGGAAAAACCATGTTTCTTAACACTTGAAATTTTTTTTAAGTGTTAGAAAAAATTCAAATCTTGACTTTTTGTTGACTTTTTCACATTTCTTGATTTTTTATGATCATCATGGATTATTTGAAATGTTTTTATGATTGAAAAAATTTAGCCTTGAAAAAGTTGACCAAAAGTCAAAGTTTGACTTTTTTGAGCAGATGAATTTTCATCAGATGGTTTAGAGTTTGTCTGATGAAGAAACATGGATTTTGCAATGTTTTGAATCAATAAATTAGGTCAAGATGTTGTATTGAAGATGTTAATATCAACCTTCAAGCAAATAGGTCATTCATTGAGCAGAAAGTCAATGATTCACTATCTTCGATCAAAACCCTAATTGGTCTATTCATGGTAGATCATGAGAAAAAGTTGGGAATTTGAAGATCAAATGTTGATGATTGATTAAGATAGATCAATTGAGGTGAGTGGAAACTCAAAACCTAATTGATCATATCTTGAACAGATGAAATTTTGAAGAAACCCTAACTTTGACTTTAGGAGCACACGCACGATCTATCCTGTTCTGAAACTGTTAGTGATGTAGTGATGCAAATGTAAGGTGGTATCTTAGGTCAAAAATTGGGGTATGAAAAATTTCATATTCATGCTGACAATACTTGACAAGACAACAAAAACGTATTTGGGAAAACGACTACGTCATAGTTCAAACAAATACTCAGCAAAATCTGCAGCAATGGTGTAGACGTTACTGATGATGAATCTGAGTTGCATGCTTTAAAATTTTCTGGAAAAGGCATTTTATTGGAAACCTTGTTGGGGATTCTATTTCAAATAAGAATATCATCCTTTGATGATCTCTTTTGAGGAAAAGAAAATTTCTCAGCAGTTGTTTATCTTTCAAAGGTTGAAACACTCATGGAAAGACTGTTGGAATTCTTTATGTGTTGATAGTTCAAAGGAAAATTTCGCTTTTATTTCAAAATTTTGAAGTAAAAATTCAATTAAAACTTTTTCAGTTTCAAAAGTGATTTTCACAAGAAAAAGCGTTATTTTGCAAAATAGAATAAAGCAAGAATTGCAAACAAATGGGCACAAGGCTCAAATTTTATTGATAGAATGGTAATCAGCCAAAGGCGTGATTCCATGGACTATTTACAAAAGTTGGAAATGAAAATTTATTGGGAAAAGGCTATATTGAAAGCAAATAGCCACTATTATCCCTAACAACTTTGAATCCCAACTGTGCTTGTTGCTTTAGAAGATTTGATTGAAGATCCGTCGATGGAAGATTCTTCAGATTGACGAAGTACGGACTGATGCAGTTACTTTGTCATTTTGATCCTTAATTTTTGCCAAGATTGCCTTTTTAGGTTTTCAATCTACCAGGATAAATTTCTGTTTATTGTATCTAATTTATGCCTGGACAGCCTTTTCAGGTTTTCACTCCACTGAGACGCTCATTTTTGCCTAAGCCACCCTTTTCGGGTTTTCGACTTACTGAGCTGTTCTTTTGTCATTTTAGACAAAGTATTTCTTGACTGCATCAGCATTCACAGGATACGGGAGTTCATCACCGTCCATGGTTGTGAGAGTCATAGCACAGCCAGAAAAGCTTCTTTTGACGATATATGGGCCTTCGTAATTAGGAGTTCATTTGCCCCTAGAATCTGGTTGAAAAGACAAAATCTTTTTAAGCACAAGGTCGCCTTCTTGGAATTCACGAGGTCGAACCTTTTTGTCGAAGGATTTCTTCATCCTTCTTTGATATAATTGTCCATGACACAGAGCGGTCAGACGGTTTTCTTCGATTAAGTTCAGCTGTTCGTATCAGCATTGACACCATTCAGCCTCAGATAACTTAGCTTCCATGAGAGCTCTCATTGATGGAATTTCAACTTCTAAGGGGAGCAATGCTTCCATGCCGTATACTAAAGAAAAAGGGGTTGCCCCGGTTGAAGTACGTACTGAAGTACAATACCCATGTAGAGCATATGGCAGCATTTCGTGCCAGTCTTTGTAGGTGATGACCATCTTCTGGATGATCTTTTTGATGGTCTTGTTGGCAGCTTCCACGGCTCCGTTCATCTTTGGTCGGTAAGGAGATGAGTTATGATGCTCAATCTTGAATTCCTCACACAGTTGTTTCATCATTTTGTTGTGCAAGTTTGATCCATTGTCTGTAATGGTCTTACTTGGAACTCCATATCAGCAAATGAGGTTGTTCTTGATGAACCTCACAACAACTTGTCTTGTAACGTTGGCGTAAGATGCTACTTCGACCCATTTGGTGAAGTAATCAATAGCCACTAAAATGAAGCGATGTCCGTTTGACGTTTTTGGTTCGATCATCCCAATCATGTCGATGCCCCATATGGAGAAAGGCCACGGAGAGGAGAGAACATTGAGTAGAGTCGGTAGCACATGGATCTTATCTGCGTATATGTGGCACTTGTGACATCTCTTGACGTGTTTACAGCAATCGGATTCCATTGTTATCCAATAGTATCCTGCTCTCAAGATTTTTCTAGACATTGCATGCCCATTTAAATGGGTTCCAAAGGACCCTTCATGCACTTCATGAATTAACATATCTGCTTCGTGTCTATCCACGCATCTGAGCAAGACCATGTCGAAGTTTCTTTTGTATAACACATCTCCATTAAAGGAGAAATTTCCAGAAAGCCTCCTTAGAGTTTTCTTATCTTTGTGCGATGCCCCCAGTGGGTACTCTTGAGTTTGAAGGAAGCGTTTGATGTCGTGGAACCATGGTTTATCATCGATGACTGCTTCAGTTGCAAACACATATGTAGGCCTCTCAAGGCGTCTGATACTGATCTTAGGCATATCGTTCCAATGGTTGACTTTGAACATGGAAGATAAAGTAGCCAAGGCGTCTGCCATTCGATTCTGATCTCGAGGGATATGATGCAATTCAACTTTGTTGAAGAAAGTCAACAAACGTCTTGCATAATCTCGATGGGGAATCAAACCAAGATGATGAGTTTCATACTTTGTTTTTGATTTGATTGATCACAAGGGCTGAATCTCCATATATGTCAAGGATCTTGATCCTTAAGTCGATGGCTTCTTCAATACCCATGATACAAGCTTCGTATTCTGCGATGTTGTTGGTGCAATCAAATATTAATCTGGCGGAAAACGGGATATGAGAACCCTCGGGAGTAATGATGACTGCCCCAATTCTATTGCCACAAACGTTAACTGCTCCATCAAAAATTAAGCCCCATCTAGATTCTGGATCAGGACCTTCTTCAGGTAACGGTTCGTCACAATATTTCATCTTTAAGTACATAACATCCTCGTCAGGGAAGTCGAACTTGAGAGATTGGTATTCGTTGATCGATTGATAAGTCAAGTGATCGGCGAAAATGCTTCCTTTGACCGCTTTTTGCAACGCCCGTTTTATTAAATATTATATTATATTAATATTTTTGAATTATCATTTGACGATTGTTTTGACGAAGAAAATAATTATATTAATCGGTATATCTATTAATATATTTAGCGACGTTTGGTTCGGTTCGGTAAAATATTATTCGGACCGGTATTTAATTCCACGACATTTTATTTAACAAATTAAGTTAATAATATAATTAGATGATATATTTAGTGTATTAAGGATAGATGAGGGGTATGTGAGCAATTTCCTTAAGTTGGCTAGTAAGACATATGTTATATAAAATCATTTCCTCCACCATTTCCAAACACAACACCAAAAACACAAGTTGAGAAGTTTGGAGAAAAAGCTAGGGCTTTGGTTGAGGAAGAAGAAGAGAGCAAGAAGAAGGGCAAGGCTTGGTTGATTGGTTAAGGAATCATCAAGAACACTCAAAGCTTGCTAGGTAAGGGGTTTGATTTCTATCTCATATAGTTTGGCTTTGTTAGTGATAGTTTAGATTGGGGAAAAAATTGATGTTTCGTTTATAGGGTTTTGTTGAGAGATTGTAAGAATGTTAGGAAGAGATGGATTTGTTGCAGAAATTATTGGTGTTGTTATTAGTGTTTTAGTGTTTAGATTATGGAATGAAAATAGAGATGAAAATAGGAATGAAATGGAAAAGAAAAGCTTCACAGAAAAACTAGAAAACAGAAAAAATAATGGAAACTGTAACATACAGAAAACGCAGGGAACGGAAGAAAATTGGATGAATGGAACAAGGAGGGGGAAGCGCCCACCTCCACTTGGTGGAGACACCGTCCCCCTATGAGGCACCCGCCTCCATGGCCTTAGAACAACGGGGACGTGCGTCCCCTTATGTGTAGGAAGGAATTGCGTTTTGCTGTTTCTTAGTTTTGCTGTAAACTTGTTTTCCTGTTTTCTGTGAAATGAATTCCCTGCATAATTTTCCTGAAAATAGCCTCTGTTTCTTTCTAAATCCTTAATTCCACCTAGTAATATTTGGTAACCATAAAATATAATTAGGGGATAAGATAGCCGATTAAGTATAGAACCCGATTTTCCGATTTCGGTAAATTCGACGACGGAGCAAGTTTCTCCGAATTCAACGAAAATTGACGTGCTAGCTAAGTTTGACGTGTAGAACGTAGTGGTGAAGTTAGTTTTTCGAAATTGTGAGTTTTTACGGAACGACACGAAATAGGCGAATTTACGTTAAATTGATCCGGATTGTGTTTTAGTCAATTTAAGGCATATATGAACTATCCGATTTTGAAGTTGATGTTTATAAATTATGCCGGTAATTAAGAATGGATTTCGCGATGGTTATTGGTGTTTTTATTTATTTTTCCGTTTTTGGAATTAGTGGATTAATTGATAATGATGTTTTGCGACGGTGTATTTAATTATGAATACTTGTTGTTGTTTATGCGATGCGATGACATGTTTATTTGGTATGAATAAATATGGCGATGTGGACTTTTTGTCAATTATGATGAGCGATGATAATATGTTGTTGTGTGATCTTTATTTATTGAGTCACATACATTTTATAAGCGAAGAGGGCTTTCATGCCAAGCGATGATGGCTTTTATGCCAAGCGAAGATGGGCTTTATGCCAAGTGTCCCTAATTACGGACAAAGCGATGGGTACCACATGCATAACATAGTCGAGTCTCATGGAGTCCATTATGTTAAATTTGGAGTCGGTTATGTTTATGTTCGAGTTTTTTATCATTGAGTCTTTATCATTGAGTTTTTATCATTGTGTTTTTTATATCAATTGTATTTCCAAAAACTATCCATATATGCTATCATGCTTTAATTATATGTTTTGGAAGTATCTCACCCCTTTACTTGTTTCGTCGTTGCCTATATATTGGTAACGTACAGGTGATCCCCGTGGATGAGGAGGATTAGCTCGAGTCATTTTATTTTGCGTCATTCTGCTCTGGTCATAGTAACACTCGGGATTTGGGCGACGTCATTATTTTGATAGGATAGTTTGTGTATACTATCTTATGATGCTATAACCATATGTATTGATGAAAACAAGATGTGATGTATATTATGTGAACATATCCGCTGTGTTGTGATTATTCATATGTGTATATGATGAATTGTGAATGAATCGGTATATCTGACTTTTGATGTGCATTATAATGCTAATGGTAGGAAATGCGAAGATGTGATACCTCAATTTTATTAAATGGAATTTTGAAGCTTTGATTTTATTATTAATTACGCGGGCTAGAATTGGGGTGTTACATTAGTGGTATCATAGCAGGTCGGTATGTCCGACCAAGTTGTTGAGTCTGTTGTTGTCTAACAATCAAGTATTGTTATTTGTTGATTTTAATCCTTGTTTTGTTGTGAGCAAAAGTTGTTATGGCTGGGAGGAATGCTGGTAGGAATGATGATGCTATTGCTGCTGCTATGCAGGCTATGGCTCAGGCTTTCCAACACCCGCCGAATGCTGACGAGAACGCTGAGACTCGTAGTTTGGCGACCTTCCAAAGAGAGAATCCCACTACTTTCTATGGGAAGTATGATCCTAAAGGTGCTCTAACCTGGTTGAAGGATATTGAGAGAATCTTCTGTGTGATGGATTGCACTCTTGCACAGAAAGTCCGTTATGGTACTCATAAGTTAAGTAAGGAGGCTGATGATTGGTGGGTTGACACCCGTCAAAGGCTTGAAGTTGCTGGTGAAGAAATAACGTGGGAAGTTTGTCGTAGGGAGTTCTTGAGGAAGTATTACCCGGAGGATGTTCGGGGAAAGAAGGAGATTGAGTATGAGGCTTTATATCGATTATCGTCAGTTGAATAAAGTAATTATCAAGAATAGGTATCCACTTACTAGGATTGATGATTTGATGCACCGGTTGGTTGGTGCTCGTATGTTTAGTAAGATTGATTTGAGATCGGGTTACCATCAAATAAGGGTGAAAGAAGAAGATGTTCAGAAAACTGCTTTCAGGACGAGGTATGGACATTACGAGTATTCGGTGATGCCTTTCGGTGTCACTAATGCACCGGGAGTTTTCATGGAGTACATGAACCGTATTTTCCATCCTTACTTGGATAGTTTCGTGGTTGTTTTTATTGATGATATTCTAGTTTATTCTAAATCGGAGGAAGAGCACGCAAAGCATTTGCGCATTTTTTTAGAAGTTCTGAAGGAGAAGAGGCTTTATGCTAAGTTATCAAAGTGCGAGTTCTGGTTAGGTGAGGTGAGCTTTTTAGGGCATGTCATTTTTGGTGATGGCATTGCGGTTGATCCTTCTAAAGTTGATGCTGTGTTAAGATGGGAAACTCCTAAGTCTATTACCGAGATTAGAAGTTTCTTAGGTTTGGCTGGTTACTATAGGAGGTTCATTGAAGGTATTTCTATGTTGGCACTTCCTTTGACAAAGTTAACTTGTAAGGAAGCTGCTTTTGTGTGGGATATCAAGTGTGAAGAAAGTTTTGTCGAATTGAAGAAGAGGTTAACAACGGCGCCGATCTTGATTTTACCTAATCCTGAAGAACCGTTTGTTGTTTATTGTGATGCTTCTAAGATGGGTTTAGGTGGTCTGCTTATGCAAGGTGGCAAGGTTGTTGCTTATGCTTCGAGGCAATTGAAGATTCATGAGAAGAACTATCCTACCCACGATTTGGAACTTGCGGAAGTTGTTTTTGTGCTTAAGATCTGGAGGCATTATCTTTATGGTTCTAGATTTGAAGTATTTAGTGACCATAAAAGCTTGAAATATTTGTTTGATCAAAGGGAGCTTAATATGAGGCAAAGGCGGTGGCTTGAATTGTTGAAGGATTATGATTTCGGATTGAATTACCATCCTGGTAAAGCGAATGTGGTGGCCGATGCTTTAAGTCGAAAGACTTTGCATATGTCACTTTTGATGGTGAAGGAGTTGGAAATGATTAAACAATTTAGAGATATGAGTCTTGTGATAGAAGTGATGTCGAAGAGTGTTATCTTGGGGATGTTGAAGATCAATAATGATTTCCTTGATAGCATTAGAGAGGCTCAAAAGCTTGATGTGAAACTTGTGGATTTGTTGGTTAGTATTGGACAAACTGAAAGTGAAGATTTCAAGTTGGATGCTCAGGGTGTTTTGAGATTCTTATATAGGATTTGTATTCCCGATGATGTTGATTTAAAGAGGATAATCTTGGAAGAAAGTCATAGGAGTAATTTGAGTATTCATCCTGGAGCGACCAAAATGTATCAAGATTTGAGGAAACTATTTTGGTTGTCGGGCATGAAAAGAGAGGTGGCTCAGTTTGTTTATGCTTGTTTGACTTGTCAGAAGTCTAACGTGGAGCATCAGAATCCTGCAGGGTTGATGCAACCGTTAGAGATTCCGGAATGGAAATGGGATAGAATTTCTATGGATTTTGTAACGGGGTTACCGAATACACCAAGGGGACACGATGCGATTTGGGTGATTGTTGATAGGCTTACAAAGTCGACTCACTTTATTCCTATTAACATCACTTATCCCGTATCAAAGTTGGCGGAGATTTATACGCATGTGATTGTTAGATTACATGGTATTCCTTTGTGTATTGTTTCAGATAGAGATCCGAGGTTCACTTCTGAATTTTGGAAAAGCTTGCAAGAGGCTTTGGGTTCTATGTTGAGGTTGAGTTCGGCTTACCATCCTCAAACTGATGGTCAGACGGAAAGGACGATTCAATCGTTGGAAGACTTGTTAAGAGCTTGTATTCTTGAGCATGGTGGTTCATGGGATACATATCTTCCTTTAATTGAGTTTACTTATTATAACAGTTTTCATGCTAGTATTGGAATGGCACCGTTTGAGGCGTTGTATGGTCGGAGGTGTAGAACTCCTTTGTGTTGGCACGAGTCGGGTGAAAGTGTGGTGCTTGGACCCGAATTGGTTAGGGAAACTACTGAGGCGGTGAAGATGATTAGAGAAAAGATGAGAATTTCCCAAAGTCGACAAAAGAGTTATCATGATAAAAGAAGAAAAGATTTGGAATTTCAAGAGGGTGGTCATGTGTTCTTAAGAGTTACTCCTACAACCGGCGTTGCGCGAGCATTGAAGTCGAAGAAGTTAACTCCTCGCTTTATTGGTCCTTATCAAATTACTAGTAAAGTGGGAAAAGTGGCTTATCGGGTGGCGTTACTGTTGCTGCGGTATAAGCGACAAGCAAAGAGTTGGTATTATTTTTACCGGGTGATATATACCGGCTAGGTTATATCGTATCGTGTCCACAGAGATTGGTTATTGATTCGTCGTTCGATAATTCTATCGTTAATGAGTTTGGGATTAAAAGAAATGAAAATAAAAGACAAAAAGTAAATGAACAAAAAGTATAAAGGATAGACAGCTTATCCGGGAACGAATGTAAACTACCCGTCACAGACTTAAATCTACCACCCATGTCATACTCGGCCTACGTTACTCGTCCGTGTCATCACATACCTCTCACAACCTAAGTTATTTCTAACCCAAATTGAGAATCCTCCTAAATCATCTCAATATCCATTCCTGGCATATCTCAACAACATAGGAATCAACTGCGTCACCTCCATACCCATTCCTGGCATACTTCACCGACACAGAGGCATTAAGTTCAGGTACTCTATAGTGAATGTCAGCTCTAAACCTATCTCTAGCATTCAGAAACTAACAGATAATCATCCTAGGTAAGAATCTAAGCAATCTATTCCTAGCAAAGCTCAAATCCCTAACATAAAGTAAAAACCTAAGATAATCACCGACACAAATTAGTAAAGCAAACTTTATACAAGCCAAAGGCGATAAATATAAAAGAGTTATGAGTAGAAATACATACAAACCCCAACAAAAGAGATTACAAAAAGAAGAGAAGAAGAGGAACCACAAATCTACATTGGTTGTCAAGCCAATCGAAGAGGGATTCGACTCCGGATCATCAAAATGCAAGCTCCAATGTTGTTTTCCAAGCAAATCTATCAAAAATATGAAGGTGATGGTGTTGGGACTCAAAAATACCCAACCCATAACCTAAAAATGTGTTTTTAGCCCCTTTTAAAGAATTATGATGTCGCAGGGCGCGCTAAGCGCGGTCTGCTATTTTCAGCATTTTATTTTGTTGGTATCTTGAGAACCGTAACTCGGAATTGCGCCCGGTTTGAAGCGTTGGAAAACTTATTCAATGCTCTATCCAACCATGAAGAAATATCAACCAAATTGATGATTTTTATTGTGTTGAATTTGAGCTTTATTCGATGACGTATTGTGCAAATCGCACTCTTGAAGCTTAGCCTTTGGCCTTTATTACTCAATGCTCCAATTATGAATGAATACCTATAAAAGAGATGAAAAACTATCAAATGATACAATATTTACACAAAAACTCAATTATTCTATTATGTACACATTTATACAAAAAGCAGGGGATTTATTCGAAGAATATCAACAAAAGAACGGATAAGTGCCACAAAATGTATATACAAATAACTACATTTTGGCACTTATCAACTTATCAACTCTCCCCAACTTGACACATTGTTTGTCCTCAAACAAAGTTAAATAACTCAAAGAAACAAAGAATGATAATCAAATAATCACGAATCAACAAGTTTTGAAAACGGAAAACAAATGTATGGTTCAAACGAAAAATGTACACGACAAATACAAACTTACCACTATCTTACAACGACAACATATAAACAAAATAAATCCTAAGTACAAAAATCATACAAAACATTCTAAAACAAAACAAGCTCAATCATGAATCACACCTTGCAAAAATTCATCGGTAGATGAAGAACACACAAAGGTGAGGGATAAAAAACACTCCTCCACAATCTTGCAAACAATAGACTAAATTATGCATTCATCCAAAAATGTATTGAAAATACAAATGCAAGAATCACAAGGGCTTTTCAAGGTTGTAATGTGGCTTGGTTAACAAACAAGTGATAAGTCCTAAAGCTAATCGAAACAAAAACTTGCCTAAACCTAAGGGAGTGATCAACTCACAAAGTTCCAAACAATATAATTTCAATCAAACTTATTTTTTAACACAAATTTCACACCAAACACACCTCACTTATTAACATAACATTATTCCTACTCTTTTGTTTTCCTTTTTCAAAACTTTTCTCTTTTTTTTCTTTTTCTAATCTTTCTTTTTCACTTTTTTTTTCTTTTCTTTTTCTTTTCTCAACCTCATACCAACCACAATTTAAGTACATAAACATTTCTCTCCCCAACTTGAATTCAACCAACATTAATGTGTGAATATAATCCATACAACAACATATAGTTGAGGGTTCAAGAAACAAAGAAATCAACATCCATACAAAAAAGATGAATTGACACTCATAGACAAGCATCAAGTTCAAATAAAAATGGATGTTGATAAAAGCTCAAAGGGGCAAACAAAGGTTCACACACTCACAAGGTGAATTGAATATTTGGCCAAGGTAGTTATGCTCAAAATCAACAAAATGCCTTGATCATTTTTTTGCAATCATACAATCAACACAAAACAAAAGATTAAGCATAATAAAATCCAGTTTAAAACAAGAATTTGGACTCTCAACATATGTAAATAATGGAAAGCTTCCTAACATTTATGGGTAAAAAGGGGACTAAAGTGATTCAATTCATGAGCAAGTAATGCAAAAAGAATGAATGGCATGGTAATTGTACAAATGATAAATTTTCTAAACATGTTATGCTATAGAAAGCGATAAACGAGTACCTGACATGTAGCAACTTTGAAAACTATCATTACCATACATCCGCGAGTTGAAACGATCAAACTCGGAAAAGCACCTCAAAAGTCTTCAAGTTACCGAACCAAAATTTGAGTCCAAACAACAACAAAAGAATTAGAAAAACAATACTAATTTTATTCAATACAAAAAGCCTTGGTGAAAGTGGGAAAAAGGAAAACCAAGTGAAATTTTAAAGAATTCGGCTCATAGCAGAGCCAGCAGAGCGCGCTAAGCGCTTACACCATTGAAAAATGACGAAGGTGCAACTACTATGCAAGCTCCACTTACACACCTATACAATCTCATTTACACATCTAAACAATATTTACAATACATACACACTTCCACAAGCTAAAACACTACAATCTTGTGGAAAATAACAATTTGACATAACAAAACTAAAGCACATAACAATACATAAACTTGGTGAAAACGAATTAACAAGTTGAAAAGTGAAAGTTTGAAATTAAGAGCAAGTCCTATTTCAACTTGTTAAAACATAATCCACCAAACAACATAAACATAAACAAACAAAAACATGCTTGTTTTACGTCGTAAGCTCGACGCCTTTATTGTGCAAGCACTAGTAACCTCCTCTCGTCATGTCATGGTATTGCCACACCGCGCAAACCTAAAGAAAGTATCCTAATAACCACACAACAAATGTTACGAGTACGAGACAATTCACAATATCACATAAAAACAAAGAAAATCACAAATATGTACAAGTATGGAAAGTAAACACATAACATGTACAAGTAACATATACAAGTTCATATACAAAGCCTATACAACATATACAATAATTACAAAACTCAAAAACAACGGAATTATCGCAATACAAAACCAATAAAATCAATCCCCGGCAACGACGCCATTTTGTTGCTGCGGTATAAGCGGCAAGCAAAGAGTTAGTATTATTTTTACCGGGTGATATATACCGGCTAGGTTATATCGTATCGTGTCCACAGAGATTGGTTATTGATTCGTCGTTCGATAATTCTATCGTTAATGAGTTTGGGATTAAAAGAAATGAAAATAAAAGACAAAAAGTAAATGAACAAAAAGTATAAAGGATAGACAGCTTATCCGGAACGAATCTAAACTACCCGTCACAGACTTAAATCTACCACCCATGTCATACTCAGCCTACGTTACTCGTCCGTGTCATCACATACCTCTCACAACCTAAGTTATTTCTAACCCAAATTGAGAATCCTCCTAAATCATCTCAATATCCATTCCTGGCATATCTCAACAACATAGGAATCAACTGCGTCACCTCCATACCCATTCCTGGCATACTTCACCGACACAGAGGCATTAAGTTCAGGTACTCTATAGTGAATGTCAGCTCTAAACCTATCTCTAGCATTCCGAAACTAACAGATAATCATCCTAGGTAAGAATCTAAGCAATCTATTCCTAGCAAAGCTCAAATCCCTAACATAAAGTAAAAACCTAAGATAATCACCGACACAAATTAGTAAAGCAAACTTTATACAAGCCAAAGGCGATAAATATAAAAGAGTTATGAGTAGAAATACATACAAACCCCAACAAAAGAGATTACAAAAAGAAGAGAAGAAGAGGAACCACAAATCTACATTGGTTGTCAAGCCAATCGAAGAGGGATTCGACTCCGGATCATCAAAATGCAAGCTCCAATGTTGTTTTCCAAGCAAATCTATCAAAAATATGAAGGTGATGGTGTTGGGACTCAAAAATACCCAACCCATAACCTAAAAATGTGTTTTTAGCCCCTTTTAAAGAATTATGATGTCGCAGTGCGCGCTAAGCGCGGTCTGCTATTTTCAGCATTTTATTTTGTTGGTATCTTGAGAACCGTAACTCGGAATTGCGCCCGGTTTGAAGCGTTGGAAAGCTTATTCAATGCTTTATCAAACCATGAAGAAATATCAACCAAATTGATGATTTTTATTGTGTTGAATTTGAGCTTTATTCGATGACGTATTGTGCAAATCGCACTCTTGAAGCTTAGCCTTTGGCCTTTATTACTCAATGCTCCAATTATGAATGAATACCTATAAAAGAGATGAAAAACTATCAAATGATACAATATTTACACAAAAACTCAATTATTCTATTATGTACACATTTATACAAAAAGCGGGGGATTTATTCGAAGAATATCAACAAAAGAACGGATAAGTGCCACAAAATGTATATACAAAATAACTACATTTTGGCACTTATCAGTTACCGCAAAATCTTTCGAATTTGCACGATGTTTTTCATGTGTCACAACTTCGGAAGTATGTTCCGGATCCTTCAAATGTGATTGAGATGGATGATATTCAGGTTCGCGTAAATCTTACGGTGGAAACGATGCCTTTGAGGATTGAGGATCGTGAGATGAAGTCCCTTCGTGGAAAAGAGATTTCATTGTTCAAGGTTGTTTGGATTGGAGCAGCTGGTGAAAGTGCGACGTGGGAATTGGAGAGTAAGATGCGGGATTCATATCCCGAGCTTTTCGAGTCAGGTAATTTCGAGGACGAAATTTTTTTTAAGCGGGGGAGAGTTGTAACGCCCGTTTTATTAAATATTATATTATATTAATATTTTTGAATTATCGTTTGACGATTATTTTGACGAAGAAAATAATTATGTTAATCGGTATATCTATTAATATATTTAGCGACATTTGGTTCGGTTCGGAAAAATATTATTCGGACCGATATTTAATTCCCCGGAATTTTATTTAACAAATTAAGTTAATAATATAATTAGATGTTATATTTAGTGTATTAAGGATAGATGAGGGGTATGTGAGCAATTTCCTTAAGTTGGCTAGTAAGACATATGTTATATAAAATCATTTCCTACACCATTTCCAAACACAACACCAATAACACAAGTTGAGAAGTTTGGAGAAAAAGCTAGGGCTTTGGTTGAGGAAGAAGAAGAGAGCAAGAAGCAGGGCAAGGCTTGGTGGTTTGGTTGAGGAATCATCAAGAACACTCAAAGCTTGCTAGGTAAGGGGTTTGACTTCTATCTCATATAGTTAGGGTTTGTTAGTGATAGTTTAGATTGGGGAAAACTTTGATGTTTGGTTTATAGGGTTTTGTTGAGAGATTGTAAGAATGTTTAGAAGAGATGGATTTGTTGTAGAAATTATGGGTGTTGTTATTAGTGTTTTAGTGTTTAGATTATGGAATGAAAATAGAGATGAAAATAGGAATGAAATGGAAAAGAAAAGCTTAACAGAAAAACTAGAAAACAGAAAAAAGAATGGAAACTGTAACATATAGAAAACGCAGGGAATGAAAGAAAATTGGATGAATGGAACAAGGAGGGTGAGGTGCCCACCTCCACTTGGTGGGGAGACCGTCCCCCTATGAGGCACCCGCCTCCATGGCCTTAGAACAATGGGGACGTGCGTCCCCTTATGTGTAGGAAGGAATTGCGTTTTGCTGTTTCTTAGTTTTGCTGTAAACGTGTTTTTCTGTTTTCTATGAAATGAATTCCCTGCATAATTTTCCTGAAAATAGCCTATGTTTCTTTCTAAATCCTTAATTCCACCTAGTAATAATTGGTAACCATAAAATATAATTAGGGAATAAGATAGTCGTTAACTTAGATCCCGATTATGTTCCGATTTCGGTAAATTCGACGACGGAGGAAGTTGCTCCGAATTCAATGAAAATTGACGTGCTAGTTAAGTTTGATGTATAGAACGTAGTGGTGAAGTTAGTTTTTCGAAATTGTGAGTTTTTACGGAACGACCCGAAATAGGCTAATTTACGGTAAATTGACCCGGATTGTGTTTTAGTCAATTTAAGGCATATATGAACTATTCGATTTTGAAGTTGATGTTTATAAATTATGCCGGTAATTAAGAATGGCTTCATGACGGTTATTGGTGTTTTATTTATTTTCCGTTTTGGAATTAGTCGATTAATTGATAATGATGTTTTTCGACGGTGTATTTAATTATGAATACTTGTTGTTCTTTATGCGATGCGATGACATGTTTATTTGGTATGAATAAATATGGCGATGTGGACTTTATGTCAATTGTGATGAGCGATGATGATATGTTGTTGTGTGGTCTTTATTTATTGAGTCACATACATTTTATAAGCGAAGAGGGCTTTCATGCCAAGCGATGATGGCTTTTATGCCGAGCGAAGATGGGGTTTATGCCAAGTGTCCCTAATTACGGACAAAGCGATGGGTACCACATGCATAACATAGTCGAGTCTCATGGAGTCCATTATTTTTAATTTGGAGTCGGTTATGTTTATGTTCGAGTTGTTTATCATTGGGTCTTTAATTGATGAATGATGATTGAATCGCGACGGTACATGATGTTTTGTGTTGATGTGAATAGAATGATTATGTGATGGAGCTAAAGTGCTAATTTATACACTAATGCTAATTCGAAGTATGTAAAATTTTAATGCGTGTCGGCATACTTTATTTTACTTATATCAATTGTATTTCCAAAAACTATCCATATATGTTATCATGCTTTAATTATATGTTTTGGAAGTATCTCACCCCTTTACTTGTTTCGTCGTTGCCTATATATTGGTAACGTGCAGGTGATCCCCGTGGATGAGGAGGATTAGCTCGAATCACTTTATTTTGCGTCGTTCTGCTCTCGTCATAGTAACACTCGGGATTTGGGCGACGTCATTATTTTGATAGGATAGTTTGTGTATACTATCTTATGATGCTATAACCATATGTATTGATGAAAACATGATGTGATGTATATTTTGTGAACATATCTGTTGTGTTGTGATTATTCATATGTGTATATGATGAATTGTAATTGAATCGGTATATCCGACTTTTGATGTGCATTATAATGCTAATGGTAGGAAATGCGAAGATGTGATACCTCAATTTTATTAAATGGAATTTTGAAGCTTTGATTTTATTATTAATTACGCGGGCTAGAATTGGGGTGTTACATTAGTGGTATCATAGCAGGTCGGTATGTCCGACCAAGTTGTTGAGTCTGTTGTTGTCTAACAATCAAGTATTGTTATTTGTTGATTTTAATCCTTGTTTTGTTGTGAGCAAAAGTTGTTATGGCTGGGAGGAATGCTGGTAGGAATGATGATGCTATTGCTGCTGCTATGCAGGCTATGGCTCAGGCTTTCCAACACCCGCCGAATGCTGACGAGAACGCTGAGACTCGTAGTTTGGCGACCTTCCAAAGAGAGAATCCCACTACTTTCTATGGGAAGTATGATCCTAAAGGTGCTCTAACCTGGTTGAAGGATATTGAGAGAATCTTCTGTGTGATGGATTGCACTCTTGCACAGAAAGTCCGTTATGGTACTCATAAGTTAAGTAAGGAGGCTGATGATTGGTGGGTTGACACCCGTCAAAGGCTTGAAGTTGCTGGTGAAGAAGTAACGTGGGAAGTTTTTCGTAGGGCGTTCTTGAGGAAGTATTACCCGAAGGATGTTCGGGGAAAGAAGGAGATTGAGTTCCTTTCACTGAGGCAAGGAAGCATGTCTACCACTAATTATGCTGCGAAGTTTATCGAGCTGGCTAAGTTCTATTCTCACTTTGATGGTGAGGGTGCTGAATTTTCTAATTGCATTAAATTTGAGAATGGCTTGCGTCCTGAGATTAAGAAAGCGATCGGTTATCAGAAAACCTGTGTCTTTGCGGATTTGATTGATAGCTGTAAAATCTTTGAGGAGGATAGTAATGCACACTTTAAGATGTTGTCTGATAAGAGGAGAAAGGGCCAGCAGAGCCGTGGGAAACCTTATGATGTCCCAACTAGTTAAGGGAAACAACAAGCATTTCAAGGATGAAGGACTAGTGGGGGAGATGCTCATGCTAGTATTGTTTGTTACAAGTGTGGGAAACCTGGCCACAAGAGTAATTTTTGTAGGAGTGATGGGAAGACTAAAGGGAACAAGGTGAGGGGTTTTCGATGTGGTGAAACGGGTCATGTGATTCGTGATTGAAAGCATAGGGACGTGGTCTGTTTTAATTATGGTGAGGGAGGTCACACTAGTCCTCAATGTAAGAAGCCTAAGAAAGCGCAAGGATCTGGGAAGGTGTTTGCTTTGTTGGGTGCTCCGACAGCAAACGAAGATGGTCTTGTTCGAGGTACTAGTTTCATTAATAGCATTCCCCTTATTACTATTATTGATATTGGTGCTACTCATTGTTTTATTGCCGCTGATTGTGTTAAGAGATTGGGTTGGACGTGGTTTTGGGTATGGATTGGTTGAAAGCTAACTATGTCCATATCAATTGCTATGACAACACTGTGAGGTTTTCTTCCTTAGCGGAAGTAGACCAAACTATTTTGATGTCAACGAAACAATTGAAGGAGTTCATGAAAGGTGAAGCATTGGTTTTCTTGTTGATGGCGACTCTTTCTGTGGAGAGTCAATCTGTTATTGCAAACTTTCCAGTGGTGTGCGAGTTTCCCGAAGTATTCCCTGACGAGATTCCTAGTGCACCTCCAGAAAGAGAAGTTGAATTTTCTGTGGATCTTGTCCCTGGTACCAAACCTATCTCTATGGCGCCATATAGGTTGTCCGCATCTGAATTAGCAGAATTGGAGAGTCAATTAGAAGATTTGCTCGAGAATAAGTTTGTTAGACCAAGTGTGTCGTCGTGGGGAGCTCCTGTGTTATTAGTAAAGAAGAAATATGGTAGTATGAGGCTTTGTATCGATTATCGTCAGTTGAATAAAGTAACTATCAAGAATAGGTATCCACTTCCTAGGATTGATGATTTGATGGACCGGTTGGTTGGTGCTCGTATGTTTAGTAAGATTGATTTGAGATCGGGTTACCATCAAATAAGGGTGAAAGAAGAAGATGTTGACGCTTTCGTGACGAGGTATGGACATTACGAGTATTCGGTGATGCCTTTCGGTGTCACTAATGCACCGGGAGTATTCATGGAGTACATGAACCGTATTTTCCATCCTTACAGGGATAGTTTCGTGGTTGTTTTTATTGATGATATTCTAGTTTATTCTAAATCGGAGGAAGAGCACGCAGAGCATTTGCGCATTGTGTTAGAAGTTCTGAAGAAGAAGAGGCTTTATGCTAAGTTATCAAAGTGCTAGTTCTGGTTAGGTGAGGTGAGCTTTTTAGGGCATGTCATTTCTGGTGATGGCATTGCGGTTGATCCTTCTAAAGTTGATGCTGTGTTAAGATGGGAAACTCCTAAGTCTGTTACCAAGATTAGAAGTTTCTTAGGTTTGGCTGGTTACTATCATACCCCAATTTTTGACCTAATATACCACCTTACATTTGCATCATTGCATCACTAACAATTCAGATAGCATTAATCGGGTATAGCATTCACAGGTCAAAATTAGGGTTTCATCAGATTTTCATCTGATTCAAGAGGCAATCAATTAGGGTTTGAGTTTTTCTCACCTCATTTGATCTATCTTGATCAAATCATCAACCTATGATCATCAGATACCCATTTCTCTCATAGATCTATCAAGGATCGACCAATTAGGGTTTTGATCGGGCATGAGAATTCTCTGACTTTTTGAGCAAGAAATGACTTTTTTGGATAGAGATTGGTCATTATATCTTAGATACAACATCTTGACCTAATTTCTGGATTCAAAACATCCCAGAAGTTCACAGACTTCATCGATCAATTTCAAACATCGATGAAAATTCATCTGCACAGAAAAGTCAAACTTTGACTTTTGGTCAAATTTTTCAAAACAAAACTTTTTCCATCATCAAAATACTTCAAATGATCCATCATGATCATAACAAATCAATGAATTTGAAAAAGTCAACAAAAAGTCAAAAGTTTTCATACTTAGAAAAATTTCTAAGTGTTGAAATTTCTTATTTTGTCCAAACTTCATGCCATTTTTTCACCTAGTTCCAATTTGAATTGGAAAAAACTCAAAACATGAAAGTTGTAGCTTGTGAAACAAGATTTCCAAAATGTCTAAGAACTCTCAAATCCATGGAGTCTAGATATACTTTTGAAATTGAAACATAAGGCTCCATGAAACTTGATTTTTCAAAAGTCAAAACTTCAATTATAGGTCATTTTGAGTTTTCTTCATCAAGAAGCAATATAACCTTGCCAAATGGATTGATTGAACTGATAAATATCAGCTTGGAAGTAATAATTGATATGAGATAGGATCAAAGTAAAAACAAGCACATGGTTAAAAAAGGAAACTTCCTTTTCCTTTACAAATACCATTCTTACCCCTTAAGCTATCTTTGATTTACCAAAAGCTTGTACTTGTTGCCTAACATTTCAGAACCATTTGCCTATAAATTGATCACCAATTCAAGTTCAAAACGACACCAAAGCAATGCAAATCCATGCTTTCACTCTTCTTTCTTGAAAATCAAGCAACATAGTGCAAAAGTCGGAAACATTGCATTTTTTAAAATCAGTTGAAAACATGTTAAATTTTGGTGTCATACATGCTTCATGATCAATATAAAACTTGTTTAGAACTTAAGATCATAAGAAAAACAAGTAAAAATTAGAAATCATATGTCATGCTTTCAAACTTTCCAAACTGCCTTAAGTTTCGAATTCTTGGTTAGGATGGATTAATTGATGTTCTAATCACTCAAACATCATCACCATACTCCATGGACATGAGGCAGACCATTAATCTTGAACTGTAACACTCTTAACCCAGGATTCGAAGTTCAATTTTGTGTCTATGTGTCATACCCCAAATTTTGACCTAATATACCACCTTACATTTGCATTGTTGCATAACTATTCGAAAAGATTGTCGGGTATAACACTCACAGGTCAAAATTAGGGTTTCATCAGATTTTCATCTGATTCAAGAGCTAACCAATTAGGGTTTGAGATTTTCTCATCTTATTTGATCTATCTTGATCAAAATATCCACCTCTGATCATCAGATATCCATTTTCTCTCACAGATCAATCAAGGATCGACCAATTAGGGTTTTGATCAGGCATGAGAATTCTCTGACTTTTTGAACAAGAAATAACTTTTTTGGATAGAGATTGGTCATTATATCTTAGATACAACATCTTGACCTAATTTTTGGATTCAAAACATCACAGAGGTTCACAGAATTCATCAGTCGTTTTCAGAAACATCTGATGAAATTTCATCTGCACAGAAAAGTCAAACTTTGACTTTTGGTCAAATTTTTCAAAACAAAACTTTTTCCATCATCAAAATACTTCAAATGATCCATAATGATCATAAAAAATCAAAGAATTTGAAAAAGTCAATAAAAAGTCAAAAGTGTTGAAATTTCTTACTTTTTCCAAACTTCATGCCATTTTTTTCACCTAGTTCCAATTTGAATTTGAAAAAACTCAAAACATGAAAGTTGTAGCTTGTGGAAAGATCTTTCCAAAATGTCCAAGAACTCTCAAATCCATGGAGTCTAGCTATGTCTTTGAAATTGAAACATAACGCTCCATGAAACTTGATTTTCAAAGATCAAAACATCAAATTATAGGTCATTTTTGTGTTTCTTCATCTAGAAGCTTTCTAACCGTGCCAAGTGGATGGATGAACTGATAAATATCAGCCTAGAGTGATAATTGAAAGGATTGGATCAAAATGTAAAAATATAGCACATGGTGAAAAAAGGAAGGTTCCTTCCTTTACAAAAGACTTTCTTGCCCCTTAAGCTTTCTTTGAATCACCAAATGCCATGTCCTTCTTGCCTAACATTGCAGTCCTAATTGGCCTATAAAAGGATCACATTTCAAGCCTAAATGAACACCAAAACAAATACAAATTCATGCTTTCTTTCACTTTCTTGAAAATCAAGCAATATAGTGCAAATTGAGAAACATAGCATTTTTGAATTTGAGCTAAAACAATGATGAAATTTGGTGTCACACATGTTGCATAATCACTATCAAACTTGTTACAAGCTTAAAATCAAATTGAACTAAGCTAAAAAATAGATTTCCATTTTCATATTTTCAAAACTTCCAAACTGCCATAGCTATCGAGCTTGAACCTTGGCTTGATTACTTGGAGTTTTGATCATCCATACACCTTCCATGAACATCATATAAGTGATCCAGATCAAGAACAATCATCTGTAATAGCCCTAACTCGATTTCCGTTTCCATTTTGAGTGTATGCAGGTGGACTTGACTTGAGAGTTCCACTTGATTCAAGAGGTGACCATTCATCACTTCCATACATGCCGTTGGAGCTTACACAATCAAGAAACAAGCTCTGGAAACACGTTTGCCCAGAATTCGATTCTCACTTTCATAGGTGGACTTGACTTGAGAGTTCCAACTTGATTCAAGAGGTGCAGACCATTCATACAACTTCCATACATGCCGTTGGAGCTTACACAATCAAGAAACAAGCTCTGGAAACACGTTTGCCCAGAATTCGATTCTCACTTTCACAGGTAAGAACACGAAACTGATTCTCATAATTCTTTGAACTTAAACAAAAAAGCTCTTGGCCGATCCTTTTCTGCACCCCTAACGATCATTAACCCTCAATAAAATCAAACAATCATCAACTACACATCATTTAATTTAAGATTTTCAGTTTAGGGTTCGTCGTGTTCTTCAAAACCTAAATTATTCTGGGCTTAAAATAAATGAAATTAAAAAGCATATTCATGTTCGTGGTGCAAAATCGATCAAGTTTGATTTTTACATCATGCCATTTCGTTGAGAAACAAAGATTCTAGGTTGAAATTGGATTTCTGAAGATCAAACGAA
Source organism: Vicia sativa (assembly GCA_021764765.1). Lineage (NCBI taxonomy): Eukaryota > Viridiplantae > Streptophyta > Magnoliopsida > Fabales > Fabaceae > Vicia > Vicia sativa. Next base: position 90,549,373 of record CM038794.1, on the reverse strand, counting down.
AAACCCAGGCTGCGCGCGTGTTCTTGATGTTCTTCATTTTTCAAATTTTTAAATGATCCAATCTTATATCAACGCGTGTGTTACTCCACTAAACATCCCAGCGCATTTGGCCCAGTGGTTGTCTGCTTGCCTTTAAGTTTGTTTGCCACGCGTCCCACCTCATGGTCATGGGTTCAATCCCTCACAAGACCATTCTTTTTTACAAACTTCCATTTTTTTTCATGTTTTTTTTACAAAACTTGCACAACTTT